>OX276413.1:19343948-19957327 GCA_946251805.1 Cybosia mesomella | reverse complement strand
TGCTCTATGGGTAACCTTACACCCCGGCGTCTGAAGACCCGAGACGGCGTGCGGTTTTAGTCGGTGCAAGCCCGACATAACCGCCGCCGCTGCCCGGCGGGGGGGTATCCGAAGCGATTTCCGCAAAAAAAAAAAAAAAAAAAGGTACCGTGGCGGAACACCGTGCGGTTTTTACTCGGTTCGATTCCAACATACCCACGTCGCCGCTAGCCCCGGTGAGGTGGTACCCGTGGGGGTTTCCACACGTAAAAAAAAGGGTATATACAGGGTAATTTTTTTAACTGGGTGCGATCCGAGAGGTATAGCGAAAAATGCTCAAAAAAGTGTCGGGCCCGATTTTGATGAAAACTAAAACTGTATCATTGGATCTGTATAATGACGTATGCACGTGACTCCTAACGCGTTAAATGAAAACAAAACAACTTTATAACGTCGTCGGTCTGACAGATTGACGTGTATCGAAGGTTGAAGCTAAGAATAGAATCACTACATACGGTCTGTGGACCTCGTAGTACCAATCGAGTGAAAGTTACAAGAGAATGGCTTTGTGTGTCACGTGCCTAAGTGATCGTTAAACAATTGTATATATAGGTCAATTGTGTGACCACCGCATCATCGCTAGTATCACCAGCTCATAGCAAATAAATAAACTTGTCTTTTTTAATATTAAAATAACAGCTTTTCTGTTAATTAGTATGAATATATAAGTTACACGGTAGTTACATAAGCAGAAGCAAAATAAAAATAAAAATAATTCATTAACACTGTTTGTTCTGAGTTATCTCCGATTTCACATAGGTAGCTGACATTATATGTTTACTTGGGCTACATTTATTTTAGAAAAGGGCCCAGAGTTCCACGCAAAAAATCTAAACCCAGAACTAAGTCAAAATCAGCAAAAATTGTGCATATACCTATTAATTTCGTGCATATTCACCGAGCTTCCGCTCATAAGATGCACGACACGTCGCGTCGTCGTGTCGTGACGAGCATCTCACCACATGACGACGACGACGTGTGAAACCAAACAGAGTGCGATGAGTGAAGGTGAAGTTAGTTATACGAAAATGATGTACAGCTGGATTCATCAAAATCACAGTGTTAGTCCCGATTGCACCCAAAGCTTGCACTTCGGAGGCTGGGGTTCACTCTTCTACCACAGATTATGCTTCTACTCTCATTTTGCTTATCTTGGCTTTTGTGGGAGCGACTGCCGTCTGCCCCCCCCCCCCCCCCCACAGCTCCAAGAGGAAGGCCTGCGCCAGAGCATAGTCCGTTAATCAGCAGGAGTATTGAAAAAAAGGGAGGTCGAAAGCACTCGAAACCGGTGGGCTTGCTAGATAGGTTTAATGACAGTAGAGGAAGCTCGTGAAGTATGTGAGGACAGAAGCAGACGGCGGGCTGTTATCTCTACCTACCCCACAGGTAGAACCCGTAGAACGGCATGAAAATAATATGTATGTATGGATGCAGGCAGCGCAGGACCGATCGTTGTGGAGATCCTTGGGGGAGGGCCTATGCCCAGAAGTGGGCGTCGTTTGGCTGACATGATGATGATGATGATGATGATGATGATGATGTATGTATAAATGTCCTTACCTGTTAAATAATAATAAAATCGAGTGTAAAGAGATTTTATTTAAAACCGAATCATCTTGCTCTTCCGTTATCTTGATCACGAATAGTTTCTCGGAGACACAAATAAATAATTCAGCAACTAATTAAATATTCAAAATAATAAATAAAACGTTCACAAAAAACTTCGAACGTAACGGTGACATCTGTCAGAATTCAAAGACAACTTAGGTATGATTTGTTTCACTTTCAGTTTTTGGTAAAGGAAACATTATACAAATCCGTCTTTGTTAACCGACTTCTTTTATGCAAGAATTTGTATTTTGGAGTCTAGAGGTGACCGGGAGAATCGATTTGTACCTAGATATAATTATATATTGAACAGTTAGGTACCACAGTTTAAAGCTGCGATTTAAAAAACTACTCTTTGAAATAATGGGAGCCTGGTATCCGACTCCATAAGAGAGGCGATGGCGGCCAAAGTCCGCCGGTAACCCTCGGGTTATTCTTTCAAGGGGTTACCTGGGGTGCCCGGCAATGGACACTTGGGGTAGACACCGTGTGGTTTTAGTCGGTCCGATTGCGGCACACCCATCCCATCGTTGGTATTGCTGGGGTGAAACCCATGGGAGTTTCTACACGTTAAATAAAAACAAAGCCTGGTATCCTCCATAGAGCTAGGATAGTCTGAATACTGAAGGCGGAGAATCGGTTGCTGTGGCTCACATTGGATCCAGCAGTGGAATGCAATAGGCAAATTGACTGATCTCCCTGTCTTAAAAAGTTATCATTTCGTAGCAATAAATAATGACGTCATTGAGAGGACCTCAATGACGTCATTATTTATTCTGCTTTGAGGAAGGAATCTTTCTTTCTGGTCGACCTCAACGTTCAGGATAGCGACCTCAATTACCGTTAATTATAATTCAGTGCACGCAGCAATGTTGCAAAAATAAGACTCAAGCATTGAATAATATATTGTGTAATTATTTGTTTTCCTTTTTATGTTCTGATTAGTCATTGTATCGCTCACCTAAGGCGTGAATTATACAGAAAAGGCTAGAGGCATAAGGTGGGAGGTGACGGTGAAATGTACGGAAGTGACGCTTCCAGAATTACACAGAAAACGCGAGCGGGGGCATGCCTCTTACGCTTCGCTTGCAGGCTTGACTGGAGTGCAGTGCAGAGGCGTATTAGAGGCGAGCCAGAGAAGCACAAGAGAGATGCTATCGCAACAAAGTTTGCCTGTATAATGGCACGTAGTACCGTCCCTCGCTTTACGCCTTACGCTCGCCTTTCTTGTATAATTTCACGCCTTACAATAGCGATCTATTCGGCATGCCGTTCAAATACTCTCAGTGTAACACTTTTCTTAAGGTAGCTGAGCCCGCGACTTCTTCCGCGTGGTCTTAGATCTGAGGTTTAATTTTCTTCCGCGGACCCCTAATACTTTTCCTAAAATAAAAATAGCTTAGGTTAAATGTGTCAAAATCTCCCCAGCTACTTGTGGCCGGAAGCAACAGACACACAAATATTTTGATACGGTTTTTTGTTTTAAGTGTCGTACATACATACACTCATATGCATGAATTCATTAAAACGCTATTATAATGTCGGAAGTTTACGCGAATGTTACGTTGAAATAAATGTAATTTTAACGGATTTTATCGCAATTTATTTGGTATAATTTACTTGTATAAATAAACATTATTATTATCTAAGACTAAGTAGTGTTTTTACATGGCTGTAGCCTCGAGACTAAGGTGTCCGACTTAAGATCGAGAATTCACTTTTCATTGTGTGCCCGTCGGTAGTTAAGTGGTTAAGGAGTCGGCCTTACGATTAAAAGGTTCGAATCCTGGCCAGCAATTTAGCTTATCTGGAAGGGTTCGTGGGAATAGTAGTAATTTCGGTTACAAGTACCTTTTCTTTTTCTATTTTCGTGCGGAAATCTCTACAAATACTCGTCGCCAACTTTATTTTGTACTAAAGGTCGCAGATTTTTATGCAATCCACCAAATGAATGTTTTGACTGCCCTAATGGTGCAGCGGTGGGTAGTGCGATCACTGCTCATAAGATCTCGGGTCGAGTAAAAAATCAATATTCGTATTATTTGCCTCTTTATTCATGTCGAGGTAAATTTATGATAGAATCTCCAAGCGTTTCTGAACGTACAGGCATTCTCTCTGTTTATTTCAACTAGTCTTACTGGCAGTTTGATGATCGGACTTCGGTCTTCACCTCAGTCGGTGCGCTATCATTAATCGTGTTTTCACAATTTAGACTTAGTACAGACCTACCATTTAACCACCCCCGCTGGCCAGCGGGGGTGGTTATGTCGTGTCTCGACTAAAACCGCACGGTGTCCTCCCCAAGTGTCCGTTGCCGGGCACCCCGGGTAAGCCCTCGAAAGGATAACCCCAGGGTTGCCGGCGGACTTTGGCCGCCAACGCGGCCTCGCCTGGTGGGGTCGGGTTTTATCCCGCTTCGGTGAGTTGGCAGGCGTGTGTAGGGCACACACGACACGCCTCCGCCACGGCCTGCTTCTGTAAGGACGGCGAGTCAGCCAACTGCCGTCCTCAGGCCCCGATCATGGAGGTCGGTAGTCCCGGGCGTAGATGAGTCTGCGGCGTCCTCGCCGCAGACTGCGAAACTCGGGGGGCAGGGTTCTTTCCCGCTCCCTCTCCGCCGTCTCTTTCGCGAGCATTACCTGCTCGCAGAAAGAGGCGGCGGCGTGCCACTTGCTCCCGTCGGCGTCCCGTCCCGTATATGCTTAGTTGTTTCAGAGATTGGTGCATTCCGTCAAATAGACAAGCTCTTTGGCTTTATTACTTATTAGTACAAATAGATTGTATTGTCATTAGAACTAAGGCCGAGCGCTCATTATGTACTCCTGTACATAATGAGCGCTCGGCCTTAGTTAGTTAGTAGTTTATTAGTTAGTTAGATTGTCCTCAATCTCAAGACAAACTATTGCTTTACAAAAATTATGAAAGTGCGCATATTTGCGTTTTAGTTCTTATGCACGGAAACCATTTTATTCTAACATAAAAGTAGCCTATGTTAAGTATTATAAAATTATCTATCTGTCAGTTAAAGTCCCGTCAAAATCGGAACAGTCGTTTCAGGGTAATTTAGATTTTATTTACAATTTTGCGGGATTTTATTTCTGGCGCGGTGCCCTTCTTTTTCTAAAATTGAAGTAGCCTATGTAACGCCTTGTAACATTACCTATCTGCCAGTGAAAGTCCCGTCAAAATCAGTTCAGCCGTTCCAGAGATTACCTCTTTCAAACTGACAGAAAGACGAACAGACAGACAAAAATTTTAAAAATGGTATTTTTGTATAATAAGTATAAGTATCGTGTATACTATTACAAACAGAAACTTCAATTTTATTTATATGTATAGATGTTTAGAATAAACTGTTTCTTAGACAAAGCTATCACTTACAAGATCTGCAGGGCGACCAGACCATCTTAAGACTGTTTTGTCTCTAATCTGCGCACAGCCTAAAGGTCGACAGGAAAGGGGTAAAATTTTAATTAGGTACTAAATTAGACTCCCGCCGAGCCCGCAACATGCTCGCCGCGCGTTGCAGGCGACCCAGGCACCGGAGGTCGCTTAACGACCTCCGTCCTCCATAAACGCAGGCCTGGGGGAGGGCAGGTGAGGCCGTCTGTCACCCCAGCAGAAGCAGGCCGGGACGGCGGGGCGACTAGGACCCCTCCCCCAAACCGGGGCAAGACGGGGACACCGTGGTTCCCAAACCCGAGGGGGCCATCTCGAAACCGGCGATGGCCCAGGGTCAGTCGGGGTGCGAGGCATAGCCCGACATAACCGCCCCCGCTGGCCGGCGGGGGGGTATCCGAGGGGATTTCAGCACGAAAAAAAAAGGCACTAAATTCGACTTAAAAACGTCAAAAACATGGAGACGTAGTAAGCCCGTTTCCGCTTTCAACGGCTTGAAGATACATTGGATTCCCATGTACGAAATAATATTTATTCCAGAAAGAATCACAAAATGAAAGTATGAAGGAACTCTGTGAGACTGCGATGGAAACCGGTTGGGTAATTAACAATCCGATTTGGCGCGAGAATATCAAAGACTAGCGGTGTCCGCGGTTTCACTCGCCGTCGAAGTACGGCGATCTATTCGGAATGCCGTCCACCACGTCCCGCTCGAATCACCCGCCAAACTGTCTTGCTGCCCTTTCTTTCTTTATGCTCGACTCCTAAAGGTTCTAGCTTAATGATAAATAGCCTATAACCTTTCTTAAAATCTGGGCTATGAAATGAAATAAGCATGTTTAAAATCCCATTGGTACTTCCGAAGATAAGCGTGTACAAACAAAATCCTCAGCTTCATTATTAGTACTTAGATTTAGCTTAAACAAAAAGAAAAATCGGAATTGCTTGTCGTTACCTTCAATAGAGGTGCTCGTGATTTATTCCTACTTCCTTATAATCCATTAATCCTTCTAATTCTATTAATATTAGGTCGTTACATATGAAATTGCCGTTTTTCTTGAAGAAATTGGAGGAAACCTAATTTTCAGTACTTACTAACATTTTTGCATTTTTTTTTAGGAAGGACAAATCCAAATTTTATGATTTTTTTGTGTATGAATGAGACAACATTAAGCTAACAAACAGCAACTTTTATTACATTTTTGAAAAGTGACAGCTGTTAAGTAATACAGAATTTATCATCAAAATGGATAGCATCTAGGAAGTACTGTTTTTGAAGATCGAATTAATTTATCAAGCGGTCAATAAAAACAAAATTTAATACAGAGTTGTAAAATCTCGAAATCAAGTTTCAAACAAAATACTAGGACGGTTACCAGCTTCGCAATCGACCCAAACTTAAGCGTAGCGAGATTTGCCTATCCAACAATAGGTCAACGTGACCGGTCGACTTTTTCCATTGATTTTGTTTTTCGGTGATTATTCCTCGATGGAAAGACCGATCTGGACATTCGACGCCTTACGACACTCAGTAATGTCTACTTGATCACCGTGGCAAATTTGGTCGAGATCGGTCAAACTTTCTCGGAGGAGTATCATTTGTTTGAAATGCAACTTTGAAACCAAAGACGCTTCGCTTAATAAATAATGGGAATACCTATTAAATTACAGGAATAACGAACTCATGAATTTGTAAGAAAATTTCGGCAATTTCATAGGTAAAGACCTATTATTATTAACGTGCACGTTAGCCAAGATGTTTAGATGTTTGTTACTCAATCACGCTGAAACTGCTGAACGGATCTGGTTGGAATTTGGTACAGGGATATATTTTAGTCTGGAATAACACATTGGGTACTTTTTATCGTTGAAATAGGTTCCCTTGGGTTGCGAGAACGAGATCAGAATTCCACGAGGGCTTAGCGGCATGCAACAGCTTGTAGAAAAGAAATAAACAAACTTAACTCGGCGCAATTAAAGCTACGCAGACCAACAAAACCTGTTTAGTATCCGAGAGGTTAACATCGAAAGTGCATCGCATCTAATAACTCGCACGCAGTTTACTTAAGGTAACTACTTTTATTACATACTAGCTGTGCCCACGACTTCGTCCGCGTGGATTTAGATTTTTATGGTTTTTGTTCTTTTGCGCGGAACCCAAATTTTTAATCTAAAATTAAAGTACCTTATGTTACGCCTTGTAACATTACCTATTTGCCAGTGAAAGTCTCGTCAAAATCGGTTCAGCCATTTCAGAGATTAGCCGGAACAAACAGATAGACGGACTCGGAAATCTATACTAATCTTAAGAACCTAAAGAGTTTGGTTGAACGCGCTAATCTTAGAAACTACTGGTTCGAATTGAAAAAATGTTTTTTATCCCTCCTGTTCAGAAAGTTTAATTTTCATGGGTAGATAGCCGGGTGGAAAGTAGCTTATTTCATCCCTAGGGTGGAAAGTAGTTTTTTTTTTTAATTTTAGGGTTTGCCATGGAGTCCATGATAATCAAGTTACGTCATAATGCCTTGATATCATGACGCTTTTTAATATATGGCCGCCTAGATACTCAATTACAATGTAACCAATAGATTCGATTTTCAAAACTTTTCTAATGTTGGCAGTATGTACGTGAATTATAATTTTTTTTTCAGAATTAAAAAGAAACAATTTTAGTTTGCTAAATAATTAGCGGGAAAACGAGATTCAATATAAATAAATACCTTTTTTTTTCTTGTGTTAATTGTGGTTAAAAATTGTTTTGGAAAGTGATTCCAGTGACATGGATATTAATTTAACTCCCGGCGAGATTGAAGAACAGGCAAAAGCTGTTGTTAATAATCCATTTTCAAATTGTTCTAATTTTACTTTAAATTTTAACTGATAATCAATATACCTGTTTCATTAAATGTGTGTGTAGTATTTTATTTTCCTCACATAGTCGAAATGAAAAATAGAGTGTTTACCTCGGGTGAATGTCACCATTTCACCCTCGAACTATTGGAAGAAATATCTCGGGTGAAATGGCTGACTTTCAACCCTTGTGTAACAATCTACTATTTTTGTTAGATTGCCCATTTATCCAGGAGGGTTATAAGCTATAATATATAAATATCATCATGCTTATACCCAGGAGAGCGTAGCAGTACACTACAAGTCAACAAATAGGGGAATTTTCCAAACATTATTTTATAACATAACATAACTTCACGCCTGTATCCCCGAAGGGGTAGGCAGAGGTGTATTACACACACACGATTCGCCAGTTATGTTAAGGTCCCAATGTAATAGGGGGCGAGCCTATTGCCATCTACCGGGCACATTATTAAGCGAGCGATAATTAACATTTACGAGGGTCAAACTGAAAGTTCTTAGAACTGGCCACTTATAAACAATATAATAAAAAAATAATTCTAAAATTTGAAAATAGAACTCTTTGCCAATATTACTGAGTATATATTTCATTCATTTATCATTTGTTTTACGATTTGGCGGCAAATTGAAAATTGTCTGTGTCACGTTAACATGAATTTAACACGAGAAAATTTTCGTGCAATGATTTTTTATGACTTTCGATGTCATTTAAGTCAACAAGAAAGTTATGATAGACTACGATTGGCCTTTCACGATGAAGCCCCATCTCGTGCGACTGTTTACAACTGGTTTAATGAGTTTAAACGTGGTCGCACTAATCTCACTGATGATTTACGTGAGGGACGGCCTTCTACGGCGACGACTGAAAATAACATCTGTGTTGTGCGGCGTATGATAGAGACTGACAAAAGAGTGACCTATCAGCAGATTCGGACAAGCTTAGGCATCGGTATGAGTCAAGTGCACAAAATCCTCCACGAACATTTAGCGGTCAGGAAGCTTTGCGCCCGGTGGATACCTCATAATTTGACTGAGGCTCAAAAACTCCATCGTGTGGATTGGTGCCGTAAAATGATTGAAAGATTTAACGGAGGTGACTCTAATGCTGTGTTCGACATACTAACAGGTGACGAAAGCTGGATTTACTGTTATGATCCTGAAACCAAAAGACAATCTGCTCAGTGGGTGTTTCCTTTCGAGGAGTTGCCAACTAAAGTGAAGAGAGATCGAAGTGCGGGAAAAAAAATGGTGGCCTCGTTCTTTGGAAGGATAGGTCATTTCGTAACAATTGTGTTAGAGGATCAAAAAACAGTTTCTGCAGAATGGTACACTACCAATTGTTTGCCACTTGTCTTGGAAAAAGTTCGAGAGAAACGACCTCGCAGTAGGATCCTCCTTCACCACGACAACGCCTCGTCGCACACCGCCAAGCGAACGATCGACTATTTGGCGACATCAAACGTTGAATTACTGGGTCACCCGCCGTATAGCCCCGATCTCGCGCCTTGTGATTTTTATTTATTTCCAAAAATTAAAGAAAAACTTAAAGGAAAGCGGTTTATGAATGCTGAAGAAGCGGTGGCTGCGTATCGCGATGCCATTGAAGAGACCCCTAAGGACGAGTGGGCAAAGTGCTTTTCCCAGTGGTTCCATCGCATGCAGCGGTGTATTGACGTGAATGGACAATATTTTGAAAAGATATAATAAAACTAATAACTGGCTAATGTAATCAGTTTTTGATTTTCTAAGAACTTTCAGTTTGACCCTCGTATTAATGCACACGGTAACTACGAAAAGTCAGAGGTGTGTGCCCGGGGCGACTGGGGATCGAACTCGAGACCTCGTCTCAGCAGTCCGTTACGTACGCCACTGGGCTATCGCTGCTTTTTATTTTAGAACTAATAAATTACTGGCATGTTTAGGATAAATGGTTGCCACGGGAGCGAAGTCGCGGGGTACACATAGTTTTATCATTAACTATGCGTTACCTACGGCTCCGCCTGCGTGGAATTCTGATACCGTTCCCGCAACTCATGTGAAGGTTGGTTATTATCCTTGAAATTTATATTTCAAGGATATAGCGGTCAGTGGATTTTAGGGCCTCAGAAGAACCCGTGATTCTGCCAATATCACTCGTGAAAACAACAGCCACGAGAGTAACAGTGTGTCCTTAGCTTTCACGAAAGTAATTTAATTAAGAGTTCCACTTTCGATATCGTTCGATATATATTATACTAGCTGTTACACGCGGCTTCACCCGCATTCTGATCCCGTTCCTGCTACCCATGGCACCCTACCCACCCTACCCTACCACCACCACAACCTATATAAGATACACAATTCCACCATACATGTTATAATCTCAAAGGGGCAGCGTTTTCGTTGAAACCTCCCAGCTGCTTTTTTTTTCATATCTACACCTCCAACAAATAACATTATATTTTAGCCAATGTATACAAAAACTTGGCACATTATATACTAAAACCGGCCTCGAGAACCACTCTATCCATTAGTGAAAACAGCATGAACATTGGTTCAGTAGTTTTTGAGTTTTTGTTGTGTTTGTTGAGTTGTTTGAACAGAGAGACAGTCGCGGCAGAGGACTTTGTTTTATAATATCTAGTGATATCACCGTCGCAGTCGACACAAGACGTAAGCGATCAATTTGTCAGCCATTAACAATAACAAATGGTCTTGCATAATGTTCTAAAAGTGAACGGTGAGATTGGCGAGCTAAATCAACAACACCATCGGTAATACGCATGTACCTACATACAACAGCATCGGTTATACGTTTGTACCTACCTACAACAGCATCGGTTATACGCTTGTACCTACCTACAACAGCATCGGTTATACGCTTGTACCTACCTACAACAGCATCGGTTATACGCTTGTACCTACCTACAACAGCATTGGTTATACGCTTGTACCTACCTACAACAGCATCGGTTATACGTTTGTACCTACCTACAACAGCATCGGTTATACGCTTGTACCTACCTACAACAGCATTGGTTATACGCTTGTACTTTTCTTTTTGTGCGGTAATCCCTTTGGATACCCCCCCGCCGAATAACGGGTGTACCTACCGATAACAGCATCGTTTATACACTTGTACCTACCTGAATTTACCCGGTGCTATTATAATCGAACTCGGTTTAGAACGAGTGCATTTGTTATTTTTGCGATAAAAAAATTAGTGATATGAATAGTCATCAGAAATTTTCGGCTTCCACTTCGCAGCCCAAGGGCCTCTTATTCCTTTTCCTAATCTTGGTTTGGCTTATACGACATTTGGATTTTATGGGAGCGCCTGTTGTCTGAGCGCCCAACCCTGAGAAGAAAGCCTACACCAGAGTCTCTCCGCCAGAGGTTGTATTTCGTATTTTGGCTAAATCTCTGGGTCTTCTCAACCAATTGTAATCAAACAGATGGCCGATTTTATGTCTGACCAAGACCTATCTAATAAAAAAACAGCATCCAAATCTGTTTATTGGTATTTGCGTCCATTGCGAACAAACAGACAGACAAACAGACGAGAATTCCAAAAAAAAAAATTTTATGTTTAGAATCGTTCATATATACTTAGTCCAAGTTTTTTTTAAATATTTCCAATGTACATACACCATTAAATTACAATTTTATAATCTACACTAATATTATAAAGAGGAAAGATTTGTTTTTTTGATTGTTTATTTGTAACGAATAGGCTCCGAAACTACTGGACCGATTTCAATAATTCTTTCACATATAGAACGCTACAATATCTAGGAGTAACATAGGCTACAATTTATTTTCAAAAAAATTAAAGATCCGTAAGAAAAACGCAATATTGTAAAAAAATATAGAGAAATGAAAATCTTTGTAGGCGTGCGCTGCGTAAGCTATTGATGATAGAACAATATGATGTACTACAGGTTTATAGGGCTTTTTAATGTCTACAAAAAAGTCCGCGAGGCGATATATGCAACCGTAATATTTGTTCCACTACACCAGGTTTTGTGTTCTCAAAATTTAATTATTGCAACAACAGGACCAAAAGTAGGTCAAATCTGAATCACGATATTAACCCTTATCCAAATATATAGTTTTATTTAGGCATTTATGGGAGTGGGAGTGGGAGTGGGAGTGGGAGTGGGAGTAGTGGAGTGGGAGTGGGAGTGGGAGCGGGAGTGGAAGTGGACGCATAAGCGACTACCACGCGAGCGGAGCCGCGGGCAACAGCTAGTAGTACATAATATATAGATGGATAAATAAAATAATGGGTAAAATAGATATGGTGTAATTCATGTGTAATGCTTGTCGTATTATTAACTATGTAGATTACAAGGTTTTAATGCCGTATCATTTGGAAATTACTTACATTATTCAACAGTAAACTAACCAGCCAGATACTTAGATATTAATGTCTTTATTTTTATTTTTTTCCACATATCGACCGAGATACGAGTGACTTCGAGTTTGTGTGAACCCTACCGGTAATATCCTCTTAAGAGAACTTAGAGATACTGAAAAAACTACTTTCCAATGACCTACCGCCTCAGGCCTGAGGCTGCGGCACCAAAGCGTTGGTAAGTATCGTCGTGTAATGAGTGTTTCAACCTGTTATGTGAAGTAGGTATTTAAGTATTAGCGCATTGATGATCTAATGTTGTTGCCTCAATTTACATTGAAACGGAATGTAACGGAAGCGAATGATAGTGTACATGCATAATAAACTTTATCTGGTCTATTAGTCGCTGCGATAGCCCAGTGGCGTACGTAACGGACTGCTGAGACGAGGTCAGACGAGGTCTCGAGTTCGATCCCCAGTCGCCCCGGGCACACACACACACACACTTTTCCTAGTTATGTGTTATTAATAAATGTTCTCGCTCGCTTAATAATGTAACTGGTAGATGGCAATAGGCTCGCCCGCTTATTACATTGGGACGTTAACATAACTGGCGAATCGTGGATGTGTAACACACCTCTGCCTACCCCTTCGGGGATACAGGTGTGAAGTTATGATATATTATGTTTATATTATTTTTAAATATTCGCTTCCACTCCATTCCGCGGCAATGTAAATTGAGCCAAAGCAAGAATGTTCATCGCCGGGACAAAACATATAACAATACATTACATTATTAGGTATTGTTTGTTTTTTTTAAGCATAGGATGTGGCCGCCTAAATCTACGGCAATTATTTGTTGTGACACAGCGTGTGCACTTAGTATAAATGTAATAGTTCGGCGGTTGAAGGCCTTTAGGCATAGATTAGATAATTGTTAGAACCTAAGTCTTTAGGTTAAAAATGTTGATTATCGCTCGCTTCGGTAGATGGGAATAGCCTCGCCCCCTAATACATTGGGACCTAAACATAACTGGCGAATCGTGGGTGTGTAATACACCTCTGCCTACCCCTTCAGGGATACAAGCGTGAAGTTATGTTAAGTCTTTAAGATTTAAGAGACAATGTCCGTTTATAGGAATGTTGTTGTTCTCTTATACGCGGCATAGCCGTTTGTTGGTGGCTGAACTCCTCCGTAACCACTACCGGGATCTTGGCCGAATTCACCACGGTGATAGTGTGGACACTGAGGAGTGTTTTGAAGCGAGATGGCTCATGTCCGATGTACCATTGAGGAATAATCACCGAAAAACAGTTTCGATAGCGCGCGGCCTACGCTAAGCGCGCGACCGTAGTAAGATGTCTTATTTTCAAGTAAGAGTCCTGCTCGCTCGGCTCAATTTATTTCAGTCGCACCCTGCACTGAACTCCTAGTTACAAGTTACTCTACTTGCGGCCCTTTCGTTTATAAACACCCAATATCGCTTTAAACGTTTCGGTTGTAACTATATAAATCACTAGCTGTTGTCCGCGACTTCGTACGCGTTAAGTTAGGAATAAATTAAGGTATGTTTGTTTCTGCAGTCTCGATACTAACACGTAAGTATTATTTTATTTAACGGGCCGGATGAGGTGATGTGGTGCACTTGTTTTACATTCACGATTCGAAATAGATAGAGAAATATGTAACATCGAAATCAATTCTGCCCGATTCCTTAATATAATAGCGTGATGATATGAAAAAGCGGCGATAGCCTAGTGGCGTACGTAACGGACTGCAGAGACGTAGTCTCGAGTTCGATCGCCCCGGGCACACATCTCTGACTTTTCGTAGTTATGTGTGCATTAATAAATGTTAATTTACGCTCGCTTAATAATGTGCCCGGTAGATGGCAATAGGCTCGCCCCCTATTACATTGGGACCTTAACATAACTGGCGAATCGTGGGTGTGTAATACACCTCTGCCTACCCCTTCGGGGATACAGGCGTGAAGTTATGTTATGTTATATTCATTATGAAATATTTATGCGTCTCTAATCAACTATCCTTTATACGTGGATAACTCTGTAGAGTTTCGAAATTTAACATTTAACTGCTTACCACCTTTCAGGTACAGCGTGATGAGTTATGCTGGATTTTGATCATATCCGACTTTTGCTGAACTACAAAATTTTGTAAAGATCTAACTAGTAATAATAAAGTTGTTATCAATAATAGTTTAAAACGATTTTGCTCTACTGCTCCTAACATACCTATAGCGTGATTATATATAGCACATTTGATGACCGTGCGCCCTAGAAGAATCATTTCATGCAGAATTTCAGGCAAATTAACTGGTGGTAAGTAATTTAACTGGTGTTCAAGCTGAGTGCCACCATTGTTAACATGGTACGTGTATGTAATGGTGACCCTCTTTCCTGAGACTTTACCTTCAGCTTACCATCAGGCGAGGTGAAGTCAAATTATAGTCCTAAATATAAAAAAATATAAAAATATAAAGATCTTTTCGGCGGTTTTCAAGTGATGCTCGAACATCCATAATAAAAGCAGACAAACAGACAAACCGTTTCGCTCCTAGAGCACACATCAATTGTTCCGTTGGAAAAATATTTAATGTTCTTACAGTTTTCACCTCGTTACGATTTTATGATATGAATAGTTTAGTGCGGATGTTTGGAGCTGTTTACCTTTTGATGTAGTCAGAGAAAAATTACAACTGTAACTAGACCGTTTGGGGTGACCTTAAAGGCCATAATAACATCACGCTACCCGTAGGAGTGGAAAGCGACAGTGGCATAATGCGACCGAAACTTACTGGAGAAAATTACCGAAGGAAACTCTCGTCAATCGGCTTGTCATCATCTCGATGAGGTTGTCTGTTGGACGTCCACTTTGTTTTTAAGGAATTAATTCGTAAAAAAGTGCTATAACCCGTTTATAGCGCCACCTACCAGAACCAAATGTGAACGCAAACCATAAAAAAAAAACTATTTTGAATTTCATCTTTTTACTTCAAAGGTAAACTATTTCCCATATAAAATGTCTTCATACTTCGTTAATGACGGACTCCTATAAAAAAGCTCAACCCCTATTTTACCTGTACGGGAGAAATTTTGAAAAGCGCTGCACACCTTTTTTTTTTTTTTTTTCGTGCGGAAATCCCCTCGGATACCCCCCCGCCGGCCAGCGGGGGCGGTGCACAAGCACAAGTGCACAAGCGCTGCACACCTGTCGGTTAGGAAAACGCTCTCGAAAACTATGCCAGCCATAGTACTGAAAATAAAACAATTGTAGCAATTTTTTTTCGATCAGATTAATTGGAGTGTGAATGCTCTGCTATTAAAACGTTCAAAAAAAAATTCTACAAAAACAATTAACTGATTAAAAAAGTCGCACAATTTTTTTTTTATCTTCAGTACATAATACCGCCTATTTTCGTTTTCGGGAGCGTTTCCCTAACACCCGGTATAAGCAAAAATTTCGTCCCTAATTTTTTTTAAGAGTTCCAGTTGTCATTGCCCTGTCAGCTACCACAATCGAGAATTTTTGTAAGAGAAAAATTGGGAGTCACATCAAAGTGAACCTACTCACGGTAAATTAACTTAATAGTAGTCAATTGTTAAAATGAATCGTGAATCCTGAAGTAGTAAAAAAAATATTTAAAAAAAAAATTATGGCGTGAAGGCCAACTGTGCTTACAATATTTGTTTATATGTTGCTTATGCATGTCGATTGCGGTGGAACCTTGATACTTAATGGACTTATTTTATTTGTGGTTATAGTGCACACACGTGGAAAGACCAGACAACATACAGACATTGAAAAAAGCACACGACGTGAATCAACTATATAAAAAAAAAACAGATACAGACGAACATAAAACTTCCTTGAAATAAAACTATTTTTAACCGATTCTATTGCGATTTATTTGATGTTATTTTATATTTAATCTCCCCGTGACCATTGCTGCTGAAAAGCAACCGAAACGTCGTCGGGATCAATGTAAAATATAAAATAACATCAAATAAATCGCGATAGAATCCGTTAAAAATAGTTATATTTCAATGTGTGACATTCGCGTAAACTTCCGACAATATCATATAGAACTTCCTCGTTTTTGAAGTCCGTTAAAAATAGATCTAATAGGTTCTCTCAGACATGTGTTTACATATGAATAAAAAAAGGATAAAGCGGTCACTTTCCGCTGTCTGTAGTTCTGCATGCTTATCATCTAAACTACGCAACGGATTTTGATGAGATTTTCAGTATCATCCGGACAATTTAATCCAGATGTTTTATACGTTTATGTACAGAAAATACAAAAAAGTAAATGTTGTGTTGTCAATAGAATTTTGGTTGCTTTCATTGCTAACTGACTAAACTATTTCTGTAGTTACCTTATCTATGATACTACAAAAACTTTCATTTAGTAGATAATCTTTTTTTTTCTACGACATTCTACACAGCATTTTCTAGACCCAAAGTAAGCATAGTTTAACGAACTTGTGTTATGGGTTCCAGAATGCGGATAAACATACTTATATACTTTTTAGGGATTTCCTTTAGAAAAGCCCTATTGCTATGGAGTTGTCGTCGACGTCGTCGTCGTTGCCAATTTTCTGTCACGGTTTTGGGTATGAAGGAAATGAGCTATCAAGTTGCTGTTTTCGGTAATAGATTCGTGCTGGGGTGAACCATTGCAAGATAAAAAAAAACGCAAAAAAAAAACGCAAAATCGAAAATCCCTTGTATTCGGCTGAGCTCGTCTCAGGAATTCAACTTGTTTTGCTCTTAAACGCGGCATAGCCGTTTGTTGGTGGCTGAACTACTCAGTAACCACTCGCGCGATCTTGGCCAAATTTTCCACGGTGATAGTGTGGACACTGAGGAGTGTTTTGAACGAGATGGTTCATGTCCGATGTACCATTGGGAATAATCACCGAGAACCAGTTTCACGAGCGCGCGGCCTTAGCTAAGCGCGCGACCGTAGTAAGATGTCTTATTCTCAAGTAAGAGTCCTGCTCGCTCAGCTCAATTTATTTCAGTCGCACATTGCACTGAATTCCTAGTTATTGTAAATACATAGATATTATACATATAAACTCCCAGACCAATGCAAATAGACATATTCATGCATACAAATATTTGCACTGAGCAGAATCGAACCCGCGCCCCCTATTGTCGTAGCAGTCGAATGCACTACCGCTACGCCACAGAGGCCGTCAATAATAATAATATACAGGCACTTTTACGTCATTCTGTTCTGTTTTATTATAGTTTTTAATTATTCATGGTAAGATTCTCCGTTAAAAAGTACGAATGAAGAAGCAATTAAGTATTACGTAAAATGTGCCTATCTGCAATATAAAAACGGTTTTAACCTATTGACATTTACCCAGAGCAGATAATAAACGTATTTTATTTCAAAAAATTTTTCGTTAAATATTTTTTGACATCTTTGCAGTATTTTAGTAGATATCATTTGCAAGGTTGAGGGAGGTGGACTTAAAGTATTTTTTTACTTAGGTAAAATTACGTAGCTACTTAATTTATCGAGAAATTCATTGATTACCTCCTGACCTGACATCTTTCGTCCGTCACTTTCGCGCGCATTACCTGCTCGCAGAAAGAGGTGGCGGCGTGCCACTTGCTCCCGTCGGAGACCACGGCCCTCACCATGGTCTCCAACGAGAGAAGATAGTATTATGTCCTAATGCAAAACCTAATGGATTTCACACAACATTCGGCTTTATTGATGAACTGGCTGCTGCCCGCAGCTTCACCCTCGTGAAATTCTGATCCTTATTTCACCACCACAACCTATATCCGATACACAATTCCACCATATATCATTTTGTTATATCTCAAGGGGTTTGGTCAGCGTTTTCGTTGAAAGCTCCCAGACGGCTTATTTTTTCCGACACGTCCAACAAATATCATTATAAGATTTTAGCCAATGTATACAAACTTTTTACAAATAATATACTAAAACCTTCCTCGAGGATCACTCTATAAATTGGTGAAAACAGCATGAAAGTCGATGCAGTAGATTTTGAGTTTATCGTAAACAGACAGACAGACGCGGCAGGGGACTTTCTTTTATAACGTGTAGTGATGTTGCAATGGATTTTATGCATTGATTTGTTTTTTTCAATATTTTATGTTTTTTTATAAACATTTTTATTGACTATTCTAATAATTAGCGACTATTAATTTTGATAACAATAAAATAATATTGAAGTAGGTACCTATTTAATTGTTTTTACATAATATAATCACAACTTTTAATCGTTAACAAAACTACTTCAACATTTTGATGCTATGCATTAAAAGTTACAAGTACCCATAACTACAAACGCAAGGCTAAGATAATAAACGTTAACGCAAATAGGTAAGTTTAAACGATTACTTGCATTCAGTGATGCGAGCAAACACATCACATTCGATCCTATATAGGTACTCTTTGTTAGGGGGTGGCAGGTGAGGCCGCCTGTCACCCCAGCAGAAGCAGGCCGGGACGGCGGTGGGGCGACTAGCGCCCGTCCCCCAAACCGGGGCAAGACGGGAATACCGTGGTTCCCAAACCCAAAGGGGCCATCTCGGAACCGGAGATGGCCCAGGGTCAGTCGGGGTGCGAGGGATATACTCTATGGGCAACCTTACACCCCGGCGTCTGTAGACCCTAGACAGCGTGCTGTTTTAGTCGGTTTAAGCCCGACATAACCGCACCCGCTGGCCGGCGGGGGGTATCCGAGGGGATTTCCGCATGAAAAAAAAAGGTACCTAACTGTTTTTATTGTGCGAGTGAAATATTGTGTATCGTCAGAGCTTTGTTCCCTTTTAGACGACTCATGTATTTCGTTAGACCATCTTCTCCTCCCAAACGGCTGAACCAATTCTTATGAAATTTCACACAAGCTAAGATGTTGCTGAGGGCAAAAGTACTACGAAGGAATAATCAGCGGATTCTTTTTTTAAATCTGATTTCTCAAGGAACAAAAAAGTCGTGTAATTTGTTCACATACACAAGACAAAAAAGAAAAGCGAAAATTGGACTAGCCATTGAGGAATTATCACCGTTAGAAAAAGTCCTGGTCCTGGTTTTTGCAACAGCAGAATGAATTGCAGACCTAGTAATTTAACCAATGGTGTTTTTAATCGGTTATTGAGTAAAGCTCTGAGGATCGGGTGCTATGGCGTAAAATGGGAGAGGCCTATGTCCAGCAGTGGACTGCAATAGGCTAATTGAGAATTGAGAGGATGAAGCTCTCTCTTAGACGACTCATGTATTTTGGTTGTTCGCTAACTCCTCTTAAACCACTAAACCGATTTAGATCAAATTTGGCATATGTACACAACATATGAGTGTGGAGGTTATAGGCTACGAAAATCAAAATTCAAAACTACCACGGAGGAATAATCACCGGCAAAAAAAAACTGATTTCTCAATGAACAAACAAGCCTCATTCTTGCGATTGGTATTAAATTAAGTAATTTGTTCATATACACAAGATAAAAAAAGAAAAACGAAAATCGGACTAGCCATTGAGGACTTATCAGTTCAAGTTATATTACACTGATGATGCTTATCAGTCGGGGAGCTTGGCTCAATTTTTGCAACAGCAATGCATTGCAGACCTGGTAAATAGGGTAGAGAAGAAGGTGGTAATGTGGCCCCATAATTTGTTTTTGAGCCTTTTTTTTTTTTCGTGCGGAAATCCCTTCGGATACCCCCCCCCCCCCCCGCCGGCCAGCGGGAGCGGCTATGTCGGGCTTGCACCGACTAAAACCGCACGCCGTCTCGGGTCTTAAGACGCCGGGGTGTAAGGTTACCCATAGAGCATATCCCTCGCACCCCGACTGACCCTGGGCCATCTCCGATTTCGAGATGGCCCCCTTACTTGCTCTCCACTGTGCCATCTGCTAATCAGAGGGACATGTGGAAAGCTTCCGAACAGCCCTCAACAGGGCCGTCCTCGCCTCGGTCGGAGTTGGCCGTAGGCGGCAGCGTCTCTCCCACCCTAGGAGAGAGGCCCACGGTGCACCGCGTGGAGGTCCCCAACCAAGCACCCCACTTTGTTTTTGAGAGTTCATGTAAAATATACTAGACTTATAAATCAACCAAGTACGTTAATATGTTCCATACTCATTGGCCTATGCATGCCTTGCTGTGTAATAAATAAGAACAACAGAATAATTAAAAATACATCTATATAAGGTGTCACAAAATTAGGTCTCTGAATTTGGTGAGATGACTTGATATCGACAAAATATGTATTTGAAACAAAAAAAAATATCGGGTAAAATAAAAAATAAAAAAAAGATAAAAATAAAAAATATAAAAATGAAAAAAAAAACACCACCAGCGACCAGCGTCACGTGACGCGACGCGCATCCGCTTGGAGAATTCAGGACTGCACGCCTACCGCGTGCGTTGCGGGCTCGTCGCGTCACGTGACGCTGGTCGCTGGTAGTTTTTTTTTTTTTTTTGATTTTACCCGATATTTTTTTTGTTTCAAATACATATTTTGTCGATACCAAGTCATCTCACCAAATTCAGAGACCTAATTTTGTTACCTAATTACCTTTAAAATCCAGTATGAAAACTTTTATCAAACACGCGGAGTAAATAAATCCCCAATCCTAAAACTTCTGTTTTTCAGGAATAAATGAATGAATTTGTAGAACGGTTTTAAAGTTTGCCAACTACGTTTTCCGACTGGTTCTAATAACGTAACGTCATCTTACGGGTTTCTTAATTTGAGCTGAGAGTGAGACGAAGTCGAGCGAAAGCTCTTTTCACTCCACTCGATGTATTTCGTTTGTGTCCCTCTAGCGCCTACACCCTTCGACTGAGTTTAATAATTTTTTAGCATAATCATAGATGATAGTAATGTGACGGACATAGGCTATACAAATTTAAATTACGAAGTACCACGGAGGAATAATCACCGAACAAAAAATTATAAAGCTGATTTCTCAAAAACCACAATTAGTAAAATCTAAGTTTTGGTTCTATAACCATAAATACCGATTAAAAAAAGAAAGCTGAAAATCGGACAAGACAAGGAGGAATAATCATCGAAAAAACCATTCAATGGTATTCAATTGAAAAAAAATTGCGCGTGAATTGTAGGTAATCATGTAGTGCACTCTCAGCTCAACATTGCAACAGCAGAATGCATTGCGCCCCTAGTACTAATTCTATAGCTATCACAAAAAAAGCTTCGCGTTGCATACAACTTATAGTAAATGGCGTGTTTCTAAATGATAAATATTTAAGGGGGCCAATATATCCGCCCCCACTAGGAGACTGTACCTGGGGATCGTGCGAAGCATGGCCCTATACGGGGCCCCCGTATGGGCGGAGACTCTGGCGGCCCGCAACGTGGCTGTTCTAAACAGCCCGTTGAAGGCGATGGCCGTCAGAGTCATCAGGGGGTATCGCACGATCTCCGTCGAGGCGGCATGTCTCCTAGCCGGGACCCCTCCGTGGGACCTGGAAGCGAGAGCCCTTGCGCTGCTGTACCAGTGGCGCAAGGAGGCGCTAGAGCGGGGCCATAGGCCGGAGACCCGAGAAATCAGGGCTCAGCGGTCCCTGCTCCGCCAGGAACGACATGGAAGGTGCGACTTGAGCACCCAAGGTGGGGGGAATCCACCATTGCGGCGGTGAGACCGATCATGAAGGAGTGGTTGGAGAGGGACCATGGGGACCTCTCCTACCGGATGTGCTAGATGGTTACCGGACACGGGTGTTTCGGTAAGTATCTGTGGCGCATCCACCGGGAGAAAACGCCGCAGTGCCAGCACTGCGAGGATCCTGGCGAAGACACGGCGCTCCACACGTTGGCGGAGTGCCCTGCGTAGGCGAGTCAACGCCGGGATCTCGTTGCGGTTCTGGGCGTGGACGTTCTCTCGCTGGAGACCATGGTGAGGGCCGTGGTCTCCGACGGGAGCAAGTGGCACGCCGCCGCCTCTTTCTGCGAGCAGGTAATGCGCACGAAAGAGACGGCGGAGAGGGAGCGGGAGAGAACCCTGCCCCCCGAGTTTCGGAGTCTGCGGCGAGGACGCCGCAGACTCATCTACGCCCGGGACTACCGACCTCCATGATCGGGGCCTGAGGACGGCAGTTGGCCGATTCGCCGTCCTTACAGAAGCAGGCCGTGGCGGAGGCGTATCGTGTGTGCCCTACACACGCCTGCCAACTCACCGAAGCGGGATAAAACCCGACCCCACCAGGCGAGGCCGCGGTGGCGGCCAAGGTCCGCCGGCAACCCTGGGGTTATCCTGAGGGCTTACCCGGGGTGCCCGGCAACGGACACTTGGGGAGGACACCGTGCGGTTTTAGTCGAAACACGACATAACCACCGCCGCTGGCCAGCGGGGGGGTATCCGAAGGGATTTCCGCACGTAAAAAAAAAGGGGGCCAATATACCTGCAGGGGCCACATTACCACCTTCTCCTCTAGATACATATGATCAGGCAGTTAATATAATATAGTGTAATTCATAGTTGCGAAGTTCAATATCGCGATGTACGTTACACTACAGCGAAAGTTTACTATTGCGACGGACGTTGTTGCGAAAGTTCATTATCGCGATGTACGTTACAGCGAAAGTTAACTACTGCGACAGACGTTGTCGCGAATTTTGGTTGCTACTAAAGTGGGTCAGGTTAGGTTAGAACTGTGACCCCAACAGAGGAACCACTGATCTTTTTCTTTTTAGTATAGAACTTTCGCAACAACGTCTGTCGCAGTAGTAAACTTTCGCTGAAACGTACATCGCGATAATGAACTTTCGCAACAACGTCCGTCGCAATAGTAAACTTTCGCTGTAACGTACATCGCGATATTGAACTTGGCAACTATGAATTACACTCAATATAATAGTTGGACAGAGTGTGGTAGACATCACTTACAAGGTTGAAGCAAGTAGACTTAAAGTCAATTTTATTTACTGAGGTAATATTAGAAAGGTACATACCTAATTTCACCACAGAATAAAGAATTAAGAATTAATTTAATGAGGAATTTATTGTTTACTTGTGGTAAGTAGGTATGTAGTTAAAGTGATAAAAGTATTTGTGTCACTCATTTTTGACTATTAGTTTATTTTATGGTTAACATGTAGGTAGATAACTAAGATACTGTTTAGCTAGTTATAAAATAGCATTTTTCTTAATAAAACGAGAAATTAAATACATTGATACATGATCACCTATGTTGTAACTCATTTTGAGCATGTGGTTAAACAAAAACACAACTGCCTTGACAAAAATATTTTTTCCACAAAAATGTATGTAAGGATTCCAACAAAAACATACATCCAAAACTTTTGAGGTATGGTAGATTAAAGAAACCCACGTCCAAACATGACCCCTGAAAACATAACATTCCATTTTTGGGCAGTCATTTAAAAACCATAGCTAACTTTAAAAATCCTAATTTTTCTCATTTTTTTCCTTTCAATATTTGATCTTAATTTTTGGAAATTTAAAAATAATAAATTTAGATTATGAATAAATATTCATACAGATTTTTCTCTAATAATATTTATTTGTAATCGAAATTTATTCAGACAATAAACATACTTAAATAATTTAAAAACAACTCACCTGTCAGAAATACAAAAATAAACTTTTTTATATTATTCACAAAAATACTCGTACATAACTTCGTACGTAATAACAGTAGAAAGTGAAATAGTATTAGATATTCAATGTGAATGGTCCCGCAGACGAACTGCGACTGGCCCGGCCGGCGATAAACAGTGGGGATACTAGGTCTAAATTGTTTAATACTTCACGACACGATCACGATTACATATTGACTGTGTATACAATTTATTTGCGACTATTGCGGCCGAAACAATTTAGTGTCGATGACATGGCACCTAGGCAAGTGTTGACTTGCTATAAAATAGGTAAGTTCATAATATTTTCTGCTTTTTATGTGAAAAAACTATTGACGTACCTCGGTCCTAAAGCCCAAAACCATGACGACAAATGTCCTCACAGCATGGTGCTCTCTTGTGATATATGGTATGGTAGGTATCAAATAACCAAATAGTCTCGGGACCGGCTAAATTTTATTTGTAAGCATGTCGCCAAAATCACAGATGGACGCTAAGCTAATATATTAGGAGGATCAGCAATCGGGCGCAGACTTTCTTTTCAGGGTTGGGAGGCAAACAAAAGCAAAGGCAGCATACCAATCAAAAATAACAAGTGGACCAGGGGCTCCGGCCCGGAACAGTGCAAACTATGGAAGCAACACTGGGCAGCTATGAGCTACAAAACAAAATTAAATCGTAAGATGTAAACGTCTTCACAACTACTCACAAGGTTACAAGCTGTTACAAGTAAGTTTCACTGACATGGTACATGGTACACCTAAAATAGACGATGGCGGTTAAGTCACGGCGCAAGTTGAACTGTCAATATGGCAATAAAACTATTAACTTAGGCATGCTATACTGTATGTGACTTCGATCTTCGACAGTCGACATCAGAAGTTTCTCCAACTTTGTGTGTGGACAAGATCGCAGTCAGTGACTGTGTATAGTGACAGAATTGACGATCTACAAAGTTCTACGCAAACTTTACGGGTGATTCTAGTGCCCTAACAAGATCTTCGAGGGTCACCCCGACTGACCCTGTGCCATCTCCGGTTTCGAGATGGCCCCCTAGGGAGGAGGCCCAAGCCTACCTCACTTGCAAGCTAGTTACACCTGCTGATTGACGGACGATGCTCTGGCGCAAACTTCCTCCCTGACCTCCTCTCAGGGTTGGGGGTCAGACGGCAGTAGCTCCTATAAAAACCGAATAAACCAAACCAAAAGGAGGAGTAAACGAACCCCGGGCTCAGAAATGAAAGCCTCAAGTGGAATCGGGAACCACGCTAAGAACGACGATGATGATGATTAAATTCTACGCAAACTGTGTTTTATTCTACGATGTCGGTCGGTAAACAGCGTTGGTCGCTTGTATTGGTTAAGGAGCCGAGGTCCCAGGTTCGAATCCTGGAGATGACACTACTGATGTGAACTCACTCCTAACACAAGCAATTTAGCTGACATACGGCCGGTTTCAATAATCCATCTATCCTTTACCAGCAGTTAAAAAAGCTACCATTAGTATCTATCGGGGATTTTTTGTTTCAATAAACAAAGATACTTAAACAGAAAATAACTTTGATAATATTGAAACCGCAGTTACAGATAGATTAATGTTGACTGTTTATCTGGGATAGCTATCTACCTTTAACTGTAGGTAGATTATTGAGACTGGCCGATAGATGGTTAACGGGACTATTATATTAAAATGTCAAATCTGACATTTAGAGATTCCGAATGGACTATTCTACCAATGATTAGGAGTTAGAATTAGTAGTCATCTGTCCGGTAATTACACAGAACAAAAAGAAAACATTTCCTGTTCTGTGGGCAGGTAATCATCCCTCACAATACTACCCATGTGTCTGCAATGCAAGTTTGAAGTTGGATATCTGATAAAACGCGAAAATATCTTATTAATAACCATAAATTATTCTCAAGGAGGACTCCCTCGACTCGACTCGAAGATAAAAGACAATAATAAATACACCGGGATTTAGGTTTTTACGAAACGTCGGGACTAGCTTACTGAAAATTTATAACCCAATATTGACATTTCGCGCTTGCCCGTACAAAGGCTGCGTACCCTTTTTTTTTTTTTTTCGTGCGGAAATCCCTTCGGATACCGCCACCTGCTGCACCACCGCCGCTGGAGAGCGGGGGGTCTCCAGCGGGGGCGGTTATGTCGGGCTTGAACTGACTAAAACCGCACGCCGTCTCGGGTCTTAAGACGCCAGGGTGTAAGGTTACCCATAGAGCATATCCCTCGCACCCCGACTGACCCTGGGCCATCTCCGGTTTCGAGATGGCCCCCTTACTTGCTCTCCACTGTGCCATCTGCTAAGCAGAGGGACACGTGGAAAGCTTCCGAACAGCCCTCAATAGGACCGTCCTCGCCTCGGTCGGAGTTGGCCGTAGGTGGCAGCGTCTCTCCCGCCCTAGGAGAGAGGCGCTGCCGCCTCCGTTGCCCAGGGTGCACCGCGTGGAGGTCCCCAACCAAGCACCCCAAAAGCTGCGTACCCACTGAAGTAAAGACTGAAGACATGCAAAAGCTACCTTGGCGTTTTTAGGGTTCCGTAGCCAAATGGCTAAAAACGGAACCCTTATAGATTCGTCATGGCTGTCTGTCTGTCTGTCCGTATGTCACAGCCACTTTTTTTCCGAAACTATACTGTGAACCGCATTAAGATTGTCACACAAAAATAGAAAAAAACAATTAATTTTGGGGGTTCCCCATACCTTGTTTACAGCCCAGCGTCCGCTTTCCGCCTTTTACTCATGCGCTCACACGGTCTTCGGCATGCCTAGCATTGAGACCATTGACGCACACATATCATCCCTTACGATGACAAGACAGCCTTTTCTTGGGTCTTCCCCTCTTACAAGGGCCTGGCGAATAATTTATAGTGTGTAGGTGCGTATAACATTTCAAAATAATATTTTGTACGATCGCGTCCCGAACCATTCCCCTATTATGCTTGATGTCCAGCCACCGTATTATATTGCAATACTTAGGATGTATCTGTAACAGCTATCTAAGTACTTAATTTGTTTCTATATACCTATAGTCAACAAAAAGTTAATTTAGATTCCGTGAAGGAGCCGTGAGCGATCGTTGTGCAACTCTCTTGGGTAAAACTTACGCAATTAAGTTGCGAAATCTCATTTCAGTTTGGAAGGTATCTACAGACTGTTATATCTATACAAACAAATAAAATTGAAGTGTCTGTTTGTAATGTCTGAGTGAAAACGTCGGTAGCTTAGTGGTTAATCAGTCGGCCTTACGATCGAGAGGTCCCGGGTTCGATTTTTGGCCAATACACTATCCGACGTGAACCCATTCCTAATCCAAGCAATGGGTTAGGCGGTATACTAGTAATTTCGGTTACTAGAAGGTATCTTTAAAAAAAAAAGTGATTACTATGTACGATACTTATAACAAAACAAAACCAGTCAGAGTCGGACTTGCGCTCTGACGGTTCCGTACAAAAGTGGATTAAGGCATAACCTTAACGTTGCTTTTGGAAAACTGGAGATACCAATATAGACCACAAAATAAGCAACGGACTGATGGCCGCAAACGAGTCCGAGAGTGGACACCGCGAATTGGTAAACGAATGGTGGGACGCCAACAGCCAGATAAACTGCTGAAAGTTAGCTGGCGTAGACTGGATGCCGAAGGTGGAAGCAGTGGCGAAGCAAAGGGGGGGGGGGCGGCGGGGGCGGGCCGCACCGCGTGTCACCTTTTTTGGGGACACCCACCCGGTCTCTCAACTTTAAGAACAATGTACAAACAAAAAAAAAATCGCTAGCACAAAAATTTCTTTTTCGGGGATTCCTCCACTAGCACCAGCTCAGCTCTATGTATAATTCGGGGATTCCCACAAAAGAGCCTGACGCTGTCGTGGGGGATTCCCCGTCCTATACTCGCGATCTTTAACGTCTCAGTTGCAAAATTTCTCATTTGTTTCGTGAAGTATGTTGTGTTTGGTTGGCGTGAATTGTTAAACGTGTATTATTCTATAGTGATAGATAATAGAAAATTTATAGCTTTTTACTTTCGATGGGGTGACACCACCAACTTCCGCACCGGGTGCCACCCAAGGTAGCTACGCCACTGGGTGGAAACCTTCTACGTTCCACAGTAGAATGCAATAGGCTATAATTGATAATCAAGACTAATTTTTGACCAGCTCACGTTTCCTTCTTCCTGCAGTCGCGGGTCCTTTAAGTGGGGCGTGAAAAGCATCTGAGACCGTCAAGCTGAGGGCCACCATTGTAGCACTATCGGGGTCTGTAATGGTGACCCTCATTCCTGAGACTACCTTACATTCAGGCGAGTTGAAGTTGACGTGACCATTTATGAAATAGGTTATTTGATATAGGTTATATATATATATTTGAAGGATATATTTGAGGATATATTTGAAATAGGTTATAAAATTGAAGCTGGTATACTCTCTTTTTTAAAAGTACCCACACATAAAATATGGTAGTTTTTAGTTTAAAACATTGTAGACCTTTGATAATGCCGTAAGGTGAAACCGGTAAGGTTCAAATAAATAAATAATTGTGGAAAAGTACAAGTGATTTATTCAATATAAATAGGTTATTATTTTTTCTTGTGATTTGATGTAGGCATGTATTCATAAATTTCAGAATTTTCCCTTTCAGTACTTGTGGCAAGACCTTGCTTCTTGCAAAGTTTCATGATTCTAGCTCAACGGGTAGTGCCCTATAGGCTTTAATTCTCTTACGATTGTTAAATTTATGCTGCGTAAACGCCTGTATCTTTTGAGATTGAGTTAAAAGTCTAATTTGTTCACAGCTTCAAGGCGTTGCAGACCTGAGTCATTATCATCTACACAGCGATTTCCCAGTTGCGGCCAATGTTTGCATTTTGAAGCCCGCAGTCAGCTTTTTAGGGTTCCGTAGCCAAATGAATAAAAACGGAAACCTTAGAGATTCGTCATGTCTGTCTGTCTGTCCGTCCGTATGTCACAGCCATTTTTTCCGAAACTATAAAAACTATGCTGTTGAAACTTGGTATGTAGATGTATTCTGTGAGCCGCATAAATAATAGCCGCAAAAATAGAAAAAAAGCAATAAAATTTTGGGGGTTCCCATACTTGTAACTGAAACTCAAAATTTTTTTTTCATCAATCCCATACGTCTATGGATAGGTCTTCAAAAATGATATTGAGGTTTCTAATATAATTTTTTTCTAAACTGAATAGTTTCCGCGAGAGACTTCCACAGTGGTAAAATGAAGGTCCCCCCCCCCCCACTTGTAACTTCTAAAATAAGAGTATGATAAAATTTAAAAAAATATATGAACATCCACCGAAAATTGGTTTGAACGAGATCTAGTAAGTAGTTTCTTTTAATACCTCATAAATCGTAAACCGCAATTTATCTTTCATTAATTTCAACTCACATATAAAAATTTTACTTGCTGCTACGGAACCCTTCATGGGCGAGTCCGACTCGCACTTGGCCGGTTTTTTTATTATTGGTATACGGCTTTTCCGGGTACGACTGCCGTCCGAATGCCTAACCCCAAGAGGGACGTCTGCGCCAGAGCTGGGTATTTGATATCAATTTCAAATTTATACAATTGCACGAACTCATCAAAACACCATGGCATGATCGAGTCAGCAAACTACTGTCAAAAACTGCAAAGGCTCAAGGGTTTACTTTTAAAGGATCAATATAAAACCACAACACTGATTCCAATGATTTATTAACAAAAATCGCGTTCTTTATATTATAATTAATATAATTCAATAAGTAAACTAAAACTTACTTGTACGCTAAAACTTTATCATCCTAATGCGTAGAGTTACAAACGGAGTGTTGCCATTCTTTAGTAAGAAATAAAATTTATAATTGCATTACACTGTAGGCCATTGTGTGATCAAGGATTTGTTACACTAAAATCATAAATAGATTCATTGTTTTTGCATAAGATTTTATAAGTTTCTTAAGAATCTATTTAAATAGGTAGTCGGATCTTCAACATGAAGTATTGAATATCCGAAGCGGTTAAGAGGCGGATATTCAATATGGTAAACTGTCGGATATTCAATATAACACTGAACATCGCAATAAAAAGTCCATCGCCAAGTATTTTGTGATCATTGCCATGTTCAAAAAAAGTACCTACATAGTAAATATGGTAACAGGATCTTGCCTTTATCGGATGATCTTAGACTATTTTATAAAATTGTTATAGATTATACATAGAACTGAATATATTTTTTAGTTATAGCTCTGGCTCTTGGCCACTGCGTGATCAAATCCTGGCCTTACCAAAGGCAAGGATTTGATCATTGATATAGAGAAGAATATATTCAAAATGCAGAAACGTTGTTAATACGTAAATGATCAGCTTTTACAATCTCATTATGTTAAATATATTTCAGAATAATGAAATAATAATTTGGCACGTAAGTTCCACTTTTTATTTGAAACTAAACGCAAAAAGGGCCAGTCATGATCAAGATATAGATAAATCCATAGATACTAAAGCTAAAATAGTATTGCAACTGGCTATTTAACCCTTCGAATGTCATGCGGTTACTAAAGAATAATATAATCGTGTTCGGGGACATTCTACCCTATCTAGACCCAAAGTAAGTGTAGCTTAACTAGCATGTAATATGGGCTCTAGAATGTGGATAAATATTTACATTTTACCAAGTTTTTCTTAGTTTCACTTCGTGTCTGTGTTTCTGTTTCTTTCCCTCTGAAGCCAAAAATTGACACTTAATTTTCGACCACTTCTAATCAACTCAGCTCTGAATTTTTTTATGTAGGCTAATGCCACCTTACATTTTCATATTTGATCATCAGAAATAGTCAGTAGTTAATAAAATTAAATAAAACTTTTGAAAAACCACGTTTTCAACACTAAAAAACGTGGGGCGGGCGCTTAAATCCTTTAATGTATCGTTTTCCTTAGATATTCAATAATTTAAAAATTTCAAAGCGCCCGCCCCTGCGTTTTTTTGTGTTGAAAACGTGGTTATTTTTTTTTTTGTACATGGAACCACCCAGACTAATGCAAATATACATATTCATGCATACAAATATTTGCACTGAGAGGGAATCGAAACCGCGATCTTAGCAGTCGAACGCTCTGCCGGTACGCCGCAATAGCAATTGTATCCGCATGAAATTCAATTAGTTCATTATAAAATAATACTTATATCATTAAACTATTACACAAATTTTTTTTTCTTCTACAAAAATATAATAATATCCTATTTTCAAACACTTATATTAGACAACCCTTAAATGTTTGTAATTATACGTTGCGCAGTTGTATATTTACGATATGTCACATTGACATTTTTTTGAAAATAGAACTAAAATATCCTAAATATTTTACACGTTTCGTCTTCACCGCCATTTTGTTAAATGTAAAGTTAACATTAATTATGAACAGTACCAATGATATTATATACAAAAAAGGTAGAATCTGTATTCAAGTGGAACTCACTACAGATAGTTATCTCTTTCCTATATATACCTACCTATTCATATAGGTATGTCATGTCATAACATAACAAGAACTGAACGCCGCTCAATAAACGAGGAAGTAACTCATCTTGTTTTGAACATTATTGAACAATACTATAGAATAGTGCACAATAACAATACATCTGAACGTGGCGGCTACTATCTAACTGCATATTATATTTTTAACAACTCAGAACTAAAATTCATTTACTAAAAAATATTACCGCACGAAGCTTTTCACCTCTGGGTGGTTATAGAACCAAAAAAAACATGGCGAGGGCTTCTAATTTATTGATGTCTACTCTTTTAAGCTATCCGAGTTTGGAATTCAATTAAAATGCTAATCTGAGCTTTGAGAAACAAGTACTAAAATAATTAGCTAATTGTTTTAGTATTTGTTTAGTACAAAACTGCGGTCAGAAACAAAAAAATAGTTTCTGACTGTAATGTTGAGTACATACATATTTTATTATTATAATATCTGATATAATCGATCGGTATAAAAAGGGTTAATCTTTTCAAGGCAAGTAAATCTCGTACAAAGAATGAACACATTAGTGTTGAGTTTGATGTTTTGGTAATACATCTACATGTATTTATGGCAATATATCGGTGGTTTCTTGTCTATTGTCATGAGTGATGTAACCCTTACAACTGTTACAGCTAATTTATATCTAAAACTAGCGGCCCTTATCGGCTCCGCATAAGAAAGTTTCGTAATTTACCCCCTTAAGGGTGAAATTCCCAAAATCCTCTCTTGATGCAAGATAATTGGCATCGACTACTAAAATTTGAAGTTTGTAGTCCCAGAGGATTAGTCAGGACCAGTAATTGGTAGATATTTTTAATATATCACTTAAGTGGCAAACGACGACACCTGATGGGAAGCGGTTACCGCGGCCTACAGACGTGTGCAACACCAGCGGCGTCACACTCGCGTTGCCGACCCTGTAAAAACCTTCTAATGCCCTTCTTGAAGAACCCCATATTGCTATAAGAGTTGCATTTCGTTTTCTGCCGACTATGAAACTGCCTCGTCTATAGGCGAAACACATCTGAAGTTTCACTTCTCGCTAGCAAAAGCTTGCCAAGGCCTTACATTGCAATTTTTTTATACAATGTTTGAGCAGATGTGGAACCCCGTTTATAAAATGTATATAAAATGACTATATGAGATGACAGCTGTAAGGGTTAATTATAATGATTTTGATGTAAGATGTCCGTATGTGTTTGAACACATGTGACACTATTTTTAACAAAATGCTTATTATAATTCAATCGTGTTTGTATTCTATTCTTAATTAATAATACATTCATTTAATGAATATTTGTGAAAATACAATTACTACAATTATGGACCGAAATACAAATACAATTATGGGCAGAAATACAAATACAATTACGGGCAAAATACATATACAACTAAGAAATACAAATTCGAGTAACATCATGTCATAATCCATGATAGCGTGTTAGTAATATTTCAACAATTATAGAATAAAAATCCTCTCGTTTAGCTGATCGTAGTTTATTAAAAATGCACATTATAATGCTTAGGGAACACTAAGTTCTCTTTGGGTAAACTTAAGTGTAATTAATGTTATAAGATAAAACCAGTGGACGCTAGCGACATGTTAGGGGGAAGAAATTAATGTTCTTGTAAATAAAGTGTCTTTGCGAAGGAACATATTGTAGCTTAATCACAAAAAAAACCTTTTCACTTCACAACCTTTTTACTTTTAGGTTTTTTACAGTAGTGATTGGCGAAAAGTCAACATAGAGGGCACCAGAAGTCAAGATATATTTACCCTCTAAGTAAAATGTACAATACATTATACTAATATAAGTGGTGTATCAAATATAAAAAGTAAATTATTAGTCTTCCGGCAGGAATCACGTTACAATAGCTGTTTGCCACAGATACGTCCTGGACTTTTCATGTTGTATTTATGTAACCAATACGCAAATTTGTATATTGTTGATTTAATAACATTCAACATAATTAAAATGTTTTTGCTTCTCCATTTTTAAACGTAACATAAACCTAATGTATACTAAATCTCAAGATATAAAAATGATTTAATGCTTGCTTTCAGATGCAAGAGTGATTCGCAACAATAACATGACAGACAAACGCACACCCACACATACATACACACCCTTGGATACAGGCTCTATTAATTCACAAACACAATTTCTAGTCCCCAACACATCAATTAATATAAGTCAATAGATAAAAACGTTAAAATCAATCTATTTAAAACCAATACATAATAATATTATGTACAAAATAATTGCTTTTCAATATACTTGTCTTTTACAACTAACGCAGTTCGTAACTATATTACACATCTTATTATAGGTTAAGTGTATTTTGAACATGTTTTTGTAACTTTGATATTCGTGTTACACATATCGAAGTTAATTTATACTATTAATAAAGCTGAAGTGTTTGTTTGATCGCGTCTATCTCTAGAACTATCCGTGCAACTTAAAATATTCTTTTAGCATTTGATAAGCCCGTTTTTGGAGAAGGTTTTGGCTATTTCACATCATGCTACAACTCTGAGGAGATGAGCAATAAGTAAAAAAGTCATAGATGCGGGTACGGAACATGGCAACAGTTGAATTTCAACCATAAGGCGACCGCTAGTAAATACAATTTTGCAAAATACTATACTTTAGTAAAAGTTTTTATGTGCAAAATAAAGAATTATTACTGCTATGATAACCTTCTCATAGAGATATAACTCAATATCTTAACGTGTCGAACTATTGAACCTATCACATGAAGATCTCTTACAAATAAAAGAAACTTATTAGTTTAAAGTTCAAAATACACTTGACAGTAAACACTAATATATAACAGACGACGGCGTATTCGACGCGACATTATTTGAACAAATATTTCGTATTAATAACCTTTATCGAACAATTTTCCCAAACAAATATTAATCTTGTATACCGACCAAGTCCAGTATATAAACTAGCTCACACGTCCCTGCTTCTCCCGGGAAACGACCCGATTGTAGCACCACCATTGTGTGTAATAATTTTTCCATGCATACGACATGTCATAATTTCCAGTCAATCCATAAATGTTTCCCACAAGCTTATATTTATTTCGAGGTTATGGAATTGACAGAGGTTACAAAGAAGGAATTGGATTCATTATAATACCATCTTCCCAATGTAAGACTACCTCTAATTAAACTCCATATAGGTTCCAAGACAGTTTAACTCTCCTGTAACTCGTATCGTACGTGTTTTCGTGTGTCAAATGTGGGTAGAATGAGCCTCATTTAAAATGGATTTGGTCGATATTCACGTCAATATTTAGAGGGCCATACAATACAAATACTTTAAAGACTTGTCAAGTCTTACTCTAATATAAACTAATCCACAGTTCTATGGAATTTGTCTTCTCATAAAACATATTTGTATTACTTACTCGATATTCCAATAAGTCTGTATGAACAATATGTTTGGACATCACTTGTCATGTTTCCAAACAACCATACAGACCCCGCACATACTGACTTGCAGACAATAAGGGCCTCAAACACGAATGTAGTCCTAATTGTTTTATAAACACAGAGTTATATGTATCACATACTGTAAAAATTATTCAGAATAAAAATTGTTCTAATTTGGTTGGAGTTAAGTTCACTGCAGCGTTTAAATAAATTAGTTGTTTAATACAAAGAGTGTTGAATGGCTTTTAGTGCAGAGCATTTAAGGCGAGGGTCCCTGAGGAAGGGTGTTTTTAGATTAAGATTTTTCGAAAATGAGAAGTCCATGTATTTGCAATTCCGTCATGATTTGTGTGGATACTACAACACCACCTTAAGTTAATCTTCGTCGTTTTTCTGTATATTGACGAGAAACACTGGACGCGGACCGCCAGCGCCTCGCTGTGGCGTAAAGTGGCAACTTTACTGTGCCAAAAATACCTAAAGTCGTCGAATACTCTCGCCTGAGAAGCAGCTATGGCTTGTGTACCACAATGCTGTGTAGATGTTCAACATGAGTCGCAACGCGATTGGAAACTGACATTTTCTTTTAGCGTTCTTTGTTGAAAATCATAACCAATGACGTCACTGTTTTATATGACACGATTCTTCATAATAAGTAAGTTAAAAGACATTATTTTCCAAAGTAACGAGTTTTAAGGATAGTTTCGTTTAATTTCATATTGTGGCTTTTACGGGTTAATATCCTTGAAAATGTCGCGATTTTCACGGCGTGGCGCTTAAGCGATTTGTTCAAAATATTGCGACAATATTACGTACCTACATTTCTTACGAGTTATGTACTCTTGACCGTATCTAAGTAATCAAATAATAATCTAGTATACACACAAGTCTCTGTTCATAAAACGTGGAAACAGTTGCAAGTAGGTGCTAATGGAGGGAATCCCACACCGGATTGCAATATGTAAATAGTAATTGTTGTGTCTAAACATTGATATCGCCATTCAGAATAACATTGATATCTCCATTAGACGTCGGTTGTCTATAGCTTGTCCATCGCCTGCAAGTTTGGATAATGGCGGTGTCCTAGGGCTGCGACGACTTACATGACGACACAGCGTTTGTTGTCAGGTTGGTGGGGTGCGAGGGGCGAGTGGTCCGTGCCTTGGTGGGGAGTGGGGAGGGGGACGGCGACGGGTCCTTCGGCCGGGACGGTACTCTTGAGCGACTCGGGGTCGAAGGTTTCGGCCGCGGCCACGGGCGCCGTCAGCGGCAGGTCGGTGTTGATGCCCACGATCTGTACACGGAAACACGTTTCTAAGTATGGATGAGTGTGTAAGGGGGCGTGTGTATGTGTGTGTGAGAGGGAGTGTAAGTGTAAGGCAGTGTCAGTGATTATGTGTGGAAAGAGTGTGCGAGGGTTTGTGGGTGAGTTGGTGAGTGTATGAGGGTATGTAGGCAAGTGTGTGTGTGGGTATGTGGGTTAGTACTTAAAGGGGTGTGAGTGAGGAGGCGTTTGTGTGTGTGGGTATGTGGGTGAGTACATAAGGCGGTGTGAGTGCGGAGGCAAGTGTGTGTATGTGGGTGAGTACATACGGGGGTGTGAGTGAAGAGGCAAGTGTGTGTGGGTATGTGGGTGAGGGGGTGAGGGAGTGAGAGTGAGGGTGAGCGTGCGGGTACTCACGGGCGCGTTGCGGCGGTGCGCGGCGGGCAGCGCGGCGCTGGCGACGCGGCGGAAGGGCTCGGCCAGGCGCTCCAGCACGCGCAGGCGCTTGCAGCCCGCGCCCGCGCCCGCGCCCGCGCCCAGCTCGGCCTCGCCGCCCGCGTCGGGCTTGCGCTTGCGCCCCACCACGGTGCCCGTGGGCCGGCTGGGCTCCGCGCCCGAGCCTGCGCCACACAGCGCCACGTTATCCATTGCGCTACTACACGTGCGGGTAGCTCAGTACTTACTAGTATACAGTTCTAATTCTAGCCATTACAACCGACGCGAACCCACCCCTAGCACGAGCAATTTAGCGTAGCTGCGACTTCACCCTAGCATCTTACCAACCAACGGGATGCATTCAACTAACGGACTGATTACTTAAAAATATCATTCTACAAATGGTACTCACAGTTGGCGCTAGTATTGGAGCGCATGCTGCGATTAGCAACGTGCCTGAGCGTGATCTCCTTCAGCGGCTTGTAGGAGTTGCGGCCGCGGATGCTGCGCAAGCCGCGTAAGTACGAGCTATCGTCCAGATTGCTCTCGTCCATGAACGATGACGACTCTGTGATGTCCATCTCCATGGTCGTGTTATTTCCTGAAATCACAACTCATTTTATAACTGACGCTGTATGTTCCGTGTCTGTAGACAGAAGCACACATTTGTGTATAGTACACCCTTCTATACTTTAGTTACCCTGCGCAACCCCAACAAACGGGGGTGACCCACTAAGACACGATAAATACATAATTCGTTTTTTGCGAATGATTGTATTTTTGTTGATAATTCCTTTTATGCTAATACATGATTGCATTTTTCTTTTTTAATTTACAATCAGTTTGTTTTGATGTTTGCATTAAAATGGTATCACTTTCCGTCCATCATTTGGGAAATAATATCCTCTTATTATGGTAAATTAAAGTTTGTGATTAATACCAAAGATGGATACACGCAACCTTTAAATTATAATGTGGGTTTGTTCCAAGGTTGCTGTTTATGACCTATAGTTTTCAATATAGTAATAAATATTTTAATAGACAACATTTCCACACACGACAAGAAGTGGGGCTATCGGTTTAAGCTAAACGGTAAATATACGGAGTCTATCCTCGCATTCGCGGACGATTTGGCAATACTGACTCGTAACCCAAAGCAGTGCCAGGACCTACTGCGTAGAGTAGACGATTTCTGTACATGGACAGATGGAATGAGAGCAAAACCTATGCTACTGTCTATGTCTGGGTAGGCGGGGTACCAGCTATACTTCATATGACCCAGGGCTTAGTATAGGCGGGGAAAACGTTTCAACTATATCTGAAACCGTGCCTTTTAAATTCCTCGGAAGAAAGATTGACAACAGAGGTTGCACTCCAGCTTTGGACGAATTAATTGATAGTTTCATTATCGATTTAAAAAAGGTAGACCAACAACCAATAAGTAATGTTAAAAAAGCTTGGATCTATGACAATTATTTAACTTCGCGTCTTAACTGGCCGTTTCTTATATATGATATAAACCAGAGCCTCCTCAAAAAACTAGATGCGAGTGTCACGAAGACACTGAAGTCGTGGCTAGGGCTAGCTCAGTCGGCCGACCCGTCGGCACTATATAGATCCGCGAAGAATTTTGGAATGACGCTTAAGAAGCCATCAGAACTCTATAAACACCTAAGAGTAACAAAAATGCACGTCTTATCGGAATCTAAAGACGAAATAGTAAAAGTCCTTCCAAAAGATAAAAATGCATCGGAGCTCGAATCACGCCTCCAGTTCCATAAAAGATTCATGATAGGCTCGCAGACTGGTAGAGTAGGTCTAGGTAATATTCAGAGACAAACAGATAAAGAAATAACAAAATCTTTTCTTCAAGCAGACGAAAACAACACCTATAAGGTGCACGCAATGAACCTAGAAATGCAAAACGAATGGTTGACCCTAGGTGAATTTTGTATTCCCATAGCCTTAAAATGGCGTACCATAATATACGACTGGTCACCGGCCTTACTTCAATTTTACCTAAATGCATTCCAGTTGACCCTCCCCGACCAAAGCAATCTGGTCAGATGGGGAAAAGCCACAGATAAAACATGTAACTCATGTGGTGAAGCAACTGGTACGGCTAGGCACCTACTAGTGGGTTGTAAAACGCTATTAGACCGGGGTCATTACTCGCGCCGTCATGATAAGGTATTAGAAATCATACGTGAGGCTGTAAGTTTGGCGGTAGCTAGAGCGAAAAAAGGATTAACCACAAACCAAAGAAATGACATTGCGTTTGTAAAGGAAGGCTGCTCAAAGAAATCACCTCAAAAGCCATATTCAATTTTGATGGCTGCCGTTGACTGGACAATACTCGTAGACACGTATGAGAAGCACTATAGGATACCGGAGGATGTCTGTGCCTCATCATCCAGACCCGACATATTCCTTTTTTCACGATCGCATAAGCGTGCAGTGCTTGTAGAACTCACAGTACCGTGGGAAACTAATATACCTAAAGACCACTCTATAAAGACAAACAAATACTTTGATTTGACTAACGAGTTAACCAAAAACGGCTACGTGGTTAAACTCTATGCCGTAGAAGTAGGAGCAAGGGGAATTCCAGCTAAATCCCTGTACAACTTACTTAAAGACCTCGGATTGCCAAGAGCTTCAGTAAGCTCTTTATTAAAACGTATATCAAAAGCGGCATTGTTAGGATCTTACCAAATTTGGATAGGTAGGGGGGGGAACACTACTGACGGTGGAGGTGAGCGCTGATGCATCACAAGGTGGCCACCCTAAACCTACATCTGGGTCGCAAGTCCCAGTCGCCGTCATGGTGTTCCTCTCTGTACCACGCTATGGACCCGGCGACCGCACGGTGAATCCATGGAGTGCTGAGAATCGGATCTCTAATAAGTGCATTTTTTGCAAACATTTCATTTATGCTATTTAAATGACTGCATTTTTCTAACATTCCATTCTTGTTAATAATAAATACTTGCATTCCTGCTAACATTATATTTTTGTTATTTAAATAATATATTTTTTGCTAAAATTCAATTTAGTAGGCGACGAGGGATGAGTTGGTCTGATCGGCGAGACAGCCGATTTGTTCGTGTCTGTCTTGCGAGTAGTCATCGCCTGCAAGGCGCGGTCACACTACACGTATAACACTCACCCGTATAGTTGGCGACGAGGGACGAGTTGGTCTGGTCGGCGAGGCGGCCGCTGCGGCGGTAGGGCGACACCTTGACGCGCGACTTGGAGTAGTTCGTGTCCGTCTTGCGCGGCGGCTCTTCGCCTGCAAGGCAAGGTCACACTACACTTATCGTTACCGTATTCCATGGGATAGCAATACTGACGTTTACCATCATTATTAGAGTGTAGAGGTTCCTACGAACATCCTTAAGGCCAAAACTAACATCACCTGTAAGTCGGCGCACCTGTTTAACAACGGCAGTTTTTGGTGTCCAATACTGTCTCTATTAACATTAAAACTAGATTAGGAGGATTAACGAGTGTAGGATAGTGGATCCCGGACTCCAAAGTGCAAGCTTTGGATGCAACCGGGATTAACACTGTTATTATGATAATGGAGACATTAAAACTAGGTTACAGATATTCTTATTGCTATAAAACCTCCGTAAAAAAGATCGAATTGTTTATTTGTAAAACACAGACAGTCGCTGTGTAATTTATAAAAGAAATGTTGTTTCCAGGTAAATAAAGAGTTTCATTGTGGCATGACCTCTCTCTGACATATTATGAGACTAAGCACTGTCACGTCATTATTAAGTTTTCTAATTTCAAATCATTCTCCACAAAATTACTTACCGTCATTCGATTCAACTTCAATAACAACTTCTATCTCCACTTTCTCCTCTTGACTCTTACTCTCTTCCGTATTCTTGTCTCCCACTACATCTTTACTCGTTTGTTTGTCTGTCTCCTTCTCTTTGTTGTCAGAATCTTTCTTTTCAGACTCCTGTTTCTTGTCTGAATCTTGTTTCTTAGTCTCTGGTTTGGGTGAGTCTGCTGATCGTAGTTTCCTATCCGTTGCGGGAGCATCGTCTTTTAGTTTTAGCACCTTCGAATCCTTTGGCTGTAATCATTCATAATTGATGAAGAGAAGTTGTATGTTATAATTAGAGTGAATTAAAAGAACATATGAATTTAATATGGATATTTTTAATGCTTGTCCTATAATAAAACCTTAAACAGTATAGGTTCATGTCTAAGTATATCTTTTTAAATTGAATTTTGTTGCAATATAAATTTCAAGTTTAATATGGAACGAAATGTTAAGCAAATGACGATGTGAAGCGGGTAATTACCTCATTTGTCTTATAATATTTCTTATTCATTTAGTTATAATAGGTCTTTACCTATGAAATTGCCGAAATTTCTTACAAATTCATGAGTTTGTTATTCCTGTAATTTAATAGCTATTTCCATTATTTATATTTTGTTTGAAAGTTGATTTCAAGATTTTACAATGCTGTATTAAATTTTGTTTTTATTGGCCGCTTGATAAATTAATTCGATCTTCAAAAACAGTACTTCCTAAATGCTATCCATTTTGATGTGTCACTTTTCAAAAATGTAATAAAAGTTGCTGTTTGTTAGCTTAATGTTGTCTCATTCATACACAAAAAAAAATCATAAAATTTTGGATGTCATTCCTAAAAAAAATGCTAAAATGTTAGTACTGAAAATTGGGTTTCCTCCAATTTCTTCAAGAAAAACGGCAATTTCATATGTAATGACCTAATATTCAGTACTAAACTTTTTTTTAAATATCTAAACTCAATCATGCAGTTCGAATGAACGTGTTCATAAATTAAAACGTGCAGACATTCCTTGTGCCAATATGTATATTGTACGCATGCTCTGAATGTAGAAAATATGACGAATGGTTATTTTTGAAATGTTCGTAGTACGTATAGTAATTATGTATGTTACATATCTTGTATAAGAGACGAATCTTTCAACTGTGCATAGATTTTAAATTATAGAAAAAAAATGAATTAAAACTATTTTGACAGATTGTATCGTGATTTATTTGACGTTATTATAGTATTTAAATTGAAGCCGACGTTTCGACACTGTCATTCATTTATTAATTCCAAGAAAAATCAAAATCCTTCATGACAGTGTGAGCTCATTCTGCGTAGATAGTAACATCAACAATTCAACATAGTTCGAGTACTTTGAGATAACTTACACTTCAAACCACAAGACAACAACCATCTTTAGTCTCCCCGTGACCATGGCTGCTGAAAAGCAACCGAAACGTCGGGATCAATGTAAATTATAAAATAACATCAAATAAATCGCAATGGAATCCGTTAAAAATAGCTTTATTTTCGAAAAAAATGTTAGAATTTTATCAAAAATCATTTGTCATTTCATTAGACCACTAAAACAGTACTTACTATACTTCAAAAAAGAACTAGACTAATGGTAATAAAATATTGTAGACTAAAGTGTTTATTAAAATATATATGATATGTAAAAATATTTAGTTACTAACTTTGAATTAACACGAGTGATAGAAACAAGCAAGCAGAATTTATTAAAACTTAATATTTCATATGCGCCTTGCGTTTCATGAAATATTGAGACTTTTAAATATTGTATAAGTTTTTCGAAATTTAATAAAGTTTTTCGAAATAATTGGAACAACCATTGCTATGACTCGGGTCGGATCATTTCTGATCTGATTCCTATGAGAAGAACAACAGTGGATGTATGTATAATTTAAAGCAGTGCTGCCCCCCCCCTCCGTAGCCAGGAGCCAGGAGCCAGTGCAGCAGCAGGCTGGCGGTACTCACCTCGGGGGGCGGCGCGTCGCGGTCGCGCTCGGCGGGCCGCGGCGTCTCCGGCGTGCGCGCCGCCTTCACCTTGTGACACGCGCCCATTAGTACGGCCCCGGGCCCACACATTCCACAAACGTCACCCGCACCCCACACCCCCACCCCGCCCCTCAGCCGACCATCGCTTCTCACTTTTTCATTTCTGATCGTATATAAGTAAAAATTGCGTGACGGTTTCTAATAGGATACATGTTACTTATATCACGGTATTCGCAGAAATACTGGCGTTTAGACACACCTTAAATGTAATTAATTATTACTATTTCCAACGAGGACGCCGGTGACCGGGCAGGTGATCAACCTTACCTGAGTGCCCACTCAGGTAAGGTCGATTCACCCATTTCCCCTGAAGGACTGGGGTGTAAGAAACACACCCCACCCTAAGTCTAACAAACATACTTATTATTAATCATGCTCGGAACGAATATGAATTCATTCATCAAAAGAAATACAGTGCACCAACATTGTGATATTTTTTTTTTGTATCCTATTAATGATTATTTCATCGACAGTAAGTTTAAAATAAACAACCGTTAAAACATAATTTATATCTAAACTGAGAAGCGATGACACTGACAATTTTAAGTGCTTTACTAATGTTGTGTATTATAACTGAATAATTCAAAAGTAATTTTAATTAACTATTCTGTAATATTCAATTCCCCACAAATTTTTTTTAGAATTATCACAACTTTAGTTAAACACCATAAGAATAATTATTGTTAAACATGACATAAAAATATCACAGTAATAAAATCGATTAAATTCGGTATGTAGGTAGGTAATTAGCATGCCAATCTTAAACCCAATCCCTTGAAACCATTGGCATAACACTTATAGTATGATCCCTTTGTACCAAAAGGGTTTAGTTGACTGTGAAACCATCACAGTCGACTAGACCGTCACACACATCACAACAAATTGTTAACTTCCAAAAACCATCACATCAAATAAGTAGTCGATTTTTGATCCCACCAGTTTGAAAATAATATTAGTTTATAACAGCGTGGTGTCAATTTCGGTGACCTTAGTCTCGCTGCATATCAGGTTAGTTTTAAAACCTGATGTTTCACGGTTCTAGAAGTCTAAATAATCAAGGTGGCCAAATATCACTCAAGCCTTTCTGAATGGCAATACATGATGTGGGACTAGAATTAGTTCAGTTTGCAGCACCCCAACGCCACCACAATCAAATTAAAATACCAGAGCTCCATGAGCCTAAGTAGTCAATTTTCCTCAAAACGCCACATAAAATCGTCAAGCACAAAAGAAACTACAGGTACCAAATAAAGGTACCTGAGATCGCCTGGTTAGACTGCGGCTCGGCGCACTCTCCGGGGTCGGCGGTTCAAAACACTCCACATCCGAAGTGTCATCATACGTCAGTTCCGGGAACAGCTCATCATGGTCATGCTCGTCGATGACGAGCATGACGTCATCATCCTCCGAGTCCGCACTCACCGTTCCATTGAGTACGTCATCGGTGCCGTTGCCGAGCGTGACGTCTGATACTTCGTTGTGTACGCGATCTCTGCCGTTCTGTTTCTGTTTTGAAGGCTCGGACTTTTTCGAATCTGGTTTTTCTTTTTCTGCCTGAAAATTAGTTATATTTTTTTTTAAATATGAAGTTATACCCTTTGGTTGGATCTATTTAAATGAAATAATATATTTAAAAACTTATTTATAATTTTGCTCTTTTTCTCATAGCTTATTGAACCATAATATTGGTTGATTAGGCCTACTTGTAACAAATTCTCTTTCTTTACTTTTCATAATTTGCTTAGCAATGAACAAATGTCGCTAAGAACTAAATACAATTAATTTAAAAAGAAACTCACCTTTCCACTTTTATCTTCTTTACTGCTACTCTCCTCTTTACTTTTCTCCGCCTGCGGTTCAGATTGTTTTGGTTCGGTCTTCTTTTCTGCATTATCTTTCTTCTTGTCTGCAGTATCTTTTTTCTTTTCTGCATTATCTTTCTTTTCTGATTTCTTATCTGCGCTGTTATCTAGCTTCACAGTTTTGTCAGTTTTCTCTGTGGGTTTTTCTGCGGATTTCTCTGGTGTTTTCTCAACCTTATCGGCCTTCTCTGCAGCGGCTTGTTTCTCTTTTTCTGCGTTAGCGGCCATTTTCTTCTTCATCTCTTTCACTGGACTGTTGGTACTCCTCTGCAAAGACCAAATTACAAGATTATAAATAAATCAGTAATAATACATATTCTAGGACATACACAGCGCTATCTAGACCCAAAGTAAGCGTAGATTAACTAGCTTGTATTGTCGGTTCTAGACTGCGGAGTAGCATACTTATACTTTTTTTTGTAAATACATGTTTACGTTTGTCTATATAAATCAATAAAATTTAAGTCTGATTGTAATAATAAAATAATAGGTATTAAATAACTGCATATGAGTGTAAGTACGATACATACATATATAACTAAAAAGCAATTTTTAAAATTTTATCTCTCTTCCTGTCTGTTTGAATGAGGTAATCTCTGACTCAGCCAAGCCGATTTTAATGGGACGTTCACTGGCAGATAGGTATAACATAGGTTACCTTTACTTTAGAAAAAGAATGAGGGTTCCGCGCAAAAAAAAAACCTTAAAGTTTAAAGCCACGCGGACGAAGTCGCTGGTACAGCTACTTTCAAATATGACAATCACTTATAACATTCAATCAAATAATCAGCCTATTTCAGTCTACTGCTGGTAATAGACTTCTCCCAATGTGCGCCAAGCAAACGAACCTCTGCCTGCCGCAAAAAACATTTCTCTGAACTTTTTTTTTTGCGGAAAGACCTGTACCTGAATCTGTACTAAAATTACTTCGGGCCACCAACCAGGTGGACACAGAAGTCTTAAAATCACGCAAAAAAAATCAAAATCTTACACCCACTTTTTATCACTTTTCGCGACGTTTCACATGATTCTGTCTAATTAAGCAAAAAAAATTTTTGTGTCGGTCTGGATGTCTGTTTACGCAATAACTCAAGAACCACTTATCCGATTTAAAAAATTCTTTCGCCAATCATCTTGTTTGGTTAATGGGAAGAACTGATTAGATTTTGGGGTTTGTACGTTCAAGGTTTCGGGTACCTACCATACAAATTGTCCCTAAAAAAATTTACAAGTGAGTTTCTTTCGAGTTATCAGAGTAACGCGTATTTGACTTTGACATTTGAGTGACAATGACAATACGTATATTGTATATTTACATAAAACAACCAGACTCTGAAAGAAACTGAAATATAAACGCGTCGAATAATATGCATAAAGCCTAAGGTCTGTAATTTTGAATAAAAATACTGCAACAAAAATATCTAAGTTTGGCCCGAAGTTTGACAATCACTGTGTGATTTCCGTCCCACTAGATTTATTATTGACTTTATGTCCTGACGTCATTAATTAGCTATTCTTGTAATAATGCACTTCTGACAGAATGCACCTAAACGATTCACGTGTGCATGTGTTTAAACAATTTGTGCACCAGCAATGGTAAAATATATGCCGAACCGACAGTACATTTTTTCAGAGCTAATTGTTTTAGTTAATTTTATTTAATAACCATTCTTTTGTTTTTTCTTTTCTATATACCACACTGAGGCCTTGAGGATTTTTTTTTATCATCATCATCGTAGCTATTTCCCAGTTTTATCTAAGGTTAGCACTTTGAAGCCCGGTGTCCGCTTATTGTTTTTGATTGGTATGTCGGCTTTTCCGTGAGTGACTGCCGTCTAACTTCCCAAGCCTGAAAGTAAAGCCTGCGCCAGAGGCACAGTCAACGACAAAAGTGGCTTGACAAATTCTAATTTATTAATCATCTAACTTTGAAATAATAAACAAAACTTGAAATATATCAACGTTGCCCTCTGGGGATTATGAAACTACATTGTATTATCATTTCAATGGAAAAAAAAAGGTTTGTTGTCCACTTTTGTCGTTGATTGTACTTTTTTTGATGTTTCAGCAAAATCACGACAAAAACTACAAATTTTCACACATCGGTCACGGTCACGGAGCGCACGGAAGCGACACAACCGAAGAGGTTGTAGTTGTTTTGCCCCACCCACTTAATCCTGGATTAGGTGATGACGACATTTTTGGGGCATTTAATTTTTAGGGATTTTCTTTAGAGAAGCCTATTGATATCGAGTTGTCGTCGTCGTTGCCAATTTTCTGTCACGGTTTTGGGTATGAAGGAGATGAGCTATCGAGCTGTTTTCGGTAATAGATTCGTGCTGGGGTGAACCATTGCAAGATAAAGAAAAAAATCGCAAAAAATCGTAAAAAAAAAAACGCAAAATAGAAAATCCCTTGTATTCGGCTGAGCTCGTCTCAGGAATTCAATTTTTTTTCTATAATATACTATACCTATACATTTTTTTCATCCCTCCTGTTCGGAAAGTTTAATTTTCATGGGTAGATAGCCGGATGGGAAAGTAGCTTATTTCATCCTTAGGGTGGAAAGTAGTGTTTTTTTTTAAATTAAACGATTTGCCATGGAGTCCATGATAACTAAGTTACGTCATAATGCGTTAATATCGTGACCATTTTTTTTTACATGGCCGCCTAGATGCAGATTTCGTGACCAACTCGATTACAATGTAACCAATAGATTCGATTTTCAAAACTTTTCTAATGTTGGCAGTGTGTACGTGAATTATAACTTTTTTTTCAGAATTAACAAAAAAAAAACAATTTAAGTTTGCTTAATAATTAGCTGGAAAGCGAGATTCAATATAAATAAATACCTTGTGTTAATTGTGGTTAAAATGGTTTCGGAAAGTGATTCCAGTGACATGGATGTTAATTTTACTCCCGATGCAAAAACTGTTGTTAATAATCTATTTCAAATTTTTCCAATTTTACTTTAAATTTTAACTGATTATCAATATACCTGTTTCATTAAATGTATGTGTAGTATTTTAATTTCCTCAGATAGTCGAAATGAGAAGTAGAGTGTTTAACTCGGGTGAATGTCACCCATTTCATCCTCGACCTATTGGCGCTCTCACTACGTTCGAGCCAGAAATATTTCAGGTGAAATAAGTGACTTTCAACCCTTGTCTAACAATCTACTATTATTTCTTTTTATTTGATAGTTGTTTCTCTTTTCTTGCTTATTTTTTAAATATTTCAAAATTTTTATATCAATTCGGTTGTGGATATTTTTTTATCACTCGTACGTGCGTGACCTCACACGAGGTGGCACCATCTGAAAACCAGCGCTACACTGAAATGGCGACCTTATTTGGGCTCGCACAATAGAATTAGTAGGTATAACTTTAGATAATTAGGTAATATGTTGTTGTGCGTACTGCAAATTAAATATTTTCTTTCTTTCTATTTCTGGCCGGATAAGCAGGCACTGGCTGAAGTGTCGTCGTATTCCAAGTACATCTCTCTATAGGTGAGCGGCAATTCCACTCTCAGGTCCTCAAGCTACAGGTCGGGTCGGAGTCACCAACGTTAAAAACGCAAGGCTGGTTGGGGTCCTAGAAATTTCCATGCTAGGGTGCAGCTGAAGGCTCAATACATGCAAACTTGAATAGTTTTAGCCAGTTAGCTACGATGAAGTAAATTTCGAGGGGATTTCCACGCGAATAGATGTAGAGGTATGCTTTTAATAGCACATGATGCGAAGTGGAAGAAAAAAAGCCGGAAAGCAGACCCTGGACTCCGTGGTGCAGGATTCAGCTGCGACTGGGACTCGTGGGATGATGATAATGATGATAATATTTCCCCCATGGAGTAGGGAGAGGTGTTTAATATATTAGCAATTTTTTTTTACGGCCTCTGTGGCGTAGCGGTAGTGCATTCGACCGCTACGTAAGGGGGCGCGGGTTCGATTCCTGCTCAGTGCAAATATTTGTAATGCATGAATATGTCTATTAGCATTGGTCTGGGTGTTTTTATGTATAATATGTATGTATTTACAAGAGAAAAAATCCGTTTCCGCAGGGGGAACGCACAGGTAGATTTCGTGAAGCAATTAATATTATATTATACAGAGAACTACGGACTTTAAACAATATTTTTAACATGTTTAATTTTTTTTTCTCGAAAACGGTAACTTTTACCGAAAAACTTTTCAAACATTTTATTTTAGACTTAAAAATGGCCTATCGATTAAAAATGTTTCCGATGCCAAGAATGTTCACCGGTTAGAAGTTCATGATTTTTTTCCCGAATAAATTTTGGTTTTTCCCCCCTCCACTTTTAGTTAAAGTTTTAATCTTATAGGTTTATTAAAATTAAAAAAAAAAAAAAAAAAAATTAAATTAAATTAATTTATTATTATTATTATTATTATTATTTATTATTTAATTTAATTAAATTTAATTAATTTTTAATTATTTAATTTAATTAAATTAATTTTTTTAATTAAATTAATTTAAATTTTTTAATTAAAAGTTGTTGGTATTCATGTATACTATGGGATAAAATTAGAACGGTTCGAATATCTTTCATGGAACGTGAAATTTTGAGGAAAAACTGATTTCACAAAAAGTGAGGCCCTACCGTCCCCTTAGGCCGGATTCCACCCGTTCACGAACTTAAGTTTACACTCAAGCAATTTTTGACCGCTGTTTGAAAGCGATCGGGGTAAAAATGCGACCGTGAGAGTGCCGCAAATTTTGGGAAGTGGAACCATACATACATATTATATTTATAAACTTTTTGACCAGTGGTCATTTCGGAGTCAGGGGGTCATAACTAGACCTCTTATGAAGATTTTTTTTTTAATTCGACAGTAGTCAAGAAACCAATAGGTAGATCGATTTCGGGGTGTCCGAAGGGATTTCCGCACGATAAAAAAGAAAAAAAAAAGGTAGATCGATTTCATCGAAATCTACCTAAAAGTATACATATAATGTTTATCCGCATTCTGGTACTCATAACACAAACTAATTAAACTATGCTGACTTTGGGTCTACAAAGCGCTGTGTAGAATTTCGTAGAATATTTATTATTTATTTGTTATTATTAAGTTTTTAGTCGCACGTTCTTATGTAAGATGGGGATAGAAGAGACAATTGCTGATAACATTTCACTGAGCGCATCGGTAGTATGAGAACTAAGTATTCTTAAGGCCGGTTTCAATAATCCATCTATCCTTTACCAGCAGTTAAAACCACCACCAACCATTAGTATCTATCGGGGATTTTTTCTGTTTCAATAAACAAAGATAAACAGAAAATGACTTTGATAATATTGAAACTGCAGTTACAGATAGATTAATGTTGACTGTTTATCTGGGATAGATATCTACCTTTAACTGTAGGTAGATTATTGAGATTGGCCGTTAGTCGTTCGAATATTGAAAAACGATGCACTTATCTAAGGAATTTGGAACTGTACCTTATCTTTTTCTTCATTGATTGTCTTGCGCGACACCTTTTGACTCATAGTTGCCTGTAGACAAGGGAAAATATAATTAATACAAATAGACAATAAGCTCTAAAACTGCAGTTATAGTTGATGTAGCCATAAGTAGTAGTAGCACTATTGGAATGGGCTGGCTCGAACGGGAAAGTACCGGACTGCCACTTTAGATTGATTTTAAAGTAGCAATATGCTGTATTTTGAATAGCCCGTAATCCGTATCAAGACACGCACTTTCTTTTCCTAACTTGGACATTATTAAGCGAATTTGAAGCCTCTGAACTGTACGCTATCAGGTGGGACGTGTGCCTGCTTGTCAACGTAAAGACATAGAAAAAAATATTTGACTGCTTCGATCACGTAGCCATAGCGATAGCAACAGAGTGTGGAGTCGAGGGTTTGATTACCGGGTAGGAAAAAATGTTACGTGTCTAGGAACTTGGCCCGTATCTACTTACTATTATGAAATTGTAGTTCTGTCTGTACATTGAAGAATTAAAAAAAAAAAATTGTGTAATGTTAAATGAACGATTGTGAAGACAAAAATATTATTTTGGAATTCTTGTCTGTTTGTCTATTTTTTTCGCAATGGGCGCCAAAACTACCGAACGGATTTCGATGCGGTTTTTTCTATTAGAACGGTCTTGGTCAGACTTAAAATCTACCGTATATTTGATTGCAATTGGTTGAGTAGAGCCGGAGATATGACTAAAACCGATAAATGACCTCTGCGCGGGCGAATCCGCGGGCATCAGCTCGTGCGATAATAACGATAGTGTAGTTATCAATGAATAATTTCTGCCAAAATGTAGGTATGTAATACATAGTATTCATAGTAATCCAATTTCGGTTTGATTGTGTTCAGGGGTCAGCAAGTGCATAGCCGGGCAGGGGGGTTGTGGTCGCAGCACTAGTGGGACCGGTGGGTGTCACGCGGTGCTGCGACGACAATCCTCTTCTGATGAGGCCGTCAAGCTGAGTGCCACAATTGTTAACATGGTACGTGTATGTAATGGTGACCCTGTTTCCTGAGACTTTACCTTCAGCTTACCATCAGGCGAGGTGAAGTCAAATTGACGTGTCCAAAATATAAAAAAAAAAAACCTCTGCTTATCTCTTTCATAATATACAAGCGTGAGTAAAAATACATTCTAATATCCTTACTCCGTGAACGACACGTACTACAAGTTTATCCACTACAACACTGATTTGTCTATTTCTCAAGATCATATTGGTGGTTCGATCAACTCTAGGCTGTCTGAACTGAGACTTCTATAGATTTAGATCGGGTACAGAGAACATCTAGGACGGAACTTGAACCCGCGACCAGTCCCTTACAGGCGGAATGCTCTGAACAACTGAGCTACCTAGACACGTCCCAGATATTCGAAATTCTCCGATATATTATAAAGAGACTTCTCTTAGCCCGCAGCGGCGATAGCCTAGTGGCATACGTAACGGACTGCTGTGACGAGGTATCGAGTTCGATCCCCAGTTGCCCCAGGCACACACCTCTGACTTTTCGTAATTATGTGTGCATTAATAAATGTTAATTATCGCTCGCTTAATAATGTGCCCGGTAGATGGCAATAGGCTCGCCCCCTATTACATTGGGACCTTAACATGAAGCATAGCTTAACTAGCTTCTAGAATGCGGATAAAAATACTTAGATACATTTTCTTTTGTAAATATATACATATTATACATAGAAAGACCCAGACCAATGCAAATGCATACAAAAATTTGCACTGAGCGGGAATCAAATTCGCGCCCCCTGTCGTAACAGTCGAATGCACTACCGCTACGCGACAGAGGCCGTCAAGTAGATGTTAGCTTTAAAAAATGTATTTATCTACACTCAAATCGAAAAATTCGAATTACGAATTCAAAGACGATTCTATACATACGCACTTTATAAACGCATATACATAAAATTTTAAAATAAAACTTATTATAGTACCGCCAACTGTATCATAAAACTCATTATAGTATCGCTATCTTTTTTTATTCATTAAACTAGTCTAAGGTTTTAGGCTGAATATGAAACAAAAAAGGCGCACGCATGCGCAGTTGGAACTGTGAAAAAAATGGCGCCCTTGTGGTTACAAGGGCGCCATTTTTTTCGCAGTTCCTACCTACAGACCTACTTTGTTTAATTTAATTTTTTCCTATGAGTGAAGATAAAGTACAGTCCATCAAATCTAAGAGGTACCGTTTGACGTTTCATATTTTTCAAACCGAAACAACTTTGTTCATACGTACATTATTCAGTTTCGATAACCTTTTTCATAAAACCATGAATTTAGAAAGATTTCATTATTGTATCTGTACTGTACAATTCTTAATATCTAAATGTAATTGAAAACTTTCAAACAAAGCAAAATAACACATATTTACACAGTAAATAATTTCTAATAGTTATATTCTTGACCTCATTACAAAGTTACGTAGTTAGGTCACTGCACGTAGTGTTGCGACTCTTCGGATACACTTGTATGCAAAAAAATCGTTTACATATACGAAAAATCGAATGTATTATTTACAAATTACACTTGACAACCAAACAAATATTTTTTCATGTGAATGGGATTTATCTCACATATTACGATTACATAACTAAATAGTTATGTAATCGTAAAATATGAGATAAAACCCATTCACCAAAAATACGTATTTATAAATCAAATATATTTGCTTCTTTAAAAAGTTGTCGAAAGCGATTTGTCGATTTTTGATTTTCGCGCCCAAATAAGTCGGGGTTTCTCGCGCTAACGCTGTCGAAATAGTAAATGGAGTCAGGGATAGTGTTTTTTACATTTATTTTTGTGTATGATAGTATGGGTTTGCATATTACAGAGAAATAAACAAATTTTTAACAAGCACATCCATTGATTTTACAATTACAATTTTTTCTTCTAAGTCTTATTTCTACGTCTAAAACTAATAAAAATAAGGTATGTAGAACCCATTCACAAAAATGTTGTTGCCTGATGTTATAAATTAACGACGTTACTGCGCGACCGCATAATGCACTGAATACACAGATACCCTAAAATAAATTAATTTAATTATTTTTAGGTCAATAGGCAAAATCGCAGGTGTCCAAGTCTCTACAATTTTTTTTTTCTGGCAACACTGCCAACTACAAGCGCACGCGGTCCGCTCGGTCGGTTCGGCGTCAGCAGTCTCTCGCCATCTTGGAAGCTGACTGTGCGCGTACTTGCTTTCTCGTTTGTGTTTTACAATTTGTGACTTGGCTATTACTTTTCTGGACTGATCATTCTTTATCCGTTTACCTTGGCAATATTTATACTGGACTCCGAACTAAGCAAGTGTTTATTAATAATGTCGAAAAGAGGACGTACTTTGAACAGCCAGGCTCGTGAATTGGTGGTGAAATTACACGAGTATTTTGAGCGTGAATCTCAAAATGGTGGACTTCTACTGCCAGTTACACAAGTTCGGGATCGCGTCGGTGAAGCTCTCGGTATTGGTAGCCGCACCGTTGGCAAAATATTAAGTGAAAAATATGGGCCTTCGGGGAGTGACAGTAACGTACTTCACACACCGAAAAAACGAAAAAGAAATAAACCTGTGACAGGCATCGATGAATTCGATAGTCATGCTATTAGAAACCATATATACGGGTATTTTACAAGAGGCGAATTTCCAACATTGGCAAAGTTATGTGCAACTTTAAAAGATGCCGGGCTGTATAAGGGAAGCATAGAGTCGTTGAGATACCGTTCTCAACAGGAATTGGCTTCAGATACAAAAAAGTTGACAAACGAAAAATTGTTATGGAGCGACATGACATAATTATGCAGCGACTAACATTCCTGCGCGAAGTTAAACAAATTATAAACTGGGATAATGTAATATTTTTGGACGAAACTTGGCTAAATTCCAACCATTCTGTGCCGAAAACATGGACTGATGATTCTGAAGCTCGAAGCGTGCTCGAAGGTGCCGATAGGAAAAGGTGGACGCCTCATAATATGCCATGCTGGGTCAGCGTCTACAGGCTTCGTGGAAAACTCTTTATTAGCTTTCCAATCCAAAAGCACTAAAGAGTATCATGAAGAAATGGACGCAGTAAGGTTCCGAGAGTGGTTCTTAAATTTATTACAGAATATCCCTCCTAACAGCACAATTATAATGGATAATGCCCCATACCACTCTGTGCAAATTGATAAAGCACCTACGTCAGCCAATAAGAAAGCAGATTTGGTGGCATGGCTGCAAAGAAAAGGAGTGGATGCCGACATGTCACTATTAAAAGCTGAATTATTACAGTTAGTGAAATTGCATAAACCACCAAAACCGACATATGTAATTGACCAATTGGCCGAAGAGCACGGGCACAAAGTCATACGACTTCCTCCGTACCATTGCCAATATAATGCCATTGAACTGATTTGGGCCCAAGTTAAAGGTAATATTTTATAATATTATAATAATAACACGAGTACTTCTAACATTTATAATTTAAACAATGGTTTTCGTCTGCTATCAAATAGTTACATTATTGTTTTACAGGTTATGCAGCAAGACACAACACAAAACCACCCTTCAGTGTCAAGAAAATGGAAGGTTTATTAAAGGAAGCATGTGCCCAAGTTACACAGGAAGATTGGAGTAAAGTAGTACAAAAAACAAAGAAAATAATAATGGACGACTTCGAAAGAGACGTACACTTTGATAATGTAATGGACAATCAACTGGTCATTAATTTAAATGACGATGATGACGAAGACGACGATACTAGTACTAGTAGTGAATAAAAAAATATCCTAAACATTTCTTTTATTTAATTATAACAATTGATTTCTTAAAATTCGGATATTATAGTAATCGATCTCTTAAAGTTCGGATATTATAGTAATCGATTTTTTCATCCCATCCCTATCATTCAATTGTCAGAACTGTCAAACGGTACTTCTTAGATTTGACGGACTGTAGTGTTTGAAACTGCATATAACTTAGGTATTAAAACACTCGAGTCAACCTATTATCGTCAATATATTATATAAACAGACTCTCGTGTTTTAATACCCCTTCTTATATGACAGTTGCATAAACTACTATTATTTTATAGGTATAACTGACTAGATGAGGTTGGCTTAGATCCGTTAGTTTTCGTGGCCATTGGCATTTTTTTAAAATAATTATTTATCTATAATACTATAAAGTTTTGATTGTTACACTTCCAATGATCTGATCTCAAGTCACAAGTCTAATAACGCAGGTGTTCCTCAAAAGCGACAGCATAATTCTGCACAAACAAGAACCTGTACCAAGGTCGCTGCGAAGTGTGGAGCTCTCGAGATTATTAGTTCCCTTCTAACGCAACACAAATAGAGAAGAGGTGAATGAACTGTGACGCACACATAGGCAAGATGCGTTATGGCGTGTGGTGCAGGAATTTCTAACACGTCGGTACGTAAAATAATACCCGAGGGAGCATTCTCAAAGCCGTAGATGACCCAGGGACAGTCGGAGTGCCGGGGAATTGCATTATTGGGCCACCTTACACCCTGGCCCTGTCCCTGACCCGGGAGGGTATCCGTGGGGATTTCCGTACGATAAAAAAAAGATACGTAAAATAATTATTGTGCGTATTTTTTTGTAAAGCCATGCTTTTTCATCGAAAAAAAAATAAGACCTACAATTTATTAGATTCTTACACCGCATTGAGTTTAACCTGTTTATTTTTTGCTACGTGTAATCGTCTACAAATTACAGATATACCTTGGTCAATTAAGTACACACTACGTTAAATTTAGTGAAACAAGTTTCGGTAAATGCTGTGGGAGGGATAATAGACGCAACAACAAAAAATAAATTGTTTTCGGGTACTCTACGCAATGCGTTGACCGAGCACAGTTTGAACACACTTGTTGGTTCAGATATAATTGAATTGTAGAACCATTGTCTTAGCGAGCTAACGTCTTATAAACGACCGACACTTTTTTTTTTGTGCGGAAATCCCTTCGGATACCCCCCGCCGGCCAGCGGGGGCGGTTATGTCAGGCTTGAACCGACTAAAACCGCACGCCGTCTAGGGTCTACAGACGCCGGGGTGTAAGGTTACTCATAGAGCATATCCCTCGCACTCCGACTGACCCTGGGCCATTCGCAGTGTCCCCTCTGATAAGAGCAGAGGGGTACCTGGAGCGACCACGACCCCCCGCGGGCCTTGCAGGCCCGCCATACCCCGACCCCCTCGTGCAATGGGGTCAGCTGGCCCTGAAAAGGGCCGGTTGGTCAGACTCTTGGCCGTTGACGTTGACGCCAGCTACTTCAGAGGAGCAATCAATGATGCGTCATCGCCCACGTTGCCCAGGGTGCACCAAACTTGGAAGTGATCCAACCAGTCGCACCCCAAGCGACCGATACCTAATGCCTACAGTTCACTAGCATAATTAAACACAAAAGCAATGAATTTATTGACGCGATAATGTAGACTCATACACATTGTCTTATACGCGGTATAGCGCGGCGTAACCACTCGCGCGATCTTGACCAAATTTACCACGGTGATAGTGTGGACACCGAGGAGTGTTTTGAAGCGAGATGGTTCATGTCCGATGCACCATTGAGGAATAATCACCGAAAAACAGTTTCACGAGCGCGCGGCCTTAGCTAAGCGCGACCGTAGTAAGATGTCTTATTTTCAAGTAAGTCCTGCTCGCTCAGCTCAATTTATTTCAGTCGCACCCTGCACTGAATTCCTACTTTATATTGATTTCATTTCCAGTCCACTGTGGGCAGGTAACTTACGAAATCTCAATCTAACCGGCACCGTCTTACACTTTAGACCACACAACACTCAATAAAGGCCAACATCACAAGGGTCGGTATTACACTTGTGTGAACAGATGCTACACAGGCGAACAGATTTATATCCGTGCACTTAGTTATTTTGAACCGAGTTATATTTTCGGTTCTATTTGGGAAGGCAACAAGTGATATATTGGGAGTTATGTAAGATCCGATGCTTCTGTCTGATGTAACAAGATATCGGGTGCAGTCGTGAAGGTGCAGATAAATGAATCGTGACCTTTAGATACCGATTTTTTGTTATATCTTTATTATTTTGTACTTACACTGTGTATTACTGAATAGGTAGGCAAAAGTATCAACATATTTTTTTTATATTCTACGACATTCTACACAGCGCTTCCTAGGCCCAAAGTAAGCATAGTTTAACTAGCTTGTGTTATGGGTTCTAGAATGCGGATAAACATACTTATACATTTTTTTTGTAAAACATACTATACATAGAAACACCCAGACCCATGCAAATAGACATATTTGCACTGAGCGGGAATCGAACCCGCGACCCCTGTGGTAGGAGTCGAATACACTACCGCTACGCCACAGAGGGGAATTGGTTAACAATTTTTATGGTGTTAGGTAATAGGATTTGTTGAGATATTGACGTCAGCTGGAAATTTTATCTAGCCTCCGTTCTGCCTGATCTGGGAACCGAACCCGGGCACCCGTACAGCAGTCGCACCACCGAGGTAATGTTTTAAAACAAGTATATACCTTTTTTTTTTTCGTGCGGAAATTCCTTCGGATACCGCCCCCCGCTGGAGACCCCCCGCTCTCCAGCGGGGGTGGTTATGTCGGGCTTGAACCGACTAAAACCGGACGCCGTCTCGGGTCTTAGACGGGGTGTAAGGTTACCCATAGAGCATATCCCTCGCACCCCGACTGACCCTGGGCCATCTCCGGTTTCGAGATGGCCCCCTTACTTGCTCTCCACTGTGCCATCTGCTAATTAGAGGGACACGTGGAAAGCTTCCGAACAGCCCTCAACAGGGCCGTCCTCGCCTCGGTCGGAGTTGGCCGTAGGCGGCAGCGTCTCTCCCGCCCTAGGAGAGAGGCGCTGCTGTCTCCGTTGCCCAGGGAGCACCGCGTGGAGGTCCCCAACCAAGCACCCCCACAAGTATATACCTAATCAATTATCTTTATATAAAAACTACTCTTATAATGTTTTCGTTGGGTATGTGGTTATGCCTCCCTATAATTCTCCAAAGTCCATGCTTTCACAAGGTTAAGTTTTGATTGACATAGATACGATATGCGACCTACTTTCTACACTAGAAAGCTCAGAAATAGCTATAGGTATGCAATGGGTTCAGAAATCTAAACGCCAAGTTAGCAGAACAAGTATTTTGTAAATAGACCAAGCAAATATTTTTTCATCTCTCCTGTTCGGAAAGTTTAATTTTTTTCATGGGTGGTAAGTATTTTTTTTTTAATTTTAAGTCTTGCCATGGAGTCCATCATAATTAAGTTACGTCATGATGACGCTTTTTTTTTACATGGCCGCCTAATACTCGATTACAATGTAACCAATAGATTCGATTATCAAAACTTTTCTAATGTTGCCAATGAATGAATTATGATGATTAATGATACTCACATACACAAATAAACCCTGGACACATTAACACTTATTTTTAGGTAGTTGTATAAAAAGCCAAAGTGTTGGTCTTGCAATTAAGAGGTTGTGGTTTCGAACCTCGACCAGTAAATGACTGACGGACGTGAACCCACTACTAAAACAAATAATTTAGCCTAACATGAGGGGTTCACCAGAATACTAAATAGTAATGTCGGAACTAACTCAAAAAAATACTTACTGGAGCGATCAAATCCAAAATTAAGCAAAACATTATTAACTATGTCCACTCTTTAGAAGTTATAAACAAACTAGGAATAAATAAATGCTAAGACAAGTTTCAACACACCACTGCACTCTAGAAACTGACAACCAAAAATGCATCGTGATAAACAAAAATCCGGCCACGTGAGTGTAGGGCTCGGGCATCACGGTTCCGTGTAAACTAAAATAACTTAAACGATAAATTCCAAACTTGAAGTAGGGTATAAATAGTTCGCTCTAACGAAAAGATAAACAGACTTGAGGAACAAACTTATCTTTGCCGTTCGAAAACAGTTGTCCCCATACTGTGATCATACATTGGCATATTTTGACATAGCACGCGGTCAGTTTACAAACTGCGTATGAGTTTAGATTTTTTTGTGATGTAGCTATAAATTTACGGTTTAATTATAATTGCCCGTACCTTTTGATTGTGGTTCCCACCAGCGACAATCCGTTACTTTAAGCTAGATTTGCATCTCTCATTTACTCAATAGTTGTGTCTCAATATCATTAAGTAGGTACATATTTGTAGTCGTCGACTAACGCAGTTTATTTCGCCATGATCACAGTTCGAGGACAGGACGGCCTCTGTGGCGTGCCGGTAGTGTATTCGACTGCTACGACAGGGGGCGCGGGTTCGATTCCCACTCAGTGCAAATATTTGTATGCATGAATGTCTATTGGTCTGGGTGTTTCTATGTATAATATGTTTATCGGCATTCTGGAAACCTTAACCCAAGCTAGTTAAACTATGCTTACTTTGGGTCTAGAGAGCGCTGTGTAGAATGTCGTAGAATATTTATTAAGCGTAGCGAGCCGAAGGCGAGCGAAGCGTCTTTGGTTTCAAAGTTGCATTTCAAACAAATGATACTCCTCCGAGACCGTTTGACCGATCTCGACCAAATTTGCCACGGTGATCAAGTAGACATTACTGAGTGTCGTAAGTCGAATGTCCAGATCGGTCTTACCATCGACGAATAATCACCGAAAAACAAAATCAATGGAAAAAGTCGACCGGTCACGTTGACTTATTGTTGGATAGGCAAATCTTGCTACGCTTAATTTTGGGTTGATTGCGAAGCTGGTAACCGTCCTAGTTTATTCATTTATTTATTCCTAACATTGGTGAAATACGCTTTTAGAAGTTTAATTTTTTAACTTCACCAAGATATTGAAAACCTGAGTATTTTATATAATTACAACTTGATACCTCAACACTTTCCTGAGAAAAAAAGCGTCTTCACATACAAACAACGGATTGCTGCTATAAAGGTTCCTTTTTCATTTCGAACCCTAAAAGTCAGCCCATATTTTGTCTGATGTAACATAAAAAACTGGTTCTATCTTCGAATTCTTTGCATAAATCACCAGGTTATCAGCAGCTTTCACTAAGTATTCCATTGTTAGTTTATTGATATAGGCCAAGTACTAAAGGTGTAGGTACGTGGTATTTGCCGCCTGTCACCCCAGCAGAAGCAGGCCGGGACGGTGGGGCGACTAGCGCCCCTCCCCCAAACCGGGGCAAGACGGGGACACCGTGGTTCCCAAACCCGAGGGGGCCATCTCGAAACCGGAGATGGCCCAGGGTCAGTCGGGGTGCGAGGGATATGCTCTATGGGCAACCTTACACCCCGGCGTCTGTAGACCCGAGACGGCGTGCGGTTTTAGTCGGTTCAAGCCCGACATAACCGCCCCCGCTGGCACGCGGGGGGGTATCCGAAGGGATTTCCGCACGATAAAAAAAAAATGGTACGTGGTATTTAGCAATGAGTAATTTTTCCCATTGATTGTAAATGAACACATTTGATAAAGAGCGTTGTTTGAGTGTATGACGTATTGAGGTATTGTGCATGTTTTTTAGTAAACTAGTCAGAAAAAAAAATAAGCTTCGGCTTCAATTCGATTATAATTAGGTTTGTTTCATTGGGCCAGGATGCGAGGGAAATGCGTGGGCCACCTTACACCCTCGCGTCTGAAGACTTGAGACGGCGTGTGGTTTTAGTCGGTCCGAATCCAACATAACCACCCCCGCTGGCCAGCAAGGGGGTATATCCTCACGAAAAAAAAATGATGTTTCGTTCAACCAAACCTTCTGAACACCCCTTGTGTTCAGAAGGTTTGGGCATGTACAAAGCGTTGTGCCCGGTTGCCCCCGAGGGTTTCTCTTCGAAGTGTCTGCTTACTCTATATTTGGCTTATCGTGACTTTCATGACAAATCGTAACCTAATTTTATACATACGAAAGTAAGTGTTTATTTGTTACTCAATGATACAAATACAGCCGAAATTTTGCATATAACAAAGAAGTTCTTTATAAATCAGAGTACGTAAGTGTAAGGGCTAAGGCGATCTATTAGTAGGTACACAATAACCTTCACCCCTTCATAGGGTTGGCATTGATCGTCGGCCAATACCCAACGTGGCGGGAACACATCGCTCTCCGTACTCCTCTGCTATCAGAGGAGACAGGATGAGCGATGCTGTTAGTGGTGCGATGGCCCAGGGTCAGCCGGGGTGCGAGGGATATGCTCTATGGGTAACCTTACACCCCGGCGTCTGAAGACCCGAGACGGCGTGCGGTTTTAGTCGGTGCAAGCCCGACATAACCGCCCCCGCTGGCCGGCGGGGGGTATCCGAAGGGATTTCCGCACGATAAAAAAAAAAAAAAAAAGGTACACAATAATGAAGTCGGTGAACTGAAATAACAGTAAAAGCAAATACAATGAAATCGGTTAGCGTTTAGTTAGTACTTTTGTTAACAGTATACGACAATAGTGAAGAGCACGTTTAACACATTCCTGCCGGCTTTCTTCCATACATACATATACTCACGCCTTTCTTCCTCCGGGGTAGGTAGAGACAACAGCCCACCATCCGCTTCCGTCCTACGAGCTGCCCCTACTGTCATTAAACCTTTCATGCGAACTCGCCGGCTTCGAATGCTTTTGACGTGCCCTTTTTCAATACAGAGGTCGAACCCGGTCTTTTCTTTTACTTTTCAAAATATGTCTGCTTCGGTAGCGCAGCGGCAGCCAGTATGATTAACTGTAGCAGTTATGCATGATTCTCAGGTAGGACCAGTTACGTTAAGTTTTCGGGGTGCGAGGGATATGCTTTAAGGGCAACCTTACACCCTGGCGTGTGAAGACCCGAGACGGCGTGCGGTTTTAGTCGGTTCAACCCCGACATAACCGCCCCCGCTGGCTGGCGGGGGGGTATCCAAAGGGATTTCCGCACGTAAAAAAAATGCTACGTGATTTATATTCACCTCGTTGGACAATACCTATACCATTATAAGATATCATTTGCATTGAGTATGATAACTAAATATGATTCTGTATTACATAACAAGAGGTTGATACTTCGTCGAAACCTTTTAAAAATCAAGGTCATACACAGGCTGTGCACAAAAACCGTTTTAAACTAGCTGCTGTTGCTATATCGCGTACATGCGGGTACGTGTGGATGACGAAATTTATATTTCATGGTATCTGAAGGTCGTCAAACTAAGATTTGCACATTTTTTAAATGTTATATATATTGTAGGCTTTGCAATAAACTGCAGAAATATTCTTTAAAAAAAAACCTATTAAAAAAGAATCATCATCATTCGAGCGCCAATCCAAAATGCATCCAGAGCCTGCACTCTGGAGTCTGGGGTCCACTCGCCTACTTCTAAAGTACGACAGGGCCGCGGGTTCGATTTCCGAATATGTCTATTTGCATTGGGCTGGGTGTTTCTATATATAATATGTATGTATTTACAAAAAAAAAGGTATTTAAGTATGTTTATCCGCATTCTGGAACCCATAACACAAGCTAGTTAAGCTATGCTTACTTTGGGACTAGAAAGCGCTGTGTAGAATGTCGTAGAATATTTATTTTAGCTTTTACGGGAGCGACTGCCGCCTGACCTCCCAACGCCGAGAGGAAAGGCTGCACCAGAGTCTCGTGCATCAATCAGCAGGTGTACCATTTTGCAGGTGAAGTGGGCAAAGATCTAGCTGAGGCCCCATACACTGCAAACAAAGTCGAACATCTTTGCAATTAAGAAACTTCGACATTTACACCAATAATCATTCTTCATTGTTTGGAGATGATTTAGTTTAGAGCTAGTAGGTACTATTGTGAGTCTAAGTGAAGCAATAAAGTGGCAGTTGTCTGAAACCTAGACTAAACAGTTACGTGACCAGTCTACCTCTAACAAAGAGATATGGTCGTCCTAACCCGTTTTTTGTCCATTTCCAACATAATTTCCTTTTATTTCAAATAGAAATTGCTGTCTGGGTCATTGATCTCGTCCGCTGGTATAAAAACTGACATTACGAGATATAATGAAGTCTGTTTTTACTATAATTTCGAAAGATGAAATAAGTACCTAGTAAATTGACACCAGAGAAAGCTAGAATATACTCAAGCCTTTTTATACACGAATTGGTAAGCAGAGTAACTATTTCGCCAAAAGTTGTTTGACTTTCTGTCTACTGAGAGTTTAATGAAAAACTTAAGACTTAGAATTAGTTTTTTTTTCATACGAGGTAGTTAATAAGGTCTAAAACCCGCACATTCCACCTGATGATAAGCGGTTGCCGTGGTCAATGAACGTTTGGTAAGGAGGGTTTGAATATGAGTCTGATAATAATAGTGATTAGTGGAACTTTAGTGTTTACTAATAAAATCGTTTGGATTTGTTTGCCTGGTGTCATCGTTGTGGAGCACGAAATATCCCATCCAAATAAATCAAGCTTGGAACTTGAAGGCTATGCTGGGTAGTTACATACAGTCACGTCTCTTTCCTATGGGCGTAGGCAGAGACTACATGTTTCCACAGGCTACGTTCCTTGCATACACAGTTTTGCTTCTGCCACTAGTAGTAAAGCTAGTTTTTAGTAAGTTTTCGAAATAGCTATAAACGTTTCATTGTTGAATCAAAAAACCAATCACCAGATACTTTTCTCACAGGCTGTGCTACAGGCCTATTGCTGCTACCCTCAACTTTGGTCCATTCAATGAGGCAAAGACTCAAGTAGCTGCCAAAAGCTGGGCATTTTGGGCGAAGGTGCGACGGTACTCCACACCGGAACAGCTGCTCAACCTCTATAAAGCGCAAGTTCGATCGTATATGGAGTACTGCTCGCACCTCTGTGACGGCTCAGCTAAACACCAACTTGAAGCGCTTGAGTCGATAGAGAAACGGGCCAAGAGGCTCTTCAACACCGATACGCTAGTTGACATTAAGCTTCAGAGCTTGTAATATCGTTAGCTTTTCTATCGGATGCACTTCGGGGAGTGTGCACTGGAGTTGCATAACCTAATTCCTCCAAGCCCCTTCCACCACCGAACGACTAGCCGTACGGCAACGCGCCATCGATACATGGTGGATATTTCACTCATACGCACAAAACGTTTTGGCAATACATTCATCATGCGGACTGCTAAAGAGTGGAATGCCCTGCCTGAGTCTGTGTTTCCGGAAAGCTATAACCTGGGAGTCTTCAAGTCTCGAGTGAACAGGTTACTTCTAGGCAAGCGTGCTCCACCTTAGACCACATCATCATCCGGTGACATAGTGGTGAAACACGAGGCACTAGCAATTTTGAGGCATTTTATTGCTAATAACGAATAAAAAAGATGCCTTCCATATATGGCTATAAATATAGAAGCAATAAACGTTCATAAGTATTACTAATCTAAATTAATTAAGTAGCTAATTATTTTTAATTAAAATTTGAATTTAAACGAACTTTTTATTTTGTACTTCATATGCCGTGTCAATTAACAAGTACTTCAAACACGCTTATAGTTTTTTTTTGGACGGCTGCCACAGCGGTCAATGCACTTAGTAATGATTGAGTACGCCATACTTTTCACCAAGGTTGGGTCCAATATACGTACAGTCAACGACAGAAGTCGCTTATCAAATTCTAATCTATTGATCACCTTAGCGCTTAACCCTTTCATAAATAATAAATAAAACATGTACTTTATCTTCTGATGATTATAAAAGTATTTAAACATCCACTATTGGTTTATTAAATGTATTCCTAATTAAAAATAGTTAGAAAATATTTAAGTGTTACCCAACTGTAATGTGTAAGTGATACTTTGAATTAAAAAAAAATAGACGTTACAGTTATATTTGGAGTAAAATATTGTTTATCTACACTCAAATTGAAAAATTCGAATTACGAATTCAAAGACGATTCTATACATACGCATTTTATAAACGCATATACATAAAATTAAAAATTAAACTTATTATAGTACCGCCAACTGTATCATAAAACTCATTATAGCATCGCTATAATAATAATAATAATAATAATCTTTTATTTGTCTAAAACATGTGTTTACATACAATAGCATGCAGTTATTAAATGATAAAAAAACATAGGTCCATCATGTTTTGCCTCATATAGTGGCGTACAAATATTTCAGTGACGCTAGTTACATAGTTACATGCTGTGTCCAAGTCCAATTAAATTCCTGCATAAATAAAGTTAATATTTTTTCAATTCAAGAAATTATTAAAAAATGACAAATAAATCAAAGTGAAATTATGTCAATATACTCAATAAGAAATGTCAAGAGATAAGGTCAATATTTTCTAATTTATACTATCTGTCAAAAAATCTGTTATGCTATAATATGCCTTTTGCAGAAGAAGCCTTCTAAATTCTTTTTTAAAAGTCGTGATACTAAATTCCTTCCAGTATTTTTAGGTAACTTATTAAATATAATTGGAGCCATGCAAAAAATACTTTTGCGCATAAGTGTTGTTTTTGCTGTGTGCAGTCGAAGTCGACTGTTATTGCGTCTATTTCGTACAACCGAGTCTTGAAGACGTGGAAATAAAGCAGGATTTTAACAAATATTGCAACTTCAAAGATGTACATACTTGGTAAAGTTAAAATATCATCTCATAAACTCACGCCTATATCCCCGAAGGGGTAGGCAGAGGTGCTAGCACCCACATTTCGCCAGTTTATGTTTAGGTCCCAATGTAATAGGTGGCGAGCCTATTGCCATTAACCGGGCACTTATAAACCTGCGGTAAATACACACATAACTTCGAAAAGCATCGAAAAGTCATTGGTGTGTGCCATGGTAAAACCTGGGATCGAACCCGAGACCTCGTCTCAGCAGTCCATTACCCATACCACTAGGCTACCGCGGTTAAAATATTATTGTTTTTAAAATACGGTTTGCAACTGTCAGTTATTTTTAATCGAAACATAGATCGAATACATCTCTTCTGTATCTTAAAAACTACATCAAAATCTGTCGAATTTCCCCAAAAGATAATGCCATGTCGTAAGATGGATGCAGCTAATCCGTGATAGGCCAGTCACCAAAGCTTTTGTATTTACTGTGGTCGACAGTGAATGTAGCGTATATGCACATTTGGATACCCTCTTACAGAGCTTTTCTATATGTATTTTCCAGTTAAGATTCTGATCTATGTCAAGACCAAGAAATTTGGTTGTTGTGACATTTTCAATACTTTCGCCATTAAATATGATATTCCCGTTTATCGGCTTATGATTTTAGTTTTCTCTAAATTAATTAATAAACTATTCATTTTAAGCCATTTTGTAATAGATTTCAAAGTATTATATATGTCAGTTTTATGCTTCTTCATGTCATTACTGTCGCAAGGAATTATCACCGTGCTGTCGTCTGCAAAAAGCGTCATAGGATGCGGGGTAGATTTGGGTAGGTCATTTATATATAAAGTAAAGAGTAGGGGTCCCAAAACGCTTCCTTGAGGTATCCCATGAATCACTCTACGTTCTTCTGACTTACAGTTAGCCTCCCGTTTCGTATTAAAATTGATTCTATTTATTTCTGTCCGTTGTTTCCTATTGTGTAAATATGATTTAATTAAATCCGAGACGTTACCTCTTATGCCATATGCATTAAGTTTTTCGAAGAGAATAGTATGCCGAACATAATCAAATGCCTATAATCTTTTTTTATTCATTAAACTAGTTTAAGGTTTTAGGCTGAATATGAAAAAAAAAAAGGCACATGCGCAGTTCGAACTGAGAAACAAATGGTCTCACAACCCATAGCAACTTATTTCCAGTATAAAAGTGCTAGTTCAGACTATAACCTGTGCCAGATTCTCGTTCGTCAATCGGCAGGTGTACCAGTTTCCAGATGAGGTAGGTTTGGACCCCGAACATTTTCGCGGGGTCCCATACACCCGGCAACAATCTTAATGTTTAAACAAAAATATTTAATAATAATTAAATGTACATGTTTTTACACGGTAGCCTAGTGGTATGGGTAATGCCATTTGACGTTAAAATAGTGATGTGAAATGTCAATTTAAAATAGAAAAAATCAAATCAAATAAATGCGAGTCACATCTATAGTTTTTGGATATTTAATTCATTTTTTAAATTTCGAATTTCGAACAACATAAATGCCCTGTTGTGTCGTAAATAAATACACTGCGCCTCACTATTGACAATAAAGAACAGAATTTACTCTTTCAAACTTAGTATTTATTTTTACGACACTTCATGAGCGGACCAACGTCAAAACAGCCATCATAGCGTGCCGCTAGTTTAGTAATATTATTTAGACTCATAGGCTAGCCATCTGTAGCCGTCAACCGGGTACTTTTCCAGACTTTTTCAAATTCAAATCCAATCCAATGAATTTTATCCAAAATACTAAGAAAATTACTCAACCGGGGTCTAGAGTCCTGACGAACCCCACGGACGCCAGCACGCGAAGATTGTATTCTTTGCGAGCCCTAGTTTTGTTCACCATATAAGCCACATAATCAATGAATGAACACACTCAACAGCGTGTTATGGCTACATAAAGCTGAGTACAGGCAGGAAGGAGTGTCTATTCAAGCGTGCGCCGATGCACACCTTGCATTATAATGCGATGGTGTGGACACGATCTCATTATTTTATACTGTTAAACATTCCTAAGAGCATCGATTAGATTTTAGAAAGAAAAACAATATCTTTATTTATGAAACAAAGCACATTACAATTTTGTGATATGACATTTTTTTACATAATTTCAAATTATATCTAGTGGAAGTGGAAGAAAATAAATAATACTTAAATGATAATAATAAATTTAAAATGATCATTAAACCAAACCAGACTTTCACAAACCGCCTGAGTTGCTCTCGTAAGTGACGTTTGTGAATTTTGTAAGCTTTAAAATGTTGTTTTTGTGTTTTTTTCGCTAACCACAACAAGTCCAAGTGTCAAAAACATCAAAAGTTCACCCTTTTTCCTTATTCCTATATAAAGAATAACCAGACTTTTTTTTTTCATATAAATTAGTTTTGTCTGTGGTCGACGCGCCGAGTTGCTGTCGTAAGTGACGTTTGTAAGCTTTAAAATGTTATTTTTGTGTTTGTTTCGCTAACCACAACAAGTCCAAGTGTCAAAAACATCAAAAGTTCACCCTTTTTCCTATTTCCTTATTCCTATATAAAGAATAACCAGACTTTTTTTTTCATAAAAATTAGTTTTGTCTGTGGTCGACGCGCCGAGTTGCTGTCGTAAGTGACGTTTGTAAGCTTTAAAATGTTATTTTTGTGTTTGTTTCGCTTACCACAACAAGTCCAAGTGTCAAAAACATCAAAAGTTCACCCTTTTTCCTATTTCCTTATTCCTATATAAAGAATAACCAGACTTTTTTTTCATAAAAATTAGTTTTGTCTGTGGTCGACGCGCCGAGTTGCTGTCGTAAGTGACGTTTGTAAGCTTTAAAATGTTATTTTTGTGTTTGTTTCGCTAACCACAACAAGTCCGAGTGTCAAAAACATCAAAAGTTCACCCTTTTTTTCCTATATAAAGAATACGGGTTCATATTGAACCTTATTCTTGATGTAGTAAGACTCAAATCTCCATTGCATGTCTGACATTTGCAGAATTTTCGATAATGGTATACCTTGCCATAAAACATAACTGTAATTGAAATTTAATGTTCTATTGACACTTTTTAGGTGTGAACCGAGTCCAATGCGTTTTTTTTTCATACATTCAATTCGCATTTTTAACATACAATGACATGATTTAAACCCTGATAATAAGCTAATGTCTAAAAAGCAAAAAAAAATTCAAATAGTTGTCTCTAATGCAAGATGCTTTTTCCTTTAAAAAATAATCATAATAACCAAAATCTTTACATTTATGATAATATATTCATGTTCAAGTCAGGGAAGTTGCAGTTTAAGTGGCAGGACCCGCAGAATCATGCTTTTCCCGGCACGACTGAGTCAGCCCGACTGAGGAAAAACCCATTCCCGGGATAAAAAGTAGCTATATTCCAGATTATAATCCATCCCTGTGCTAAATTTCATACAGATCCGTTCAGCCATTCTGGCGTGATTGAGTAACAAGAATACACCCGTCCATCTAACCATTTGTATTTATAATAGTATGTTAAGATATAATAATGTCTACCTTCAAAGTCTACTTCAAAAATATAATTAAAAAAGAACGATCAGTATTTTTGGTGAATACGACGTATTACTCGATTGTGGATTTTATAAATGATAATAATATTAGTTGACATCTATATAATGTTGGTTGACATTTAATATTGATTAACATATTATATTGATTGACATATTATATTGATTGACATATTATATTGATTGACATATTATATTGATTGACATATTATATTGATTGACATATTATATTGATTGACAAATACTATTTTATTCTAATTTCCTTATATTAATTGTTTAAATGTGAAAATTGATATGTATATTCCGACATACTAGACTTGAAACTAATCGTTTAGTTGTTTTGTAGTTGATTGATTTTTATTTTATTTATACTTACTATTAATTGAATATTTCGACTGTGAAACATGATTGTGAAATATATTTAAATTTGATCCATGTTATTTTGTACACCACACGTGTGGTAGGACATAGCGCACATAACATAAATTATAAAACCTATGATCCACAAAATAAAAATATTATGATTATGATTATGCAAAGGGTTATATTTACATGAACCAAACCGCAACCACAAGTATTTGCTAACTACTTATGTATAATATATTCATGACCAACAAAGCCCAGTACAGTGAACATGTCCTCTTAACACATAGGTATTTTTGTTATCGGGGTGCGACTGGTTGGATCACCTCCAAGTTTGGTGCACCCTGGGCAACGTAGGCGATGATGCATAATTGATTGCTTCTCTGGAGTAGCTGGCGTCAACGTCAACGGCCAAGAGTCTGACCAACCGGCCCTTTTTAGGGCCAGCTGACCCCATTGCACGAGGGGGTCGGGGTATGGCGGGACTGCAAGGTCCGCGGGGGGGTGGTCGCTCCAGGTACCCCTCTGCTCTTATCAGACGGGACACTGCGAATGGCCCAGGGTCAGTCGGAGTGCGAGGGATATGCTCTATGGGCAACCTTACACCCCGGCGTCTGTAGACCCGAGACGGCGTGCGGTTTTAGTCGGTTCAAGCCCGACATAACCGCCCCCGCTGGCCGGCGGGGGGGTATCCGAAAGGATTTCCGCACGAAAAAAAAAAGAAGAAATAAAAGGTATTTTTGTTATCCTCAAGATACAATCTCAAACATACATACAAGCATTATTGACAAAGAGCCCAACGCTTAACATAATAGGTATGGAGTGGTCTGAAGATTTGCAAGTTAAATAGCTGTGGCCGAGCTGAAATAATCCTTTTGGCACAGTATGTATTTCGTACAAACTCAAGTATCGGAGTGTATCAAATTAGATATTTTAAATATTCTACGACATTCTACACGGCGCTTTCTAGACCCAAAGTAAGCATTTTTAACTAGCTTGTGTTATGGGTTCCAGAATGCGGATAAACTTACTTATATATATTTTGTGTAAATACATACATACTATACATTGAAACACCCAGACCAATGCAAATAGACATATTCATGCATACAAATATTTGTACTAAGCAGGAATCGAACCCGCGCCCCCTGCCGTAGCAGTCGAATGGACGACCGCTGTGCCACAGTGGCCGTCAAAGTATAACCTGATGGGTTTATCTTGGCTTCTACGAGAGCGACTACCTCATTATTAATAACTAGCAGATAACCGATCTCCGCGGCTCCGCCCGTTTAGTAATATCTCCGGTTCTACTACGACTACTACTACTATGCAAACAAACATACGGCAGATTTTAAGTCTGACCAAGACATTTCTAATCAAAATTCGTTCAGTAGTTTTTGCGTCCATAGCGTTTCAAAAAAAAAATGCGTTAAGTATCGTTAAATTAACATAACCCAAATATTCTTTTACAATTTTACTTTCACAACTAATTTCCAATTTTATAATAGTATTTGGCTGCAATTTTCTGTCCCAGGTAGCTGAAATTTTCGGAAAGCCGACGTTAGGGCCACTAATCTCTAGGTTCAACATTTTTTGACTGACAATTCGGACACCGTCAAAATATTGAAACTATTTTGTACAGTTAGCTTAGTACAAAATAGCTTTAATATTTGAATGGTGTCCGAAATGCGAATGACACACCAAGTATATAAGGCAGATGTAAGTGGGCAGGCAATCGAGGGTCGACCTCGCAGGACATACACTGATCAAATTAATGAGATACTGAAAAAAGGGCAGGTCAAAAGCACTCGAAACCGGCGGGCTTGCATGAAAGGTTTAATGACAGTGAAGGAAGCTCGTGAAGTATGTAAGTACAGAAGCAGATGGCGGGCTGTTGTCTCTGCCTACCCTGGAGGGAAAAAGGCGTGAGTATATGTATGGTATATACGGTGTCCGAAATGTCAGTAAAAAAAAATTTAAAATTTAAAAGTTTCAATAGGATAAGTGGATAAGGCGGAGGATCGGGTGCTATGGCGTAAAATGGGAGAGGCCTATGTCCAGCAGTGGACTGCAATAGGCTAATTGATTGATTGATTGATTGAAGTGGACCTAGAGATGAGTGGCCCTAACGTCGGCTAGCCGATTCGGTCTACATATTGTCTTACGGCGACGCGACGTCCCGTTCTGAATGTTACCTTTTCAGAATTCAATTTATAGGTAAAGTTAGCGTAAACGAATCGCCTTAAATTTTCATTAATTGATTTTACCCACAAAATCATTGTTCGGAAAATTGGTATGATTGCGATTTTAGAAAACTGATTCAAAATGTATAGGATTTAGATCCTATACATTTTAAATCAGTTGTTTTTAGGGTTCCGTTGCCAAATGGCAAAAAATCGGAACCCTTATAGATTCGTCATGTCTGTCTGTCTGTCCGTACGTATGTCACAGCCACTTTTTTCCGAAACTATAAGATCTATGCTGTTGAAACTTGGCAAGTAGACGTATTCTGAGAACCGTATTAAGATTTTCATACAAAAATAGAAACAAAAACAAAAAATTTTGGGGGTCCCCATACTTAGAACTGAAACTCAAAAATTTTTTTTTCATCAACCCCACGTGTGTGGTATCTATGGATAGGTCTTCAAAAATGATATTGAGGTTTCTAATATAATTTTTTTGTAAACTGAAAAGTTTGCGCGAGAGACTTCCAAAGTGATAAAATGTCCCCCCCCCCCTCTGTAACTTCTAAAATAAGAGAATGATAAAACTAAAAAAAATATATGATGTACATTAACCATGTAAACTTCCAACGATAATTGGTTTCAACGAGATCTAGTAAGTAGTTTTTTTTAATACGTCATAAATCATAAACTGCAATTTACCTTTCATTCAATCAACTCAATATAAAAATTAAAGAAGAAACATTATTATGTTACTTGCTGCTACGGAATCCTTAATGGGCGAGTCTGACTCGCACTTGGCCGCTTTTTTTTGTAAACTAGGGCATAGTTTGCCGTAAATAGGCCGATGAACCTGGTTTGAGCGTATCCGCGTTTGTTTACATAATGTGTCAGGCCTGGATCGATAAAATTTGCCGCCATACTCAACACTGATATCCAATCGATCAACTACTAGCAAGGCACTATGGTTGTTAGGCTTGGCTGATAGTTTGTTGACCTGTTGTTTGTTGAAAATATAAATAATAATATGACCTGTTTTTGTTCATAGCTTTGTTAAAATAGCGTGGGGTGCTCCACGATGATTGTTGTAAGCACCCCACGCTTTTTTAACAATAAAGTAAATCTCAAAGTTATAAATGATTATTTTATACTTTTAGCCTGGTATTTTTTACACCACTCAGGTGGCAGACAAGCTCACGGCCCACCTGATGGTAAGCGGATACCGCGGCCTATGGATGTGTGCAACACCAGGGGCGTCACACACGCGCTGCCGACCCTGTAAAAACCTTCTTGAAGAACCCCATATTGTTGTCGCTCTATTCTATTCTATCTATTAATTAATATTGTCATCGGTCCTACTTGATAAATGTGCAAAATTTCAAGTAACTTCAATGTTTGTGTTTAATAATCGATTTCAACGATCCCGTTACATACCTATATAGGACGCTAATACAAGCGTTTTAACATGAAAACAAACTGCAGCAACACGCGACTAACATGTCTTGTTTTGCAAACATTTATACGCCACGGTTACTGCTTATGCCAGGCTGGCCGCGTTTCAAACGCTACCTTAGTAGGTAATGATAATAATGATTATATTACCAAAACAATATACTTTAAACAAGACTACATACTAAAGAGGCATTATATATATATATTAAAAACCAAAAAAACTAAAACCCAGGCCAGTGTTAAGTGACAAAGAACTTGTTAGACGCGGTAGTACGCGCCAGTGAACGCCACACTTCGATGGGTTTTGATACGAAGGGATGACCTTACGGTGACCACACGTATGCCCACATATTATGTCTAGACCGACGACACGGTCCGTGACGGTTACGGCGTACGGCATAAAATGATTTTGTAAAGAAGTCCGGTTTTAGACGACCTTGGTTTAAGTTACGTTTGTCGAGTGGAGCACTAGGGCTACTTTAAGCGACACACGCTGGCGCTGAGGCGAGCCCGCGGAGTGGGAGTCCTCTCGCTCGGCGTCTTGCTCACAGCAATGGTGCGGAGTGCGAGCGCGTGGGAGCCGCCACCTCCTTCTGCGAGCAACTAACACTCAATAAAGAGGCGGCGGAGCGAGTCCGGGAGAGACTCAGGTCTCTCCCGTTCGCTTAACGACCTCCGTCCTCCATGAGCGCATGCCTGACAAGCGGCTCCAGTTATCACCCTGGCAGAAGCAGGCCGGGGCGGGGGCGCGTTGCCATTCTCCCCTTTTACCGGGGGCAAAACAGGGGACACCGTGGTTTCCAAAGCCGAAGGGGCCATCTCGAAACCGGAGATGGCCCTGGGTCAATCGGGGTGCGAGGGAACCACCTTGCACCCCTGACATCTGAAGACCCGAGACGGGTTTTTTTTTACGTGTGGTACACCAGCCACGGGCTGAAGCCGTGAACCCCATCGGTGCCGACGATGGGGTGGGCGTGTCGGAATCGGACCGACTAAAACCACACGGTGTCCTCCCCAAGACGGGTAGTATAATTTTGGATAACACTATAAGATCGGAGAAGTTGACCCCGAGCTCCATAGTAGAGAAAATGGATGCAACAGGGATAAAAGCTAGGATGATGATGATCTAAGCTAACTTATATTATGAGCCTAGATAAAATATAATTGTGTGCCAATGGTCATCAAAGGCAGACATTCGCGACTGGCGTTGCGTCTGACTTAATCCGACATTCTAGTAGTTAAGCGTTTGTGTGCGTGCCGCTGTTATACGTCGTTGCATGATATAATAAAACTGACAAATAACTTGACACTGACACTTATACTGGTGGTAGAAATTTGATGACACAAATTTGTCACAAAATTCGGCCGGGTAGGTACCACCGTGCACGATTGCGAAAAACCCTCCATAGTAATCAAATTTCGGTTTGATTGCGTTCAGGGGTCAGCAAGTGCATAGCCGGGTAGGGATTGTGGTCGCAGCACTAGTGAGACCGGTGGGTGTCACGCGGAGCTGCGACGACAATCCTCTTCTGATGAGGCCGTCAAGCTGAGCGCCACCATTGTTAACATGGTACGTGTATGTAATGGTGACCCTCTTTCCTGAGACTTTACCTTCAGCTTACTATCAGGCGAGGTGAAGTCAAATTGACGTGACCTAAAAAAAAAAAAATTAAAAAAAAAAAACAATGTACTCTATTTGCGCTGTTAGCGTTTTTGGCTCTCTTTTTGGGGGCGGAGGTCTACTGGGTACTTGACCACTTGCAATAAAACAGCCATACGGCAAACTTTAGGTCTGACCAAGGCCTTCTAATAGAAAAATCTGCAACAAAGAGTCATTTTTGCTTCCATCGCGAACCAAACAGATAAACAACAATTAACATTAACCAAGTTTTCTTTTTAAATATCTTCAATGTACAGACACAACTAATTTTAAAATTTTATAATAGATTAGATAGAAAAAGCATATTTTGAGGCCGTCAAGGTAGGGGCTACCATTTTAGGATCGTCAGCATCGGGGATGGTGGCCCATATCTTCTGGACTTCACCCTAGCTTCTCACCATCTAGCGGGGTGCAGTCAATTAAGGGAACGAAAATATATAAAAAAAAAAGATTATTCCTATTGCCAACGGGGACGCCAGTGACCGGGCGCGGGCGTTCAACCCTACCTAATTGGGCCGTTGTACCCATTTCCCCTTAATAGTATAGATAAACTAGGTCTGTCTCGACTAATACCGTGCGGTTTTAGTCGAGACACGACATAACCACCCCCGCTGGCCAGTGAAAAAAAAAGGTCTGCAAGGCGAATCGCTGCTTGCAATGTTGAGCTGAGCGAGACATCGTGAATCAGATTTTGAAAATTTTGAACAGTGATCATTCCTCCGTGGCAAGTTCGATTTTGAAAATTCTTTTTGAAAGTCACAACTCTGGACATGTTTTCTGAGCGTGTAAAGTTTGGTCACAGTGTCTCGAGTGGTTATTTTGTAATTCCATCTGGAATTTTTTTAACGGTGATCATTCCTCTGTGGTAGCATTAATTTTTTTTCAAATATATCCATAAACCTTCCTCTGATTGACCTCTTTAATCATGCCAAATTTGGTTCTGATTGGATTAGTAGTTTAGGAGGAGACCTGTGACAAATAAAATCCTGAAGTCTGGTATGAGGAGCTTTCGCTCGACTTCGTCTCACTCGGCTCAATAAATATTAAACCACTCACGGGCTCAATCAAGGACTGAGCCGAGGACTCGTATCATTGGATGATCAGTCCTTTTATTGGTTTTTTGTTGGTTTTATAATACACATGCGCTAACTTTCCAACTTTTGTCTAAGATGTGTGCTGGCTCGTCATAGAAGTAATAACAGGACACTGCAGACTAAACAGACACCTAACAGTGATCGGAGTGAAGACTGACCCCTATTGTCCGGAGTGCATGGAGACAGAAGAAACCAGTTTCCACCTGCTGGCCGAGTGTCCCATGTACTCGATGGGAATTAGATGGGAACTTCTGGGATCGGACACACTGGACACGGAGGAGTTGAAGGATCTGAGGGTGGAACAGATCGTAAGATTCTGCAAGGACACAAAAAGGTTTGTAGGGGCGCCGTGAATGCTGGAATAACCACGCTCTCCCCAACGGGAGGGCAGGGGAAATGGATGAAGTGGCCCACAAGATTCGTGGGTGGATCGTCCGCCCGGCTACCGGTGTCCCCAATTGTAATAATAAGATGTTTGCTGGCTTTGGGAGAAAGAATCTTGTTCTCACATTAAATTGAAAACCGGATCACGCTTCAGGTAAAATTTTATAAGTATGTCAACAGTCACTCTTATAGCCCTTGACGACTTCGAGTTTATATAGCTGAACTAATAGCTAATAATAGAGATCTTAGGTGCCGTACCCTTATATGATAAATAGTGCGTATGTATTAATTGGAATTGTTTCCTGTTACGACTGGCGTTTTCATAGTATCATGTTAACCGCTGGCACGCGGTACACCCCGGCGTCTAAAGACCTGAGACGGTGTGCGGTTTTAGTCCGCCCCCGCTGGCCGGCAGGGGGGGGTTTCGGAAGGGATTTCCGCACGAAAAAAAAAAGGTACTAGCAATTAGCAAGTAATAAATGTGAAAAATAATACTGTTTTATTGAGCTGAGCGAAGCGAAGCTCTTATACGTGGCTAAGCCGTTTGGTCGAGACTACTCCGGAACCACAATACCGATCTTGACCAAATTTGTCATGGTGATAGTGTATACACCGCTGAGTGTTTAGAGGGATCAACTGTTCAAATACAATGTACCATTGAGGAATAATCACCGAAAAACAGTTTAACGCGCTCGAACGTAGTAAGATGTCTTATTTTCAAGTAAGAGTCCTGCTCGCTCAGCTCAATTTATTTCAGTCGCACCCTGCACTGAATTCCTAGTTTTATGTATATTATCAAAAGGGAAATTGAACATAGCAGAACTTGGGTGTATGGGGGCCCCACCAAGGGTCTTGCGGTCAAAACGGATCTCACCTGCAAGCCTGAACACCTGGCGATTGACGGACGAATCTGGCGCAGGTTTTACTCTCGGAAGTCAGATGGCAGTCGCTCCCGTAATAGTCAAAATAAAAAGCGGAACTCGGGTTCCAAGGAGAAAATATCGGCTTTACATCGAGATCATCGCTAAGTTGTAGAAGTACCAGATAAGTACCACAGAATTTGTGCGAAATATTTCAAGGCTATTTGTACAAATGTCTACGCCAGTGCGTAAACACAAGAGCTGTAAGTAGAACATCGCACAAGAGACAACATATGATTTGACTTAAAGATTAATAAAGGTATTTTAGGTTCGGACTAGCTGTTTTAGATATTACATACTAATTAGGTACTATCAATTACATAGATTTTGTGAGCCACCCTAGTTTACTTAAACTTGACGTAACATAGCAGTTTAAGTGGGTTCACGACAATTGGTCGACATTATAATAAGTCGACACATTTTTGGTCGACAATGACATTTAACCGACAAGTCAATTAGTTGACATATTATTGATCGAAAAATAGTTAAACTCGTTGATCTCGTTTTGGTTAGGTAAGTATTATTAGTTACCTGTAGATAGGTTTCTTTTATATCTTAGTTATTAATTAATGATTTCGACGGAGCCCCGCTTCGCGTTTATATAGCTTCGCGGGGCTCCTATTTCTGCGTGCATTATCACAAGAGACCTAACACGAAGGGTTTTCACCCTTCTAACCTATAATATGTATCCGTATCGGGGCGCGCGGTGTCCACGAGTTGTCGACTAGTAATCGTTGTCGTTCAATTGACTTTCCGACCAATTGTATTCCTGTCGCTGAATGAGGTTTTCGACCAATTGTATGTCGATGAATTGTCATGTCGACCAATTGTCATTCGATGAAAAGTCTGGATCCGGTTTAAGTATCATTGATACTCGATCCACCATTCAACATTACGAAGTTCATAATTTTATATTGTACCTGTGTATCCCCGAAGTGGAGTTTTTAATATCCATGTTTTACCATCAGATTTTTTTCTGCCAACCGGGCACTTTTTCATTTACCGTTTACGTTGTATTAGTCCCACGTACCTTTTTTTTTTTTTTTTTTATCGTGCGGAAATCCCTTCGGATACCCCCCCGCCGGCCAGCGGGGGCGGTTATGTCGGGCTTGCACCGACTAAAACCGCACGCCGTCTCGGATCTTCAGACGCCGGGGTGTAAAGTTACCCATAGAGCATATCCCTCGCACCCCGGCTGACCCTGGGCCATCTCACCACTAACAGCATCGCTCATCCTGTCTCCTCTGAAAGCAGAGGAGTACGGAGAGCGATGTGTTCCCGCCACGTTGGGTATTGGCCGACGATCAATGCCAACCCTATGAAGGGGTGAAGGGGAAGCCATTGACCGCCGCCCAGGGTGTACCGGCCGCTCCGATTCCGTTCCCCCCGGACTGCAGCTGGATCGGAATCGGAGCGACACACGAGGAGGTTACCCAACACACACCCCAGTCCCACGTACCTAGCAGCCTATTGTCGTCAATACCGGGTGCATTTCATGCGTTTAAAGTTTACTGTCGGATGTACCGCCTTTTCCGCCACCCACGGAAAGATATGGGGCATCGAGTTCCACGGAGACCATGTTAAGCTGTCGTCGGTCCCGGTTAAATCTATGGTATAAACACATCTATGGTAGTCGTTACGTTACGGGTAGTTGAAGCCCTAAAAAGTCCGACAATATCGCCAATGGGTTTTGGAGGTCAGATGGTAGTACACAATTTCGGGCAATCGGTACCATGAAACGCACTTTTTCCGCAATCGGGCCCGAAGATGGACGTGACAGTTCATTCGGCCTTAAACTCTATCACTAAACGACAAAATTTGGAATTTTGACAGCCCGCCAACATAAAACATGATACTATCCAACTTCTTTCGAAAGGTCAAAAGTTTGTTAAAATCCAATACAAAGGAATATATATATTTTAATATGTTGGTTTATATTAGTCCATTTTTTAATTGAAATATTGTAAATGAAAACCTTGATATGTTTGATTCACTCCCGAACGTACTTTATGGTTCCGACCGAAATAACGAAATCCGAAGTAACTTCATGGTACCATTTTTTTTTTTTCGTGCGGAAATCCCTTCGGATACCCCCCCGCCGGCCAGCGGGGGCGGTTATGTCGGGCTTGAACCGGCTAAAACCGCACGCCGTCTCGGGTCTACAGACGCCGGGGTGTAAGGTTGCCCATAGAGCATATCCCTCGCACCCCGAGACTTCATGGTACCTAAATGACACTTTTTCGTTCGCTTCGTGCGAGCCCGCAATTGCGGATATACGTTTCATGGTAGGCCTGCTGAATAGTATTTGTTTCCATGTGTAATCCCCTCCTAAGTCCGTTACGTCCCGATCCCGAGAAAAAAGCCTGAGCAAGAGCGTCGTTCTTTGAACAGTAAGTGTTGCAGGTGAGTTGGCTTGACCGTGGTCTTGGTCTTGACCCTACACCTAATGCTCTACTCCTTTGGTTGGTATATCTCATTTTTAAATTAATTCTAAAATTTAATATTACGCGCCTATATTTCGCGTTTGTTCAATAATATTTAAAAAAAAAACCACAAAGCTTAACATTTCTACTAATATTGGCGTAGGAACAAAACCGCCATATTGTAGGTACTTAGTTATAAATAGCCATCTACAGTGGACATCGTGGTCACGTTTAAGGGTTTAATGACGACTTGCAGGCCTAACATGGGCGCGGGACAAATATCTCTCTCCACCGCTTATGTCAAATTGACAGGGGACAAAGGTGTTTCTCCACGGTAGCTAGCATGGCGTCAAAGGAGATAACTTATGTCCCTCGCTGTGACGTAGACAAGGGACTATTTCTCCACTTGCTTAGCACGGCGGCCGTAATGTGGAGATAATTTGTCTCTTTTTGACAGATGATAGAGAGATATTAGTCTCCGAACTATTGAGGTGGGGACAAGAGTTGATAAATAAATAAATAAATAAAGATTGCATAATACACAATTAAAAGTGTCTCGCGGCTAATAATCCTAAAAAATGTATTCTTTGTAACAAATTGTTTAGAGCGAATTCAGTATTCACACATTTATTCACAATAACAGTATACTTACAACATTTTCTTCGTAATTTCACTCATATAAGTACGGGTCAATAAATAAACACGTCAAAAAAATTATTAATAAAAAAATAAAATAACCCGACTGCTGCCCTAAAAAGACCGAAACAAGTTTGATAGCAGGCGGGACCCATTAATTTTCTTTCGGGTTATGATTTGCATCTGGGTCCCGCCTGCTATCAAACTTGTTTCGGTCTTTTCAGGGCAGTCGGTTTATTTGATTTTTTTATTAATAATTTTATTGTATACTTTTTAGTTATGATATATATATTTTTGAAATCCCCTTTTAAAGTTCTTCATTTTGATACCTACTCGATAAGTTTGAGTTCGTTTTTTTATTATTTTGATATACCCAGTGTCACTTTCACAGTCAATACGAATCTAACGACACCTCTCAAGCTAAAATCCATCGAGCCGTTCAGGCTGCAGAGCGTGCTAAACAATTATACATACATTCATACATACATGCGCTCGAAAAACATTACCCTCCTTCTGGCGCAGTCGGGTAAAAAAAACGTTATATGACAGATTGTTTTTCTTTTTCATCAATATGGCACTCTTTGAGTATATGCCACAGTCAATAATAATATTCTGCAGCATAATACTGATAATTTTAAAAGTCACTATTGCGCTTATAAAATATGCACGTTGCTAGGTTTTGTCAATTTTGTCGAATATTACTTTGAAAAAATCGGTAATATACGGTAACCATAGATTTGGTATTGAAAAATATTTTTTCGTATATTGGTAGCCTTGAGTGGAGAAACGTTGTCCCCGGTGACAAACTAGTCTCTCCTCGACGCCGTGGTAGCTAAAGGGACAAAAACGGAGGGAGAGACAAATTTTTCTCCACTCCCCTGGGACTTTTTGTCCTCATGCCATGCTAGCCCTGTTGGATGGCTTGGAATGGGGAGGTTAATGAACTTATTCGAATAACGTATTGGTTGAATTTTTTAAAAGGTAAAATATGGCTTCGAGTAACCTAATTACGCAATACGAGGTACCTACTACATCGATACTCGCGAGCGCGAGTGCCGCCGCCGCCTCCTGCGAGCTAGTAATGCTCGAGGAGGCGGCGGAGCGAGCCCGGGAGAGGTTTAGAACACTAACCCGCCCGCGACATGCTCGCCGCGTGTCGCTGGCGACTCAGGCGCCTGAGGTAGTAGTGGTAGAGTCAAGCAACAGTTATTTTGGCCGTTGCATGAATGGGCCGACTCGACCGGGGAAGCACCACCCTCTCACAGAATATCGACGCCAAGTAACAGTATTTGAATTGTTGCGTTCCGTTTGGTGAGTGAGAGTGCCGGAGTCCAAACTCCTTTCCCATCCCCTTCCAAACTCCTTTCCCATCCCCTCCCGAACTCCTTTCCCATCCCATTTCCTTTACAGGGCCGGCAGCGCGAGTGTGACACCACTGGTGTTGCATACGTCCATAGGCCGCGGTAACTGCTTCCCATCAGGTGGGCCGTGTGCTTGTCTGCCACCTTAGTGGTATTAAAAAAAAAAAAGGTCGCTTAACGACCTCCGTTCTCCATGAGCATAGGCCTGGGGGTGGCAGGTAAGGCCACCTGTCACCCCAGCGGAAGTAGGCCGGGGCGGCGGGGCGTCAAGCCCCACCCTTTCAGGGGCAAGTTGGGGTCACCGTGGTTTCCAAACCCGAGGGGCCATCGTGAAACCGGAGATGGCCCTGGGTCAGTCGGAGTGCGAGGGAAATGCATTATGGGCCACCTTACACCCCGGCACCTGAAGACCCGAGAAGGCGGTTTTAGTCGGTTGAAGCCCGACATAACCTCCCCCGTTGGCCGGCAAGGGGGTATCAGAGGGGAATTCCGCACGAAATACTAACATGTATTATAAAGATAAACTCTGAAACTACTGATTTCAAAAATTCTTTCACCATTAGAATGTTACATTTTCCCTGAGTAACGTAGGCTACTTTATATCCCGATATTCCCACGGGATCAGGGTTTTGGCGGGTGAAACAGCGTGGCTATGCTAGTATATGAAATTAAATTTTGCAGTACTAATATTATAAATGGGAAAGTTAGTAAGGCTGTGCGAATGTTTGTTACGCTTCCCCGCAAAACCGGTTGAACGGATCTGGATGATATTTGGCACAGAGATAGGTTATATTCTGGAGTAGCACTATATAAGGAAATAGGTTCTTGGGAACGAGATTAGTATTTAACGCGGGCGGAGCCTTGGCAACGGCTAGTTACATTTACTGACGTCTCTGTATCTCCAAAGGTGTAGACAGAGACTTTTAACATGTATGTATTTCGGTCACACATAGAGAGCGAACCTTTTTTTTTTTCGTGCGGAAATCCCTTCGGATACCCCCCGCCGGCCAGCGGGAGCGGTTATGTCGGGCTCGAACCGACTAAAACCGCACGCCGTCTCGGGTCTTAACACGCCGGCGCCGGGGTGTAAGGTTGCCCATAGAGCATATCCCTCGCATATAGAAGCGAACCTACTTCGATTTTCAAACCATTTCTTAAGAAATATCGCTAATGAACGTGATTCCGTATAAACTTTGAATTTTTAGAACACCTATTATTTTTCTATTGATCTACATCTGCATATACTTGAATAAGCATAGCAAGTTAAAAATAATAATAATAACATTGATCGCAAGCAAACTTATAACAGCGGGCTTATCTTTTTGAGCACCATAACTTATATTTAAATCTTGAAGCACACGGCTGAAGAACACGGACCATAAAGTCAATAGATAAGGGCGCCGAGACTTGTCAACTAAAATTGAACAGAGCATGACGCCATGTCATATTGTTTATGTCTGGGGAACGATATTTCGTTATTTTGCTTAACTATGTTTTTTTTTTCGTTTGATCATCATCATAGCGTGTCTCCCGGTAGCATTCAAACCTTGCACTTTGGCGCCCAGTGTCCTCTCTCCTACTGTTTCTCTTGATTTGGCTTTTACGGGAGCAATTGCCGTCTGCCCCCAGCAGCGGGGGTAAACCCTGCGCCAGCCTCGTCCGTTAATTAGCATGTATACCAGCCAGCAGATCTCAGAAGGCCTTGCCATGAAGATCTGGGTGGGAATATTTTTGTGACAAAAATATATTATGCTGTATAATATGTTTTTGTCACTAAAAGAAACCACAAGTTATAAGTAAATCATAGATTTAGAAAATAATTCAATGTTTAGGAAGTTCGATAAATGTAATCGTTTGCAATAAAATATTTTTTGTTCACACTTTTCAAAACTAAATTTCTTTTAGGAAGTAAGAGGGAACAAAAGGCCTTCAGTATCCACACAAATCATACAAATACAACATAATGTTAGCACACAATAAACGATACAATGCTTGGTATTAAGGAAATAAATTATTATTTAAGCGAGTTTATAAAATGCATCAACGAAAATTACTTAGGTGTCTACCGTGTCTACCATCGAATAGTTACTTTATCAGGAGTTAATCCTGGTTGTCGACTCAGGTCTTGCTTATAATGAAATGCAAAGACATCGCAACTGAAACATGACAAAATTAAACTCTGCAGGTGAGAGGAAGTGGTTCTACATGTTATTGTACAGAATAGATTTGCTATAGAATCTGTTAAAATTAGTCGTATTTCAATTCAAAGTGGTTCAAAATTTACTTGTAAGAATTTAATATAAATAAACTAACATACAGTGGTTCTAATTCAACTTGTAAGAATTGATATAAATACAATCATACATAACTTCACACCTGTATCCCCGAAGGGGTAGGCAGAGGTGTATTACACACCCACGATTCGCCAGTTATGTTAAGGTCCCAATGTAATAGGGGGCGAGCCTATTGCCATCTACCGGGCACATTATTAAGCGAGCGATAATTAACATTTATTAATGCACACATAACTACGAAAAGTCAGAGGTGTGTGCCCGGGGCGACTGGGGATCGAACTCGAGACCTCGTCTCAGCAGTCCGTTACGTACGCCACTGGGCTATCGCCACTTTTTTTAAATTAAAATACAATATTTGGTTGATAAAATATCTGTATACTAGCTGTTACCCGCGGCTCCACCTGCGTGGAATTCTGATACCAAATATATTCTACACAAAATCTGATAACGTTCCCGCTTTCCATGGGAACCTATTCCAGGGATAAAAAGTAGCCTATATTTTATTCCAGACTATAATCTATCCCTGTACCTTTTTTTTTTCATTTATTTTTTTTCGTGCGGAAATCCCCTCGGATACCCCCCCGCCGGCCAGCGGGGGCGGTTATGTCGGGCTTGAACCGACTAAAACCGCACGCCGTCTCGGGTCTGCAGACGCCGGGGTGTAAGGTTGCCCATAGAGCATATCCCTCGCACCCCGACTGACCCTGGGCCAAATCTATCCCTGTACCTATTACAGCCAGATCCATTCAATCTTATTTGCGTGAAAGAGTAACACACATCCATAGTTACAGCCTTTTGTGTTTATAATATTAAGTAGGATTTTCCCACCTGCATAAGTGTTTATTCAAACTTAATTGTTGAATAAATTGTGCCATTAAGTATTATGTCTTGCTGTAGAAATTGAGTTGTTCTATTTAATATATATATTATGGGCGAATTGTGGGTGTGTAATACACCTCTGCCTACCCCTACGGGGATACAGGCGTGAAGTTATGTTATTATGAAGATATATCCTCTAAGGGGCAGTTAATGATTTTATCAGCTGTATTATTTACTCTCATGTAATAAAGAACAGGTTTATCATCAACTGGGCATTTTTGCCTGCCACTTAGAGTATCCTAAAACACCTCGTACACAGCCTTACTGGCTACCACTGTCCAATGGGGTTGTCAGATAAGAATTCCAGGTAAATTGTAAATAAAAGAAAAATATTATCAGCCATCTTTAAGCAACTTCTAGGTTATCCCGAATTTATTTCTGTTTAATTTCAATGCAGGTTGCAACAGGATCCCAAGTGCCATTTCACCAGTGTTTCGTGGGTCACTACTGTCAGTCCTGGTGTACAGATGTTGGGATTGAGGGAGTGCTGAGAGTGAGTCCCAACAAACCAAACCAACTACTAAATGTTAATAAAAGTCAGGTTTACCATTCTAATAACAATTGTAATTCAATTTATCCATTATAAAAACTCCATTACCCATTGTACAAACTATACCTACACTTTGATTCTTCTAAACATATCTGTCGTCCTATTCTGCGAAAGTTTGTGAGTATGGATGTTTATTACTCTTGCACACAAAAACGGCTGAACAGTTCTGGGTGAAATTTGATGCAGCGATAGATTATGGTCTGGAATAACATATGCTACTTTTAATCCCTGGAATAGGTTGCCATTGGAAGCTTGTACGAGAGCAGAATTACAGTGTTACAGAGTAACAAATGCGGGTGAAGCCACTGGCAAAAACTATTTTTAAATTCATTATTTCTTCCTATAGATTCAGACCAGAAAAAGAGAACATCTCGGATGGGATTTAAACCCACAACCAGTCCCTTACAGGGTGAATACTCTGACCAATTGAGCTACCTAGACACATCCCACATATTCGAAATTCTCCGATATATTATATATGTTAATATTCTTGTTAGATACTATTGTAGTGAATATAATAAAATTTTAAGAAAAAATATTAAATTAATTAATGAGTTTTTCCCTTTTGTAGTTTAAAAGTTTTGTAATGAAGTTTTTTGTTTATGTTAAATATTATTAATATGGTTGTATCTGTTTGATTTTTTTAGTCTCCCCTCAAACATGTATGAAGTATTACCTATGTTATGAAGAGGATACAAAAATTAAAAATGTATCAAGTGTATGTATTACTTTCAACAACAAACTATTTTTATGTTGTGAAGCGCGCCAAAAATGCACCTAAACTAGTTTTGCTACAATAGATCGAATATAGCCAGTGTAAGGTCAAATACGATCTAAAAAAACATTCGAAGTTACATTATTTCCTGCTAGTAGCCGGTAGGCTCGTATTTCATTCAGAACTGGCCTATTTCAGTATGAAAGAGTTGGAGATACTACGTAATATGAGCGATACAGCACGCAGTACGACTCATGTACGACATGTACTTACTTATTAGCAAATTAAAATTTAACTTGTCGCCGGCGCAAGAACATGCGCAACTATAACCTAAACCAAAAAACATATTCCAAGGCAATATATATTGCAGAGAAAGCAATTCACATCATTTACTCAATTTACAAATTATTCCGCAAGCTGAAATGTATTTAAGACCGATTATAAAAACATAATTGAAATGATGGCGGGCGGCACAATGGCGCGATTAGATTTTTCCAACAAATAAGAAACAATAGCAAACTTACTTGGTTTTTCTGGCAAATAATCCACAAACACTTTAGAATAACACAGGTCACTGAGCTCGAAAATCACTGTACTTGAATGCAACGATCAAACAAAACTGAAAATTGCCGAGAAAGCGTCCGTAATCACTCAACACATCGTTTTCCCGAAACAATATCTTCAGACAGTGTTGCGACCTATAAAATATGAAGCGAAATATCGTAAAACTTAATAAAAACCTGCATAAAAATAAAAAGACAACAATTTCCTTCTGTGCATTATGTTAAATGCACATTATTAAGATATCAATTACTGTAAAAATAATTTAAATGATTAATTTATGTATGAAATTAAACAGGAAGGTCTAAAGAAATTGTAGGTTATTTCTAAGCTTGTAGCACCGTCCGTCTGCACAATTAAGTGTTCCAAGTATCCACAATTTACTTAAGATTATGGGAAATTTGAAGTGCATGGAGTAAACGAATAGTCCAATTCATTTTAAATTATCTCATCGCATCGATATACGTATCGCACTCGTAAATAAGGATAGCAACTAAAGTAACAATATCTTAATCCGGCCTCATGGCTTTAGATATTGCAGTGGTGTGTCCTTGTAACAATATTAGTGAACATAACACTTTCGAGCACAGAGGAAGATGTAGAGGTTAAGAAAATAAATCAACGAAAATGTGCGTGTAAAACTTTTAACTAGAAACAAAATTATATAAACTAAAATATTTACATCAAGGGGTAGTAAAAAGTTTAGCTGTCAAAGAATTCCTCCCCATCGAAGTCAACTGGTATCGTACCCAAAAGACAGTCGGCATTGCCACATTGTGCATGAAATTACATTATTAAGTATTCATGTGAAAAATATCAGAAGATGAGTTGGTATAAGTTGGAATTTGAGGGTTACCCATAAAATAAATACAAAATCAATAAATATTCTAGGATAAATCACATAACGCCATCTAGACCCAAACTAAGCAGAGCTTGTCATTTGAGTTCTAGAATGCGGATAAACATATTGAAATACTTTTTTTTTGCAAATACATACATATTATACGTAGAAACACCCAGACCAATGCAAATATACATATTTGTACTGAGCGGGAATCAAACCCGCGACCTCGGACTTAGCAATCAAACAAGCTACCGCTACGCCACAGAGGTCGTCGTATTGTTATCTTCATGACAAAGCTTTCCTGAAAAATCAAAATGAAATTGCCTTGCTGGTTTTTAATCACTTTCCGTAGAATATAATTGATCTTATTTTATAAATTAACAAACTGAAAGATGTACTTATAAGAAAAATACAATTTAAAGCTAATTATAAATAAATGTAAAGAGAACTAAACCTAAAAGATAGAAAAATATTTACATACATGCGTCATAGAATTATGCGAAATAGAATCACCGATTGGTAATGTTCCCAGAAGACTGGCAGCATTGCCACGTTGAATGGCAATGCTGATTCTTTGTGCAAGATGAAGTCCAGCCTTCGGGTCACGTGTAGCGTCGATCAGCCGCTTTGCCAAATTTTTGTAGACAAAACGGGCACTTGGACCCCATGACCCCAACGTCTAACCACAAACGGCTCAAAAACATAATCCCCTACTAGGTTGGAGTATTTACGCTGTTTGAGGCTTTTGGCAGTTGCAGCAGCAGCGCCGGCGCTACCCTCTGTGCTTGGAAAGTGTGAAGGCGCAAGGGTGTCGACGCACGTTGCGTCCCATACCAAAGGCCTACCCATCATGCAAGGCAATAACGACATACCATCCGGTCGCTTGCCATCGTCGCGTACCAGCCCATTAGATTCACGAACGGCTGGCACGCCAGCGGTGACAAGAGCACGGCGGATTTTGTCGTTGATGCTAGCGTGTCGCGAAATACGGCCTGCGCTTCTGCTGCATGAAGGGCCATGGTGCCCAAGCCTGTCGACAGCTTCACCACGGTGAGAATGATGTGGCGAAGCCCACGGCGCTCGCAGACGGAGGCAAGTGGCAAGGCGGAAAGTAGTATCATCCAACATGGTACCTATGTTGGGCGATGGAAGTGCCTGGATCCAGAGTCCTGCCTCCAATTACCCCATAGCCAACAAACATTTGAAGATGTATTTATTAAATTATCTTTGACCAACTTGCAGAGCGGCGCATCCCATTATCTCTGGGAGAAAAATTTAGCAGGCAATTCAGTATTAGGACAAGCCATTTTACAAGCATTTATGGCATCGGTCTTGCACGACACTTCAGAGTCAACCTGTGTGTTTAATAGGTATTGTGTGAACGGCACTATGTCGCACCCTCAACTCAACCTCCATCATAGCGGTCATTCCTAGTTTGAAAATATAAGCTCCACTGTGTAAGGAATATTTGATGGAGACTTTCCTTGTAACTATTAATAAGCAAATTAAAAAGTATTAGCAAATAACAAATTTACAACGTTATATAGAAACTGGTCGCCCAGTGGTGCACCCAAACGAATTCTCTCTTTTAATGCCATAAATATTCAGATAATTCTCCTGATGAGAATTTAGAATTCCTTATTAAAAATAAAGATCCAAAAGAGGTCATAAACTACAAAGAAGGTTGTACTATGTCACCAAAATAGTATTGTCGTCATTCGTCTCGCCAGCTATCACTTGCATGCCTAAATGCCACGCACGGTTGCGGTCGTCGTTGGTCATTCATCATTTGGCAGAATAATTCCATTCCAGGGAACTGTAATTATATTATGACAACATTAAAGCTGTCAAATGTCAAAATAAACTAACCCAAAAGCCATGTGCTATGTCCACACGGTATTTTGTTTCCAAAATAACGTGGTTTTTATGAAGTAGTGTAATGGATTACGTGGTGGGTAGTGTAGCAGCCTTAATAACAGGCAACGTAACCCCAAGTCGGCCTAGAACTTTGAAAAGAGCTTTAACACCAACAAAACATCAGCAATCACCGAACGTAACTCCAAAAAGTGAGTTCGTCGATGATAGATCAATATTTCTCTCACCAAGCATGCAAAAGAAGAAGGCAATAGTAAAGAAATCTCCTAAACGCATATTTCAGAACCCAGATCTGGAGACCACTGAAGACGGTGAAGGTAATTTAATTTTAACAAGCCCAAAGGCTGATAAGGTTAAAAAACATTTAAAAGACGATTTAGACAGTGATATCAGCTTGAACACAAGTGCTAAAGGACTTAGATCACCTAAAATTAAAGATAAAAAGGAGTCAATATCAGTAGAAAGTGCTCACAGGGCAAACAAACAACATTCTAATGAAAACACTCCAAAGAAGAAGAAAAGGAAAAATAAGTCCGTGTCCGACGATGTAGAAATACCGACTACTGATGTATCAGAAAGTGCAGCTCTACAAGTTACTACATGTGTAGTCAAAACCCCAAAAAAAAAGAAACAAAAAAATAAATCAGTAAATGACGATGATGAGGACAATAAAGAAAATGCTAATAATAAGATAAAAAATGAGCACAATGATAAAAGTACCACAGAGCAAAAAGATAAATCAAATAAGTCAGAAACTGCAGAAGTCAAGAAAGAAGAAGTAACTGTTGCAAGTGATGTAAGTCCAAAAAAAAAAAATAAGAAGCGTAAGAAGAAATCAAAACAACAAGCAGCTGAAATAAAATTAGATTTAAGCAATGAGAAAAATGAAGATAACAATCAAAATACTACAAAAAAGAAGAATAGGAAACGTAAGAAATCAAAATCGCAAAAGAATAAGCTAGAAGCAACAGAATCTGACCAACCAGCTTTGGAAAATGAAGAAGACGAAATATCTAATATACCAACCAAAAAATCTAAAATAATTGTTAATCCAAATGCAATTACCGATAAAGAATCAGACTCTGAACATGATTCAGATGATGAAATAGAGTCAGAGAATGAAGAAATAAATAAAAAAGTTTTTGCTTCTGAAACTGTGGGTAATGAAAGTTCAGATGAAGATGAAGATGAAGAAAAAGCAACTAAAGAGAAACCACAGAAGGAGAAAGTGGAGGAGAAGAAGGGAGGTAATAAAAAGAGAGAGATAAATGTAGAAGATGACATTAAGAGAACTTTATTTGTAGGAAATGTCCCTTTTAGTGCTAAATGTAAGAAGGAAATTAAGAAAATTTTCAATAAGCATGGGCAGATTGAAACTATTAGGTAAGTTTTGTATAGTTAACTGTGTTACACTATAAGATAAAATACAATGACATACTCTTTTTCCCTCCATAGTAGGCAGAAACTACAACCCGCAACATCATTGACATGCCAGTGCCGTTGTAGCAGTGCAGTTGAAAAAAGTCTAATGTAATCAAATCATTTATTTTTAATTTTACAGAATTCGCACAGTTCCAGTGAAAGATGGCAGATACACCCCTAAGCTAGCTGTTATTAAGAATGAGCTGCATCCAGAGAGGACAACGGTTAATGTTTATATTAAATATGCTGATGAGGAATCTGTTGAAAAGGTATTCTATATTTTTATAGACACCTGTATAACGCCCAAAGGAGTATGCCAAGGTGTATTGTATAAATACACTCACACCTCTCTAACACTTACAGACTCATTGTAGCTACTGTGCTCTACTTTTTATATCACTGCATTTTCCAGTCCTAAGTTTTATATTCAAGAACTTTTGATAATATTCAAGTACATTTGAGAATAATCACAATCATGCTTCGTTTTCCGCTATTGTGCAATAAATGGCGCTACACTAGTTACGTAATTAATTGGTACGTTCCAGTTACAACAATAAATGAGAATAGTCATAACTGCAATACTGCCGTCCTCAAGCTAAAAGGAGGTTAAGTAACTTCTGGTAAATTTTCACATCTTAACTTTGAACAAACACTTTGCTTTTTCAGTTAACCGCCTCTTAGTTTCAGGACGGCAGGATAGTCATAATAACATAGTTTAATTATATATGCAAGGAAAACACTCGACAGGTGACACCACCTGCCTTATCGCTAAGTGGGAAGAGCTTTCTCAATAGCATCTTTTATAAAAAAAAACCCATTCACAGGCATTAGCAGAAAACAACACAGTTCTGAATGAGAATCACTTGAGAGTGTCTCGGAGTTCCCACACAGGAGCAGAGCATGACCCCAAGAGTTCCATCTTCGTGGGTAATCTGCCATTTGCTATGGAGGATGAAGCTCTTAGACAGAAGTTTCAGAACTGCGGGGAGATTGAGTCAGTCAGGATTATTAGGGACAAGAAGACTAATGCAGGGAAAGGTAAGAGTTCTGTAATACAATTATTATTATCATAGAAGAAATCTGTCTGTAGAATATTTTATTTATGAATTTTATATCTACCAGGCTTTGGCTACGTAAACTTTGCATCAAAAGATGGTGTCGAGCTTGCCCTACAGTTGACCGAAGAGGATTTGACCATAAAGAATAGAATTATTCGCGTAAAGAGGTGCACACAATCCACAGACAAGAAAAAGCAACCTTCAGACAAAGGAGGTTTCAAGAAACCCTTTAATCAGAGACCAAGTCCAGGGCACCAGAGGGTTCAAGGTGGTCAGAGGGGGAACCAAAGTGGTCAGAGTGGTAACCAAGGTGGTCAGAGAGGGAACCAGGGTGGTCAGAGAGGGAATCAAGGTGGTCAGAGAGGGAATCAAGGTGGTCAGAGATGGAACCAGGGTGGTCAGAGGCAAGGGACCAAGGATGAAACAGGACGAGATGGAGCACACAGAAGAGTAATGCAGAAAAGAAAGTATCAGGTAATTCATTTATATATAACATCCATTCACTTGTATATCATTGGAGGGGTTGTCGTGTATAATTTTAGTCCTGTGTAGTAGGAAGGGAGGGTAATGTCGTTAAATTTAAAATAATAAAAAAAATACAGATTAGATGATGGTCATTTGGCATTTCGAGTTTGTTCACATCCCATGATTTGTCATGTCATTTTTAATTATTACTACACTAACTGTTGCCAGCGGCTCTGCCTCTTTTAGAGGCAGATTCCTGGGATAAAAAATAGTCTATGTGATATTCTAGATTATTATCTATCCGTGTACCAGGAGGATCAGGGGTAATGGGTGAAATGACCCACTAAGGTAAGGTTGATCACCCGCCAGGTCACCGGCGCGGCGTCCCCGTTGGAAATAATAATAATCTCTGTACCAAATTTCAGCCAGATCCGTATAGCTGTTTGAGCGAAATTGAGTATGTCCAAACGTACACACATATGTACAAACTTTTAACATTTACGATGTTAATAGGAAATCGAATTGGGATTTTTTAAATTTTTGCTATTAAATATCTTTGCAATGTCTTTTTACAGTCTTTATACTCCAAAAATAAAAGAACCTGGCAATTAGGCGCCGAACAAACAGAACGGACGCGCGTCCTAAAGGTGTTGTAACGCCCTGCGCGGGGTGAGCGTGGTTTAACAAAGACACGTTTTTTTTTTATATTTAGGACACATCAATTTGACTGCACTCGCCTGATGGTAAGCTGAAGGTAAAGTCTCAGGAAAGAGGGTAACCATTACATACACGTACCATGTTAACAATGGTGGTACTCAGCTTGACGGCCTCATCAGAAGAGGATTGTCGTCGCAGCACCGCGTGACACCCACCGGTCCCACTAGTGCTGCGACCACAATCCCCCTGCCCTGTGCATCTAGGACACGCATCTGTTCTTTTTGTTCGTCGCCTAGAACTACCAGCATATTTTAATATAACTTTGTTATAGGACGCCAGCGGTGGCGGTGGGCCTCCAAACAAAAAACAAAAGGACATCACTCAGCCTAACAAGGAGAAGAAAACTAAGAAGGAATTCGTTGGTATGACGGCTGAAAAGAAAAAGGTGAGTAAAGCCTAATTCAAGCAGACTTAACACCAACAAGCAGGCAACTGCTGTTGCAACGCGTTGTGAGCTGTGCTTTCGCAATAAGCGTATTCGGTCTTTGAACGTAACATATAATAATATATATGTTCTAGAACCCATATTACAAACCACACTTCGTTTGGGTAGATAGCGCTGGGTACTATGTCCTAGAATAGAATGAAGCACTGTCAGCAAATCTACTCAGATTTTCAAGTAGTACTGTATAGGTTAATTTGTATCCAGTGGAAGTGGGAGTGAGAGGTATACCCGCAAAGGGGTGCTTGGTTGGGGACCTCCACGCGGTGCACCCTGGGCAACGGAGACGGCAGCGCCTCTCTCCTAGGGCGGGGGAGACGCTGCCGCCTACGGCCAACTCCGACCGAGGCGAGGACGGCCCTGTTGAGGGCTGTCCGGAAGCTTTCCACGTGTCCCTCTGATTAGCAGATGGCACAGTGGAGAGCAAGTAAGGGGGCCATCTCGAAACCGGAGATGGCCCAGGGTCAGTCGGGGTGCGAGGGATATGCTCTATGGGTAACCTTACACCCCGGCGTCTTAGGACCCGAGACGGCGTACGGTTTTAGTCGGTGCAAGCCAGACATAACCACCCCCGCTGGCCGGCGGGGGGGTATCCGAAGGGATTTCCGCACGAAAAAAAAAAAAAAAAAAAGGTATACCCGCAAAATCTCTCTATAACCTACTTAAAGATCTAGGCCTATCGAGAGCTACAATAAAGTACATTACTAGGACGAATGTCTAAAGCGGCACTAGTAGGTTCGCATCAAATTTGGTTAGGCAGGGAGGGGAACTTGGGTAGTGAAGGTGAGTGTTGATGTATATCAACAAAAGGGGCCCCTTCTAAACCTACACTTGGGTCGCAAGCCTTTGTATCTTAAAAAAAAGCTTTTCCTAAGTAGGTATTTGCCTAGTTCGTGATTTGAGCCCAGTGTAAACATAAATCTTAACAATGGTGGTACCATTGTGTAGCCATTTTTGACAATTTCGTTTTGAACAACTCATTGTCAACAGAAACGGTTTATTTAAACGCTTTTAGAAAATAATATTTATATTGTATTTTCCAGAAACGCAAGTTTGATAAAGGACAAAAGAAAAAGAAGGCTTTGAGCGAGATTTTAACGAAATAATGATGCGATGTGATGTGTTAATGATAGCGATAATGCTTCCATATGTAACTTATTACTTATATCATGCTATTAAATGATAGTTATATATATATCTGTGTTTTGATTCTGAATGCTTATGAACCAGGAGTAGGATAGATAGATAGCTGCGCAGAACGCATTTTTAGGTCTCTTTGGTGGTAAGCGCGGGGTAGACGGCGGAGGCGCGCCCATCATCCAATCATAAATTATATTAAACCAATCTCGCGCTCGAAGACTAGACTGGTCGTTCCTCTTATTGGTTTTTTGGTAGGGTTAAGTAAAAGCCACCTTTTACAGCTTAACAAATCAAGATTTTTTATTCTGGAATATTGGAAGACTTGTCATGGACGAAATAAATCTGGCAACACTGGCCTTAAATGTGCGGAATCATAAGAAAAACACAAATATATTTGGTACAGTATTTATTGTATAGTTGTCATTACAAAAATGTCAATGTTAGCAAAAATAATCACAGTCTGACACTTCTAAGTTACAATATTATTCTACGACACAAACACTCCTGGCGACGCTGGCGGCTCGACATGTTTGCTTGACGAAGCCATAAAGAGATTTTATACAATCGCCATAACTTACAAGCTATACTCTATCTACCGAGTCTATCCGTAACAACCTAACTTACTGTACAGCACTACGTTAAAACAAAACTTAATGTGAACATTACTTATAGAATCTGAAACCATAAAGTTGGTGTTGCCTTTCATTAACAAGATGGCGCTGATACTCCATAATAACTATTTTTTCTGTGAAAAATATAATTATATAGAATTTAAACCAGTTTTTTTTTTATTTCGAATAAGATTTCTTTTTTAAGTTTCTTATACACCGTTATTGTTTATGGCACCATCTTATTCTATGGTAACTCATTAATCAGGTAGGTTCAACATTGAATGTCAAAATCTTATTATTAATGTCCTTTACCGATGAAGCAAAGTGTTTATTATGTGTTTATTTTAGAAACAAAAAATATGCTAGCTGTCCCTTTCTGCGACGCCACGCTCTTCTCACAATATAACCTAATCGAAAGATTATATTGCAAATAATATAATAAATTAATTTATATTTTATCAATACACTTGGGGTTCGATTACACTTAGGTTATTAAAAAAATAACATTTATTATGGTGGCAAAAACAAAATAAGATGTCTTGCCCAATTTAAAAATCGCGCCTTTCTATCGAATTTTAATGATAGCAACCATATTTGAGAAATCGATTGCCACATTGATAGATAAAACTCATTTCAGCTGTCATATTGACAGATAAAATTACGCTGTCACATTTACAGAAAAATATAATTAAGCTACCTTATTGAAAAGTTAATTCAGTAAGCTCTTAACAATACAATCAAGCTCAGTTAACAATAAAAATCAAGGCCTTTTCTGAAATAAACACAAAAACACATTTTAACCCTAAAAAGCGTTGGACCAATCATTATTGCTAACATTCCCGTTAACCCTACATACATACTCGACACTAACATAAATATAGGCTACTATTTACAATCCGACTAACAGTCAATTAGCTATAAGTACTAAGTTAAAATCAGTTTGTTCGTGTGTTTGAGCAAATGATAGTTTTTGGTATTCACGACTCCCTGTGTCCCGCTTTTATGTGTATGTGTGTCACACTGGTGTGTGTGTGCGTGGCCTGTTGGATTATTTGAAATTCGAACAGTTCGACCATAGATAACATTGACGGGTTGCCGTGAATACCAAAGACATTTAAAACAGACAAAGTAACCTATAAATTACTTTATATGTAAATTAAATTGATTATAATAAAATATAGGCTACCTTTTCTTAAATAAATTTGAAGTTCTGGCCGTATACTGCCAATTTATATTATAAAATTTGCGTGAAATTTGTATCTGTGTATTAGCAAAGTACATTTTTCCACCTAATGTAGTCTTCGCTCGCTAGTATACAGCCTGCGGCATCTCCCTTCACCGTTGAAGAAATTTCTATACTGACTAAAATATAGACGCGGTCCATTCAATTGCTACCATAAGCCTTCACAAAGTTCAAATTGCGAACTTTTGTGACTCCTGTATCCAAGACAAAATGGCTACCATATAATTGTGACCAAGCGAAATATATATGTGTATCTAAAATTTACATACATTTTGAATAAAAATATAAAAGTTTTAAAAAACGACATAAAAATTTTAAATGCCATTTTTTTATAATACAAAGACCGACCTTAGACAGGCCTCTGACCATAGACCAAAACCTATTTGAGCAATCTCATGGCAAACTAATTTCTTTTGAACTTCAGAATAGTTATCGTAACGACTAAGAATAGGGCTATCCAAGCGAGGGTGGATACGAAGCCCATGTACACATCAGGGTCTGTGAAGGGCCAGCCTCTCGTGAGGATGGATCTGAGGGAGTTGGTGGCCAGGGTGAGTGGCAGACACAGGGACACGTAGCGCAGGACCCAGGGCATGCCCTCGATGGGCCAGATGACGCCGCTGAGCAGCAGCGTGGGGTAGAATGAACCCAGGGCCAGCTGGATGGCGTTCCGTTCTAACTCGCAGGCCGCTGATATCACGAAACCGAAGCACATGCCGCAGAGACCTGGACAAACGAGGATGTATATTAAAATAAAGTACTGCCTGGCATGATCGAAGCGTCGCGTCGGTAGCTAGTGGTTGAAGAGTTGACGTAACGATCGAGAGGTCCCGGGTTCGAATCCTGGCCATTACACTACCGACGTGAACCCACTTCTAAGAAATTTAGCTTAGCTGGAGGGGTTTGGAACCCATATTGTAATATAGCCATGTCCTGGAATATTTTATTTATTATTTAATTGATGACAGCTAAGTGAACTGGCAACACTAAAATATAAAAAATGCAGTTTAGATAAATTACACAAGACTTTTTTCATTCTATTTGATTACTAAATATATATATATATAATATAAACTGTTTATAATAATGAGTATTGTTTTTGTTAAATCTGCAATATCTGTATATAATAATCTTTGCCTTGGTTCATTTCCTTATCGTTAACAAAAACCGTTCGCATAATTTACATAATCATCATCATTTTTCAACATCAAATTGTTTTTATATAATACAGATGACTCGACTGTGCTAATGATTCGTCTATGATAATTACTAACAACAACAAAAAATGCATTAAGATGTTCCTCCAAAAAATGTCGTAATGACAAATGTGACCATTGCTTAATGATCATAAAAAGTTAGAACTGTAAGTCATTGACCATTTTGTGAAATAAATAATTAATAATATGCTGAAAAAATGTCTAGGTCCTACCGATTTAGACATTTTTTTAAATTAAGATTCAGTTGAAAGTGGAATAAAAAAAAAAAAAGTAGGCTAGATAGTTTGTCAGTTGAGCTAGGAAGATTATTTTTTATGATTAGTAGTAATTTTATGACTTGAATTTTTTGAATCGTGTTCGATTGATATGACTAAAATCACCCTCCGAGAGAAGGGACTGCAATCTGACAGTTGCCATACGAACAACAAAAGCATGGAACTCGCGTCATCGTCACGACATTCTTTCCATATTCTAAAATAGATGGATGGATGGATGCAGAGAGGGAGGGATATATATGATGACGATTCAAAAAATACACAGAATTGTTCAAGTTTTCACTTGTGTCGGCACTCATGGAGTGCCACTATTTTTTTTTCTTTAAATCAAACTGAAGATTGGGGGAACGGGATCAGAAGTCCATGCGGGTGGAGCCGCTGGCAACAGTAAGTTTATGACATCAGTAGAATGCAACTCACCCTGCAGCAAAGTCAGCATTATCACGAACACGATGTTGCCATTATTCTTGACTCCGAACACTAGGATCATGAAGATGAGCACGAGCGCCGTCTGGCCGCACATCACCACGAACTGCGTGACCACGTGCGAGAACAGGATCTCGCCGGGGGAAACCCCCGCCACCCATGAGCGGTCCAGGAGACCCTCCATGCGCTCCACGATCAGGGCCGATGATGTTAGCGCCACTGCTAAGAAGAACACGATGCTGGAAAGAGAGGAATGGTTTTAACTACAACGGGCTCGTTGGTGAAAGTAAAAAAATGCTGTAGTAGCCATGTCCAGTTGTCTGTGTCTTCATTTTCCAGTGCCGTCCAAAGTTTGCACCTTAGAACCCGAGGTCCACTTATTCTTTTTGATTGGCATGTTGGCTTTGCCGGGATGACTGCCATGTGGCCTCCCGACCCTGAAAGGAACGGCTGCGCAGGAGCTTCGTCCATTGTTCAGCAGGTGAGGTTTACTTTACCTCAAGGATGTTGGTAAGACCATCTACACCCCTTTAGCCCTCTGTGTATCATACTAAAAGTAATATAAATCTTAAGGCTATCACGGCCGGCGTTGAATGTAGAATATACTGCTTCCGGGCTGTTTGGCCGTGGTCCATCGGAAACTTGTCTTCCAGAAGTTTCGTCGATCACTGCGGTCGACATCTTCAGTGGTACAGGTCCGGGCGCCGACGAGTGCGGAGAACTGTCCTCGTCGGCGACTCAGTCGCAGAGAAGTCGCCGCCAAACAGCCCGGAAGCAGTATATTCTACATACTAAAAGTACCTACTTAAATTGGTTCATTCCTGCTGTCACTGTCATGAATATTTTGACCACAAAGCAAACAGATATACTCATCTTCATGATAATCACAGCGTTAGCTCCGGTTGCATCCATGTACTATGGAGCCCGAGGTCTTTCTTTTTGATTTTTGCAGCAGCGATTGCCTGACATCCCAACCCTATTAAAAATTACAATAAATATAGACTCACGTCAAAATAACTCCTGGCGCGACGAAGTCCGTAAACGAAGGGTTCTTGTTGCCGTAAATGGGATCCATGAAGTCAATGGGGATGTCGCCCAGCTTGGGGTTGTAGTGGCACGTCTCTAGCAAGTCCTGGAAGGTAGCAAGTAATTTAGTTATCAAGGAATCTCTGCCATGGTCAAGAGTGTCCTTGGACTGACAAGGAACCTTCTTGTTCGGACTATTCCAACTACTGTCTCTAGTACACCAGAATTTACTGCAGTGATCTACGATAGTTTCAAGCATGAAACTCGACAAGTTCCAAGGAGGATTCAATTTTCTTGGAATCCCTATAGAAGTTAAGATCAATAGCTTTATCATCAGTAGGAATAGGGGCAAAATTTTTGACAATGTATTCTAGATGGGCAGTACAGTTTTTAGGACTCTTGGGTAGAAAGCGCGGGCTGTGATGGCGGAGGTGTGTCAATCAACCAATCATAGATCATTGTAGTTATATATCAATGGCTCAAAGGGATTTGTTGGATTGGATTTTCAAGATTTTTACCTCAAGGTATACCTGGATTGCAAAGTAAAAGGTCTGCTAGGTAAAAGGTATAGCTAGCGAGATAAGAACAAGGCACTAAAAGTTAACTCCCAATATAAAAGCATTAACCAAGTGGTAATAAATAAATATTGATTTCATAAATCGCTAGACTGGGGAATTACTGAAACCCTGCAGAAAACTTCCAAGTACTGTTAGGATTTGTTTATATAGATGCGGAGACGAGTGGAGCAGAGAAGAAACCTCAAGCAGCTAAACTATCTCATTGGTTGTAAATTTCATTAAAATTCATCCTGCTGCTTCAGTGCTTTTTATATTCAAACCGTTAATTGACTCACCCCGTTGGATGGTGAGAAGGTAGGATGAAGTCAAGAAGATTCCGGACACCGTTCAAGATGCTGTCGATCCTAAAATCGTGGTCCCTACCGTGACAGGCCTCGACAGATGCTTTTACACGCTCCGCTTAAAGAACCCCGGATCGTAAGAAGAACATTCTAGTTCTTCATCGTGCGACGAAGAAAAGAAGTCCCGAACCGCTTGGTTCGAGACGGTATTCTAAACTTAAACTAGCAAGTATGTGTTACCTTAGCAAAGTCCCTGTAGGAGAACTGTATGTCCCTGTTGAGCATGAGGCCGATCTGCTGGTTGGACATATCCAGCCACACTTGCACTTCCGAAGACATCAGCGTGTCGTTGTCCGCCGTATCCGCTGCACAACAAAAGCAATCACAGTTGTTAACAAAATGTTTAATTTATGATAGTTTACATTCACATTTTATGCTTGGCTTTAAATGGAACGGGTAAACAGCCAGGCAATAAAGCTCACTGAATGTGAAAGGCAGAGGGGGTTATCAGGAGAGGTCTATGACCAGTAAAGGACTGCAAGGAACAGAATGTAAGCAACATGAGCCATGTTATACAGGGCTCTACTGACATTTTTGTGGCCCAAACTAATGTCACCTGGTAAACAACGGACGAGGATCTGGCGCAGCGCACCTCTTGGTGTCAGATGGCAAAAGCCAAGAAAAGTCAAATCAATAAAAAGAGTAGGGGAGCGAACCCTGGGCTCCAAAGTATCAGCTTTAGAAGCAACCAGGATTAACGGTGTGATGGTGATGATTTTGTTTTCTTTTGTACTGCAATTTGTGCCACCTGAACAGTTGGTAGGCGATGGGAGGAGCATGTCCAGTGACAAGTCCTCATTATAATTTATCACATATCTAGAGCATGCCTTGTGGCAGTCTGCGTTTCAGTCTGTGTCTCTGGTTGGGATGATGACGATGATGATGTCCAGCAATGGACAGCAATGTACCCTTTCTTTTTTTTCGTATATGAATCCCCCGACCGGGGGGGTGATTATATCGGACTCGAACCGACTGACACCGCACAACGTTGTGGATCTCTAATGCCGAGGTGTAAGGTGGCCCAATGAGGCAACTCCGTTGCACCCAGGTTGACTCTGAGCCAACTACGGTGTTGACATGGATTCGGGCATGGGAACCACGGTGTCCTCATCTTGCCCCGGAGAGGGGGTCGCGCCCCGGCCTACTTCTGCCGGGGTCCAGAGCAGGCCCGCGCTCATGGAGGATGGAGGTCATGGAGCCGACGTACCCAGGGCGAGGCGCGCGACGAGCGAGTCGGTGTAGTTCTCGTTGAAGTAGAGCGCGCCCCACGCCTCGCCGTCCGCCACGGCCTGCAGCGCGCCGGCCAGCGACGCGTAGTGGTGCTTCTCCGTGTGGTTGTTGAGGTGCGCCAGGTAGCGGCACGACAGGTTGCGCATGGAGCACGACGCGTTGAACGGGCAGTAGCCGTCGAAGCTCTGCACGTCGTCGTTCACGATAGCCTGCGGACGAGCGGACGAGGGCGGTTGGCGGTTTGTGTAGGGCGTGTCCAAACTTATTACTCGGCAGGTTACTTCGGCCTTACGATTGAGAGGTCCCGGGATAGGATCCTGGACGTGGGCCAACTCCTAACACAAGCAATTTAAGACCTATTCAACCCTATGCGGCATTCGCTACCGTCTGAGGTAGAGAAAACCGAGTGGGTATCATGTAATACTCATTTACTGTTTACACCAATATGGATTTCGCTATCCTTGTGAGTAGAATACCGCGGAAGTTTCCTGTACGGTACTACTACTTAGGTTTGAATAGGCCTTCAACTTGGCTGGAGGGGTTCGCTTACTAATATTCTTTAAAAAAAACTATTGTAGGATATTTTATGTTAATGGGACCAAATTATGTCCAAGGTTAGTGCAACAACTACATAATTTGTTTGACTATTTTTTTTTTAAAGAATATTAGTAACCGAAATTATTAACATTCCCTCTAACCCCTCCAGCTAAGCTAAATTGCTTGTGTTAGGAGTGGGTTCACGTCGGTAGTGTAATGGCCAGGATTCGAACCCGGGACCTCTCGATCGTAGGGTCGACTCCTTAACCACTAAGCTACCGACGCTTGTATATAGCTTGTAATTGTGTATATAATTCCATCCACACTATTCCTACTATGACTTCTTTATATCAGGGTCAATAGCAGTGACTAACAAACTTATCGAATAATATAAGAAATAAAGCTGTTTTCGGTCCAATTGACTCGTTTTGATCAAAAATTTTATTCGGAAATTCTTAAAAAAGACCGAGACATACATTACAGCGATTGTCAGACAGCTAAAAAACTAATGTTATTAAACTAGGTGCAATTAAATAGCAATTTTGGACATAAACCTAGTATTTTTCAAGATAATGGGTTTCGTAATTTGAGTTGCATTAAAATGATGGTTGTTCGTGTGCTGAACTTAGACGAGTTTATATTGTAGTGTGTTTATCAAAGTTTTATAAGTAATGTAACTGTCGGCTTCCTCGGGCTTCAGGAGCAGAGGCAGAGGGGGTCTAAAATAGATGGAAGGATTGCGTAAAGAATTCCAAATCAAGCAAAGAAAAGAGGTGCCGAACCGTTCCAGGGTCGATTCTCAGTCACAGCAAGTAGTTATGGAGAACTTGATCGGTTGACGGTACTAAAGCTTGCGCTTTTAACGTGGTACCGAAATCTTAGCAGCCAAAATATGGGTGTTAATACACATCTGAATATATACCGGGTGTTAGGGAAACGTTTACGAAAACGAAGACAGGCCATAGTACCGAAGATAAAAACAAGTTGAATTCCTGAGACGAGCTCAGCCGAATACAAGGGATTTTCGATTTTGCGTTTATTTTTTTTTGCGATTTTTTGCGTTTTTTTTATCTTGCAATGGTTCACCCCAGCACAAATTTATTACCGAAAACGGCAACTCGATAGCTCATCTCCTTCATACCCAAAACCGTGACAGAAAATTGGCAACGACGACGACGTCGACAACTCCTTAGCAATAGGGCTAAAGAAAATCCCTAAAAATTAAGCGATATTTTTTTGAAATATTTTTTCTAGATTTTTTTACTGCAATTATTCTCGCTCCATAGTGTTAGGACTGAATATATATATATATATATATATATATATATATATATATATATATAATATATAAAATATACAAAAGATATGATTTACAGAAAATTTAAACAGATAGAAAAAAAAATTTGGGAGCATTTCCGTAAAACCCGGTATAGGCTAGAATAGCACCAAAATTAAGAGAATTCCAATTACTTGTTACTTAAACTTACCAGTTTCAATCCACTAGGATCCCTTCCAATCGCCAGACAGAAGAGGATGACTTGCATGACGGGAAGAACGAAGATAAACAGCATCACACCGATGTTGCGCCACATTCTTAAGAAGTTCTTTTGGATTAACGCCTTGATCTTACCACGAGATGTTATCTGAAGGGAGTAGGAATAAGAACTTTATTTAGATGAATTTATAAGTCCGTCGTCGAGTCCGTGAGGTACAAAGTTCTTCTTCCACCCGCACATTTTGTAAGAACAAGAACTTTGTAACTCACGGACTCGACGACGGAGGACGTGAACCTCTGCGCCAGTCAGCCTGTGACCACGGCCAGTGTAACCTGGTCGAAACGTCAAGCAATCCAAAGGTATGTATGTACCTATACATGATCGCGTTAATTCCCGTTAATTATTGTATATCATGGAACGTGTAAGTTTAAAATTAGGGATTTCCGCACGAAAAAAAAAGGTACAACTACAAAAATACAATATAATTACAGTACACTAGTACAATAAAATAGTACAATAACCTATCTAGTGTGATGTGTGTAATCACATATAGTTTTAATTAGATTCCTTGGGAGTATGGGGCCCATTAGGACCTTTGGAACCAAGTCAACTTCACCTACATCCGGTACACCTGCTGATTGATGGATAAGGCTCTGGCGCCGGCTTTCCTCTCGGGGCTGGGAGATCAGGCGGCAGTCGTTCTCATAAAAGCTGCATAATTCAAACCAAGAGGAAGTGAAAGAGTAAGAGGACCCCGGGCTCCGAGGTGAAAGCCTCTGATGCAACCGAACAGCGCTAAGATGATGATGATGAGTTCACTTACATTCAAACAGCTTCCGCAGTCGTCGCAGTCAGGTGTCACTGACGTCACTTTGCTTGGAATCTGGAAGGAAGGTAATATCATGATAAAACCATCATCTGGCGTATTGAAGACAGAACTTGACAAAATTATCGCTCGTTATTGTAGTAGTTAACACAAGTGGTGTTGGTTGACTGGTGGTAGAAATTTGATGACACAAATTTGTCACAAAATTCGGCCGGGTAGGTACCACCGTGCACGATTGCGAAAAACCCTCCATAGTAATCCAATTTCGGTTAGATTGCGTTCAGGGGTCAGCAAGTGCATAGCCGGGCAGGGGGGTTGTGGTGGCAGCACTAGTGGGACCGGTGGGTGTCACGCGGTGCTGAGACGACAATCCTCTTCTGATGAGGCCGTCAAGCTGAGTGCCACCATTGTTAACATGGTACGTGTATGTAATGGTGACCCTCTTTCCTGAGACTTTACCTTCAGCGTACCATCAGGCGAGGTGAAGTCAAATTGACGTGTCCTAATAAAAAAAAAGTAATTAAGCTTAGCTGGAGGGGTTAGGGGGAATACTAGTAATTTCGGTTAATAATATTCTTTAAAAAATATGGGGTGCATTGGACTTGATTCTTTTCGACTCTGGTATTTCGATATTATTTTTTATTTAACATTTTTTTGTTGAAACAAAATGAGTGACCACGGTTGCAATCAACTTTAAACCGATACAGATATTAAATGGTCATTCAAAGTGTATACTGTTATAGAATTGTAAATAAGTTAAAAATATCTTGATTAGGTTAAATGAACAGTTCTGAATACTATTTTTTAAAATTCTTGTCTGGCTGTCCGCGATGGGCGCAAAAACTACTGAACAGATTTTGATGCTGTTTTTCTATTGGAAAGGTCTGGGAAGGTCACGACTTATAATCTGCCGCATGTTTAATGGTATTTGGTTCAGTAGAACCGGAGATATGTCCAAAAAATCGATAAAAGACTTCCGCGTGGGCAGAACTGCGGGGATCAGCAGTGTAAAATAATTTTAATTTAAAAAGAAAACACTATGGATGAGATTACTCTGCGGACTGAGCTACCTGGATCTATCTAGAATTTTCTAGGACAAATCCAGAACGGTGAACGTTCTAAATTTGTTCTAGCAAATTCTGGACGGTCGGTCTATTTCCACTTATGTCCCACGAAAAATAATTATTATGAAGAAATTACATCGCCATTTGAACCAGCGCCATTTTCCACAATAAGCACCTCCTTGCTCTGATGGAAGTTGAGGCCTCGGACTTGGGGGTCATCAGCTGCGTAGGGAGCTTCCTCGCGCTTCGACATCTTGTTCAGACCCAGGCCGCCTCCAGACACGTTGAGTTCCACCACCTGGTTGGCTTGACCTGGAAAGAATATGATAGAGTGAATACTTTTGATGAAAACCGTTCCAACGCTATGCATTTGGGGGAATAACAAGATCTTCGGCATCCAAGCTATGAAGCTCATTTGCTAGCCAGTACTCCTACTGATTAACGGACTTGTCTCTGGCGCAGGTTTAACTCTCGGGGGTCAGACGGCAGTTGCTCTGCCGCTTAATCTTGAGTAGACCGCTTCCCATCAGGTGGGCTGTGAGCTTGTCTGCCACCTGAGTGGTATAAAAATACTTCTAAGTATCAAACTTGTCTAAAAACCTAGCATACAAATAATGTATGGGAGCCGCAAAAGTATACAAGTTGTGAACACATGACGATTTTTTTTATGTCATTGCATAGATTATGCGATGTATATATATTTTTACAATACGAAATTATCGTCTGGAAACACTTAACGTTTCCACGACGTATATAGTAAACCATTTAATAAGAAGGTAAATGCTACATATCTATTGAACAGTTTTCAATTACTAAAGCAATCGTCCTTTGGCACGTAAAATGATACAAAAACACCGTTAGCGGTCTAAAATAATATTGAAGGCTGTAAAAATATTGATTAAATCTCTGTGGTTATAGATTACTGCCGGACATCTGTGCGTCAGTAGAACAACTTGTTGTACTGTCGGTATCCTTGAAAGATAGCTATAAAATTATGCTTAGTTTATACATAAATACATGTGATGATAGACATCTTATAAAAGAGTAATACTTTCTAAAGATTTCTCACTTTTCTATGTAGTAAACCTTACGAACATATACGTTTGCGTGACATTTCACGTTACATTACGAAGTTATGTAGGACATAGTTGCGACAAACAAATCGGCGACAATTCCTAGGATGACAGGTTATTAGATCCATGAACGATAAACTGAAGCGTCTTATATGAAGTTCTTTGAAAATTATGGACTTCCATACAACCGTACATCACTTATTTTACCCCCTTAGGAGTGAAATTTCCAAATATCATTCTTTAGTGGCAGTTTACAATATAAAAGGCATCAACTGTAGGTATAAAGATTCAAGTTTGTAGGTCCAGCGATTTTGGTTATGCGTTGCTGATAAGATAGATGAATTATTAACAGTATACAATACCCCTTATATGACAGATCACTCAGGTTATATCTAACAATGGGTGGTGCAACAGCCTTGACTGCCTACGCTCAATTAAGACGCCGTTGGAACCTCTCATTATAAGTATATAAATGCAGTTATTATACGTCTTAAGTAGCAACTAAAATACAGTGTGTATCCTAAATACATAACCATATTAAAAGTATGAAATTAAAAACATTTATTAATAAAAATAAATGTATTATTGGAATTTAAAATGCCATTTTCTAGTACCATAATTACCCACTATCTTTTAAAAATCTTAGAATTTGACTACATCCTAATTTCTTATCCAATAATCTACGCCGAGCCCTCCTGTGTAGCCTAAGGCCGGTAAATTTCCTCATTGACCTGAATTTTATTGTAGTTTTTTCTGATTTGCATATACGTACATATTGAAAATTAATAATCTGCTTTAGCATAACAAGTTGGGCGTAACTTGTAATAAGTCAATAAGCATTCCAGCATACTGTTTATATAAGGTGTCACAAAATTAGGTCTCTAAATTTGGTGAGATGACTTGGTATCGACAATATATGTATAATGTATGAAATACAAAAAAAAAAAACCCACTCGCTTAGAGAATACTGCGAGGAGAAGGACTGCACGCCTACCACGTGCGTCACGGGCTTGTCGCGTCACGTGACGCTGGTCGCTGGTGGTGTTTTTTTTTAAACTTTTTATTTTTTTTAATTTTACCCGATATTTTTTTTTTGTTTCAAATACATATTTTGTCGATACCAAGTCATCTCACCAAATTCAGAGACCTAATTTTGTGACACCTTATATAATACTGTAAATTTAATATATCGTCCGTCAGGTTTCCGGCGTTCCCGTTAGAAATGATAAAAATATAATATACCGTATATTTTAAGCAATATATAGCTGTCTATATGTTGTTTAAATTTATACGATTATATATCCCAACCGATGAGAATACAATTTTAACATAAGGCAACATAAAACCTGAAGATACTTTTAAGTCGCGACTTCAGTCGACGAAATCGCAGAGGTGTGAAATTTCACAGCCTATAGTTCTAAAACTTGAGGATAAGGCAGCCATAAGCTACTTTTAAATCATGAGTGGAGCCAATAAATTTAAATAAAACCCAGTTTCTCAATATTTTACACAATATAAGAATTATATCCACGAAAAATTGCTTCATATAAAGATGTTTTATATTATAATATATGCTAATACTTTGTTGCAACGAGCTCGGGTCGCGTGCGCAGCCGGCCTTATGAAATGAAGCACAATGCAAGGTCCTATACAAATGGGACATGACGTTCTTTGTGCTATTATTTTGCCATAAACTGTATGACATGAACATCTTAATGTGCTGTTTGTAAATAAATAAGTTTCTTCTGTACATGTATGGAGTGAAAGTAATTATAAGGATGAAATAAAATTTATTACATATAAAATATATTAAAATAATATAAGCCGCGGTAGCCTAGTGGTATGGGTAATGGACTGCTGAGACGAGGTCTCGGGTTCGATCCCAGGTTTTACCATGGCACACACCAATGACTTTTCGATGCTTTTCGAAGTTATGTGTGTATTTATCGCAGGTTTATAAGTGCCCGGTTAATGGCAATAGGCTCGCCACCTATTACATTGGGACCTAAACATAAACTGGCGAAATGTGGGTGCTAGCACCTCTGCCTACCCCTTCGGGGATATAGGCGTGAGTTTATGTATGTATGTATGTAAATAAAATTTAAAGCAATTAGTAGGTATACCGAAGACGTATAATATATCGAAGAATTCTGAATATGTAGTGTCCAGATAGCTCAGTTGGTCAGAGTATTCGCCTTGTAAGGGACTGGAAGCAGGGTTTTAGGGTTCCGTTGCCAAATGGCGAAAAACGGAATCCTTATAGATTCGTCATGTCTGTCTGTCTGTCCGTCCGTATGTCACAGCCACTTTTTTCTGAAACTATAAGGAACTATGCTGTTGAAACATTGACATGACAAGTTTTTTTTTATCAGATCCATACGTGTTGGGTATCTGTGGAAAGGTCTTCAAAAATGATATTGAGGTTTCTAATATCATTTTTTTCTAAACTGATTAGTTTGCGTGAGAGACCCTTCCAAAGTGGTAAAATGTGTGTGTGTGTGTGTGTGTGTGTCCTGTAACCTGTAAAAAAATAAGAGAATGATAAAACTAAAAAAGAATATATGATGTACATTACCATGTAAACTTCTACCAAAAATTGGTTTGGACGATATCTAGTAAGTCATTTTTTTAATACGTCATAAATCGTTAACCGCATTTTCCCTTCATTCAATCAACTCCAATATGAACATTTTACTTGCTAATCCTTTATGGGCGAGTCCGATTCGCACTTGGCCCGGTTTTCTTTTTCTAGCACCTCACAGCTTAAGCTGGAGCCTATTTTTATACAATATTAATACTTGTTTGACTATACTAATATAAATAAATAAATAAATATTCTACGACATTCTACACAGCGCTTTCTAGACCCAAAGTAAGCATAGTTTAACTATCAATCTCGAAAGAACCCCCTAGAGGTCTCTATCAACTATCTAAATTATTTCTAATATAACGCATTCATTTCTAGTATCTATTGCCATACCAATTCTCGCTTGTATTCTTCTCGTAGTTTCATTCCATACCTTTCATACACGGGGGATAGGGGGGCGGCGGTTATATTTACTACTAATTTATTCATTTCCAATTCTAATCTATGTATCTAGTAAATACATATTGTCCAAATATAAAGTATCTATTGCCATACCAATTCTCGCTTGTATTCTTCTCGTAGTTTCATTCCATACCTTTCATATTCGGGGGATAGGGGGGTTATGTATACTACTAATTTATTAATTTCCTAATTCTAATCTACATATCTAGTAAATACATATTGTCCAAATATACTTATATTCAAGAGTCCATTATTATTTAATGGAAGCGGGTTCAAGTCCCGTCCTCGTTGTTCACTTCAATATTAGAAGGTACTATTAATTCTCCGAGCCTTTTCTTAAGTCAGTTGGGTTCGGTTTTCAGTCTAACTACGAAACAGCTGAACTTCGTATTATCCTTGAAGCGACTGCTATTTGCCCTCCACAATTCACTGGCGATATCGAAGGTCTCTAGTTAGACCAGCGGCTTAACCACGTAAACGACGCCTGGGGTTATCCTTTCGACGGTTTACCTGGGGTGCCCAGCAATGGACACTTGGGGAGGACACCGGGTGGGTTTAGTAGGTCCGATTTCGACACGCCCACCCCATCGTCGGCACCGGGATGCCACACGCTAAAACAAGTTGAATTCCTGAGACGAGCTCAGCCGAATACAAGGGATTTTCGATTTTGCGATTTTTTGCGATTTTTTCTTTATCCTGCAATGGTTCACCAAAGCACGAATCTATTACCGAAAACAGAAACTCGATAGCTCATCTCCTTCATACCTAAAACCGTGACAGAAAATTGGCAACGTTGGTCGTCGTCGACGTCGTCGACGACAATTCGATAGCAATAGGGCTTTTCTAAAGAAAATCCCTAAATAAGGGGCTTAACCACGACAACGACGCTCTTATAGTAATTCGGTTCAGTTGAGAGAGAGGTGTATAGCTCCAACTTTCTCCCTCAGCTGAACTGTATTGCTTTAAGAGCGTAGGTCCAGGTTATCGGACCTTTACGGTAAAGAATGCCACAGATGTTCATATGTTTACTGGTGGTAGAAATTTGATGACACAAATTTGTCACAAAATTCGGCCGGGTGGGTACCACCGTGCACGATTGCGAAAAACCCTCCATAGTAATCCAATTTCGGTTTGATTGCGTTCAGGGGTCAGCAAGTGCATAACCGGGCAGGGGGATTGTGGTCGCAGCACTAGTGGGACCGGTGGGTGTCACGCGGTGCTGCGACGACAATCCTCTTCTGATGAGGCCGTCAAGCTGAGTGCCACCATTGTTTACATGGTAAATGTATGTAATGGTGACCCTCTTTCCTGAGACTTTACCTTCAGCTTACCATCAGGCGAGGTGAAGTCAAATTGACGTGTCCTACATATAAAAAAAAAAAAAAAAATAATGTTTAACCGGTACTCTTATTATAAGTGCGAAAGATTGGCTGGATGTATACATGTTTGCTATTCAATCCCGCTAGAACAGCTGAATGGATCTGAATGAAATTTGGCATAGGAATAGATTACAGTCTGGAATAACACCATAGGCTTCTTATACTGGGAATATTTTCCTGTGGGCCGCGATAAGAGAATCAGTATTTAGCGCGGGCAGAAAAGCTAGCTCTGTTCACAACTTAATGAAAGGTTTTAAAGTTAAGTTGGTATGTGAATTGTTATGTGTTAAGCTAGACTTATCGCTGACTGTACCCATAGGCGAATAGATAATTACTTGAGTATATCTGACGCTGATTTCCAAGATTTATGTATGAGTCATGCATTCAGTTTAGTGCTAAATGTGTGTGCTAATAGCGGACTCAGGTGAAAACACCCAAATATGTTTTTGGAAACATTAAGTAAAAATAGTGATGTAATTGTTAGCTAATGACTCAATCGTGGACTCCAAAGTCATTGGCCTAACTGAAACTGTTAGTTGTTAGGGTTCCGTTTTTTGCCATTTGGCAACGGAACGGGCAACATTCGTCTTGTCTGTCAGTCTGTCCGTCCGTATGTCACAGCCACTTTTTTCCGAAACTATAAGAACTATGCTGTTGATAAGTAGAACTAGTAGTACCAAGTTGGTAAGTAGATGTATTCTGTGAACCGCATTAAGATTTTCACACAAAAATAGAAAAAGAACAATCAATTTTGGGGGTTCCCCATACTTAGAACTGAAACTCAAAATTTCTTTTTTCATCAAACCCTATCTATAGGTATCTATGGATTGGTTTTTAAAAATGATATTGAGGAATAGTTTGCGCGAGAGACACTACCAAAGTGGTAAAATGTGTCCCCCCCCCTCCTGTAACTTCGAAACTAAGATAAGAGAGATAAAACTAAAAAAATATATGACGTAGGTACATTACCATGTAAACTTCCACCAAAAATTGGTTTGAACGAGATCTAGTAAGTAGTTTTTTTTAATACGTCATAAATCGTAAACCTCAGTTTACCTTTCATTCAATCAACTCAAATACAAAAATTAAATAAAAAACATTATTATGTTACTTGCTGCTACGGAACCCTTCATGGGCGAGTCCTACTCGCACTTGGTGTAACCTTGGTGTAAGGTTGCCCATAGAGCATATCCCTCGCACCCCGACTGACCCTGGGCCATCTCCGGTTTCGAGATGGCCCCCTCGGGTTTGGGAACCACGGTGTCCCCGTCTTGCCCCGGTTTGGGCGAGGGGCGCTAGTCGCCCCACCGTCCCGGCCTGCTTCTGCTGGGGTGACAGGCGGCCTCCCTGCCACCCCCAGGCCTGCGCTCATGGAGGACGGAGGTCGTTGAGCGACCTCCGGCGCCTGAGTCGCCTGCGACGCGCGGCGAGCATGTTGCGGGCTCCGCGGGCCGGGAGGGTTCTGAACCTTTCCCGGGCGCGCTCCGCCATCTCCTTCGGGAGCATCACATGCTCGCAGAAGGAGATGGCACGGCCCACGCGCTCGCGCTCCGCACCATTGCCGCAATCATGCTGCCGAGCGAGAGGACTCCCACCCCGATGGCTGCCACGAGGTCACGCCTCGGCGCCTCCCACGCCGGGCAGTCCGCCAGCGTGTGCAGCCCTGAGTCCTCGCTCGTGTCACAGTGATGACACTCAGGCGTTGGCTCCTTCCTGATCCGATGCAGGTGGTCCCCGAAGCACCCCTTCCCTGAGATCACCTGCGTCAGTCGGTACGAGAGGCTTCCGTGTCGCCTCTCTAGCCAATCCTCCATGATGGGCCTTACCGCCTCTATTGCGGCGTGCCTTGCGCTTGGTCGCCCAAGTCGTTCCTTCCACTCCACCACGATGGCCTGGCGGAGCTGGGACTGCACGGCCTCGATTTCTCGATGCTCGGGATTTCGTCCCTGCTCTGATACCCCCATACCTACCTATTTTATTGTTGTGTATTGTGAAATGGAACGCTCACAAAACAACACTTAATAATACACTAATAGTTAACATTATGTAGGTACTAAATTATTTTAATGTCCCACGCATAAAACTTTACGAGGAACTTTTGTTCATGGTCCATTTTATTTGAGATTTGACCCTTTAGTTCTATGATGGCTGTGTCATAATGTGCGTTGTAAGCTAGGTATATAATAAAAGGGTGACATATGAGATGTTGAGCCACACCAGGATCTTGATTGACAGACGAGGTTCTGGCGCAGGCAGGGGGGGGGGGGTAAACCTAATATCGGCAAGCGAATTCTAGGCTTCAAATGTGCCAGCTTTGGGTGCAACATTCACATGTGCATGTATTGTCTTCTCAGTATTAAAGTTATAAAAATAAATATTCTGGAACCAAGAAAAATATAGACAAGTTGAATTCCTGAGACGAGCTCAGCCGAATACAAGGGGTTTTTTTTTTCTTTATCTTGCAATGGTTCACCCCAGCACGAATCTATTACCGAAAACAGCAACTCGATAGCTCATCCCCTTCATACCCAAAACCGTGACAGAAAATTGGCAACGACGATGTCGACGACAACTCGATAGCCATAGGGCTTTTCTAAAGAAAATCCCTAACAACTCAATAAAAGTAGATTAGTGGTTATGAAGTTGGCCGTACCATCAAGAGGTTCCGGTTTCGAATTCTGGATATTACACTACCATCGTGAACCCAGTCCTGACACAAGCAATTAGATGTTGTCGGAAATATTAAATTGCTTGTAACAATAAAACATAGGGTTAACAGGAATTCTATTAATTTCGGTTACTTGTACACTTTAAAAAAAACTTGTACAATAAATACGTGAAGCACGCACACATTATGGCAACATTGACATCATTTGTTACTCAAACTCACTTTGTCTGTCCATTTTCTTTGTTGAATTGTCCTAATGCCATTTCGGTGACAATGTTCAAAAGATGTCGAAAATTTGACAATGGGCTTCAAAATGATGATTAGAACCAGACAGCTGCTTAGTGGCTACCACTACGGGACATAAATAGCGCTCTTTGAATCGCTCGAACCGCTTAATTTCAATTTAACTTCAATAACCTAACAACTAGAACACGGGCCAGCTGATGGACCTTGCTTGCAACATCACAGATGTCACACGTAAGCATATACTTGCAACGTAAATTACGAGCGAATTGTTTATTTTTAATAGTTATATCCTACGCAATCAAGCACAGATTTACTTATTAACATAAAAAATATGCATTTTCGAAAATCTTAAGTGAGATAAAGGGAGGGGGAAACCAAGGGGAGAGGGGGTTTGAAATATCACCAAAATTATCTAACATAATTAATGGACTAGCTCTAAAACTTTACAGAAAATAATAAAAACAAATTGAAAAATATTAAGAAAATATGTCCTCTGAACATTACAAAAATGATTAAACATCAATTATTTATTGATTTATTTTAATGTATTGTAAGATCTTTTGTTGAGCTGAGTGAGACGAAGTCGAGCGAAAGCTCCTCATACCAGACTTTAGGATTTTCTTTGTCACAGGTCTCCTCCTAAACTACTAATCCAATCAGAACCAAATTTGGCATGATTAAAAAGGTCAATCAGAGGAAGGTTTATGGATATATTTTGAAAAAATTAATGCTACCACGGAGGAATGATCACCGTTAAAAAAATTACAGATGGAATTACATAATAACCGCTGAGATACTGTGACCAAACTTTACACGCTCAGAAAACATGTCCAGAGTTGTGACTTTCAAAAAGAATTTTCAAAATCGGACTTGCCACGGAGGAATGATCACTGTTCAAAATTTTCAAAATCTGATTCACGATGTCTCACTCAGCTCAACATTGCAAGCAGCGATTCGCCTTGCAGACCTAGTTATGTTAGTGCTCGGCAACTTCTGAGGGCGATTGGACATAACTGGATAGTTTTATTCTTTTAAAACCTTAAAAAACCTTAAAAAGACACGAATATCCAATAAACAAAACAAGCTGGTCCCTATGTAATACACCTCTGCCTACCCCTTTGGGGATACAGGCGTGAAGTTATGATATGTTATGGTCCCCTCGCTTAAAGGCAGCGAGGAATAAAGTTCATTAACAATGTATATAATTATCGTTTACCTTGCTTTCTGGAGAGCTTGAGGAAGACATCTTCAAGCGAGATGCAACTATACATGGTAAGCAGAGCTTGAGGCGATTCCTCGGCGAGTAGGCGGCCGCTTCTCATCAGACCGATCTGCAAAAAAGGGTATGGCACGTTGAAATACAGGTTTTAGTAAAATGAATAATTATATTTTTTCTTTATACATACAAAATACTTATACGTGTGTAACCAATTTTAATAACATTTTATGTGTGTGAGGGTGTGTGTGTGTCATGTGTGTTTGGGTTAGTTTCTAGATGGTTAACATGAACTATTGGAGACGGGAGGCGGTGTTACACTATCAGGATTCTACCGAACACAATTATTTTAAGTGTGTTTTGAATGGTTTTCTACATACAAACTCAGGTAGGCACTGCATACAAATATACAAAATACCTTTTTCCCTATAGGGAAGGCAGAGACAACTCCACGCCAACTGCTTTTGTACTTACATACTTCACGAGCTTCCTCTACTGTCATTAAACCTTTCATGCAAGCCCGCCGGTATCGTGTGCTTTTCACCAGATTTTTTTACAATAGGATTTATTAAAAAAAAGTCTGTTCGGAAACCCTGGGGTTATCCTTTCGAGGTCTTACCCGGGGTGCCCGGCAATGGACACTTGGGGAGGACACTGTGTGGTTTTAGTCGATCCAATTCCGACACGGCCATCCCATCGTTGGCACCGATGGAGTGAAGCCCGTGGGGGTTTCCACACGTTAAAAAAAAGCGCCCGAAATTTATATACCAACGCCTGTATTTTCCAGAAGGAGCGAGTAGATGTATATTACATCTAAACAATTATTCCATCATCGTCCCCACATTTCCCAGTATTTTTTTAAGGAATGTTAGTAAGCGGCGATAGCCCAGTGGCGTACGTAACGGACTGCTGAGATGAGGTCTCTAGTTCGATCCCCATGTCGCACCAGGCACACACCTCTGACTTTTCGTAGTTATGTGTGTATTAATAAATGTTAATTATCGCTCGCTTAATAATGTGCCCGGTAGATGGCAATAGGCTCGCCCCCTATTACATTGGGACCTTAACATAACTGGCGAATCGTGGGTGTGTAACACGCCTATGCCTACCCCTTCGGGGATACAGGCGTGAAGTTATGTTATGTAGTAACCGAAATTACTAATTTTCCCCCTAACCCCTCTAGCTAAGCTTAATTGTTTGTGTTAGGAGTGGGTTCACTAAGTAAGGTAAGTAAGTAAGTAAGGGTAAGATTCGAACCCGGGACCTCTCGATCGTAGGGTCGACTCCTTAATCACTAAGCTACCGACGCTTCTAGTTGCGTCCAAAGTAGTTTGCACTTTGGAGCCTAGGTCCGCTTTTTGATTGGTATGTCGCCTTTCCTGGAAGCTACTGTAATCTGATCTCCAAACCCTGAGGGGAAAATCTGCCCCAGAGCCTCGTCCGTTGCTTAGCAGGTGCATCGACTAGCAGGTGAGGTTTGTTTGACCCTCAAGGATGTTGGTAGGGTCACACCCTTAACATAAGAACACTAATAAATATCGAAATACATAAGTATCGATCAGGGGCTCAATTCAGTAAACTTACGTTTTTTAAACGTATGATTTCAAAACTAACGAACAATAAAGTCTCAAAATCGAATTGAAAACGAAATCATCATTCAGACTCAGAATCATGACTGGTTCTAAATGTTTAATAACCTCACTAAAGTGAAGGTAGGTTTTGTTTTGATAGATCATACTGAATATTAAAATATTTTTTACAGTTTTTCTCACTAATCGAATCGTAATCACGCGTTTTGAAAACTTGGCGTTAGTGAATCGGGCCCCAGGTTGAATTCTTAGACGACGCCACGAGGTTTATAGCTTCCATATTGAAAACAAGATATTATACTTTTGCGTCATAAGAATTATTATACAAGTTTAACTTCATAACTTCCAGTTTTTGTCCATTGAGGCCACGGAGAAAAAAAGTAACGTTCTTGTTTTTGTATGTTGTGTACATTAATGACTGCGGTCAAGCGCGAGTTGTTGCCTATTTTCCATTAATGGAAGTAATTTGCTGGCAACATTTGTGTTAGTTTTTTATACTTTTCACCTGTTATATTTTGGATTCTACAAAACAGAGGGTGATAGTTCTATTACCGTCAACCGGGCACATTGAGATTAAAAAATAATAAGAAAGCTAAGAAAGAAATTTATTTCCAAATTTTCAGCTATTTTTTTAATTACTTTATTATCTGTGTTTCTACGACTAAAAGTCGCAGAACAAAAGTTGTAGAGAATTTAATTTGCAACAAAACTGGTTTTTACTAATTTTCTGTGCGATGACTATATTGCGCTATGTAGCGTATAAATCATTCGCACCCCTTTTTCAAGATGGTGGCCGCGGGTCAAGGGTTGCGACGCCAAAACTTCGATTTAAGTTCATATTAACCCTCTTCTAGACGTCCAAAAAATAGGGATATTTTTTTCGATGTCTAAAGGGCGTTACCGTTCTCTGACTACTTATTGCAACTATAAATAATGTAACTTTACAATGGACTATACGAGCTCCTCAAAAGTGTTCGAATGACTGCACTTTCGTTATAATCGAGTACCTAAATCTATATTTATGTTTTTTTTTTACGGAAATCACGGCGGTTACCCCACAACGGCCAGCGGGGGTGGATTCGAACAGACCAAAACCTCACGGCGACTCGGGTCTTTAATGCCGGGGTGGAGACATTCACTAAACAAATTCCGCTGATAAGGTAACCAGCATAACTTAATTCTAAGTCAGAAGGAAATTTGTCCGCGGAGCTAGTTTCACTATAAAAATGTTTCACAAATGTGCCCCCACGCGGTGGCTCAATAAAACACACCTTTAATAATAATATGTTTACTATTAACACCACCTTGTTTTAGTACTTCTTTAGTATATATTACATATGTGTGGTATTTACAGTATACTTAGAGACGGAACCTGAACCGAAGTCCATTTCGCAACCGACACGTGTCTTCAAACGTGACGTGCGACTTAACGTAATTATTCACTAAGAACATCAAACTTCCTATAAGGACGAGTATACACTGCTTATTCTAAGATTTCCTATTTATTTACTGTCATCATCATCCTAGGTATCGAAAATTTTCCTTTTGGTGCCCGGGAACCACTTATTATTTTTAACAACTGGAGCCCGCGGCTCTACCCGTTCCCGTTACGCATGGGTAGCCTATATGTTAATCCAGACTATAATCAATCGCTGTACCGAATTTCAGCCAGATCCGTTCAGCCGTTATAGCATGATTGAGTAACAAACATCCAAATATCTTCACAAACTTTCACATTTATAATATTAGTAGGAGTAGGAAGTAGAATTGGTTTGTTATTGAGTTTTAGACTGCTGTGAGTTTGGGTCCATTTGGCATTGTGTAATTTGTCCTAGAATATTTATTTATTATTCCCATTAAAGTACATTCTCGCCGCCCCCCTAGTTTGGGAGAGGCGGCAAGATAATCCCGGCGAGGTGGGCAGTCGCCGGGGCGTTAGGGCGATTGGCAGAGGAACCGCCGGACTATTCGGGCATTGTCGAGCAAAATCGCTTTCTGCATCATGGCCGCCACTGACTTCCCACCGATTCCGAGCCCCTCAAGATGGACTTAGAAGCTCCTTGGGATTAAACCATTCGCTGAGATCACAACTGAGACTATTTCTGTGGACCCCACCCTTCACATTTTTTTTATCCCATTTGCCTAGAAGGAACCTATTCACTCGAGACTTGAAGATTCCAAGGTTATAGCTTTCCGGAAACACAGACTCAGGCAGGCAATTCCACTCCTTAGCTGTACGCATAATAAATGTGCCGCCGAAACGTTTCATGCGTTTCATACCATGTAGCGGTGGCGCGTTGCTGTGCTTGGGCTTGGAGGTATCAAGTTGTGCAATTCCAGCGCACACTCTCCGAAATGCATCCGGTAACATGTCGGAAACCTCCTGCGCCCGGTCCAGATATTTGGTTTGATGTCCACAAGAAATTTATTATTATTACTATTTATTTATTCTAAAGTTCTACCGTGAACACGGTCAATAAAAAAATACAACTCAGCAAACAGCTGATTTTCGCACCTCATCAGTGAGATGTCAGTGAGCAACACACGGAAAACATGTGCCTTCTTAACATAGAAAATATATGTAAAATCCTTATATCATTATTCGTCTTAATAATTAAAGAGTCACAGGAACTCTCCACATATTTTTTTTATCGAATCACTTAGTTTTAGTTATCTTTTTTGTGTTTCACATCTTTTGCAGAGCACACATGATATTTTAAAAAAGCGGCCAAGTGCGAGTCGGACGCGCCCATTAAGGGTTCCGTAGCAGCAAGTAACATAATAATGTTTTTTTTTTTAAATTTCTATATTTGAGTTGATTGAATGAAAGGTAAATCTCGGTTTAGGATTTATGACGTATTAAAAAAAACTACTCACTAGATCTCGTTCAAACCAATTTTCGTTGGAAGTTTACATGGTGTATATCATATTTTTTTTAGGTTTTATCATTCTCTTATTTTAGAAGTTACATCTACCTACCAAGTTTTAACAGCATAGATCTTATAGTTCCGGAAAAAAGTGGCTGTGACATACGGACGGACAGACAGACAGACATGACGAATCTATAAGGGTTCTGTTATTTACCATTTGGCAACGGAACCCTAATAAGTAATCATCATCATCATATCAGCCGTAGGAAGTCCACTGCTGAACATAGGCCTACCCCATTGACTTCCATTTTGACCGGTCAGTAGCGGCCTGCATCCACCTAGTCCCTGCGCTCTTTAACAGGTCGTCTGTCCACCTTGCGAGAGGCCTTCCTACGCTGCGCTTGCCGTTACGTGGTCTCCAAATAAGTAATTATAACAAAAACAATTTAAGTTTTCCAAGCCCGCCATTTCATAAATTGTATTCAGTAAGCTATTATCAATATAATAGCTCATTTGTTGTAATATAGTTATTTAGTTTTAAACAGATTTTCTAGCCACTTTTAAAAGAATTGTTTCTTTTAAAATAATAGTATAACTAGTGCTTCCACAAACATCGGGTGGCCGGCGGGGGAGGAAACCGAACGGATTTCCCCACCAAAAAAAATGTTACATGGTGCGATTATCATTTTTATGATTCCGTACCCAAAGGGAAAAGCGGGACCCTATTACTAAGACTCCGCTGTCCGTCCGTCTGTTTGTCTTCCCCTCTGTAACCAGGCTGAATTCTTGAAATTTTCAATTTATTTATTTAATTAAAATGATACATTTTGATTTGTTTTCGAACTCGTCATTTTAGTTTATTTCTGGTCACACCGATTTCGCTATTTATCAGCGCCATCTCGTCTCATTAACTAGAACTATTTTTTTTTAAATTTCTGTCCGTCAATAATCGCCCATTTTAATAGTGCATTAATAGTGCATTCGACTGCTAAGCCAAAGGTCGCGGGTTCGATTCCCGCTCAGTGCAAATATGTATATTTGCATTGGTCTGGATGTTTCTATGTATAATATGTATTTATTTACAAAAAAAAAAGTATTTAAGTATGTTTATCCGCATTCTAGAACCCATATGACAAGCTCTGCTTAGTTTGGGTCTAGATGGCGTTGTGTACTTTGTTGTACAATATTTATTTATTTATTTAATATTAATTTGTTTTTTCTTTTTTTGGTTTTGTTTTTGATTGTTGATTTTATTTTCCTTTATGTATTATGTATTATGAGCCTTTTAAATTTGTTTTTTTTTTTTAATTATATTTTTACTTTGTGTGCGCGTACGTGACGTCACGAGTGGAAACCAGCGCTGCGCATATCACATGGTATGCGTAGCATTTATGCTGAGATGGCGGCCATATTTGAGTTCGCACAGTGTGCCTAAATAGGCATTCCTAGATTTTAAGATATTTATTTATTATGTAATGGGATCATTGTGCATGTCCTAAATTAAATGATTTTCTTTCTTTCTTTTCTTTCTTAATTAAATTACTACTCCTGTGTCCACATAAAACTACTGCTGTGACATCACGATGTCAGAGTAGTAGTTTGTTGCAATGTCACACAGTTTTTGTAATGATCAAACCATTATTAGAAATAAATTAATTTAGGTAAGTACTCACACAATGCGCCTGGCGAGCCTCTTCAATATAATGGGTGGTGATAATGACTGTCTTGTCCCCGGAGCTGGTGATTCTGACCAAGTGGGTCCAGATGGATTGTCTCAGGAGAGGGTCTACTCCGACAGTCGGCTCGTCCAGAATGAGTAGCTCAGGGTCATGCATGAGTGCCACTGCGAAGGAGACACGGCGCTGTTGTCCACCACTGTAGACGAAAATATTGTTGATAATTCAAAAGCTTGGTACCGTAAGTTGCAAGAGAGTGCTAGAGGCATTAAGAAAGAAAGTTTTTTTTTGTAAATATTGTTTATTTTATTGTACATCTATTAAATTTTTCGACTGCGACGACAGAGGGCGATCGATTCCCGCTCAGTGCAAATATTTATATGCATGAATATGTCTATTTGTATTGGTCTAGGTGTTTCTATGTATAATATGTATGCATTTACAAAAAAGAAGTATAGAACCTATAACACGAGCTAGTTAAACTATGCTTACTTTGGGTCTAGAAAGCGCTGTGTAGAATTTCGTAGAATATTTATTTAATACACACACACACAAAGAGAACATGCCCCAAGCCAACCTCGCCTGTAAATCGGTGCACAGTGCACGGTTTCCTCTCAGGGTTAGGAGGTCAGATGACAGTCGCTCACGGAAAATCCAATATAATTAAAAAATATATATATAAAAACAATAAGCGGATTTCGGGTACCAAAGTGCAGACTTTACATGCAACTGGGAATTCACTATGAGGAAGATGATAATGATAGCACACACGTCCTTAGGCCACGGTAACCGCTTCCCATCGGGTGGGTCGGGTGCTTGTCTGCCACCTAAGTGGTATAAAAATAATATATATGTACTAGGAATTCAGTGCAGGGTGCGACTGAAATAAATGGAGCTGAGCGAGCAGGACTCTTACTTGAAAATAAGACATCTTACTACGGTCGTGCGCTGTTTTTCGGTGATTATTCCTCAATGGTACATCGGACATGAACCATCTCGCTTCAAAATACTTCTCAGTGTCCACACTATCACCGTGGTAAATTTGGTCAAGATCGCGCGAGTGGTTATGGAGGAGTTCAGCCACCAACAAACGGCTATGCCGCGTTTAAGAGCTTATGGTTAGATCCGAACAATATCCATAGATTCGTTCCCTTGTCCAAAAATTGAACTCCCTTACGGGATGGCTCAATAACACTTTGACTGCAACAAATTATACAGCAGTTGTAGTCGTTACTACTGCGCAAAACATACCTATGTCGACTTCCTCTTAAGATATTTCTTCAATAGCTTTCTATGGCATATGACACAGCAAATACCTTATCGAGTAGAATTCAAGTGTATCATTCTTACTTTCATTATGATACAATAACTTTCAATCATGACTATAACGTATGTAATCCTATGCCTCATGACCTTGGGACCTAATCACACGCCTACAGGGCAACACAAAACGACCAATTGACACCATACTGTGATAAAAAGTGATATAATAAGATTTCTCCTGTCAATTTTTGATATTCTTTTCTATTGTGGCTGCGAAAGTCGATAGACGAAGTTACATAAACTTTCTTATATTCATTCGTTACAATGATTTCCCTTCTATGAATTGTACGATGAAGGAGAAAATTGCCAAGGAGAGCCCTGTCAGGGCCTACGCAGGGCTACGTGCAAATCTTATGGATTATTTCACAAGATTTTGTGCAATGTATCTACACGAAATTAGCTCAGTATTATTTACACGAAACAGGCATACCACACAATTTTACGTCCACTCAGAGCGTCCCAAGTAATAGGAGGCGAGGCTTTTATTGTCTCTAGACCAAAAAACCCCCAGTTATAAGTTTTCCAGAAATAAAGACTCAAGCAAGGAGTTCCACTCCTTAGCATCAGCAGGTGCGCACAGTGAATGTATTGCCATAAAACGTTGTGTGCGTGTGAGCACTGTATCTGTCGCCGTCAGCTGGTATATTAGCCAGATAATAGGATGCCTAGGCCCTTCATTAATCGTTGGCATCCATTCAAATGGCAGATAAACTACAAGCCAAGTCGTAGAATGAAACATTTAACGACATGGCCGAACGTCGATTGGTTAAAGTGACTAAAGGACTGACGGATGAATTATTTAGTTGTTTTTCTATCTTATGACTTAGTGAGTGATTTCTTCGTGCATTATCACAAGGACAAGAACAAGTACCCAGGAGTGGGCGAGTCACCGCCGGGATCTCGTTGCGGTCCTGGGCGAGGACGTTCTCTCATTGGAGACCATGGTGAGGGCCGTGGTCTCCGACGAGAGCAAGTGGCATGCCGCCGCCTCTTTCTGCGAGCAAGTTATGCGCGCGAAAGAGACGGCGGAGAGGGAGCGGGAGAAAACCCTTCCCCCCGATTTCCGCAGTTAGACTCGTCTACGCCCGGGACAACCGACCTCCATGATCGGGGCCTGAGGACGGCAGTTGGCCGATTCGCCATCCTTACAGAAGCAGGCCGTGGCGGAGGCGTGTCGTGTGTCTCCTACACACGCCTGCCTACATAAAACCCGACCCCACCAGGCGAGGCCGTGCTGGCGGCCAAGGTCCGCCGGTAACACTGGGGTTATACTTTCGAGGGCTTACCCGGGGTGCCCGGCAATGGACACTTGGGCAGGACACCGTGCGGTTTTAGTCGGTACATGCACTACATAACCGCCCCCGCTGGCCGGCGGGGGGTATCCGAAGGGATTTCCGCCCGTAAAAAAAAAAGCCAAGTCATTAAATGTTGAGTGATTCTTGTTCAATTAACGATTGGCCTAGTCATTAGATTGAATGCCATCGTTTTATGAACGGCCTAGGCGTCCAGTTAACTGGCTAATTTAACCAATTGGCTTCGTCATATCCATCATGTAACGGTGGCGTGTTGCCGTACGTCCGGTAGGGGTGTCGGGGGAATTAGGACTAGCTGAAATCAATCCAATAAATCACTGATAGGATTGTCACTCTGTGTCGATGTTCAGGGCTCTGAGATTTATTCCCTACTAGCACACCGCTGTTAGGCCTACAAGCGCACACATGCGCTGCGTACACGCATGTCTTGAAGAAAAGCGAAAGTTTGTTTAACTGTTGGCCGTTTAGAATAGCTAAACTTCCCTGTGACTTGCTAAATGTCCGGGTACTATCGTGCGTCACTGCAATTTATCTTAATGTATCTACAGAAGTTACAGTAATAGAAATATTGGCGATAAAAAAACTCCAGTACCAAGTGCCAATACACAAGTCCAATTAGCATCTTGTTGGATATAACGGGTATTAAAAGGTGCATTGCCATGAATGCGAAGAAGTGTACATACTTGCTTATAACTATATTGCTGATTTTGAAGAACTCAATTCGTAGTAGCATATCATACTTGCAGGTGTCTATCAAGTTTGAATGCTATGTCTTAGTTATTATTTTACCAAGGAATTACATGTTACTTTTTTGATAATATTTAAGTATGTAATATAATAAGCAGCTTTTCAAAGAATATAAATTAAATTGCTCTTCTCAGGTGAGAAGAGTATTTATTAGTTAAGAGGTTAGGTACTAGTACAACTTAAAATGAAAAAATTGAGTGTGTGTAAAATTATAAGTCTGGCCGGCGGGTGGTTTCCGAGGGGATTTCCGCAAAAAACAAAACTAAAGTACTTATAGATATCCACAACACACAATTCTGGTTTTCTTAATTTTTAAAGAGTAGTTAATAGTACCTTTTTTCTTTTTTTTTATCGTGCGAAAATCCCTTCGGATACCCCCCCGCGTGCCAGCGGGGGCGGTTATGTCGGGCTTGAACCGACTAAAACCGCACGCCGTCTCGGGTCTACAGACGCCGGGGTGTAAGGTTGCCCATAGAGCATATCCCTCGCACCCCGACTGACCCTGGGCCATCTCCGGTTTCGAGATGGCCCCCTCGGGTTTGGAAACCACGGTGTCCCCGTCTTGCCCGGATTTGGGGGAGGGGCGCTAGTCGCCCCACCGTCCCGGCCTGCTTCTGCTGGGGTGACAGGTGGCCTCACCCGCCACCCCCAGGCCTGCGCTCATGGAGGACGGAGGTCGTTAAGCGATCTCCAGCGCCTTAGTTAATAGTACCTGACCGAAAGTACTAGTATTCTCGTTAACCCCTCATACTGAGCTAAATCGCTTGAGTTAGAAGTGGTTTTACGCCAGTAGTGTTAAGGCCAAGATTCGAACTTGGACCCCCTGGATCGAAAAGCCGACTCCTTAACCACTAAGCTACCGACAAGAAATTTGTATATATACATGTGGTATGTATATACAAATTTATGCGGTGCGATTACAATGATAGTAGAATACAATGGCCATTCCGTCTCTTCTCGTGGGCCTCGTACAAGGCAACCATGAGATAGGGTTGTTTGCTCGCTATTACATAGAACCGTAATACATATTATAAAAGTATAACTATAGGTGACTGCCTATGTTTTTTACATTTTTTTTTTATACCACTCAGGTGGCAGACATGCTCACGGCCCACCTGATGGGAAGCGGTCACCGTGGCCTATGGACGTGTGCAACACCAGGGGCGTCACACTCGCGCTGCCGACCCTAAAAAAAGAAATTGCAAAGCAGGAGTAGTCTTCCGGGAAGACCAAAGGCTACTCCCGCCTCTCCCTTCTTTTTTAGTTTTGGCGCTGTCAGAAGGAAGACTCTTCCCTCTGACAGCACAAAATCTCTCAGTGAGCTCCGGCTACCCTACTCACCGCCGGGAACACAACACGAGATTATTATGGCCGCGGTATTCTGTACTGGGCGGAGGTACTTCCCCAGTCGGACTGCTCAGTTGGACGGGAATACCGTCATGTCCTACCTCTCTTAAATCATACAATATATCAAGTATAATAATAAAAAGAGATATTTGGGCTAGAGAGCCACGTCACACTGCACAATTAATTGCCAATACAATTTCCTCACACAATTTGTTAATAAAAAAAACACATTCAGTGCAAGACAAAGCATAATATTCAGAAGTCAATAGTCGCCGCATTAGTTCTTAGGCACGCCAGTTAGCGCACAAAAGCGGTGACGAATCCTTTAGCACGCGTTAGACACGCTCCTTGCACTGATGTCGCTTCTAAGACATTTGTTTATTACTACACAAAAGGTCAACTGTTCAGATCAGATGTTTTATCCCACGTAACTGACGCGAGACATGACATCTCGAGTTATTTCGTTGGAGGTGACCTGACTGACCGGCGCGGCGTTATGACGCTGAACGAACGTACGAAGGCGAGGAAGTAATACACTCCACAAACAATGTAAAAAGCGCATTTATTGCGGTAAACGATTCACACCAAAAATTTTTTTTTGTGTGGGGTGTGGGTTGTTGGTCGACAGGCCTCTACAACCTTACGCGAAAAGTGTGGCGAGCGCATAGGTCTCTTAGCCGAATCACACCAAAAAAAAAACGTTTTCCTTACTATTTATATACCAACGTGTAACGAAACCATAGCGCGATTTACAACGCCATCTAGTTGCACATCACAAACTAATTAAACCTAATAACTACTTATCTATTGTATACTCTTTTATAATACAGTTAGGTTATTATCCGGATAGAGGCATCATGTTACAGCTACTAAGAGATATCACCTACTTATTTTCTCAGTTAATTCTGAAGCTATCGGATCGTGTACTTTACAAGAATTTATAAATGGGGCTAGGATAATGCTGAAAAGAGTGGGTCTACCATTGTTAATTTATAATTCTACCTCAGTCACCAATCTTTAAAAAGATCAAAAAAATCCTATCTTTTTACTCTTTTCTTGTACTAATTAAAAACTAATACCTATAAATGCAATAGTAACTAAGTCTGTCTATCTGTTACCTCTTCACGCCTAGATCGATAAATCAGTTTCTTAAAATTTGCCATGGTAGATAGCTTATAAACAGTAGATACAGAGATTTTCATGTGGAAAATAATCAATTTGCCGCGTTAAAGGATTTCCACGTGGGCCGAGCAGTTAGTGCATGATAAATACTCATCGACTCACATATGCAATAACAGTCAGAGAGAGACGTTGTGTTTTGTAATATGAAAGAACCTATTTCTCTCCGAATACAAAACATAGCATAGGGATAAAACTTTTAATTAAATATATTCAATAACATACGCCAGCTAGATAAAATATTTCCTAAGCAATTGAAATGAGTATTTAACACACCGCATCCGTATCCGTATCCGCATCAAAAAACACAAATACCATTGCTCGAGGATATCAGATTTGATTAACCAGTAAAACTCCTAAGGAATATCGGTCCTTACCCTGAGTAGTCTATGTCATTCACTTTGATGTAATGATTAAAATTAAAACGGTATGCCAAATTCGTAGTTGAGGTGTATTAAAGAAACTCATTTACGCTTCTTTTTACTTCTGTGCGGAAACCCCCACGAGTCTTCAGATACAGGGGTGTAAGGCATTTCCCTTGCACCCCGACTGACCCAGGGCCATTTCCGGTTTCGAGATGGACATATCCACAACACCTTTGGAATTTGGAAACCATGGAGTCGTTTTGCCCCCGGAAACAGATATTTTTGGGCATGTATACAGTCCTATGCTCTTTCCTATGTGGGCAGACATAAATTATAGAGGACATCGGATGCGACCGGGACTCCGTTACGATGATGATGACTAGTATAATTTACTAGCCCATGGCTCCGCCTGCGTTGAATTCTGTTCCCGTTACCGCTTCCCATAAGAACCTAATCCCGAGATGAAAAGTAGCCTGTGTGTTATTACAGACTATAATCTACCCCTGTGCTAAATTTCATCCAGATTCGTTCAGCCGTTTTTGCGTAAAAAGTAACAACATCCGTACATCCAAACTTTCACATTTATAATACTATATTATAGTAGGATACGATCAAAGCCGACCGAACTATATTGAGATTCTCGTGAATAGATATAAAAATATGTTAACGTGTGTGTGCTTCGTTTGTGGTTCTAAGTTGACCTTCTACATAACCTATTTACGTTGTGACGAGAGCTTTATAAGATTTCTGAATTATAATTAGGTATGGCACATAGAGATGCGTATCCGTTTGTTTAAAGTCATCTTAAGTCATATGTTAGTCAAACACAATATTGTTAAGTGCGAATTAATTATGCGCCTACGTCATTTAGGGTAGTGCGGTCAGTTCCAAGCGGTCTCATATTCCTCTTTTAGTGGTTTATCTTGGCCTCTACGGGAGCAACTACCGCCTGACCTCTAAACTCCGAAAGGGAAGCCTGCGCCAGAGCCTCGTCCATCAATCAGCTGACTTTGCGAAGATCTTGGTAGAGGAACACACACAAATGCCCAAACAACATAATTAATACACCTCTGCCTACCCCTAACAGGTGTGAGTGTATGTACAATAATTTACTGCGGAGATGTCAAGCACGTGGAGTCAACATGTCATCCACTTTACCGAGAACACAACTCGCTAATATTGACAGTAAATATAGTTTCATGACGTCAGTTAACTTCCTTTAAAGTCGCACCAAGGATTTACATAAAGTTTACTCCGCTTGACGTTTCCTGAGTTAAATAATGATTTATAGTTTAAAATCACAGACTTAAGAGATACAGATCGAACATTTCCGATTTATTTTGTAGCCAAATTTACCACATAATGTGGCTCAGACGAGGCCGAATAAGGCTGATTACCTCTACAGACACAACTAATTTACAATTTTATACGTGCCTCTACATCTTCTTTAGCAAATTTCTTGCAATTAATTAAATTATGAGATTCAGTACAAAAATTGCAAGTTGCTGCCGCGGTTACATGCATAACCTTCGACGTACGAGAATCATTAGTTGACTTATTATTACTAACCTTATTGTCTAAAAATTCAAGTGATCTGAATCGTTGATTCAAAAATTCCTTAAATTCACTGAACTTGGGTAATTCACCAGTAACTTTACAAGCTCGGGCTTCCCACAATTTTCTAGATTCAGTATCAAGCTTTAAATTAACAATGTATATTATAATTATGTCCCATGAGGAAACATCAACACTTAAATTTTTAAGAGCGTTCAAACATTCGACAGTTGTATTTAATAAACTCCCTTATGGCACGTGACGACTCGGATTGTATGCTCTTTTGGTTCATAAAACGTTTTAGTGTAGCGTAACTATAGTATGTAAACATTTAGTTCATAGCGAAAATATTTTGTAGGGAGTCTGTAGTATGGAAGATTGTAGTGTCAGCGATTCGTAAGCTAGCGCGATGTATGTGAGAGCCGAGCCAGTTACTGCGCGCTGCTCGGCACGATATGTTTAGCTTTTGGGTACCTTCTATATTAAACGACAAGTTTATATCAAGGCTACCCAACTCTTTTATTCGCCGGTAACCCCCTATACAACTGGACCCCAGATAGGGCGCAGAATCCCTAAATTAGTATAGATAAATAAACGACTCACCTCAAATTTTTAACCATTCTGTTTTCGCTGGGCAAATCGAGAAAATCGAGCAAGAACCGAAGCCGCTCATGGATCTCTCTGGTCTGCATGCCGAAGATCCAGCCAAAGTACATCATGGTTTCTCTGATGGTGAACTCGCCGTACAAAGCGATCTCTTGAGGCATGTAGCCTACGCGCTTGCCGGGGACACCGGAACCTGAAGATAGATGACAATTAGTGGTGAAGTACTCTTGCGGGTGTTTTTTTTTTTTTATACCACTCAGGTGGCAGACAAGTTCACGGCCCACCTGGTGTACAGGGTCATATGTTAGTAGTGCCCTGAGGTGAGGTGAGGTTAGGTGAGGTGTGGTGAGGTTGACGAGGGCCCAAGTGAACCTCACATGCTAGTCGGTGCACCTATTATACAACGGAAAAGGGTCTCGGGGTTGGGAGGTTGGATTGCAGTAGCTCCCATAAAAGCCTATATACCATTCAAAACAATAAGCGGAACACTTTTTTTTTATGCGGAAATCTCCCCGGGTACCCCAGCCAGCAAGGGTTGGTTATGTCAGATTTGAACCGACTAAAACCGCTCGCCGTTTCGAGTCTTCAGACGCCAGGGTGTAAGGTATTTCCCTCACACCCCGGCGGACCCAGGGCCATCTCCAGTTTCGAGATGGTCCCCTCGGTTTGGGAACCACGTTGACTCCATCTCGCCCCCGGAAAGATAGGGGGGCGCGCAACACGCCACCGCCCATGTCTGCTTCTGCTAGGATGACAGGCGGCTCTACCTGTCACCGCCAGCCCTGCGCTCATGGAGGAAATTTACTCTAAATTACAAAATTTGGACGCAAACGATTATGAGAATGATAATGAAGTATTCTTGTTTGGATGAAGTGGTGGCGTCATACCCTAGCCGTTTAAAAGATCATTAAAAATTTGAAAGTAACAGTTATGAACGTCAAGATCAATGCTCCTACATTCACAGCCAGTTTCGCAAGGCAATAGGTGAAGCTTGTGACAAAAGAATCATCTGCATGATCTTGGAGTTGGTCGCGGTTGCACCCGAGGGTTACACCTCGGAGTCCGGGGTCCGTTTAATTCTCCTAATTTGGATCGACGACCTCTGTGGTGAAGCGGTAGAGCGTTCGACTGCTAAACTCGCGGTCGCGGGTTCGATTCCCGCTCAGTGCAAATATGTATATTTGCATTGGTCTGGGTGTTTCAATGTATAATATGTATTAATTTACAAGAAACAAAATATTTAAGTATGTTTATCTGCATTCTAGAAACCATATGACAAGCTGTGCTTAGTTTGGGTCTAGATGGCGTTGTGTACTTTGTCCTACAATATTTATTTATTTGCGTTATACCGGTTCTTTGAGAGGAAAGAATGCGCATAGCTTCTTTTGTTGGTTGGTAGGTTGGTTTGGGTCTCAAAGGTTTTAGTAGGGCCGTGCACAACAGTGCACACCCAATTAAAAATATTCAATTTAATAACTAATCAAAATATAAGCGAACTTCACTTTATATGAAGCACGCTGTTGGTAATTTTTCTTTTTTTACGTGTGGAAACCCCCACGGGCATCACCCCATCGGTGCAAACGATGGGATGGGCGGGTCTAAATCGGACCGCCTAAAAACCCAGGCACCCCGGGTAAGCCCTCGAAAAGTTCGGCATCGCCTTTGTGGTCGTGTTTGAACGCCGCTGGTGGTAATATATATAAAAGATTACCTAACAGTTGATTTTTTTTTTATACCACTTATAAGCAGTTACCGCGGCCTATGGAGGTGTGCAACATCAGAGGCGTCACAGGTTTACGTCACAATTTTAGAGGGTCGGCAGTGCGAGGCTGCGGACCCTCTAAAAACCTTCTAATTGAAGAAGGTTATAGTTATATCCTCTTGACAGTACTAAATATTAATGTTCTGTATGTTGCTATTCAATTTTTGAAGTGAAAACTTCTTTAGCGGTCTTGTGCACTTTTAATGTAATAAAAAGGTAAAAAAGGTTAAACTCGCGTCTGTAAACACGTGACCTGATCGTAAGACAACAAATATAGAAACGCTAATTTCACTCTGTACTTAACAACTTTGGTGTTCATCTAATAAGTATTTGTTGACCTCGTTAAGACTGAGATCGATTCCGATCGAGGCCCAAGAAACACTTTTTGTCATCATATAAGTTTTTGTAATATTTATTCTATTTTTTGCCATAAATCTATTGATATAAAATGGAAATTAAACAAAGTGCATGTATTAATGACAAAAGTGCCGAGGAAATAGCGAAATAAAATGAGTGAATACTTTATAAATATATTTGCGATGATGGTTCTGGTAATAATGATGGTGAAAAAGTCGTTGAAATTATGGATGGAAGTTGATTTTTCTGAGAGATAAACTTTTTAATATAAAATAATTGTAATAGTTCTGAAGTGTTAAATTTTTAATGTAACATAAATTGTCATGTTTGTGTACGATAGCGCAATAAATGAATATTGTATGTTACCACATAAATGATAGTACTTTTATACTGATAATTAAAGCAATTCGTGCAAAATTATTCCCTTAACATTCCAAAATATCAAAAATGCATAACGTTAATATCCAAGTTTTCACTTCTGCCGGCACTCCCGGAGTGCAACCCGTTGTTTTTTTTAAATATTATACTATAAACAGTGCCGATACCGATAATTATGCCAATATCCAGACGTGTTGTGAAAAGTCGTGTGCGGACAATTCTATCTATCAGATGTTCTCGGATATCTGTGGATATTCGTATGTAGAAAAAGATTTATGCAAAAACACTAATTGACCATATTGGAAGTTGTAAACTTGTTTTGTATATATGTTTTGTCCTCTTCTGTTTAATTAGACGTGTGTGAAGAGATGGGTAGATATAATTTACACGGATATTTTTTTTTTCATATTTTTGCGTCGTACCGTACTTGATATGTTTATAAAGTGACTGATCATTAACATGACCAAAGGGTAAACATTTTATTTGTATTTGAATATAATTCCAACATATTAGTTATTCTATTGAAAAGATACTCATTAGTTTTTATGCTGGAAAAGAATAAATTATACATACAAATCTTGGATTAACAAAAAACTAGAGGTTGAAGCGTTAATTTTTAGTTTAGTTGAGAAATTAATATTTTTGTTAGACCACCGCCCGGGACTACCGACCTCCATGATCGGGGCCTGAGGACGGCAGTTGGCCGACTCGCCGTCCTTACAGAAGCAGGCCGTGGCGGAGGCGTGTCGCGTGTGCCCTACACACGCCTGCCAACTCACCGAAGCGGGATAAAACCCGACCCCACCAGGCGAGGCCGCGGTGGCGGCCAAAGTCCGCCGGCAACCCTGGGGTTATCCTTTCGAGGGCTTACCCGGGGTGCCCGGCAACGGACACTTGGGGAGGACACCGTGCGGTTTTAGTCGAGACACGACATAACCACCCCCGCTGGCCAGCGGGGGGGTATCCGAAGGGATTTCCGCACGTAAAAAAAAAAAAAAAAAAAAAAAAAAAAAAAGAGCACGCTTGGCTTTTCCGGGTACGACTGCCGTCTGACCTCCCAACCCAGAGAGTGCGCCTGCGCCGGAGCCTCGTCCGTTGTTTAGCAGGTCGGTGAACCGCAGGTGAGGTTGGCTTGGATCTCAAGAATGTTGGTAGGTCTCTGTACACCCCCTGAACATAAGATCGGAATACCTAAATAAGTATTTCGAACCCTAATAAATATTTAAGTCATAAGTTTGCGCCAGAGCCCACCAGGCGAGGCCGCGGTGGCGGCCAAAGTCCGCCGGTAACCCTGGGGTTATCCTTTCGAGGGCTTACCCGGGGTGCCCGGCAATGGACACTTGGGAAGGACTCCGTGTGGTTTTAGTCGGTCCGATTCCGACACGCCCACCCTATCGTCGGCACCGATGGGGTGAAGCCCGTGGGGCCCCATCCGTTGCTAAGCAGGTGCACCGACTTGCATTTTAGCTTGGTGTGGGCCTCAAGGATATTGGTTGGGTCCTGTACACCCCTGTACACTTTCCCCTTTTTCCGTTTGCAAGTCGCAATGTGCGAGGCGACACTAACGCCCAGTCTCAATAATCTACCTACAGTTAAAGGTAGATAGCTATCTCAGATAAACAGTCAACATTAATCTCTCTGTAACTGCGGTTTCAATATTATCAAAGTCATTTTCTGCTTATCTTTGTTTATTGAAACAGAAAAAATCCCCGATAGATACTAATGGTAGCTATTTTAACTGCTGGTAAAGTATAGATGGATTATTGAAACCGGCCGTAAGTGTTGCAAGCTCTGCTCTCGCTGCTAACTAATCTAGCTTCTCACAGACTACATATTTGGCCGTTGACTTTATTGTTAAATATAATAATTAGACAATGAAATGGTAAGACATACCTTTAGTTCCAGGTTTCCCACCAAGCACCCATATCTCTCCACTGTTGAGTTTCCGTCTGCCTACAATGCAGGATAACAGTGTTGTTTTACCGCATCCTGAGGCACCCAAGAGGCCATATCTGTGGAAAAAACAATAGTTCAATAACTATTTGATTACACTTAACTTAATATACAGCTAGCTATAGTTTGGTTAATCTTGACTTTTACGGGAGCGATTGCCGTCTGACTCCCTCAACCTTCAGAGGAAAGCCTGCACCAGAACCTCTTCCGGTAATCACCAGGTGTACCACCTCGCGGTTGAGGCTGGTTAGGGTCCGAAGATCTTGGTGGGGTTCCGTACACCACGCATTTTTATCACTACATACTATTGAACAAAGTCCTCCACCGCGTCTGTCAGTCTGCCTGTCTGTTCGCGATAAACTCAAAAGCTACTACACCGATTTTCATGCTCTTTTCATCAGAGTGGTTCTCGAGGAAAGTTTAGTATATAATTTGTCAAGTTTCTGTATACCGGGTGTCTATAAAAGAGGGGTGTGTGTTGGGTAACCTCCTCGAGTGTCGTTCCGACTCCGATCCCGCTGCAGTCCGGGGGGAACGGAACCGGAGCGGCCGGTACACCCTGGGCGGCGGTCAATGGCTTCCCCTTTATGGGGTTGGCATTGATCGTCGGCGAATACCCAACGTGGCGGGAACACATCGCTCTCCGTACTCCTCTGCTTTCAGAGGAGACAGGATGAGCGATGGTGTTTGTGGCTGAGGCCACCATAGGATCCTAGGGGATCCAGGGGCGGGTTGGCCCACTGCTAACGCAGGGGCCGACGGGCACTTGTGCCGCCGCCGGTGAGAGAGGACTAGCCATCCTCTCGCGTTCCGTAATCGGCAGGTGATCAGCAACGACCTGACTGGTGGCTCCAGAAGGGTACGCTGTGAACTTGCTGACCGGAGGGCTTGCCTTTATTGGCCGGCCCACGACAAGGAAAAGTCTATAACACCCGACAGCAAAGTCGTAAAACCCTATGGATACCAGCCGACCTCCATAGTATATAGGCTTATCCAGGTGCAGGGGGCTCCGCCTGGATGGACCACCTTTCCCCCATACTCGTGGGATAAGATATGGACACATTAATTAATTCATTGAATAAACCGGACCGATCTATCAACAACAACAAAGGCTTACACAAAACGGATACCGAGAATGACGGAGTCTGCGCGGAGGTCGCGCAGCACTCAGGCGTGGAGGGGACGCCAAACACCACGGCGGTGTCGGAGAAATTCGACACCGCCAACGAGCGAAGTAGGGCAAGTAGCCCGGCGGGTCTGGGCGTGCAGCGGACCCGCAAGCGCAGGAGGCGCGCAAAGGCTCGGGCGGGGGAGGACGTGTCGGATGAGGACTTTACCCTCACCGGGACGACCTCCTCCTCCAGTAGCGACGAAGCCTCAAAGCCGGCATCCAAGGTGGCTGCTGGCCGCCGAGGGGCGCGGGGTGGCGTGAGGGGTGGTGGACAATCCACCCGAGCTCCCTCGGCTCTTGGAAGGGCCGTGGGAAACTCACCGCCGAGGACTTCCACCTCGGCGGTGTCGTTGTCGGAGCCGTGCGGGAAGACGCGGTCACTCCTGGAGAGACTCCAGAAGGTGGCTGCGTCGTCCCAGGGGTCCCCGGACCCTCAGCAGGAGGAGATGCTGAACATTGTGTTCGGCATCGCCTCCGAAAACGAGGCTCTCGCGGCACAGCTGGCCGAGTCCCGTCGAGAGACGGCTCGGCTAGCTACAGCTCTGGAGGAGCTGAAGAGGTTGGTGGCGATCTCGGCACAGCCAGCGCAATTGGCGCAACCGGAGCCGCCGGCGAGGGTTACGCGATCGACGCGGTCGACGCAGCCGGTGCCGGCGAAGTCAACGCAGGCGGAGCAGCCGACGCAATCGGTGCGGCGGCCGGCCCAATCACCACCGGAGGAGCCCTGGGTGGCTGCTACTCGGGCGCTGGAGGAGAGGATGATGAGTCGGTTGGAGGCCTTAGTGGACTCCATCCGCCGTCCGCCTCTAGCGCCACCGGTGGCCAGCTTCGCGGCTGCAGCCCGGAAGGGCCCCACCTGCCCGGCTGCGAGTGCGCCCTTGCCGGAACCGGCACCTCGGCCCCCTCCCACTGAGGGTAAGGGGAAGGGCAAAGGTAAGGGGAAGGGCAAGGGGAAGACGTCCCCAGCCCTGGCCCCAGCCCCAGCCCCAGCCGTGGTTCCGGCTACCTCCACCCCATTGGAAGGGGGCTGGGAGGTGGCTGGAGCCAGTAAGAAGAGGCGGAAGGCCGCCAAAAAGGCCGCCAAAAAGGCCAGGAGGGCCGCGGCCGCCGCGAAGGCAGCACCGGGGAAGCTCCGTGCCCCTCGAACAACGGCCGTCGTCGTCACTTTGACGGCGGAGGCAGCGTCGAGAGGCATGGGGTATGCCGAGGTGTTGGCCAGGGTAAAGGCCAACGTGGACCTCAAGGCCCTCGAGATCCCGGGCGTCCGGTGCAAGAGCACACGGACGGGAGCCCGGCTTCTTGAGGTCCCCGGCGCCGCCAGTGGCCCCAAAGCCGACGCCCTAGCGGCTCGGCTTAGGGAGTCATTGGATGCAGCCGACGTCCGGGTGTCCAGGCCCATTAAATGCGCAGAAGTGCGCATCACGGGCCTGGACGACTCCGTCACGGCTGAGGAGCTTAGGCTCGCCGTGGCGGAGGCCGGGGACTGCTCCCCGGACACAGTGAAGGCCGGAGCTATACGCTTCGGCCGCGGTGGACAGGGGGCAGCAGTTGTCGGCTGCCCTATCGCGGCGGCCCAAAAGGTCGCAGACGGGCGGAGCCTCCTGGTGGGAGGCTTCCTGAGGGCGCAGGCACGGCTCCTGCAGGCCCGACCGGCCAGGTGCTTCAGGTGCCTGTCGGTGGGCCATGTGGGGGTGCACTGCACGGCGGAGGTAACGGCGGGTGACCGCTGCTTCCGCTGTGGCCAGCACGGTCATAAGGCCGGCTCGTGTAGCGCCCCGTTGCACTGTTTTAGATGTGCAGCGGGGGGCAAGCCGGCTGACCATAGGGTTGGCAGCAAGGCCTGCGCCGGAGGGGAGCCGAAGCCGGGAGGCCGGCCTTCCGCCTCCAGTTCACAGCGGGATGCGGAGATGGGGGTTCCATAATGGATCCTCAACTCCGCATCCTGCAGGTGAACGTTGGCCACGGTGCCCATGCTCAGGATCTTCTGCGCCAGAGCATGGCACAGTGGGCCATAAATGTCGCCGCTGTCGCCGACCCATACACCCACCGGTTCCTCGGGCCTACCTGGGAAACCGCGCTGGATGGGTCGGCGGCACTGGTGCACAACCCTGCCGCCGGCAGCCCCCCTCTTGCCGTCGTTGCAAGGGGACCCGGCTGCGTGGCGGCAGCGGTTGGCGACATAGCGGTCGTGGCCGCTTATATCACGCCGAACCGAGACCAAGCTGCATATGAGCAGTGGCTCCGTCAGCTGGCCGTCGTCGTAAATGCCTGCCAGCCCCGTCCGGTCCTTGTGCTCGGGGACTTCAACGCCTGGTCGTATGCCTGGGGTTCCCGACACGAAAGGGGCGCGACGGGGCATAGAGGCAGGGCACTGGTGGACTGGGCCGCACGACTCGGCCTAGTCCTCCTAAATCGGGGAGCCGTGGACACGTTCGTGACCTCGAGGGGTAGCTCCATCGTGGACCTATCGTTCGCGAGCCCCTCGTTGGCGCGACGTGTTCAGGGCTGGCGCGTCGTTTTGGGGGAGGACACAAGTTCGGATCACCGATACATTCGGTTTGACGTGTCCCCCCCTGCGAGCGACGCGCCGGCTGCACCGGCTCCACCCGAGCCACGTTGGGCGCTTAAGCGACTTGATCGGGAGCTCCTCCTGGAAGCCGCCATCGTACAGGCCTGGGCCCCTGCGCCGGACAGGCCTGTCAGCATAGACGATGAGGCGGAGTGGTTCCGGGAGGCCATGACCCGTGTCTGTGACGCGGCGATGCCTAGGGCTCCGCCCTATAATCCGAGGGGTCAGGTCTACTGGTGGTCGTCGGAGATCGCGCAGCTCAGACGGGGCTGTGTGATCACGCACCGCCGGTGGGCCCGATTCCGTAGGAGGCGTCGCCGCCCCGCAGATGCGGAGGCCCGAGAGGCGGAGTTGTACGAGGGATACAGGGAGGCCAGACGAGCCCTCCGAGCGGAGATAAGGCGTTCCAAACGGGACGCCTTCCGCGAGCTGCTGGCGACACTGGAGCGGGACCCTTGGGGGCGGCCCTACCGGATGGTGAGGGGCAAGCTGCGCCCCAAGGCCCCGCCGTTAACCCGGTGTCTCCAGCCGGATCTGCTCGGAGGAATTGTTGGCTCCCTGTTCCCAGCGCGGGCGGTGGAACATGTTCCACCGCGGATGACTCCGCCTCGGTTACGCATGGCGCCCGACGTGGAAGACGACGACGTGCCCGAGGTCACTTGGGTAGAACTAGAGCTGGCGGTGAGAAGGCTAAGAGCCAAACACACCGCCCCGGGACCCGACGGCATTCCAGGCCGAGCGTGGGTCCTAGCTCTAGTCGACGACGCTCTCGAGCCCCGACTGAGAGGGCTTCTCAGCGCATGTTTGGAGCGGGGCCAGTTTCCGAAATTGTGGAAGACGGGGAAACTGGTCCTCATCCGAAAGGAGGGGCGCCCGGCGGACTCGCCGTCTGCCTACCGGCCCATAGTGTTGCTCGACGAGGTGTGCAAGCTCTTTGAAAGAGTAATTGCGAAGCGCCTCGTCGAGCACCTCTCAAGAGTGGGGCCGGACCTGGCGGATGGCCAATATGGCTTCCGCCAGAGGCGCTCCACCGTGGATGCCATCATGCGCGTGAGGGCTCTGGCGGAGGATGCAGTAGCCCGGGGTGAGGTGATGTTGGCGGTGTCCCTGGACATCGCCAACGCGTTCAACACCTTGCCCTGGAGTTGCATTAGGGAGGCGCTCGTGTATCACGAAGTGCCTCTCTACCTCCGCCGCATAGTCGGGGCGTATTTGACGGAGAGAGCCGTCATCTACCCAACCGTGACCGGTCTCGGTCGGCGTGAAATGTCGTGCGGTGTTCCACAGGGATCGGTCCTGGGGCCGCTCCTGTGGAACATCGGATACGACTGGGTGCTTCGCGGTGAGCTCGTAGGCGGTGCCGCCGTCACGTGCTACGCGGACGACACGCTCGTGACGGCGTGCGGGGCGACGTACCGCGAAGCGACCCGAAAGGCCACGACCGCGGTTGCCCAAGTCGTTAGGCGGATCCGGCGGCTGGGTCTCGAGGTGGCCCTGCATAAAACCGAGGCCCTGTTCTTCCATGGGCCTCGGAGCAAGCCACCCGAGGGATCCAGTCTCATCGTGGGAGGCAATCGCATCGGCATCAAGCCCCAAATGAAATATTTGGGGCTCGTGCTCGACGGCCGATGGGACTTCGGAGAGCACATCCGAAGTCTGGCCCCCAAATTGAAGGGCACAGCTCTTGCTCTGGCTCGGCTGTTGCCCAACATGAGGGGGCCCGATGACTCCTGCAGGAGACTCTACGCGGGGATCGTGCGGTCCATGGCCCTGTATGGGTGCCCAATATGGGCGGAGGCCCTGAGGACCAGAACTGTGCGTATGCTGCGCGCTCCGCAGCGAGTTCTGGCCATCAGGGTCATCCGAGGGTACCGCACGATCTCCTTCGAGGCGGCGAGTCTCCTTGCCGGAACTCCGCCATGGGACCTGGAAGCGAGAGCCCTTTCGCAACTGTACCAGTGGCGAAAGGAGGCGCGGGAGCAGGGATGGAACCCCGAGCCTCGAGAAATCGAGGCCGTGCAGTCCCAGCTCCGCCAGGCCATCGTGGTGGAGTGGAAGGAACGACTTGGGCAACCAAGCGCAGGGCACGCCGCAATAGCGGCGGTAAGGCCCATCATGGAGGATTGGCTGGAGAGGCGACACGGAAGCCTCTCCTACCGACTGACGCAGGTGATCTCAGGGAAGGGGTGCTTCGGGGACCACCTGCATCGGATCAGGAAGGAGCCAACGCCTGAGTGTCATCACTGCGACGCGAGCGAGGACTCAGGGCTGCACACGCTGGCGGACTGCCCGGCGTGGGAGGCGCCGAGGCGTGACCTCGTGGCAGCCATCGGGGTGGGAGTCCTCTCGCTCGGCAGCATGATTGCGGCAATGGTGCGGAGCGCGAGCGCGTGGGCCGCCGCCGCCTCCTTCTGCGAGCATGTAATGCTCGCGAAGGAGGTGGCGGAGCGCGCCCGGGAGAGACTTAGAACTCTCCCGGTCCGCCGAGCCCGCAACTTGCTCGCCGCGCGTCGCAGGCAACTCAGGCGCCGGAGGTCGCTTAACGACCTCCGTCCTCCATGAGCGCAGGCCTGGGGGTGGCGGGTGAGGCCACCTGTCACCCCAGCAGAAGCAGGCCGGGACGGTGGGGCGACTAGCGCCCCTCCCCCAAACCGGGGCAAGACGGGGACACCGTGGTTCCCAAACCCGAGGGGGCCATCTCGAAACCGGAGATGGCCCAGGGTCAGTCGGGGTGCGAGGGATATGCTCTATGGGCAACCTTACACCCCGGCGTCTGTAGACCCGAGACGGCGTGCGGTTTTAGTCGGTTCAAGCCCGACATAACCGCCCCCGCTGGCACGCGGGGGGGTATCCGAAGGGATTTCCGCACGAAAAAAAAAAAAAAAAAAAAAAAAAAGGGTGTCTATAAAAGAACTCCGGGGTTTTAAAAATTACATTGGCTAAAATATAATGATATTTGTTGGAGGTCTCGGAAAAAATAAGCCGTCTGGGCTGGGCTGAGCTTTCAACGAAAATATCTGCCTGAAACCCTTTGAGATATATGTATGATGGAATTGTGTATCTCATCCTCCTTTCCCATCCCCTTTCCTTTACAGGGTCGGCAGCGCGAATGTGACGCCACTGGTGTTGCACACGTCCATAGGCCGCGGTAACCGCTTCCCATCAGGTGGGCCGTGTGCTAGTCTGCCACCATAGGTTGCCAATATAGGTTGAATAGGGTCCCATGGGTAGCCGGAACTAGATCTGAATTCCACCAGGGCAACAACTAGTAAAATATAATTTTATTGTATGTTTATATACCAACATTAAGCGATGCAGATTTTATATTAGTTAAAATTTTTACAATTTCTTTAAAACATAACATAACATAACTTCACGCCTGTATCCCCGAAGGGGTAGGCAGAGGTGTATTACACACCCACTGCATTTATTAATGCACACATAACTACGAAAAGTCAAAGGTGTGTGCCCGGGGCGACTGGGGATCGAACTCGAGACCTCGTCTCAGCAGTTCGTTACGTATGCCACTGGGCTATCGCCGCTTCCTATATTTAAAATTGACGAAATAATCGTGTGGACACACTTAACGTTTCTACCCTATCTTCTTCTTCTTGAGACCCTCGCAAGTATACATACATCAATATGTATGTACGTTTATGCTTATTGATTATTATTAGCTGTAGCCCGCGACTTTGTCCGCGTTAAATTTGGAATAGATTAAGGTATGTTTACAATCTGCAGTTTCGAACCCAACATGTATTAGGTGACCTATTTCATCGTTACATTTTCAACCATTTATCATGAAGAAATGATAGTTTATGTGTAGTATCGAGATTAGTTCTACCCGGTTCCCTAATATAATAGCGTGATCATATTTATCATCAGAGGTTGAGTCTCCAATCAACTATCTTTTACACGTAGGTAACTCTATAGTTCTGTTTAGATTTATAGTCCGAACGTTGACCATGTCCGAGTTCTATCGAACTGCAGAATTACGTGATGATCTGCTTTGTAATTATAAAGAAATTATCAATATAAGATTTTGTCGATTTCACCGTGTTGCTCCTATCACACTTATAATAGCGTGATAATATATAGCGCAGTTTATGACCATACCCTAGAAGAATGTTCATGCACAATTTCGCCTGAATCTGTTCAGTGGTTTTCAAGTGTTGTTCGGACATCGATAATAAAAGCAGACAAACAGACGAAAATTCAAAAAATCACATTTATCGTTCCTAGAACACATAGCAATTATTTATTTGAAAAAATATTACTTGTAAAGTTTTCATCTTGTTACGATTATATTATAACATAACATAACATAACTTCACGCCTGTATCCCCGAAGAGGTAGGCAGAGGTGTATTACACACCCACGATTCGCCAGTTATGTTTAGGTCCCAATGTAATAGGGGGCGAGCTTATTGCCATCTACCGATAATTAACATTTTTAATACACACAACTACGAAAAGTCAGAGGTGTGTGCCCGGGGCGACTGGGGATCGATTTCGAGACCTCGTCTCGGCTATCCGTTACGTACGCCACTGGGCTATCGCTACTTTTTTTTAAATATTATATATATAGTATATATTTTATTATATGTATAATATAGAGGGCTTATGTTCGTTTTATCTTAAGGCTAAGATAATGCCTCAATAATATAAATAATGACTACAAACGAGGGTTTCGTGTGATTTATTACACAAGGCTTCGTACACGCACGTAAATTGATAAATTTATTTATGGATCCAGTAAAAGCAAGCTGCCCAATTATCGCCACTACTTTAATGGGTATGTGTTCACGCATGCATACCTATATATCAGCAACTACCTGACCTCAGCAGCTCAACCCCATTAAGTTTTGGCGTTAATTTATGTCATTTTGCTCATGTATACTTTGTCAGTTGTAGTTAAGGAGTGCTGTTTTTATGCAGTTAATTAGCAAAGGACAACGTCATGCCATCACAGTACAAATAACCCCCCCCCCCCCCAGTCGGTTCAAGTCTGACATAACCTCCCCCGCGCCGGCCAGCGGATGTCAGACTTCAACTGACTAAAACCGCACGCCGTCTCGGGTCTTCAGACGCCGGATTATAAGGTGGCCCCTTCTCTAGATGACACCTTCGGAACTACGGAGTAGCTACCTTGCCCCGGAAAAAGGGGGGCGAGTAACCCCTTAAGCCCCCTTCTTTGAAAAGAATATTAGTAACCGAAATTACTAGTATTCTCGTTAACCCCTGCAATTAAGTTAAATTGCTTGTCTTAGAAGTGGGTTCACGTCGGTAGTGTAATGGCCAGGATTCAAACCCGGGACCTCTAGTTCGTAAGATCGTAAGGGTTCGGGTGATATAAGTAATTTCGGTTACTTATATTCTTTAAAAAAATACTTGGTGTGCCATTCGTTCAGTAGGTACGCACTCGTCTGGGGGTGGCAGGTGAGGCCGCCTGTCACCCCAGCAGAAGCAGGCCGGGACGGTGGGGCGACTAGCGCCCCTCCCCCAAACCGGGGCAAGACGGGGACACCGTGGTTCCCAAACCCGAGGGGGCCATCTCTATGGGTAACCTTACACCCCGGCGTCTGCAGACCCGAGACGGCGTGCGGTTTTAGTCGGTTCAAGCCCGACATAACCGCCCCCGCTGGCCGGCGGGGGGGTATCCGAGGGGATTTCCGCACGAAAAAAAAAAAAAAAAAAAAAAGGTACGCATTCGTCCGGGGTGTGTGTTGGGTAACCTCCTCGAGTGTCGCTCCGATTCCGATCCCGCTGCAGTCCGGGGGGAACGGAATCGGAGCGGCCGGTACACCCTGGGTGGCGGTCAATGGCTTCCCCTTCACCCCTTCATAGGGTTGGCATTGATCGTCGGCCAATACCCAACGTGGCCGGGAACACATCGCTCTCCGTACTCCTCTGCTTTCAGAGGAGACAGGATGAGCGATGCTGTTAGTGGTGAGATGGCCCAGGGTCAGCCGGGGTGCGAGGGATATGCTTTATGGGTAACCTTACACCCCGGCGTCTGAAGACCCGAGTCGGCGTGCGGTTTTAGTCGGTGCAAGCCCGACATAACCGCCCCCGCTGGCCGGCGGGGGGGTATCCGAAGGGATTTCCGCCCGATAAAAAAAAAAAAAAAAAAAAAAAGGTACGCATTCGTCCTAAGTGTCCCAATCATCTTAAACTCTTTTCAATTACTATCGTTACTTTTCTAACTAACGTTTCTAGCAGAAACTGACAATATGAATATGTTCTAAAAACAATTATTCCAAGAATGTAAAATCTATTAAGCCCATCGCACATGACTGCGGTTTTCCAAATCGCCTGAGATTGTAACGCTCTGACGCACGCTACCGCTTGCAGCACTGCGTGCGAGGACGAACTGTTTGCGAAACAACACATTCTATTTTACAAATACATTCACTTGAACCTTACACACAAGATGTTAGAGTTTATTTTTGCGTTGATAAAAAGCAGTTCGGAAATGGTCAGTGGTTTCTTCATTTAGTTGAGGAAGAGACGGCGTGATTGCGGGAAGGAGACATTTGTAGTCAGTGGCTGTGACTTGTTTCCCAACAATTTGGGGATGTGTCGTGTCGTGGGGTATTTAGCATTGGGTCTCAAGGTTTGTGGTGGTCAACAAAGCAATAAATTAATGAATTCTAATATAACTACAAACAAAAGAGACATTGTGTTGTGTAAATGTGAAATTTTTCACCCATGACTATCTTGAGAAGTATGAAGCTGCAATGAATATGTTTAATACATTTTTTATGTGCGGAAATCCCTTCGAATACCCCCGCCGGCCCGCGGGGGTGGAACCGACTAAAACCGCACGCCATCTCGGGTCTTCAGACGCCGGGGTGTAAGGTTGCCCATAGAGCATACCCCTCGCACCCCGACTGACCCTGGGCCATCTCCGGTTTCTAAATGGCCCCCTCGGGTTTGGGAACCACGGTGTCCCGGTCTTGCCCCGGTTTGGAGAAGGGGCGCTAGTCGCCCCAACGTCCCGGCCTGCTTCTGGGTAGCGGTGAGGCGGCGGCCTCACCTGACACGCCCAGGCCTGCGCTCATGGAGGACGGAGGTCGTTAAGCGACCTCTGGCGCCTGAGTCGCCTGCGACGCGCGGCAAGCATGTTGCGAGCTCGGCTGGCCGGGAGAGTTCTAAATCTCTCCCGAGCGCGCTCCGCCATCTCCAAAAAAACCCAACAAAATAAACCACGTTGAAGTGGACATAGCTGTGTGGCGACGGGATAGAGCTTTCGACCTCCGACAAAGGCGATTGCTGTCGCGGGTTCGATTTCCGATCTGTACAAATATTTCTATTATAATATTTATTTACCTACAAAAAAAAAGTCTGAATATGTGTATCCGCATTCTAGAAACAATAGTACCTATAAGCTATTGTTAGCAAACCGGTCGGATTACCAAACCTATTTTATTCGGTGCCTGCATGGTTGTAATGTGATTTACCTAATCCTATTTAATTAAGCATGTGCCAATCATCATAACAACGTTGATTACCGATGCAAATGATTGCTACTTTGCATTTGATGAATTTATGATTTTTAACAGACCGAAAAAGGTAGCTAAGGGACGGGATGCGCAAGGCGGAGGATCGGGTGCTAGGGCGTACAATGGGAGAGGCCTATGTCCAGCAGTGGACTGCAATAGGCGAATTGATTGATTGATTAAAGAGACCGAAATTCTTTTTGTTGATTGATAGAAATTAGTGTAGTGTGCGGCTCGCCTTACATTATATGTAACTGCACGTATGTATTTATAACATAACATAACATAACTTCACGCCTGTATCCCCGAAGGGGTAGGCAGAGGTGTATTACACACCCCCGATTCGCCACTTATGTTAAGGTCCCAATGTAATAGGGGGCGAGTCTATTGCCATCCACCGGGCACATTATTAAGCGAGCGATAATTAACATTTATTAATGCACACATAACTACGAAAAGTCAGAGGTGTGTGCCCGGGGCGACTGGGGATCGAACTCGAGACCTCGTCTCAGCAGTCCGTTACGTACGCCACCGGGCTATCGTTGGCTATATGTATTTATGACATTAATATACCGATTATGGACCCGAACAGTTGTCCATAATTCACCTACGTCACTCTAGTACATTAGCATCTAGCTCTATCAAGGTATATTAGTATCCACAGCTCAACACTGTCTAGGGATATTTAACATTAATGGATGTAATTTAAAAAATATCAATTCTAGAATTGCAACGTTTTACAATCTATTCTTTTTTAATTTAAGTTTGATATCAAAAATAAAAACGTGCCATCAACAATTTGGTACGTATTAAAACATTATTCTAGAATTCATATTATTTGTTTTAATTGAGCTGAGCGAGCGAAGCTATTATACGCGGCATAGCCGTTTGTTGGTGGCTGAACTCCTCCGTAACTACTCACGCGATCTTGACCAAATTTACCACGGTGATAGTGTGGACACTCAGGAGTCTTTTGAAGCGAGATGGTTCATGTCCGATGTACCATTGAGGAATAATCACCGAAAAACAGTTTGACGAGCGCGCGGCCTTAGCTAAGCGCGACCGTAGTAAGATGTCTTATTTTCAAGTAAGAGTCCTGCTCGCTTAGCTCAATTTATTTCAGTCGCATACATGCATACATATAGTCACGCCTTTTTCCCATAGGGGTAGGCAGAGACAACATCTTTCCACTTGCTACGATCTTGGCATACGCCTTTCGCTTCTTCCACTTTCATAATTGTTTTCATACATGCACGCCGGTTACGGGTACTTCTGACCTGGCCCTTCTTCAAAACGTCATCGATCTGCACCCTGCACTGAATTCCTAGTTTGTACATCTATAAACTTAAAATATCCCTAGACAGTGTTGATATGTGTCTATCTGTCTCTGGCGTAGGCTCTTCTCTCGGGATTAGCAGGTCAGACGGTAGGCGCTCGATAAAAATTGTATAAGTTAAACCAAAAGGCGAACACCTAAGTGGGCCCCGGGTTCTAAAATGAAAAGCCTCGGATGCAACTGGCAACAACGCTAGGATGATGATTGATTGATTGATGATAGGTAATGCCGCATTTACAGATTGTCATGTACACACGGCCAATAAAATAAAAGTAAATAAAATAAAAGTATACACCTTTACATATGACGATTTATGTAAAGGTGTATACTTATTTCCTTGGTTGGCTTTAGAAGGGAAATGTATTTTCCCGATATTGTGGGAAGTTTACGCCAATGTTACACATTAAAACCCCTTCGCCAAATAAAACTATATTTAACGGATTCTGTCGCGATTTATTTGGTTTTATTTTCACAGAAAATGCAACTCATGAACACGCGGCCAAGGATATAAATATACACCTTTACATATCAAGATGTATACACCATTTTAGGTATATACCTTTTTTTTTGGTTGATTGTACAAGGGAAATGTATTTTCCTGTTATTGTCGGATGTTTACACGAATGTTATACATTAAAACCGCTCTGCCAAATAAAATTATTTTTAAACGATTCTATCGCGATTTATTTGGATTGCTTTTCAGCAGCTGTGGTCACGCGGAGTTTATATATGAAACCACAGAATAAATCTCGAAATAGTCTGTTAAAAATAATGTTACTAAGTAAGTATCTGACAAATGTCTTCAAATCAACAGTTGAATATCTTTCTTGAGCTATTCAAGTCCAAAGTTCCACAATACTTCACACGTAGTTGTCAATAGCGCAAAGCGTATAGAGCCGTATCAACAAAATAGGTTTGTCTCTTGCTAACATTAACATTAGGTACTTAGTTTACTTAGTAAACGCTTGCTTAAGAATAACGTCACTTGCGATATGAAATTGCAGAAAATAGAAACTTGTTCTGCTCTTTTGCAGACGGGTTTTTCTATTTTTGTAATTATTTTGTTTAATTCCACGTTTTTAGTCATGACCTGAGGGCTAATTCTCGTAATAAAACTATGTTCAAAATTCAGTCTCAATCTAGTTTCGATTTCATGTCAATCTCCCAAATGTCAAAAAAAGTGTTCTTATAAAAAAAAAATTTGTTACGAGTCCGACTCGCACTTAGCCGGCTTTTTTTATGAATCTCCCTCGACCTCTGACTCGCTCTACCATTACACCACATAGATCGCTAAAGTTTGTCAATTTATCATTTGTCAGTTTATCATAATCAATATTACTTATATAATGTATGTGAGACATTGAACGTGTCACGTAGATGGTGGTACCATAAACAGCGAGCTTTGACGTCAAGAGTCAGATATGGGCTTCCCGTATATGCTGCATACTTTAATTAGATTAGTATATAGTTTAGAACTGGTTTTATGAAGGAGCATATACGTATGCTGGACGTCAAGACTTTTCGACTTATTATCATTCTAACGACCTGAGTGGTGTGGCGGTAAGGCTGTTTTAAGAGGCGAGTTTAATGCTGTAAACTGTCGGGAAATTTGGGAATATGTTGAAAGGGAACGGTAAAAAGGCATATATATCGCTTTTACAGAAAATGCCGGTGGAAAAGGATGAAGCGACAGGGTCTATAAAATCATCATTAGGCCTATCCTTTTACACGGCTGCGAAACGTGGCCTCTGCTGGAGCGCCACAAGTAAGAGCTGTGTGTAACGGAGATCAAAATGATGCGGTGGATGCGCTGAGTCAGACTTGAGGAACTCCCGCATCCGCAGTAGTCTTGATGTCCGAGATATCGCAGATAAAATGCAGGAGCGTCCCCTTTGCTGGTGCGGCGAAGTTTTGCGGCAACCGCCAAGCTACGTAGATAACAAATGCCTGGCCATACCACCTCCATCGGGTCCCAGTAGGAGAGGTAGACCCAGGAAGTGCTGGCTGATGTCGTAGTAGATGACATGCGTATCAATGTTCTCACTGCCATAGATGTCCAAGATTGTGCGAAGTGCAGGACCCCAGAAGACTCCCCTCCGCGACTCCGCGACTATGAGCGCATTGATTATAAGGTAATAGTGAAAGTTATTGATGAGACAATATTATGACATGCCGCCATAACGTCTTGTTACCACACACTTTCTATCGATTTGAAGAAGGCAATTGGAGATGAAATTATTAATAAGTTACTGTTGCCTCCCCCTCCACCCGCGTGGAATTCTGATACCGTTCCCGGAAGCCGTGGGAATATATTCCACAGATGAATAACCTGAGTTACGGACTGAATTTAGACAGTACAATATTTCGACTTGTAGCGAACTTCGAAAACCCATATATCGACAAGTCATTGCTTCGACAGACAACTATTAGACAATATACACACCTTCGAATTACCACTAGTGCGACAGACAATACTTAGACAAGACACATCTTCGAATGACCACTAGTTTGACAGATTTTTTTAACATTCTCCCAAAATAATAATGCTCTGAAATGTATTAAAAAATGTGCCCTACCTAATTAAATATGTAGGTACCCAATCAATTGAGACATCAATTCTGTTGGGATCACATTTTTAACCTAACCTAACCCACTTTACTTCAACGAAAGACTACAAAAAAAAACTGTCGAAGTAGTGGTCATTCGAAGATGTATCTTGTCTAAGTATTGTAGTGTTCGGACCTCGTTCGATCACTACAATTCGTTGACCTGGCCATCATGTGTCAGAGTTTAAAAATAAAGTATTTTGTATTTGAATTTAGCTTAGGGAAGAAAAACAATCGCTTGGCGGACCAAGCGGCTGACAGCGGGCGACTTGGGGCGCCGGCCTCGCCCGCCGTCCGAAGAGAAGTCCTAAATATACTGATTGTAGGCTCAGTCCTTGAGCAGAATCCGCGATTCCTTACAGTTCGTTTTAAACATAAACATATTCGCGTAAAACCTCCCTAAACTCGATGTAGGAAGTTTTAAATTAAATAAATGATAATATAAAGTTTAATCCTTGTGTTTTATCTTTTCATCAACACGAGGTATTGTGGCGTCCAGCCCCCGGACGCTACAGTATTGTCTGTCGAATAATCGTCTGTCTAAGAAGTGGTAATTCGAAGGTGAGTGTTGTCTAATAATTGTCTGTCGAAGCAATGACTTATCGATCTATGTGTTTTCGAAGTTTGCTACATGTCGAAGTATTGTACTGTCTAAATTCAGTCTGTAAATGGAATAACCTATGTGTATGCCAGACTATAATCTACTCCTGCACCAAATTTCAACCAGATCCGTTCAGTCGCTTAAGCGTGTTTTAGTAACCAACATCCAAAAATCTTCACATACTTTCACATTTATAATTAGTAGGATTTATGGATTTACTTATTTATAGACTTGCGACTGTTTTGGTCAGATTTCAATTAGTCGATCTTCATGTATTGAGAAGGCAATAAATATGAATGCTCTGGGACACAATACCCAGCGCTATCTAGGCTCAAACTAGGCATAGATTATAATATGGAATCTAGAATGCGGATGAACATACTTAGACATACTTTTTTGCCAAACCAAAAGAAGCAGAACGAGTAAGAAGGTGAACCGGGAACAACACTAAGACGATGATGATGAGGAAGCTCGTGAGACGTGCAAGGATCACGTTTCCATCCGGACCCGTCCTTCTATAAGCGTATATGGCAAATTCTATTACTTTATGTCCTCAATCCTCTGAGTGCAAAACACTTAGTTGTGTCATTAGCCACAATTACTTCCCAACGACAAACAAGACACGTTTAAGTACACACGTATCGATTGTTTATCAATTGTATTTATCAAAGGTTATTATAATCTTTTGTTGATGCCCTTGCAGTGTTGACGCGATGCCAGCTTCCTACTTACTCGAAGATGGAGTCTTAGTTTGTAAACTAAACATGTAAGGGATACATCAAACGGTGAAGTGTAAAAGTTTATCTGATAAGGTGATAAACCCACCGGATGGGAAGCTGTCACCATAACCATGGCTAGAGCAGACTTTTCGTGTGGAAACTGCCGGGTACCACCACGCTGTAGACTAGTATGTGGTTATATCGAACCGATTTAAACCACACGGTATCTCCAACATGAAACAATCATCATTATGTTCCTCATAGCGATTCTCCCGGTGGCATCCGAGGCTGCTAACTCGGAGTCCAGGTTCCGGTTCCCGGCTTTGATTTCTCCACTTTGCACGTTGAATCTCCAACAGTGAAAACATTGGCGCGCATGTCATTAACGACGACAAGCCAGCACTTCTTGTGTCTTTCACTTCGCTTGAGGCCCGGCAGAAGCTGTATGACCAACAATTTATCACTCACTTAGCCAAGCGGTCGCTGCACAACGTGGCAGTGCCAGCGAAAGTGACTCTACTGCACTTTATCTGTGATGTCATAGATATGTAGGCTGCGGGTGCGGGAGGTCCTCGCACGATCTTTATGCTCGGTGTATCTATCACAGCATATCTATTTCTTTGACAGCAGATGTGTCGCCCTAGTACCAGCTACGCTTAATAGCCGTTAGCAGGACAGGCCTTATGATGGTTTTATAGACCTTCCCCTTCAACCTAACCGGCATTTTGGGGTCACAAATAACAATACAACACTATCTGTTAGTTGTTACATACCAGTGCTATTAAGATGTTATCTATTGTCGGAATGTTGCTCTGTTAACAGTCCAGGTGTCTTTTGCATTATGCGATATCACATAATCATTTGAGATTCCTTCGCTTTAAAAATATTATAAAATTGCCACGGAAATAATCGGTATTGATATGAAATCCTCACTAATGTTATAAATGCAAATGTGTGGTTGTTACTCTTTCAATTTAAAAGAGCTGAATGGATTTGGCTGTAATTTTGCACACAGAGTACGACTGGAGATGGGAAATAACATGCTACTTTGACCTACCCATTTGAGGTAGTCTGTACATAGATAGATAATTCTTTATTGTATACCAAAATCATTAGGGATACTAATTTGGAACATTTACAGTTAAATGCACAATGGGCGGCCTTATCACTAAAAGTGATCCCTTCCAGGCAACCTTAGGATGGACAGGAATGAATAGTACAGAATAAAAGTGAGTGTTGGTGCAGTTTTATAAACATTTAGAACATATGTATGTCTGTTACTCCTTCACTTATTTGATTTGATTAAAATTCGGAATCGATTTAGGATAAATTTTGGATCAGCACGTGTGCATTGTATCATTAATATTAAGCTACGAGTAAACGACGCCTTTAATTTTTGTCTCCCGTTTCGCTAAGGAGGGAACTGAACTTGCTATGTTTCCAATTTAGTTCTGAAAAAATTCGTAGCGGATTTCAACATATAATAGTTTAACTTTTCCTGGGACTACCCTAACCATTACTCCGTTTGTTCGTGGCTGTATTGCTCCTGGTGTACAAGAGTTACAGTAGTGGGCGTGTAAGGGAGTAGTGTCGTAAGTACTATCCCGTAAGTGAATGCGGACATATTGTAAGTACTCACATGGTGCCTTTGGCGACGGTCATGTTGAGGTTGCTGAGCACGTGGTTGGGCCGCTTCTTAGAGCCGTAGTGCTTGAACGCGTGCCGCACACACACGGCTTGCGAACGTTTCTGCAATATCTAAACAAACACAAATACGTTAGTTTATTACTTATAATACCATCAATTGAGGAATACCTTAAACACTACGAAGTTAATAGGTACCTGCATAATATGATTTTAATCTAAGTTATAATAATAAATAAATATTGTAGGACAAAGTACACAACTCCATCTAGATCCAAATTACGCAGTGCTTGTCATATGGTTTCTAGAATGTGGATAAACATAGTTAAATACTGTTTTTTTTTGCAAATAAATACATAATATACATAGAAACGCCCAGACCAATGCACATATACATATTCATCATCATTCAAATAGGAATCGAACCCGCGCCCTCTGTCGTAGCACACGTCGTCATATACCTTTTTATTGTACACTTGCAACCCACTCACTTCGCTTCGTTTTATATGAGTATTATTTTTAATATGTATGTATTTACAAAAAAGAAGTATGTTTATCCGCATTCTGGGAACCGTAACACAAGCTAGTTAAACTATGCTTACTTTGGGTCTAGAAAGCGCTGTCTAGAATATCGTAGAATATTTGTTATTTTTATTTTTTATTATGGAGCTGAGAGTGAGACGAAGTCGAGCAAAAAGCTCTCTATTCTCCACTTGGTGTATTTCGGTTGTGACGCTACTCCTCCTAAACTAATCGACCAATTTTGATCAAACTTGGCATGTATATACAACTTGATACCCGGAAAAAATAAAATTGAAATGAGAACATGTATACCATGGAGGAATAATCACCTTTCAAAAATTTCAAAATCTGATTTCTCCAAAAAGATCAATGTTGAGACCACGATTTTGGCGCCAAAATGTGCAACTTAACTATAATATTGGCAGACAGAAGAAAATTAAAAATCGGTCTAGCAACGTAAGAATTACCACCAAAACAAAAAACCGGCCAAGTGCGAGTCGGACTCGCACACCGAGGGTTCCGTACAAACCTGTAGGTATATAAATAAAAGTTCACCCATCACGACAATGGAGTAGTAGTAACTTTAAAATTTTCAAAAATATTTTTTATTATATGATGTAACTCAAAATTTACGGTTTTCGCAATTTTTCCATTATCTGTACTATACGTTACTTCGTAGCAAATATCAAGATTCTAAGTTCACGGGAAGTACCCTGTAGGTTTTGATTCCCGTGCGAGTTTCGAAAATTCGCGGAAATTTGCGGCATAAACGGCTGTATCTTTTGATTTATTTTTTCATAGCTCCAAGGGACAGTAGACCTGAGTATTAGATATAAATTTCAGTTTGGTACCTCCAAGCGTTCCTGAGAAAAACGGTCTTGACAGACGGACGGACGGACAACGAAGTGATTCTATAAGGGTTCCGTTTTTTCCTTATGAGGTACGGAACCCTGGGGGTGGCAGGTGGGGCCGCCTGTCACCCCAGCAGAAGCAGGCCGGGACGGTGGGGCGACTAGCGCTCCTCCCCCAAACCGGGGCAAGACGGGGACACCGTGGTTCCCAAACCCGAGGGGGCCATCTCGAAACCGGAGATGGCCCAGGGTCAGTCGGGGTGCGAGGGATATGCTCTATGGGCAACCTTACACCCCGGCGTCTGCAGACCCAAGACGGCGTGCGGTTTTAAATTTAGGTACGGAACCCTAAAAACAATTCAATGGTATTCGATTGAAAAAAAATTGCGCGTGAATTGTAGGTAATTATGTAGCGCACTCTCAGCTCAACATTGCAACAGCAGAATGCATTGCGCCCCTAGTTATTATACCGTCATTACAACTATTACTACTAGAGCCAAATCTCAGCATTGAAGGGGTTAGCACATAGGTTACTGCACTGACTTAGTGTGAACTGGGTACTAAATCCTTCGAGAATATTATAGCACGTCGGTTTTACCAAGTACTGGTGCTTATTAGAATATAAAAATCCATTACCCCCATGTATAAACGTCACCAGCAAACAACAAAGCTGATTGTATGCCTTTCATGGTTGTCTCCAGCTTCGGTGGTAAGTGGCCATTGTTTGTACTAAGTACTTTCTGAATCATGATTCATGTTAACAAGAAATGTTCTTGTACTGACGGACAACCTCTGAGTGTTTAACATTTATCATTCATAGGAAAATGACACATAATTACAAAGAATTTGTACAGGAATCGAGTAATTCTGCGGTGTACTACTTTAAGGCCACATTCAAATTTTATTGCTCGTGATGATTTTCAGGGATCTTCTTTAGAAAAGCCCTATTGCTATCGAGTTGTCGTCGACGTCGTCGTTGCCAATTTTCTGTCACGGTTTTGGGTATGAAGAACGTCACGCCTGTATCACCGAAGGGGTACCCAGTGTAATAGATTTTGTAAGAAGGGAAATAAAGGTAGCGTGATTCGCGGCGGAAAAGAATACAAGGGCTAAGGGGGTACATTTTGAAATACCTTTAGAATGTACTAAAAATACTGCCAGTGTCCACATGTAACGGCTTGTCTCCCTTTAAGCACATAACTTCACGCCTATATCCCCGAAGGGGTAGGCAGAGGTGTATTACACTCACGTTTCGCCAGTTATGTTTAGGTCCCAATGTAATAGGGGGCGACCCTATTGCCATCTACTGGGCACATTGCTAAGCGAGCGATAATCAACATTTTTAATACACACATAACTTCGAAAAGTCAGAGGTGTGTGCCCGGGGCGACTGGGGATCGAACTCGAGATCTCGTCTCGGCAGTCTGTTATATACACCACTGGGCTATCGCCGCTTCTCCTTCCCTTCTCCCTTTAAGTCCGACCGAAATATACACCTCCTGAAATGTGGGTGTTTATATATTTCTATTTACCCTGCCAGGGTGTCAGTACATGAATGAAAAGATATACATTAAAGAGTTCCAGTAATTTTGCTACTCTTGTGGACATCGGAGCCAACTGGATCAGTATAACTTTTCAGAGACCTCAAAAACGTGTGATCCAGTAAAGATGACAAAGATTTGCCGGCTTACATCACATAATTAATTTAAAAAACCCCGACACAAATTTATTTATAGCGTAGAACCATTTCGATCATAACAACGACTTGTGAACAAAAAATCCGCATCAAAATCGGTTCATCCGTTCGGGAGCTACGATGCCACAGACAGACACGTCAAACTTATAACACCCCGTAGTTATTACGGTTTTTGAACATTCTTGTAGGGTTTTTGTTGAATATACTGCTTCCGGGCACAAGTTTCCTATGGGTCACGGCCAAACAGCCCGGAAGCAGTATATTGAACATGCAACGCCGGTCGTGAAAGCCTTAAGTTTTTTTTTTTTTTTTATATTTAGGACACGTCAATTTGACTTCACCTCGCCTGATGGTAAGCTGAAGGTAAAGTCTCAGGAAAGAGGGTCACCATTACATACACGTACCATGTTAACAATGGTGGCACTCAGCTTGGCGGCCTCATCAGAAGAGGATTGTCGTCGCAGCACCGCGTGACACCCACCGGTCCCACTAGTGCTGCGACCACAATCCCCCTGCCCGGCTATGCACTTGCTGACCCCTGAACGCAATCAAACCGAAATTGGATTACTATGGAGGGTTTTTCGCAATCGTGCACGGTGGTACCCACCCGGCCGAATTTTGTGACAAATTTATATTCTTGTAGGGTTGCCTGTTTCTTTCATCATCATCACCTTAACGTTGGGTACCGGTTGTGTCCGAAGCTCTCAGGTCTCAATTGTGGGCCTCGGAGTGTAGGGTTCACTTCTCGGCTTTTACTCCGCCACTTTGCAAGGTTTTCGGATTGTGTCTATTTTTTGTTCGTTTATTTTTTTACATGTAATAAAAATTACAAAAAGGAAAGGTGATGTGAACAACACTGCCGCATTACGTGATTAAATACAATTAATTAAAGCAACAGGAAAACCGACAGAAGTGAGTAATAGTAATAAAATACAGCTATCCACTTCCTATGATGTTGCAGTTGTAATGAATAACAACTTATTCAATACTTCTCTGAGAATAGCCGCCCTTATTAGTGCTGCTTAATGCTAATGTGTTATTATTGTCTTCAGTGTCCGATGGGTATTACCTTTCCTTTGTTGGAAAGGTAATGGACAGGAATCCATTATTATACTTAATAGGTTCTGCTCTTATAGAAGAATGGATATAAGGATGTGTAGTCATCATCTAGATATTCTGGACGTACCTAACTCTAGCTTTTTACCACCCAGTGGGGTGCAGTCGATTGACGGACTGCATTACCGACGTGGGCTGACTTTCCTCCTTCTGTATCCAAGCGCCAATCTTTATTGCATCCAAGCTTGCACTTTCGAGCTCGAGGTTTGCTCTCGTACTCCCCCGATTTATTATTTAGACTGACCCCCAAACAGCACGCGGAAAGAAGCAGATTAGTAGGTAACAGGAGGTTCGGATACGTTTTTTTTTCGTGCTGAAGTCCCTCCAGATACCGCTCCCCCTCCGCCGGCCAGCGTCGGAATTCGAACCGACGAAAACCGCACGCCATCTTGGGTCTTCAGACACCGGGGTGTAAGGTGGCCCATTAAGTATTTCCATTAGGCGCTCTCGGGTTTGGAAACCATGGTGGGGTTATACCATGGTTTCCATGGTCTTGCCTCCGAGGAGGTTCGGACCCCGAATATCTTTGTGGAGCCCATACACCAGGCCTACATCATAGATCAAATCCTAAGTTTTTCGGACAACTATTTAAAGAATAAGTATTAATTTGGATAGCTGTTTGGATTGGGTTATACGATTTTTTTTTGCTAATTTATCCTACCCGGACGCTATTTACTATTATTTTGGCGCATTTGAAATATGAAATACAACAATCATCTATATATAAATAACAATGTCATGTTATGATGATGACCGCTTGCTTATAGCTCGAGAACGGGTGGACCGATTTTCATGATGTTTGATTGTGCTGTGTTAGACTTTTCTATACTGTGCCATTTTGTGGTTTTCTTTGCGGTCTCGGGTCTCTAATGCTTGGGTGTAAGGTGGCCAAACGGCTTTGGCCAACTTACACCCAAGTCTACAGTGCAAATATGAGACACGAATTGAATTCAGTTGATAAAGTTACCGAAATAACTTGATTCTAAGGCGAAACAAAGTTTGCGGGGTCAGCTATTTATAATAATAATTGAAAACAAAAAACAAATATTGTACGCATTTTTATGAATTACAATTTATGTTTACATATTTATTGTTAATTTTATGCCCTTGTTACCGGTCTACAATTGTACTTTTTTTATTAAAACAGTAAAAAGAAGTGCAATGTATTTTTTTAATTGTTTGTGTGTGGGTATATGTTAATTTGTAATTTTATTAATTTCCGCACATTTTTGAAGAAGGCCAGTAGTAGGTACAGTAAGTGTTAGATATTTAAGGTCAAATTGTAAACAAAAAGGAAATAAAAAAGAAAACAAATTTATTTTTTCTGTACTTAGTAAAATCACTGGCTATTTGAAACAATAAGATAATGCCCGCGGCTTCGCTCGCGTTAAATTCTGTTCTTCTTTCCGCAACCCAATGGAACATGTTCGAAGGACAAAAAGCCTCTGGGTCTATCCCTATACCAAATTTCAACCAGATCCGTTGAACCACTAGAGCGTTATTGAGTAACAAACATCCAAACATCTTCACAAACTTTGACATTTACATTATTAAGAGATGAAAATCTGCCTGCAAATCTTCTTTAAAAATTACGATTAAGGGCAGATTTCTCCAATGAAAGTAATTAAAATTAAATGCATTAACATAAAAACGTCGTTAAGTTTGGCTTGTTTGCAATTATTTTCACTGGTGAAATCCGACCCGAAACTAAACGAAAACGCTATAAGTCATTGTCAATTAAATGTCAATTAAAACCTGCTTATCAATGATTATTTTAGTATTACTAACTTTTAAACTTTCGCGTTCCATGATATAATAATTATATTTACGGGGATTAACACGATCACTTATTTAAAGGTATTACATACCTCTGGTTTGCCTGACGTTTCGACCAGGTTTCGTCAGCCTGTGACCACGGCCAGTGCAACCTGGTCGAAACGTCAGGCAAACCAGAGGTATGTAATACCTTTAAATAAGTGATCGCGTTAATCCCCGTAAATATAATTATTATATTTTAGTATTATATATTCATTCAACATGCCACAACGTATAACTGTAGTATTTCATGTTTAAGGTCACGAGTATTTTTAACTAAATCTATTTACATTTGGTGCAAAAAACTGATTACAATGCAAAAATCTTGGTCAAACTAACATGGGCAGACAACTTAAAATCATAAATGTTTTTTGAAATTATACCACAGATTACCTAATGTTATACTTCTTTTGGCACGTTATGGAAAAATGATGAGAGTAAATTTTTACGATACGCGCGCACAACGTCTCGAACAGCTCTCAAAAAACTGACACCCTAAAACCTAGAACCCACTTCCAGATGACCTAGAAACTTGATATTTGGCATCAAGCTAGATTGGTAAGGTAGATGAGGCATTTACAAAAAAATCTAAAAACTGAAAATTATTGGTAACTAGTCATTCTATTCATTAAAAATTAAACAAAAAATGACAGAAACTGACATCGAGGACATTCTGTCATTGTTTTTTTTATGAAAAGTACTACAGAAGAGTCGAACGTATACACAAAGGAGTATCATGTCATATATTTATATTTACTTGTAATGGAACGTTTCCAAATATTTTGACATAATGGCTGCGTTCCGTTCTGACTAATTTAAATTTTTACAAAATTTCATAAATGTTGCTTTCAAGAAGTATAACTTCTTAGTGCGTACATATTTCCACACACTTTTTTTTCATTTGTTACATAACAAACTTTTATTACCTACATAACTCACTAACACCAACTAACCAACTATGTACGAGTATGTTTACCTTCGAATTCAAAATTAACCAATTAATAATTATGTCGCATCGAATTCAAACTTCTTATTAAGTACTTCGTAGCGAGCCGAAGGCGAGCGAAGGTCTTTGGTTTCAAAGTTGCATTTCAAACAAATGATACTCCTCCGAGACCGTTTGACCGATCTCGACCAAATTTGCCACGGTGATCAAGTAGACATTACTGAGTGTCGTAAGGGGTCGAATGTCCAGATCGGTCTTACCATCGAGGAATAATCACCGAAAAACCAAATCAATGGAAAACGTCGACCGGTCACGTTGACCTATTGTTGGATAGGCAAATCTCGCTACGCTTAAGTTTGGGTTGATTGCGAAGCTGGTAACCGTCCTAGTTACTGAGTACACCTGTACACAAGATTATTAAGTATGTAATTTATTTCTAGGTAACTGTATACGATTTTACAACAAGCTCCCTAATGAAATTAGAAATCTACCTGTACATAAATTCTAATGTTTAATTAAAATGAGCCTTTGCCGAAAACGCTATTATAACATTCGAGAATATTTAGAAGACGAAAAAGCTTAGAAATTAAATTTTTACTACTACTACTAGGCTACTCAAACAAACATTATAATTTTACTAGCGGCACGCTATGGCCGTTTTGACACGTTAAAAAAGTGATGTGAAATATAAATTTAAAATAGAAAAAAATCAAATGAAATGCAAGTCACATCTATAGTTTTTGGATATTATTAATGAATTAATTTTAATTTATAATTTTTATTTCATGAATTTTTTTAATTTCGAATATCGAAAAACATAAATATATAATAGTGAGGTGCAGTATAGGCATACTGCACCTCACTATTGTCAATAAAGAACAGAAATTTACTCTTCCAAACTTAGTATTTATTTTTACGAAACTTCATGAGCAGGCAAACGTCAAAACGGCCAGCATACCGTGCCGCTAGTTTAGATTGAGTGAATCCTAACTGCTGCCCGTGGCTCTGTTCAGGTAGAAATTCGCAGATTTTGAAATGCGCAACGTTTATCTGATTAAGTGATATTACCATAACATGTATGTAAATAAATCACAATAAAAGAGAGAGTAATTATAAGTTAGTCTAATTCTCGCGAAACCTTCGAATTCCGAATTCGAATTCCTTTGAATACTTAGGGGAATACTCGGAATACTTAAGGGGCGTCCATTAATTACGTGAGGTAGTTTTGACGATATTTCAACCCCTCTCTCCCCTTGGTGAGATGTGAGATTCACTCGACCCCCTTCATCACTCCCTTAATCTCCCGTGAGATTTTTGAAATAGCATATTTTTTATGTAAATAAGTACATCTGTGCTTGATTGCGTTGGATATGACTGTTGAAAAAAACAATTCTTTCGTAATTTTGTATAACGAGATTTTTTTTTACTGAAAATTATTAGTAAGTAGAATCTTTATTATGAAAGGTTGACATTATTTGTTTATGAATGATCTTTCGCACCGTAAGCGAGTTAAATTCATACAATTTTACAATATTTCTTGAGATTTGAAATATTACGTGAGATTTGTCGAGACCACCCTCTCCCCCATGTGAGATTGGGTGAGGTTTGGGTTGACCCCCCCTCCCTAAACGCCTCACGTAATTAATGGACGTTTGAATGAATTATAACGTATTATAAATGAGGATTTCAACTATTCAGAACAGGTTCAGATAGCTCAGGACATTTATAAACGACAAGTGGAGGCATTTTTTACTACCTTAAAAGATATTTAGATAGATAAGATAATAAACAAAATGATGAGTGATTAAAATTAATTTTATATTTTTAGATATAAGTGGAAACGCTAAGACAAAGCGAAATTAAGAGTTAATTGAATAAACCAACGATTTTTTTTCGTATAATGTACGTCAATTAGACTGTACAACGTCTGAAATAATAATAATCTGAAATAAAAGATTTTGCCGTGCACATTTATTACCCGTGTAAACAAAGAAACAAACATGAATAAATGAGATTAGGAAATTAGTATAGAGTACAAATATAGTATATCCCACCCGTACAAGCATGAAAGAGATGCATGACAGAAAGACAAAGTATGAGGAATGAAAGTATGAGCAGCAGTAAATGCGAGAACTAGCATAAAAAATGGTTTATCTATACTCAAATCGAAAAATTCGAATTACGAATTCAAAGACGATTCTATACATACGCACTTCATAAACGCATATACATAAAATTAAAAATAAACCTTATTATAGTACCGCCAACTGTATCATAAAACTCATTATAGCACCGCTATCTTTTTTTATTCATTAAACTAGTCTAAGGTTTTAGGCTGAATATGAAAAAAAGGCGCATGCATGCGCAGTTCGAACTGTGAAAAAAATGGCGCACGCTAAATTACTTCCTTGTAACCTACCTACTTTGTTTAATTTCAATTTTTCCTATGAGTGAAGATAAAGTAGTGTATGAAACTGCATATAACGTAGGTATTAAAACACTCGAGTCAACCTATTATCGGTAAACAGACTCTCGTGTTTTAATACCCCTTCTTATATAACAGTTGCATAAACTACTATTTCAGATATTGTATAATGCGCTAATGAGAAATGTAAAAACTGCTTAATGAAATTTGGAAGCAAATAGTACGCTGACTTTTCCTATAGATTTAAATCGAAAAAAGTGAACATAGAACCCGCGACCGGTCCCTTACAGGGGGAATGCTCTGACCAACTGATCTACCTGGACACGTCCTCAATATTTGTAATTCTCCGATACATTACGTATTGGCGCGACGCTGGAGCCATCTACCGTAATTCTTACGAACTACGGAAACCTTGAACGATGTTACAATCATTTTCAAAAATTGTTTTTATTCTATTATTCATCACAAGGTGGATTGTACGTACCGTGCTATCCTGTTTTTCAAATGGTGGTGATGAGAACTGTATTTGGCTCATCTTGGACTCCTTCGCGTCGCCCATCGGCGACGGAGGCGAGGTCTCTCTGTAGACAAAAGAATATCAAAAATTTATAATTATCAACTAACTACTTAATCATTATCAAAATCAATGTTTGTTTGTTCGTATTTTACACATTAAACATGTCAATCCTTTCCAAGTCGCTCTTTAATAAGCGCGTAATAAGCGCGTTTGTAGATGAGAAAGAGGGAAGTAGCTATACCAGGTGTTAAGGAAACGCTCCCGAGACAGGCGATTTTAATGTTTTTTTTTTCCTTCGGTAAATTCTTTTTTTACAAATATTTTTTAATTTTTTCGGTAGGTTCTATCGCCTGTCTTGGTTTTCGGGAGCGTTTCCCTAACACCCTGTATAACATGAATAGCTCCATCCTTCTTTCTCGGTCAGAACACGAACACTTACAGCACGTCACTATTATTATATGATTAGATGCAAATCGATACAAAGTGGTATTTAAATTTCTATCTTTTCGATTATGTTTATAAATGAAATGAATCAACATTTAAGTATCTGCAATAGTTACGTAATAAGCATAATATGGACATGCAAACTCTTTACAAATTTTCAATCAATCTACGATATGATGACAAAAACTCTATGACGTAACAGCAGTGAGTGTGACGTCTGTGCGTGGAGTCCGGGGTTCGATTTCCGGTTCAGGTCAAGTTTTTATTGGTGTTTTTGTTATAGAATCCTAAATATCAATACAGAGTCAGCAAAAGTGTCCAGTTGAGTATTGCTAAATCGGCCCTTTTTGCCATCTCTTCCTATGGATTTCGTACAAGGTACAACGAGAAGTCTGTTCTTCACTAAACAGTAAACGTACTTATAACTGATTACCCAGTTGACGAAATTTGCGTAAGCCGGCAGTCGCTTACAAAAATCCAAATCAAGATTCAAGCGGTTCTGCGCCTCTTTTCTTTGCCGCTCCATAAAGACGTGGAATTCTTTACCAGGCACAGCACACGTGTTTTCTCCTTCCTACAATCCCACGTCCTAATAGCATCTGATGCCGCCAAGCTGACCGCCACCATTGTAGCATTTATTAGGGATTTTCTTTAGAAAAGCCCTATTGCTATCGAGTTGTCGTCGACGTCGTCGTTGCCAATTTTCTGTCACGGTTTTGGGAATGAAGGAGATGAGCTATCAAGTTGCTGTTTTCGGTAATAGATTCGTGCTGGGGTGAACCATTGCAAGATAAAAAAAAAAAAAAAAGATAAAATAAAAGAAAATCCCTTGTATTCGACTGAGCTCGTCTCAGGAATTCAACTTGTTTTATTTTATTTATTAAACTTTATGCACAAGTACATAGGCGGACTTAATGCCACAGGCATTCTCTACCACTCAACCAAAGGTGGTGCAGAGAATAACTCAGTAGGTGCATTATCAAGAGTATCATTTAAAGAGTATCGGGGTCTGTAATGGTGACCCCCATTCCTGAGACCTTTACCTTACCATCAGGCGAGGTATGGTATCATAATGATGTGTCCAAGATTTAAAAAAAAATCACGGAAAGCACGAGTGCGGGCCCCAAATTCCAAAACGCAACCTTTAAATGCAACAGAAATTGGCGCTCGGATGCTGACGAAGATAATACAAACCTTAACCTTAAATACTAGTGCGTATTGTGCCCAAAAGGGTGTGATCAAAAGCGGCGATAGCCCAGTGTCGTAAGTAACGGACTGCTGAGACGAGGTCTCAAGTTCAATCCCCAGTCGCCACGGGCACACATCTCTGACTTTTCGTAGTTATGTGTGCATTAATAAATGTTAATTATCGCTCGCTTAATAATGTGCCCGGTAGATGGCAATAGGCTCGCCCCCTATTACATTGGAACCTTAACATAACTGGCGAATCGTGGGTGTGTAATACACCTCTGCCTACCCCTTCAGGGATACAGGCGTGAAGTTATGTAATGTTTATTGTGCTCAAAATATTTGCCCCATCGCGCATTAAGGCTACAAATTACTCAAATTTAATGGGACATTATCATCATTCTCGAAAAGAATGAATGCAGCAACATCATGGGCCATTACATGAGGAAAATGCCCAGTTACTTGACAGCCATCAGTCAGCCCACCGCGGGAACCTTGACCTGATGCGTCACCAACCTTGTCACGTTCGTATCATGGTGAAATCTCGCGAAATTCACATTACGAGTAAGGCGCGGAGCATCGCCGTCGCGAACGGATGACGATGTTTTATTCAATTTGAGACGGTGGCTATTTATTTGTAAGCATTTCATCTATTCTAATATTATAAAGAGATAAAGTTTGCGATGCTGTGAGTTTGTAATTTAATTTTTAACCATAAAAGCCATAATATTTGTGAGTGTCACATAACACAGGGGTAGACAAAGGTGTCTTACACACCCACGATTCACCAGTTATGTTTAGGTCCCAATGTAGTAGGGGAGAGCCTATTGCCATCTACCGGGCACATTACTAAGCGAGCGATAATCAACATTTTTAATACACACATAACTACGAAAAGTCAGAGGTGTGTGCCCGGGGCGACTAGGGATCAAACTCGAGACCTCGTGTCGGCAGTGCGTTACGTACACCACTGGGCTATCGCCGCTTATTGTGATTGTCATAGGCTATATAATGCCCAATGCCCAATACCCAAAGAGACAGTAGGAGAGCGGTATCCGGGCTCCAGATTACAAGTTTCGATGAGGGGTTCACAACAATAATGTTACAATTTGTAACTCATATAAATTACAGTATCTTCGTAAATAAATAAATATAAATAAATATTCTACGACATTCTACACAGCGCTTTCTAGACCCAAAGTAGGCATAGTTTAACCAGCTTGTGTTATGGGTTCCAGAATGCGAATAAACATACTTATATATTTTTTTTTTTTGTAAATACATACAGACACACCCAGACCAATGCAAATAGACATATTCATGCATACAAATATTTGCACTGAGCGGGAATCGAACCCGCGCCCTCTGTCGTAGCAGTCGAATGCACTACCGCTACGTCACAGAGGTCGTCAAATAATAATAATAATTGATTGGTGGTGATCTGGGTCGACCAGTAACCACAAATTGCACACGTTCACTATTACGAAATAATGGTAAATATTAAATGAAATTAAAAACAAGTGTCAACGATTATCTTCATAAAGCATTTCGGTTACATTAGAAACCACAACATATTCTAGTTTCATACAGCTTTAGGTAATATCACGCAAAGTGGACAATCTAAAGTACGTGTCAAAAGGTATGTATTTATCGGTGTTACAAAGCGTAATGGAGGGTAACTGGTGTTATACGGCGTAATGTAACATGCTACACAGCGAGCATTTGTAGTAGTCGTACATATACTTTGAAAGACATGTTTAGACTGTGTAACCAAAGACCATAAACATACAGAGTTATTGTAATTAGATTTAGCTATGAAGAAAAAAAGACAGTGACAGGTAAAGCAGAAGGAGAGAGACATAAACATTATTTTCACTCCTCTTGCTCAAAAAGACCGTCATTGTGGCGTACCGGAGCGAAGAAAAAATAGCAATTCTTCCCCCAGGGGAAAAAGTTTTTTTTTTGTTTTTGTGTGTCAGATGACAATGAGCCTACAAAAACGAAAAAGTCATAAGTAGAATAATCATGAATATAGATTCGACTTATTACTGTTTCATAAAAAAAGAACTTCATTTTAATTTTGAAAATGGAACTAAAATCGGCGATCTCTGGTAGAATGCATGCAATGTGTTGCGGCTACAGAAGAAACAAAAAAAAGATATTGGCGCGAAATCTTTATAATTAGTCTCTAATTGCAAATTGAATTGGTAGTGACCGTAGTTAATTTTACAATAGTGAAAATGTCATCATCTAGTGAGAATGGAGACCCTAATTTACAAATAGAAGAGAAAGGAAAAGAAATAATTTTCAATCTATTGCCGTCAAGGTCACAAAGCATTTATTTAAATACTTACGAAAAGTTAATAAAATAAACTACATATTTCATATTGTATTGGATTGTTTTATTTTCTCGCAATCGTAGTGAAAAGTATAGTGTAACACACGGCGCTAAAACCCATTAAAACTCGGTTTCTATTTACTCCCTCGCTAAAGCTCGGGAGTAAAACTACCTCGTATATAATGGGTCATTTTAGCTCCTTGTATAACAATCTTCTATTAAACATTAATAGTATATCACATAGTTAGGTACAGATTAAAACAGAGTGGAAAACACAGTTGTCACAATGCAAGGAAGGCACGCGTCTCAAGGTTGCAGTAACAGGAACCCAGTTCAGCATTTGCCAGGCCACAAGGATCTGACGATGGTTTTCAACTGGGCCCTAATGTAACTCACGGATCCCATCAACCTATACAATACATCGAACGATTGCTACAAAAAAATCGCAAAAAAAAAACATTACTGGTCCATCACACGAAGCATTAAATAAAATAAATTGAATATATAAATAGTGTGTCTTGAATCGTGGGTGTGTGATACACCTCTGCCTACCCCTTCGGGGATACAGGTGAAGTTATGTTATGTTATGTTATGTGTCTTGAAGTTGTAGTTAAGGGTGAAATATAAAACTATAGGCATTCTGATAAAGACCACTACCGAACAAATAGATTAAAGAACACGTGACACTCTGCTGTGTGGTGATGTTGTGGTGAAGAGGGTTTAGATCCCTCCCACTTATCTATTTTCCACCTACCGGACAACATCAAACCTACTCACTTCATTAATATGTCGACTAGCTGACCCGGCAAACTTTTTTCTACCTTAGAATCAAGTTATGTTGGTTACCTTATCAGTTGAATTTATTTCGTGAATGTCACTTTGCACCCCGGCATTGATGATCCGAGAAGGCGTGAGGTTTTGGTCGGTTCGAGTCCGACGTATTAAACCTGTTGGCCGGCGGAAGGGGGTGTAACCGTGGCGATTTCAGCAAAAAGACCACTAAAAGGCACAGTATGGGCGCAGACAAATCTAAAAAATGAAATATCATGAGAATTGGTCCATCCGTTCTTGAGTTTATCCCAGTCATTACTAACACGACTTTGTTTTATATATATAGGTAGATGTTAAACCAAAGAAAATTAAAATGGAATCTGGACTCTAAAGTTCAAGTTTAAGATGCAATGACGGCCTCTGTGGCGTAGCGGTAGTACATTCGACTGCTACGTCAAGTGGCGCGGGTTCGATTCCCGCTCAGTGCAAATATGTGTATGAATGAATATGTCTATTTGCATTGGTCTGGGTGTTTCTATGTATAATATTTATGTATTTACAAAAAAAGTATATAAGTATGTTTATCCGCATTCTGGAATCCATAACACAAGTTAGTTAAACTATGCTTACTTCGGGTTTAGAAAGCGCCGTGTAGAATGTCTTAGAATATTTTAATCAGGATCCGGACTCTGATGGCGATGAGTAAGTAACCTACTTATTATCATCATCCGAGCTTTGGAAACGCAACGAGTCGCTTATGCACACGGCAAAGGAAATAAGTATACAGTACGCCTTTACATGTGAAGGTTGAATACATTTACACTATGTAGATACATGGGTTTTCTGTACTCAGTGTAACAACACGCTACGAGCGAATGTTACATTACACCTCCTAACACCGGTCAGTACGCGTCTTTAAACGTCTAAACCACTTTTAATCTAACCGCGTGGCAATAAATCGAGATGTTTTCGTTGCGTGATACTTCCGCCATTTTGTTCTTCCTAGAAGCCATTATTAGTACGTTACAACATCTTATGTGCCAGTAATTATCGCACTCAACATGTCTATGTGGATTATTTTTGTCATTCTGAACATAATTGTTTACATGTTTTAAACATACAATCTTTTTACGCAACTACACAAAATAGGAGTACATATGTTTTCAGAGTTCATGACATCATCATCATTCCAGCATCACTCCGGGTTGCATTCAAAGCTTCCACTTTGGAGTCCAAGCAGGCCGGGACGGTGGGGCGACTAGCCCCCTTCCCCTCAAACCGGGGCAAGACGGGGACACCGTGGTTCCCAAACTCGAAACCGGAGATGGCCTAGGGTCAGTCGGGGTGCGAGGGAAATGCTTTATGGGCAACCTTACACCCCGGCGTCTGTAGACCCGAGACGGCGTGCGGTTTTAGTCGGTTCAAGCCCTACATAACCGCATGAAAAAAAGGGTCCGCTCACCTAATCCTCCATAGTTTTATTTACTTGGTTTTTACGGGACTGACTACCGTTTAACCCTGAGAGAAAAGCCTGCGCTAGAGCCTCGGTCAAATAAAAAGTATTCCATCTGAACAATAAGATCGAGCCACAATCGATTACGTCTAAGCGATACTAGTCCGATAATCGATATAAAACCAAGAGAGTTAATAAGACGTTCATACGTCATAGTGAATGTAGCTTGCGTCGTACTGACGACACGAGAACGTGACGCTAGCGACAAGCTTGTAGGCCGACTGACCATAGTGTAAAGTACAACACGTAGTTTGAAACTTGCGATTGTGGAATGTTAAAAAGGCGAAGGTACTAGGTATGTGTGGATTATGAACACACAATAATTTATTTGTTATGTCTGTCGCATATTATCTACTTTAATTATTTATCAAAACTAAGGAGTAAATGTTGATTATAAAGCGTAATAATATTTTCCGCAAACTATCGTACAAAATAATAACACTATGTACTTTTTAATACTTTTGTACCAACAGAGGTGCTATAATTTTGTTGTTAATGCTGCAATAGTAATACACACTATTTCAACATTTTAACTGTCTATACGGTATATAAGAAAATATGTTTATTGACAGACGGACATACAGCGGAGTATCAGCAACTTTTTTTTGTACGAAAATCACCTCCCCCCCCAGCCAGCCAGCGGGGGTAGTTATGTCGGGCTTGAACCGACTAAAACCGCACGCCGTCTCGGGTCTTCAGATACTGGGGGTGTAAGGTGGTTCGGTTCATAAGGCATTTCCCTCGCACCCCGATTGACCCAGGCCCATCTCAGGTTTCGAGATGGAAGTACCTAATAGAGTTCGATAGAGTTTCTTTGATCATCATCATCCGAGTACCAATGCCCGGTTGCATCCTCAGATTGCACTTGAGGGTCTGCAATCACAACAATTTGGTTTGATTCGTCAACCAATCAGTAGGAGTACTGATTTGCAGATGAGATGGGCTAGGGCCCGAAGATCATAGTAGGCACACAACATTTATGTATGTAATATATGGTAAAGAATTCACACATTCAAACCAATCTTAACATACATAACATAACATAACTACACGCCTGTATCCCCGAAGGGGTAGGCAGAGGTGTATACACACCCACGATTCGCCAGTTATGTTGAGGTCCCAATGTAATAGGGGGCGAGCCTATTGCCATCTACCAGGCACATTATTAACAGACCGATATTCTTAGCAATCCATGGATTCTCCGTGCGGGTGCCGGGTCCATCGCGTTGCTGAGTTGGGAACTCGGGACAGTGCCTGGGACTTGCGACCCAAGTGGAGGTTTAGAAGGGGCCCCTTTTGTTGATGTACATCAACACTCACCTTCACTACCCAAGTTCCCCTCCCTGCCTAACCAAATTTGATACGAACCTACTAGTGCCGCTTTAGACATTCGTCCTAGTAATGAGCTTATTGTAGCTCTCGATAGGCCTAGATCTTTAAGTAGGTTATAGAGAGATTTTGCTGGTATACCTCTCGCTCCCACTTCCACTGCATACAAATTAACCACGTAACCGTTTCTGATTAATTCGTTTGTGAGATCATAGTATTTATTTTTCTTTATTGTGTGGTCCTTCGGTATATTTGTTTCCCACGGTACAGTAAGTTCCACAAGAACCACATGTTTTAACCTCTTAGAATATAGGAATATGTCAGGTCTAGATGACGAAACCCCAACATCCTCCGGAATTTTATATTGCTTTTCATACGTGTCGATTAGGAGAGTCCAATCTGGGGCAGTATCTAAGATTGAATAAGGTTTGTTCCTGGGTGTTATGGATGAACCTTCAGACACAAAGTTGATATGACGTCTGTTAGTAGTCAATCCTTTTAGGGCTCTAGCTACTGCCAGACTCATTGCTTCACGTATGATGATAAGCACCTTATCGTGGCGGCGTGAGTAATGACCTCTATCGAGAAGCACCCTACATCCTACTAATATGTGTCTAGCCGTCCCTATTGCCTCACCACAAATATAACATTGTTTTTCTGTGGCCTTCCCCCACCTTACCAGATTACTCTGTTCTGGGAGGGTCATCTGAAAGGCGTTAAGATAAAATTTTAACAGGGCCGGCGACCAGTCATAGATCAAGGTGCGCCACTTTAAGGCCATCGGTATGCAGAACTCTCCCATTGTCAACCATTCATTTTGGATTTCCAAATTCATCGCGTGCACTCGATATTTATCATTTATCATTAATGCACACATAACTACGAAAAGTCAGAGGTGTGTGCCCAGGGCGAACGGGGATCGAACTCGAGACCTCGTCTCAGCAGTCCGTTACGTACGCCACTGGGCTATCGCCGGTTTTTCTTCTTCCAATCTTCCATACTTCCATAAATTAGGACTAACCAATCTAAATCATTGTAAAAAACTACTCATTAATACAACCAAGGCAGCATAACAGAAAGGCGCATCGTAATTCGATTATACAAATTTATCGTCCGTCCCTTACACACGGTACCAAGGACATAGTTTAGAAAGGGACGACAACAGTCAATCAGTGTTGTATTGCAACAATTTCGCCATTGCGACCGTGACGGAATGTCAAAACGTTGAACGCAAGTGGAATCAAAATGGCCTGGGTCTGACTAGAATTATTAATTGTTTAAGACAAGACAAAGAGCCTTAATGTCGTAGTAACATGTAATTAGGAGTGATTTATTGATTCACTCCTAGTTTTATTAAGAGGATAGACCGGAAATTTATAGTCATGATTAAAATTATTATATACTTTGGGTCTAGATACAGCTAGGTAGAATGTCCTAAAATATTTATAATCTCTTTTCTTTTACTTGCCTCTCCCTTTACTTTCCTCTGTGAAGGTAATACATGACACCCCAGTAGCCCCAACATGGCGGGGAAGACTCGAGTTCGTAGAGTCTCTTCGTCCAATGAAATAGCAGAAAAGTCTGACATTTCTGACATTTCATACTTTCACATTCACATGAAAAAAAATTGAAGCAAATGAATTATTGTTATCTCTACCTACCCCGGAAGGCGCAAGGCGACTTTATGCGTGTATGTTCTTCATTCAGCGTATGCGCAGTTGGATGGATTTCTGAAGGAAATCAGCGAAGGTCGAATGAAACGCTACACGTACGTCGCACGCTCCGATAATTATTAACTTGCGTTAGTTTATGCTACCCTAGTACAGACGCTACCAACGACCTAGTAGAGACAGCCGATTTCCAACGGTTATAAAATTGTAAATTGGCTGTGTCTTACATAGGATATATAAAAAACATACTTGGGTTATGGTAAATAAACAATTCTGAACACAATGTTTTTTTTGGAATTCCTATCTGTTTGTTCGCGATGGACGCAATAACTACTGAACGGATTTTGATGCGGTTTCCATTAGAAAGGTCTTGATCAGATTTAAAATCTGCCGTATGTTTGATTGCAATCAGTATGGTATGACCAAAAAACGATAAACGACCTCAGCGCTGGTGGAGTCGTGGGCATCAGGTATTTCTGAGCGGAATTGAAAATGTTATAACTGAGTTTAGTTCGATTGTGCATTCATGAAATTCATCTAAAGAACTTGAGTGGAGTAGGAAGGGGTGTAAGGGTAGTAGGGCTACTAACCCTACCTCACCGGCAAGCCGGTAAAGCTGCTGATTGACGGATGAGGCACTGGTGCAAGCTTTCCTCTCGGGGTTAGGAGGGCAGATGGCAGTCGCTCCCATTAAGCTGTATAAGCCAAGCCAACAGGAGAAGGAGTAAGAAACATCACTATGATGAGACTGGAGAGTACATCCCACCAGATTCCATCATCAAGAGTTAACTATTGAAGTTATACGCTTGTGGAATGCATTCCACATGACTACTATGAACTAACATACATCCAAGAAATTACCTTAGGCTGACCTTTGTAAATTACTATTCAAATTCAAATTCTTTATTTGCGGAAATGTGGTAGTACAAGATTTCACATTATTTTCGTTCAGCACATTTACCATTTCATTTTATGGCATGCAAACATTAACATTAAACAATATGTTATATTAAACCATTATTTTTCTTAAAATTGACCCATCTGAATTGAACTTAAATCATTATATATTGAAATTATTAAATAATGTATATGGTAGAAACAATATAATATATAATTAAGCTAGTATTTATATATCTAATGTTATAATTATAAATAAGAAATAATTTGCAAGTTGTTTCCCTCTTATAGCTATTGTGTCAGAGGCGGGTGACTTTGACCTCAAGCAATACTGTATTATTAGCAGCAATTTCTGAGATAACATGCAAATATAAATGAGGTGATATTCATTATGTATTAGTTTTATTCTTAGTGGACTTCCTGGTTCAGTACCTGGTGAAGTACATGGGGTTCTTTTTTTTCAACATTTTCAAAAAATGTAACACCGTATATAATAAATTTCATGAAAATCGTTGGAGCCGTTTCCGAGATTCAGATTATATAAACATATTGTACATATCCAAGAATTGCTCGTTTAAAGGTATCAGATGAATTTTATTGAGTTAAACGAGAAATCTTATTCAGTGTTAATAGTAACACCAACAATTCCAGGTACTTCGCGTACTTTGAGAAAAGTTACACTTGAAACTATGAGATAAGCGCCATCTTTAGTCTCCCCGTGACCATCACTGCTGAAACGCGACCGAAACGTCGGGATCAGTTTAGTAAAAACAGATTTTCATTGGTGAAATCCCGACCTAATAAGTATGTAACCGAAAATAAATATGGCTGCACTTTAGACCGGCCATGACAGACTCCCTTTACTGAGTCTAAGTAACAGAACCACAGAACAGATGATATCATGATAGTATCTACTATCACGCTAGAACTTATAGAGGCGGAGCAGTGATCATAATGCAAGAAAAACTATACAGTGCAAGTACATAACTTCACGCCTGTATCCCCGAAGGGGCAGAGTTGTATTACACACCCACGATTCGCCAGATGGGGCGAGCCCATTGCCATCAACCAGGCACATTACTAAGCGAGCAATAATCAACATTTTTAAAACACACATAACTACGAAAAGTCAGAGGTGTGTTCCCGGGGCGACTGGGGATCGAACTTGTAACCTTGTTTCGGCAGTCCGTTACGTACACCACTGGGCTATCGCTGCTTTTTTACGTACAAGTAAGATACAAAATGAGAATTTCAGAACATTACATAGAACATTCTATAGCTTAATAATGGTGTTTACTTTCAGTTTCGTCGCTAATTATATGTCCGTTGTTCTCATAAATATCTCTAGCAGTGAAAGCGTGATTGTAGATAATACGAAAGGGCATGCTCTGCTGCCCACTCGCTCTCAAATTGAGGTAGGCAATTATACACTAAACTCACATTAATATAGCGAAAGTAAGGGAAGAAACCATTAAGTGCCATATAATTGGTATTTTATAACAATTACATTGAATATTATGCATCTACCTATATCATACACATTCAGGCAATAAATATAAAATATTGTAGTACAAAGTACACAACGCCATCTAGACCCAAACTAAGCAGAGCTTGTGATATGGCTATTTATAAATAGCCATATCACAGTACCATATAACAGTATACTGTTGACTGATGGCACTTGATGGAACTTGCTACACATATTGAAACAAATGTATCACTTGTACTTCTCCACAATTATATTTAATCTTCTTCTTCTTATATATAAAAATGAATTGCTGTTCGTTAGTCTCGCTAAAACGCGAGAACGGCTTGACCGATTTGGCTAATTTTGGTCTTGAATTATTTGTGGAGGTCCAGAGAAGGTTTAAAAGGTGCTATCGATTAAGGCAGTACGAAGTCTGCCGGGTCAGCTAGTATTTAATAATTACACCTGACCGGTTTCGCCTCACGGCATTCTCAAAGGATTTTTATTACGAAGGGATTTCTGCACGTAAAAAAAAAAGCTGTAGGGTTTTTTTTTACGTGTAGAAACCCCACGGGCTTTACCCTACGCCTACGGTGCCAACGATGGGGTGGGCGTTTCGGAATCGGACCGACTAAAACCACACGGTGTCCTCCCCAAGTGTCCATTGCCGGGCATCCCGGGTAAGCCCTCGAAAGGATAACCCCAGGGTTACCGGCTAACTAACTAAACTAGTAATTTCGGTTACTAGAATACTCCAGTGTTAGTACTTTACTGAATACTCTATTGTTATGCTTTACTGTGGGAGAGAAGAAATAAACATTTTTATTTATTTATTATTTATTTAAAAAAAATGTGTTTTAAAAAAAAAGATTTATTACATTTTTTATCATGAAATTAAAATAAATATTATGTATAATGTTTATGTTTATTATGGAGTCAACAACGAAGGTGTATAATTATCAGTTTTTTGTCATGTCATGGTTGTCACAAGGTTATTAAAACCCTACAGGGTTATTAAAACCCTACAAATGATTATATAATATGTAATAGTCATGGCGTATATAGCTCAAGTATATTTTATATTGCTCATTGGCGTACGTGACGAAAATAGGTCTCGAGTTCGATCCCCAGTTGCCCCGGACACACACCTCTGACTTTATTATTGTACTAATACTAATTTACTGTATTAAAAATGTTAATTATCGCTCGCTTAGTAATGTGCCCGGTAGATAGCAATAGGCTCGCCCCCTATTACATTGCAACCTAAACATAACTGGCGAATCGTGGGTGTGTAATACTCCTTTGAGGATACAGGCGTGAAGTTATGTTATGTTATAGTAAGTTGACTAGCTGGTAAAGCAATGCTCTTCCCAAGACCACCATTTTATCACCCCCGCGACTTTTATTATTTTTCTCTTGTAAAAATACAAAATGTACGAATCACCACGAGATTTGTCTAGACGTCTTGAATCGCACACTAATAATTACAGTTTGTGCAAATCGACCACTAAAAAAAAAATATTTCTTTTTTTTTTTTTTATATATTTAGGACACGTCAATTTGACTTCACCTAGCCTGATGGTAAGCTGAAGGTAAAGTCTCAGGAAAAAGGGTCACCATTACATACACGTACTATGTTAACAATGGTGGCACTCAGCTTGACGGCCTCATCAGAAGAGGATTGTCGTCGCAGCACCGCGTGACACCCACCGGTCCCTCTAGTGCTGCGACTACAATCCCCCTGCCCGGCTAAATAAATTAAAAAGCATCGTTTCGCAAAAAAATATGCAAACAAATTTGTGCGAATAATCCACTAAGCCTAATTTTTGTCATGTGACAAATATGGGAGTTATAAAAATTCAAATCATGCTGAAGTGTAAGGGTAGCACCCACATTTAGCTGACCTTATATTTCAACATCACATAATAGGGGATGACAGTGGGTTCATAAGCTGTAATATTAAAACCCGGCCAAGTGCGAGTCGGACTCGCACACAAAGGGTTCCGTAACATTATCTACTAAAACGGCAAAAACAATGTCACTTGCACTCAATGGCACTTAAAAAAAAAAAACTTTTTTAGTACTTGTTGTTATAGCGGCAACAGAAATACATCATCTGTGAAAATTTCAACTGTCTAGCTATCACGGTTCATGAGATACAGCCTGGTGACAGACGGCACGGACGGTCAGCAGAGCCTTAGTAATAGGGTATCGTTTTACCCTTCGGGTACAGAACCCTCGGTTCAAGCCCGACATAACCCCACCGGCCAGCGGGGTTATGTCGGGTAGGTAGTAGTGACAACTACTACCTTCTCTGAACAATTAGTACATTGTTTATAATATTTTCTGCTGACTCTCTGTACGTGTGGTCTGTTCGTCTGTGACTCACGCAAACTTGCATTGTATGCTAAATTCTAACTATACATAAACACGTACACATATTCTTTTGTTTTGTGAATATGTGTAAAGTTATTCCTTAACGACTATATTTGTTGGTTGGCTAAAGTATTTAATTATAGGTTTATTGTTAGACCTCATGGCGGAGGGAAACATAAAAAATACTGTTTTGTGTTGTAATATTATTTTATTGTAAAATCTACGTGCATTGAATGGTAAATAAAAGATATGAAGATACCTTATTCGAAATTATTAATAAGAATACTGTTATTAATACTTCGGCAGCGCAGTGGTTGTGAATACGTCTGCATTCCCCCTGAACGTTCGGCACAGTTTTGGATTTATTTCCCAGGTCAGGTAAAGGGTTGTCAGGCTAGTTGAGTCTAAGAACCTTTCCTGAATACATTATGGTCGCCTCCTAGGCAAAAATGGTAGGTTCAAAGGCAAATTTGGGCATTTTGACTTTGCGTGCAAAGATGAATAGAAGAAATAAAGAGAATTAATGCCTCGGACACACTCAAAGCTCGTACGAAATATATTTAACTAGCTGACCCGGCAGACTTCGTACTGCCTCAATCGATAACAACTTCCATATTTATTCACCTTTTAAACCTTCTCTGGACCTCCACAAATAATTCAAGACCAAAATTAGCCAAATCGGTCCAGCCGTTCTCGAGTTTTAGCGAGACTAACGAACAGCAATTCATTTTTATATATAAAGATATTATGCTATTTAAATTTTTTACTTCCCCGTCGGTTAACTCCTGCTGGGAAAATTATGACTCTGCCATCTATACTGCTATCTGCCTTGTTCTCTATCCCATGCTTTAAAAGCTTCAGCTCCTACTAAGAGACTTCATCAGTGTTTAGTAAAACATGTTGGAGGCCACACCAATACCTTCAGGGCCAAGACAACCGCACCTACTGATCGACGGACGGCTCTGACGCAGGCTTTCTCCTCGGGGTTGAGAGGTCAGAAGGCAGTCGCTTCCATAAAAGCCGTCCAAACCAAAAGGAGAAAAAGACGAATGAGTACTGAGCGAATGACACACCAAGTATATAAGGCAGATGTAAGTGGGCAGGCTAGCCGGGGTCGACCTCGCAGGACATACACTGATCAAATTAATGAGGTATTGAAAAAAGGTTAGGTCAAAAGCACTCGAAACTGGCGGGCTCGCATGAAATGTTTAATGACAATGAAGGAGGGTCGTGAAGTATGTAAGGACAGAAGTAGATGAAGGGCTGTTGTCTGAGCCTACCCCGGAGGGAAAAAGCGTGAGTATATGTAAATTTGGTGACACAAATTTGTCACAAAATTCGGCCGGGTGGGTACCACCGTGTACGATTGCGAAAAACCCTCCATAGTAATCCAATTTCGTATTGATTGCTTTCAGGTGTCAGCAAGTGCATAGCCGGGCAGGGGGATTGTGGTCGCAGCACCAGTGGGACCGGTGGGTGTCACGCGGTGCTGCGACGACAATCCTCTTCTGATGAGGCCGTCAAGCTGAGTGCCACCTTTGTTAACATGGTACGTGTATGTAATGGTGACCCTCTTTCCTGAGACTTTACCTTCAGCTTACCATCAGGCGAGGTGAAGTCAAATTGACGTGTCCTAAATATAAAAAAAAAACAAAATGTATGTATGTAAAAGGAGAAGAAGTAAGTTGACCCTGGGCTGTGAGGTGAAAACTTCGGATGATGATGATGACGGCAGAATGATGATGATAATCCGTGTGTCGTATAGACGAAGATGTTAAAATGTACCAGTAGGTATGCGAGTTGTCTCATCGGTCTCCAACATAACATATACATATACATAAACTCACGCCTATATCCCCGAAGGGGTAGGCAGAGGTGCTAGCACCCACATTTCGCCAGTTTATGTTTAGGTCGTAATGTAATAGGTGGTCATTAACCGGGCACTTATAAACCTGCGATAAATACACACATAACTTCGAAAAGCATCGAAAAGTCATTGGTGTGCGCCATGGTAATACCTGGGATCGAACCCGAGACCTCGTCTCAGCAGTCCTTTACCCATACCACTAGGCTACCGCGGTTATTCTCGCGGTCTCCAAAAATGTGGTACCTACGCAACAATCGATGGTACGCTACATAATTGCTTACTCACATAATACACGTGTGTGGCTATGAAATACGCAATAAAAGTAGGTATTAATATTTTCCCTCCCCCAAACCGGGGCAAGACGGGGACAACGTGGTTCCCAAACCAGGGGGAGCCATCTCGAAATCGGGTCAACCGGGGTGCGAGGGATATGCTCTATGGGCAACCTTACACCCCGGCGTCTTAAGACCCGAGACGGCGTTTTAGTCGTTTCAAGTCCGACATAACCACCCCTGGGATTTCTGCACGAATTTTTTTTTTTTTTTTTAGATTTTAGAGAATGCCTCCTTTCTGTAGTCTACCTATGCTAACTTTTCCTATAAATTAAGATCGGTCGCGGGTTTAAGTTCCGTCCCGAATGTTGACTTTTTCTGATCAAAGTTTATATTTTAGAGAATGTTTCTATGCATCATATTTTCGCCATCTGAAATTTTGCTTAGTAATACGCGAAGAGAATTTGCATAGACAACTTGGATTGGATTGGTTAAGTGTTCATAATTTTAATAGCGTGACTTAGCAAATAAGCTTATTATTAATTGCTGACTAAGCATAAAAGAACTTGCCACACCAAAAGAAATAAAAATGTAAAAATGGCCTGAGTAAAAATATTTTTTTAAATTGGATTGTTAGTTAAACATGATAAATATTACATTATGTAGTGTCGCCTATAATTTGCAAATGCATGAGCGCTGAATGCGAATTTAATTTTAAAGCAGGCCGTGGCGGAGGCGTGTCGTGTGTGCCCTACAAACGCCTGCCAACTCACCGAAGCGGGATAAAACCCGACCCCATCAGGCGAGGCCGCGGTGGTGGCCAAAGTCCGCCGGCAACCTTGGGGTTATCCTTTCGAGGGCTTACCCGGGGTGCCCGGCAACGGACACTTGGGGAGGACACCGTGCGGTTTTAGTCGAGACACGACTTAACCACCCCCGCTGGCCGGCGGGGGGGTATCCGAAGTGATTTCCGCGCGTTAAAAAAGAAAAAAAAAAGCGCTGAATGCGCCTCAGTTTAACGAATCACAGTTGCAACGTAATTTAATTTTAATAATTGTTTATTTTTTTCAGAAACGGAAGCATTTTAAACCCCACTAATATCCTAAATGTGAAAGATTGAATGGATGTATGGATGGATGTTTGTTACTCAATCACGCCAGAACGGCTCTACGGATCTGGCTGACATTTGGTACAGGGATAGATTAATAACACAAAGGCTACTTTTTATCCCTGAAATAGGTTATGGTAACCTATAAGCGGGAACGGGATCGAAATTCCACGCGGGAGGAGCCGCGGGCAACAGCTAGTTTCTAATAATGGAACCAAATTCTTGAAATTTTAAAGGCATGTACAGAACACAGATAGGGATGTCATTTTTTATTATGATAGCCTTGACCTCATCTAAATTTAAAAAGAAGACATTACCTATTCATTTGGTTATTTTGACTTTTACGAGCGCTACTGCCGTCTTACCCTCTCAACCCCAAGATGAAAGCCTGTACTAGAGTTGCGACCGTCAATCAGAAGATTTACCGGGTTGCAGGTGAGGTTAATGATGATGATTATATGAGGTAATTGTACTTTTAAGGTTTTATTTACAGGCTGTTAATATATCTCGCTTGTGCGATACCGCTGTTTTAGCAGCCTCACGTCGACACTAAGATAACGCCTTCCTGTACGATCGGCGTTCACACGACACTCTTATATTTTATGTGAAGATTATGCAATCTCTTGTATCTGTGATAGGCAACCGTTCTACTGTACAATTATCTTCAGGTACACATACCAGGCCACTCAGAAAGTATTGCGAAAAAAAGTTTTTATATATGAGGGACTGGTCAGTTATAATCTATTTCTAAAATATGATTATTTATAAAAAAATAAGTACGTTCCAACTTCAAAATTTCTGTCTGCATTTTTGGCAAGATAATTTCAATTATTGTGTCTCATTGAAAAATGGATCTGCGTCGGGAATATTTTCGCGCTATGATTTTCTACGACTTCAAGTGTCGCCTGAAACCAGATGAATCGTACGATAGACTTCAAATGGCATTCATGGATGAAGGCCCTTCCAAGGCGACCGTGTATCGTTGGTATAACGAATTCAAGCGCGGTCGACTGACTTTGGAGGATGAAGAAAGAAGTGATCGCCCTTTGACGGCTGTTACAGAAGAAAACGTGCTAGCAGTGAAAAATTTAATCCAAGATAATAGACGAGTCACATATCAAGAGATTCAGCACATTCTTCAGATTGGATCGGGAAGCCTTCACGAGATTCTACACGTGCATCTTCGTGTGAGAAGGATAGTTTCACGCTGGGTGCCGCACAATCTCACCGATGCTCAGAAGCAGGCCCGGGTCGAATGGTGTCGTGATATGATAAACAAGTTTGAAGCAGGCGCGTCTCGGCGTGTTTATGACATCATTACAGGTGATGAGTCGTGGATTTATCAGTATGATCCAGAAACAAAACGCCAGTCGACGGTTTGGGTGTTTCAAAACGAATCAACACCTACCAAAGTGAAGCGATCTAGAAGCGGAGGGAAGATTTTGCCCGCGAGTTTTTTCAATTTGTCTGGCTACTTGTTATCAATCCCTTTACGAAATCAAAGAAGCATCAACGCTGAATGGTACACTACCAAATGCTTGGCAGAAGTTTTCTCTGTAGTGAGCTACAAGCGACCAAACACAGGGCTCCGCGGGATACTACTCCACCATGACAACGCGCCCGCACACACCGCGCTTAAAACGAGGGACTTCCTGGACAGCACTCCGGTTAAACTCCTAGGTCACCCTCCTTACAGCCCTGACCTTGCACCGTGCGACTTCTTTTTATTCCCGAAAATAAAAAATCAGCTCAAAGGGATACAATTTTCGTCGCCGGAAGATGCGCTGTCAACGTTTGAGCAGGCTGTAAACGAGGTATCTGCGGCGGATTGGAAAAAGTGTTTTGAAAACTGGTTCAAACGCATGAAACTTTGTATAGAGGCTGGTGGCGAGTACTTTGAAAAGATTTAATAAAAAAATATTACCTATAGAACACTTTTTTTTATTTTCGCAAAACTTTCTGAGTGTCCCACGTACACACCTACTGCATAAGATCGATCGCGCCAGAGCAGTTTGCATGGCATGACTTAAACTGGGTTGCATTGCAGTACAGTTGATCTTTTGAACTGCAACGCAGTTATCGAATGACGACGTATTTTTATGCATAGGGAGTACCTACTTCTATGCCGGCCGATATCAATATCTGCCCGATTAACTTTCATCGCGAATTTCTTGTATACGCTAAGGTTTTTAAGGGAGTGTATTATCGAATGATGGCTATAATTTTAAGATTATAGGTAGAATTAATTCGTTTGTAGAATTTCCTTGAACATGTATTATTGTCATATCTTAGTATCCTTACATTTCACCAATTTTCAGTGTTCTCTACCTCGAAAGGAACCCTTATAGGATTACTTCGTTGTCCATCTGTCAATCTGTCTGTCAACACATTTATCTCAGAAATAAAAAATTTACTGGTGGTAGAAATTTGATGACACGAATTTGTCACAAAATTCGGCCGGGTAGGTACCACCGTGCACGATTGCGAAAAACCTCCATAGTAATCCAATTTCGGTTTGATTGCGTTCAGGGGTCAGCAAGTGCATAGCCGGGCAGGGGGATTGTAGTCGCAGCACTAGTGGAACCGGTGGGTGTCACGCGGTGCTGCGACGACAATCCTCTATTGATGAGGCCGTCAAGCTGAGTGCCACCATTATTAACATGGTACGTGTATGTAATGGTGACCCTCTTTCCTGAGACTTTACCTTCAGCTTACCATCAGGCGAGGTAAAGTCAAATTGACGTGTCCTAAATATAAAAAAAAAAAACCTGGAGGTATCAAGTTGTGATTGAAAATTAATACCTCTAGTTTTACTGTACGCATTCAAATACTCTACAATCCCTTAGAATTGTGAAAAAGTCAAACTGTGGCGATAGCCCAGTGGCGTACGTAACGTAAAGACGAGGTCTCGAGTTCAATCCCCAGTCGCCCCGGGCACACACCTCTGACTTTCGTAGTTATGTGTGCATTAATCAATGTTATTTATCGCTCGCTTAATAATGTGCCCGGTAGCTGGCAATAGGCTCGCCCCCTGTTACATTGGGAGCTTAACATAACTGGCGAATCGTGGGTGTGTAATACACCTCTGCCTGCCCCTTCGGGGATACAGGTGTGAAGTTATGTTATGTGAGTTGTGTCAAACTTCTAAGTCGACGCAATCACAAGCTACAATATAAAAGTTTCCTATGGACGAAACAACCCGGAAGCAGTATATTCAACAAAAGATACAATGTTTTAAGTATTGATACTCACGATCATACGAGGCAGAGCAGAGAATGAATGATAATAACTCAATGGGCTGAGTTCGTTTATATTCAGTAAAATTAGCGAGCTACGTGAATTTCCCACAGTTATGTGTAAGCATTCCCACCCATCGCTTCGCAAGCGGCACGAAGCAGTTTTATTAAATATTATCAATTGATAGCTAAACACAGCTGCATATTCTTTTATATCAAATAAGTAAATAAATAACATTTCCCTAGAGGTACTCAACGCCGAACTGCTTTGAACGAAAACAATTGTCGGACACGATTGTTACGAATGAAAGAGACTGCGGTACTATGATTAGAGCAGAGCAGAGCTCTCTGCAGAGAGCAGAGCAGATATAGAAACAAAATGAAATGCATGGGGTCATCCTCGCCTGCAACGTTACTTGGTATTTAACCCCGAGATCGGGCGGTTGGGAGATCAGATGGCAGTCGCTCTCATAAAAGCCGTATACGCCAAACCAAAAAGAGCAAGAGAATCTGGGGCTCCAGGGTGAAGACCTTGCATGCGATGAGGAATAACTCCAAGATAATGATGATTAAAAAAGCCTAGAGCGTGTCCTCGTAACGTTGGGAGGGGGAATCCTCAAGCTGCAGACACCGTGCACCTGGACAGCAGCGAGGGTGCGTGGAATGAAATCACCTTATTTTATGAGGCTGTGATGTGTGCCAAAGACGAAGCGGTAAAGAACGGTCAGACGTATGGAGAGGTCTAGCAGTCCCTCGTGCTGCTGAAAGCGCACCGAGTGGCGGAGACCACAAAATGATTACCATTTTTTATGAACGCGGGTAATGGTTCAGGCTGGCCGTTGCAGAAACAGGCCCCGGGTGGCGGCGCGTCGTGCTACTCACATGGTACTCTATATGGATTTGATCCACAGTAATATTTCAGGGTCACCAAGGATATCCTACCTAGGGTATACCTCGTTCCCCGGCAACGTAGTCAGACGTGAAGGAATACCGTGAGGTTTTAGTCAGTTCGAGTCTTAGATACCTTTTTTTTTTTTTTTTTTTTTTTTATCGTGCGGAAATCCCTTCGGATACCCCCCCACCGGCCAGCGGGGGCGGTTATGTCGGGCTTGCACCGACTAAAACCGCACGCCGTCTCGGGTCTTCAGACGCCGGGGTGTAAGGTTACCCATAGAGCATATCCCTCGCACCCCGGCTGACCCTGGGCCATCTCACCACTAACAGCATCGCTCATCCTGTCTCCTCTGAAAGCAGAGGAGTACGGAGAGCGATGTGTTCCCGCCACGTTGGGTATTGGCCGACGATCAATGCCAACCCTATGAAGGGGTGAAGGGGAAGCCATTGACCGCCGCCCAGGGTGTACCGGCCGCTCCGATTCCGTTCCCCCCGGACTGCAGTTGGTTCCAGTAAGGTGAAGCCCGTTTGTACTGAGCGGTAATCAAACTAATGACCTTTGATGTAGAAGTCAAACCTCCCCGCAACACAGGTGATCGTTAAGACCTTGCAAGATAAAGAAAGTAAGTATTACTTCAAAACTAAAAGTAAGAGTATCTTGACAATGACGTAAGGAATAGCGACTGAGTAGCCGTCCTCTAATAAACAAGGTACGGGGGGGTATCCGAGGGAATTTCCGCACGAAAAAAAAAAAAAAAAAAGGTATACATACATTGGAATATTAGATGTCTGTCATTGATAGCAGTGTATGAGCGTAATGTTGTTTTATATTTTTGACGGCCTCTGTGGCGTAGCGGTAGTGCATTCGACTGCTACGACAGGGGCGCGGGTTCGATTCCCGCTCAGTGCAAATATTTGTATGCATGAATATGTCTACTTGCATTGGTCTGGGTGTTTCTATGTATAATATGTATGTATTTACAAAAAAAAAGTATGTAAGTATGTTTATCCGCATTCTAGAACCCATATGACAAGCTCTGCTTAGTTTGGGTCTAGAAGGCGACGTGTAATATGTCCTAGAATATTTATTTATTATTACTCGCATAAATAATAGAGATTCATTTGAAAGTAAAAGTACGAGATTTTCAGCTGCTTTAGTATGTTTATCCGCATTCTGGAACCCATAACACAAGCTAGTTAAACTATGCTTACCTTGGGTCTTGAAAGCGCTGTGTAGAATGTCGTAGAATATTTATTTATTTTATTTATTAATGTTAGAAAGTGAACGCTAGCGAAAGTAATGTACTCCCTTTGTGGCATTTAACATATTGTAACGTGTATTGGAATTTCATTCCATTATGACATTTGATGGATAGATAATTATCTATGATACACTCGTACAGTCAGCAACAAAAGTGGCTCAGGATACAGTACCCGGTTTTTGATTTTGTACGTCGTGGTCGTCGGGACGAAGAGCGTGTGTCCGGCTAAGCATTGTCTCTATCGCACCTTGGACGGACAGCTTGGAACCTTTATAGAGTAGTTAGAACCGTCTGTGTTTTTAGAGTTCCGTTGCCAAATGGCAAAAAACGGAACCCTTATAGATTCGTCATGTCTGTCTGTCTGTCCGTCCGTATGTCACAGCCACTTTTTTCCTAAACTATAAGATCTATGCTGTTGAAAGTTGGTAAGTAGATGTATTCTGTGAACCGCATTAAGATTTTCATACAAAAATAGAAAAAAAAACAATAAATTTTGGGGGTCCCCATACTTAGAACCGAAACTCAAAATTTTTTTTTCATCAATCCCATACGTGTGTCGTATCTATGGATAGGTCTTCAAAAATGATATTGAGGATTTTAATATCATTTTTTTCTAAACTGAATAGTTTGCGCGAGGGACACTTGTGTGGGTAAAATGTGTCCCCCCCCTCCCGCCCTGTAACTTCTAAAATAAGAGAATAATAAAACTAAAACAAATATATGATGTACATTACCATGTAAACTTCCAACGATAATTGGTTTGAACGAGATCTAGTAAGTAGTTTTTTTTTAATACGTCATAAATCGTAAACTGCAAGTTACCTTTCATTCAAACAACTCAAATATAATAAATAAAAAAAAAAGGTTATTATGTTACTTGCTACGGAACCCTTAATGGGCGAGTCCGACGCGCACTTGGCTGCTTTTTTAAATATTGAAATTATAGCTTCGGTTTTAACTGTTCTTTGAAGATATCACGCTGTAGACATGCTGCTTTGTGCTATAGAGAGGACGCTCTACAAAACCGAAGCAAACCGATTTTAACCGGACTCTCACTATTCTTCCCGGCGACCTGCCAAATCAAATGACCCGGCATTAGATATATAATGGTAGTTGTATGTAGTTTAATGCATCCAATTGCAGAGGAATAATTTTATTAAACCTAAGCAAAAAAATACCAACATAGCAGAGAGAGTCAGCAAACTGAAGTGGCAGAGGGCAGCGCACATAGCTTGGAGAACCGATGGCCGGTGGGAAAGGTTCTTGAGTGGTGACCACGTAACGGCAAGCGCCGCGTAGGAAGGCCTCCCGCAAGGTGAACAGACGACCTAACAAAGAGCGCAGGGACTCAGTGGATGCAGGCCGCTACAGACCGGTCGAAATTGAAGTCGATGTGGGAGGCCTATGTTCATAATGATGATGATGATGATAATGAAGCAAAAAAAAAAGTTAACAATATTTTACAAATTACCTTAAGTGTAATTTTTTGCTAAAAAATATACAAAATGTGAAATATTTCATACATTTCCTTCCTTGTTCTTACTTCCTTATCCCTAGAAAGTGAAAAAAATATTTATTATTTAATTAAGTGTGTGTTATTAAGTAAGCTATTTAATTGGTGTTTTTGAATTTTATTTCAATGTGTTATATTCGCGTAAACTTCCTACCATTTCATATTTATTATTATTGATATTTAATTCAAATATTAATTTTAAAAAGGGTCGTTTCGCACAACACCTTCGTAAATTTCAATGCGAATTGACCTCTAAGTAAAAAGATCGTTTGTTAATTTTAATTTTAATTTGTACGCCATGTAAGTGGCAGGACATAGTGCACTTATATTTATTATTTTTGGATCTCTGAAAACCTATGTTCAACAATTTAATAAATAAATAAAATGTTTTAGTGTTTTCAAACTTTTGCTGCTAACTGTACATAGGTGTCGTGAATTTAAATTCACGTGACGTTGATAGCCAGAACACAGAAGCTAAGCGCCGTACTAAAGTGTGTTCATAGTGTTGACTTGTAAAACATAATATTAAAATATTCTTAATAATCTTCTACGACATACTACACTACGCAATTTATATACCTATATATTAACCAGTTTCTGAAATAAAGCATAGGAATCCGACTTAGAAACTATGCAAACTTAATCAAAGTTATTTAGACCGTGCGAAGTAATAAATAAAAGTATAAAACCAGGGTCGTCTCTTGTACTCCTTCTCCTATCCTTTTCCGTCTCCTTCGTAATAAATTTGGCTTTTTCGGGAGTGACTGCCGTCTCACACCCAACCATGAAAGGAACCCCCCCCCATAGACTCGTCTGTTAATCAGTAGGTATACCTAGCAAGTAAGGTTAGTTTGGCCCCGAAGATCTTGGTGGGGCCATATACCCAACATTTCAGTGACAGAAATCTATACTAGACAGAGGCTGAATTTTGTTAGTTTGTTTTATATGTCCGGCATAATGTTCAGAACCACTGAAATTATTAAAAAATTGTTTCGCTATTTGAAAAGTATATAAACATAACATAAACTCACGCCTATATCCCCGAAGGGGTAGGCAGAGGTGCTAGCACCCACATTTCGCCAGTTTATGTTTAGGTCTCAATGTAATAGGTGGCGAGCCTATTGCCATTAACCGGGCACTTATAAACCTGCGATAAATATACACATAACTTCGAAAAGCATCAAAAAGTCATTGGTGTGTGCCATGGTAAAACCTGGGATCGAACCCGAGACCTCGTCTCAGCAGTCCATTGCCCATACCACTAGGCTACCGCGGTTTATAAATGTAAAGTATATAAACCCTCATTAATGTATTCCGGTAGATGGCAATAGGTTCGCGCCCTATTTATTACATTGAGACCTAAACATAACTGTCGAATCGTGGGTGTGTAATACACGTCTGCCTACCCCTTCGGGATACAGGAGTCAAGCTATATCATGTAACGTGCTCCTTTACTACTTTGTAGCTCACTTTATCCACAACTATCTGTGTTTCCTTTTATACCGTATGTGGCGCTTGGTATCAGTCTGTCAAGATCCTCCTAGTTCAGATACCAGTTTCTCACAAATGTGTTGTCATAATCATGTCATGTTTACTGTTGATAATATCATGAAACCTTTGTGAAAGTAAATGAATAAACTTATTATTATTATATTATTGTATATTATATGTAAAAAAACCGCGGTAGCCTAGTGGTATGGGTAAACGACTGCTGAGACGAGGTCTCGGGTTCGATCCCAGGTATTACCATGGCACACACCAATGACTTTTCGATGCTTTTCGAAGTTATGTGTGTATTTATCGCAGGTTATAAGTGCCCGGTTAATGGCAATAGGCTCGCCACCTATTACATTGGGACCTAAAACATAAACTGGCGAAACGTGGGTGCTAGCATCTCTGCCTACCCCTTCGGGGATATAGGCGTGAGTTTATGTTATGTTATGTGTTATGTTGTTATATGTAAATTACAAGGGCTTATAAATATAAACTTATTATATATATTCTATAACCCGAAGTGAAGCGAGAGCGGGTTCCTCCCTTTAGGGGTGGGTCCCATTAATATAATAAATGTGAAAGTATGGATGGATGTTTGTTACTCAATCACGCCAGAACGGCTGAACGGATCTGGCTGAAATTTGGTACAGAGATAGATTATAGTCTGGGATACTTTTTATTCCTGGAATATGTTCCCAAAAGAAACGGGAACGAAATTTCAACAGCAATGCAACGGCTATTTAGTAAATAAATAAACAATTGTAAAACCAAACTAACCGCCTGTACAGACGCGGTACACCAGACATTACGATGAACTATACTCTATAAAGTTACCGCGTCTCGTCTGCTTGGCAAGCTGGAATGTGCAGCTGTCATGGCGCAGATATGCCGCGATGTAACAACGAAAGTTATTTGTGAACACAATAGTCAACTGAACAATAAATATTGTATTTGACGTGATGTAAAATGTATATTCATGTCATTCACGATTGTTTATGTTCCGAAAGGGATAGGTAGAATTAATAATTAGGTGTTACTCACGTTGCGTGGAATTCTGATCCAGTTTCCGCAACCCATTATAACATATTCCAGGGACCACTGTGCCAAATTCCAGCCGGATCTGTATAGTCGTTAGCGTGATTAAGCAAAAAACGTCTACGTAAGCCTCGTTAAATGTTAAATGGCAAACAGCGTCATCTCTTATATGTCTTTTACGGCATCCACGAGAAGAGATAGAGTGGCATATGTATTTCACTTCGCCGTCGCGTTTCGAACCGGTGGTCCATTTGCCAAACGATAGATTCATTTTTTTTTAACGTTTTGTAAGTGCCGTATTAGTGGTCTATACAGAATAAATGGTTTTTGACTTTGACTTTGACTGGGGACATTTATTCTTAACAACCATCTAGAGAATTGCAATAAAATTAATTTTAACGGATTCTATCGTGTGTAGAATATACTGCTTCCGGGCTGTGAAAGCCTAAAGAATTAGATTCTATTGCGATTTATTTAATGATATTTTATTATTAGGCAGAGGTGTATTATACACCCACGATTCGCCAGTTATGTTAAGGTCCCAATGTGATAGGGGGCGAGCCTATTGCCATCTACCCCTGCGGGGATACAAGCGTGAAGTTATGTTATGTTATGTTTATGTTATTATTTACATTGAACCCTAGTAACCCGAAATCTCCCCGTGGCCATGGCTGCTAGAAAGCAACCGAAACGTCGGGTTCAATATAAATAATAAAAAACCATAAATAAATCGCCATGGAATCCGTTAAAAATAGTTTTATTTCAATGTGTGACATTCACTTAAGCTTCTGACAATATCACCATCTAGAGAAGTCAAGCCAAAGTACTTTAAAACTCCGGCATCACGCAAGGAAAGTTTAACCGCTGAACCAACCATTGTCCCGTAGTATCGTCTGGCCTACTGTACTCTACTTCGTCGAAGCTAGCTAAGATAAATTGCTTGTGTCACGAGTGGGTTCACGTCAGTAGTGTAATGGCCAGTATTCGAACCCGGGAGCTCTCGATCGTAAGGCCGTTTTCTTAACCACTAAATTTTATTACCACTGCTTCAATAGTGCTAGATAAACCATAGCTCTACCACCGCTGAAGCAATGCTGTTTAGGACTATCACAGACCGAATCTTAACACCGTTCGCGTTTATCAGTTGAGACAAATAATAAATTCATAGTAGGATTTGTGCGTGATGGATCCAAAAAGGCAGTAAATCTAGTGGTTTTTTTTGGGGTCTTGAGCAATCCCCGAATTAACTAATCAAATCATTATCGTTATCATATTAGAGGATATTAGCTTAAAATCGATATTAATAAGTACAAATGCGTTTTGGTATTAGGCACCTCGGCATTCTAACCGCGACCGATATAATTAGACGCGATGGTGACTATGTCAGATAGGACTAATTAATATTGAGGTTAGAAATAATATTTTTATAATTATATTCATGCATACGTGACAATATGTATGTAACATATAGTGACGTCTTTTTCCCGTTAGACTAGGTAGAGATAACATGATTCCACTTGCTAGGATCCTGGATAAGGTTTCCAACAATAAGAGGATCCGCGTACAAGTACGAGTACGAATGTCGGTAGTGATCTTTATCAGAATGCCTTATTATTATATATTTCACAATTAACTACAACCTCAAGACACTCTATTTATATATTCAATTTATTTTATTTAATGCTTCGTGTGATGGACCAGTAATGATTTTCTTTTCGGTGCGATTTTTTTTGTAGCAATCATTCGATGTATTGTGTAGGTTGATGGCATCCGTGTTACATTAGGGCCCAGTTGAAAACCAGCGTCAGATCCTCGTGGCCTGGCAGATGCTGAACTGGCTTCCTGTTACTGCAACCGTGGGACGCGTACCTTCCTTACATTGTGACAACTGTGTTTTCGACTCTATTTTAATCTGTACCTAACTACGTAATATGCTATTATTATTTCAATAATATGTATGTCTCTATCCTTCTGTTTTACCTGTCACTGTGTCTCGTGAAATTTGCAGTAATAAATGAGTCTTTTTTTCTTTCTTCTGTACGAGGTTTTCATTGCAGACAACTTTATGTAGCATAAAGTAAGTGGAGACAATAGTATTCAAGTCATTAAAAAAGAAAACATTTAATGATTACTTAGCTAACCCGCGGAATTCGTGTGAAACAAAACATTATGTTAGTCGTCTGTGTTCTACATAATTAAATGCTAAAAATAGTATTGTAATCTTTTTCTCTTCTTGGCGTCTGTAGACTTGAGACGGCGTGCGGTTTTAGTCGGTTCAAGCCCGACATGACCGCCCCCGCTGTACAGCGGGGGGGTATCCGAAGGGATTTCCGCACGAAAAAAAAGGTACTGCTATTGCATAAGTACTAGCAAATTATCATTTGTGAGTATGTTATTTTGAAGTTACACAGATTACCTATAGTTTCAGTCAAAAATCAATTTAATTTTCTTTACAAACGTATAAAATTACGTTTTATTGTTCTTCAAAGTATAAGTAATATTCATTACTCGCATAAAATAATGGAGATTCTTTTTAAGATGCTTATTGAATGAACGAGGTTTGAAAGTAAAAGTACGAGATTTTCAGCTGCTTTGTAAGAGGAAAAAATATATGGTTGGCAACCTCGATCCTGGCATACGCCTTTCGCTGCTTTTACTTTCATTATTGTTTCTATTATTCCTGTTACTCATGAGCTGGTATTTCTTTGAAACGTCCTCGATCTGATTGGCATACGTACCCATTTAACCCTCACCTCATACATCTGTTTCTTCGATCGTCTTTCGTTCACCCTCTCTACATGTCCGAACCATCTAAGCATCCCTTTCTCTATCTTGGTCACTACATCTTCCATCATACCATCATTGGTCTATTCAACGTCATTCCAACTTTTATAATCAGCACGAATAATTTTGCTATTTATAAAATAATTTAATGTTATAATGCGAAAAATATTCATTACACAAAACTCAAATTTTTGTATGTTGAACTAGTGACTCACAGCTATACATCGGCACATCAGGACGTTGAAATGTAAGTAGGTATAGCAAGAATTGCTAATTGTTTTGTTAAATAAATTTTCCGTCTTTCCATGATAAGGTGCTGCGCAGACGACGGAGCGGGGCGGGCAAAATACCCGCGGTGCAATCTTGTTGTTACTCTATTTACGTTGCATTGTGTCCACGTATGCCCGCTATGCGACATGACCTTTAAGGTGCGCGGACAAAATGCAACCTTATAGTACTACTAATAAGAGTGCATCGCGTACATTTTACGCGTTCCGCGCCGTCTTCTGGGTAGTGCCTTAAGAGCTCTGTTTGGATTTAATATAGGGACAGACCGTCTAATAATCTACTCTTTAAATATTTACCAGAAGAGGGTCGGGTACGGGTTCTAAATGCCGCCAGAGGCTCGTCCGGTAATCGGCAGGAGTACCGACTTGGAGGTATGGTTGACTGGGCTCCGTAGATCTTGGTGGGCCCTATAGATATAATATGTATGTATTTACAAAAAATATGTTTATCCGCTTTCTAGAACTCTAAGCTAGTTAAGCTATGGTTACTTTTGGTCTAGATAGCGCTGTGTAGAATAACTTTAAAAAATATTTTAGTACTAATTAATTTAATTATATTAATTAATTTGTTTTTATTAAAAATCGTGTAAAATCGCGTTGATTCAGAAATATACCTTTATTTATCATTTTAAGTTTATCTATATACCTAGGTAAATAGATAAACTTAAAATGAAAAATATTGTCTTAATACAAAATTTACATTCAAATCGTTAAAGCAGTTTCCGAGATATTCATGCACAAAATTATATTTATAAGAATTGCTTATTTATTATTATTACAATAACTAAAACTTACTTCTTTTAGCTAAACAATATACCTATACAACTTACAATGCTTAATCTCAAATTATGAGCGAGGTCAGACAGAAATTATTTTTTAAATTTATTTTCGTCGACAGTATATTTCGTACTGTTACACTTTACTAGTGGTCCGAGGCTATTTTTTGTACTCAGCTTAATTAGTAGAAACCTGCCACAATATTTGGGGCTCTAACGAACGTGCGCATGTAAAAACTAGCGAAGAATAATAAATATTAAGTAGAAACAAGTTGAATTCCTGAGACGAGCTCAGCCGAATACAAGGGATTTTCGATTTTGCGTTTATTTATTTTTTGCGATTTTTTGCGATTTTTTCTTTATCTTGCAATGGTTCACCCCAGCACGAATCTATTACTCATCTCCTTCATACCCAAAACCGTGACAGAAAATTGGCAACGACGACGTCGACGACGACAACTCGATAGCAATAAGCCCTATTGCTATCGAGAAATCGAGAATCTAAAGAAAATCCCTAAAAATCTCTGGTAAATAGAATCCCACCAAAAACATACATACATAGTGACAACAGCACACTTCACGAGCTTCCTCTACGGTCATTAAACCTTTCATGCAAGCCCGCAAAACATTTTTGTGTAAAATAACGCCTATACGAGTAGACGACATGCTTGCACTATAAGAAAGTTATCAGATCTTATGATGACCTAAGTTTCTAACTCTAGAAGTACTTGATATTTTCGGAAGTTTACGCGAAAATCACACATTGATATAAAACTATTTTTAACGAATTCTATCGCGATTTATTTGAAGTTATTTTATTATTTACATTGAACCTGAAGTTTCGGTTGCTTTTCAGCAGCCATGGTCACGGGGAGAATATAAAATAACATCAAATAAATCGCGATAGAATCTGTATATTTATACATTACCTTAAATCAGGCAGTTTTCAAATGCCATATGTTATATATATATATGACGGAACCAAAAAAAGAAAATTGGTTAAATGTGAGTGTTATAATACTTCTGCCTAACCCCTCGAGGATAAACAGGCGTCAGTATATTATGTTTTTGTACATCTGTACATCTAGACAGACAGGGGTGAATTATTATTTATGACATATTCATATCCTTTTTTGTACACATAAACATAGGATATTTATATACAAAGGCGAGCTTAACCTAATGCTGAGTTTTCTTCCATTATTCATGAGTTATGTGTTTATTAATTCTTGACTCTGTGCGTCTTCTAAAAACCTCCTAACAGAAAAAACCCGACCTTGCTTGTCCCGGGAATTGAACCCGTCATGCGCAGCAGCCACACTCGCTACCGTAACAATAACAAGACTGTTAAAACTCTATATTATAAAACATACTAAAATAACATTCATATCATCAGCGGCTATAGCCCAGTGGCGTACGTAACGGACTGCTGAGATGAGGTCTCGAGTTCGATGCCCAGTCGCCCCAGGCACACACGTCTGACTTTTCGTAGTTTTGTGTGTATTAAAAAATGTTAATTATCGCTCGCTTAATAATGTGCCCGGTAGATGGCAATAGGCTCGCCCCCTATTATATTGGGACCTTAACATAACTGGCGAATCGTGGGTGTGTAATACACCTCTGCGTACCCCTTCGGGGATACAGGCGTGAAGTTATGTTATGTTATAATATATATAAAACAGGTTTTATTATAATCTCTGTGCGAGACATAATTCGGCCTCTCGTGTTCACCTGCCAACCAAAATTAGCATATAATGATTTCACCTACTTGATAATTGAGCAAAAGTGCCGATATTCGTTGACACACCACACACGACCACTGCTTGCCATACACATTGCCACGTAAAGGTCGACTTACATAAGCTCGGATGTGACTATCGACATACTTACCGGCTAACCGATACGGTGGCGGCACGACTTGACCGAAATTTCTGTCGTGAGTTCGCGACAATTCGGTCAAGTGTAATTACGTCACAGGCTGGAATGTGATTCATTAGAATAGTGTCCACATTACTTAAGTAGGTAGCCGTTTTAGTCTAAGTATGAATTTTCTTCTTTATGTAGTAACTAGCTGACCGGCAAACTTTGTTTCGTCTTAGAATCAAATTATTTTGGCTACCTTATCAGCTGATATTCGTGAATGTCTTATATTAATAATGTAAAATAAATATACTACGACTTTCTACACAGAGCTCTTTAGACCCAAAGTAAGCATAGTTTAACTAGCTTGTGTTATAGGTTCCAGAAGTAAGCTTAGTTTAACTAGCTTGTGTTATGGGTTCCAGACTGCGGATAAACATACTTAGATACTTTTTTTTGTAAACACATACTTGTTATACATAGAAACACCCAGACAAATGCAAATAGACATATTCATGCATACAAATATTTGAACTGAGCGGGAATTGAACGCGCGCCCCCTGTCGTAGCAGTCGAATGCACAATGATGTCTAATAGACATTCAGCACGTGTTCAAAATATAAGTAGGAAGGGTTATGGGGCTATCAGGCCCCAGGCTAATTTTTTTTTTTTTTTATACCACTAAGGAACCCGTTTCTTTTTTTTAATATCTTTATTATCTTTTTAGACTAATTATACTTTTCATATCTTATGAAAAAAAAGTGGTTATAACTACAATTAAAGGTATCAAACTGTCCGTCCAATGAAGAATAGAGAGAACGCTCTACAAAACGTGTTCTAACTTTTCGAAGCTCACTGTGGCGTAGCGGTAGTGTATGCGACTGCTACGACAGCGGACGCAGGTTCGATTCCCGCTCAGTGCAAATATTTGTATGCATGAATAAGTCTATTTGCATTAGTCTGGGTGTTTCTATGTATAACAAGTATGTGTTTACAAAAAAAAGTATCTAAGTATGTTTATCCGCATTCTAGAACCCATAACACAAGCTAGTTGAACTATGCTTACTTTGGGTCTAGAAAGCGCTGCGTAGAATGTAAATCCGGGTACTGTACTTAATTATGATGTCGTAATTCCACATTACATATTAATCATCAACTGTTACACTTCTACAACACGAGTTATCTCAACGCGAACTTAAATTACTCCACTATGTTACGGGGAAAACACATTGCACTCCGCCCAAAACAATTGCGATTAAATCTATTACATACTTATATTATGGCATAATTACTCATGGCCTATCCGCGGCTCAATCCGCACTCAGAACGTTTAATTGTAGAACAGAAGGCCGTTGCGTAATTTATCCGACTGGCTGAGTGACATAACCGTGATGAAACCCTTGCGTCACTTGATAATTTCGAATATTGGCCTGCCGAGGACTGTCGAGATGCCTACTCGGACATCTTAATAAGTAGGTTCGGCTGTCGTCGGATGTCTTCGGATGTCTTCGGATGTCTCCGGAAGTATTGTTGTTGATGGTTTGGTATTTAATACATAATACGGATTGATCAGGACATTCATTGATCAAATTTATTAATGTGTTAAAAAGGGTAGGTCAATAGCAATTGAAACTGGTTTGCTTGTATGTAACGGTTTAATGACAGTAGAGGAAGCTCGTGAAGTGTGTACCTACTGTAAGGCAGTCCATCATCTTCTGTCTATTATAACTAGGAATTCAGTGCAGGGTGCGACTGAAATAAATAGCTGAACGAGCAGGACTCTTACTTGAAAATACGACATCTTACTACGGTCGCGCGCTTAGCTAAGGCCGCGCGCTCGTGAAACTGTTTTTCGGTGATTATTCCTCAATGGTACATCGGACATGAACCATCTCGCTTCAAAACACTCCTCAGTGTCCACACTATCACTGGGGTAAATTTGGTCAAGATCGCGTGACTGGTTACGGAGGAGTTCAGCCACCAACAAACGGCTATGCCGGGTATAAAGTATAATAAAATAAATTGAAATTAGATTATTTGATCAATTACAAGCAGACGGAGCTTTGGATCAATTCTTATTTACGTTTTACTTTATTTGATTTAGTTTCTTATTTATTATCCTACTATTTTGTTTAACCCACCCACGATTCGCCAGTTATGTTAAGGTCCCAACGTAATAGAGGGCGAGCCTATTGCCATTTGCAGGGCACATTATTAAGCGAGCGATAATTAAAATTGAATACACCTCTGCCTACCCCTTCGGGGATACAGGCGTGAAGTAATGTTATGTTATGTTATTTTGTTTAAATAATAATATTTTTGATATACCTATAGGCGGAGCATGGAACAGCATTTTTTTTTAATGTTTGACCTTTATACTACCTATGTTTATATATTTTATATATCTATATATATATATATATATATATCTATATATATATATATATATATATATATATATATATATGCAACATTTTAGATTATAAATAATAATAAACTAAAATATTTATATCCTAAAAAAGAGTATGTACAAAATAAAAAGTTTAGGTGTCAAAGAATTAGGGCTGCACACGCTGGCGGACTGCCCGGCGTGGGAGGCGCCGAGGCGTGACCTCGTGGCAGCCATCGGGGTGGGAGTCCTCTCGCTCGGCAGCATGATTGCGGCAATGGTGCGGAGCGCGAGCGCGTGGGCCGCCGCCGCCTCCTTCTGCGAGCATGTAATGCTCGCGAAGGAGGTGGCGGAGCGCGCCCGGGAGAGACTTAGAACTCTCCCGGTCCGCCGAGCCCGCAACTTGCTCGCCGCGCATCGCAGGCAACTCAGGCGCCGGAGGTCGCTTAACGACCTCCGTCCTCCATGAGCGCAGGCCTGGGGGTGGCGGGTGAGGCCACCTGTCACCCCAGCAGAAGCAGGCCGGGACGGTGGGGCGACTAGCGCCCCTCCCCCAAACCCCGGCAAGACGGGGACACCGTGGTTCCCAAACCCGAGGGGGCCATCTCGAAACCGGAGATGGCCCAGGGTCAGTCGGGGTGCGAGGGATATGCTCTATGGGCAACCTTACACCCCGGCGTCTGTAGACCCGAGACGGCGTGCGGTTTTAGTCGGTTCAAGCCCGACATAACCGCCCCCGCTGGCACGCGGGGGGGTATCCGAAGGGATTTCCGCACGAAAAAAAAAAAAAAAAAATTTTCAAATTCAAATTCAAATTTATTTATTTCATGAAGCATAGGTTACACAAAGATGTTATAATCATAATAATAGTTCAAGCTATGTTCCGCCAAAGGCATACGAAATATTGAGTTAGGTAAATCATAATTCATACAAAATAGAAAAACATGTCCATGCAGAATTCAAATACATAAGTTAATTAGGTCAGAACGCAAAGTAAAAGCTATTAATGTCAGAATAATCAAGTCAAATGCAAAAATGTCAAAATATTAAAAAGGTATGTCAAATGTTATATTTAGGGTCATTTTATAAATTTTATTGATTTTAAAGTTTATTTTATGAAGAGCTACAGTTTATCATTTAGGTACTCACTTACAGAGTAATACGCTTTGGTGCATAATAATTTGACAAGTTTAGTCCTAAATTCAGGAACATTCTTACAAATCTTCATGTCATCTGGTAACTTGTTATAAAGCTTAGGTGCCATCACATAGACGCTTTTATGAAAAAAAGTCGTTTTTGATGACACCAAATGCAAATTCTCTGAGCGACGTTGACTTTCTACGCGCTTGAATAAGTGCATATTAGTCTTTACAAAAATGTTTACTTCAAGGATATAGAGAGATGGCAGGGTCAGAATATTGAGGCTTTGAAAATGTGGTTTGCAGGTATCGGTTCGATGCAACTTACAGATGGCTCGTATACATTTCTTTTGGGCTATGAATGCGTCGTTTATATTTGTGGCATTACCCCAAAAGAGTACACCATATCGCAAAGTGGAAGCGACATAGCCATGGTAGGCTGTTAAGAGAGCAGTTTTATTTGCAATTCTCCCCAACTTATACAAGGCATAAGAGAATTTATTGAGTTTCAAACAGACATTGTCTATTTGAGTTCTCCATGACATATCACTATCTACATGTAAGCCTAAAAATGTTGTGCAGTTCGTCTCCATTATTTTATCATCTTTATAATTTATTTCTAATTGTAATTGATTTATTTGTTTTAATTTAAATGTCATGGTTTTAGTTTTAGTCAGATTAATTTTTAAATTATTAGCATTTAGCCAGTCAACAATTGTAACAAGGCTTGTATTAATGTTATATTCAATTTCTTTATAATCACCAGTATTAAACATGACCGTGCTATCGTCAGCAAATAATGTCATTGGTTGGGGGATTATTTTCGGAAAATCGTTAATGTAGCATATAAAGAGCAGTGGCCCCAAAACTGATCCTTGAGGAACACCGTATAATAATGATCTGGGGCTAGATGAGCAAACTAGTTCACTTTTAGATTTAATGTTGATTTGACTTATCTGAGTGACTTGTGTTCTGTCTTGTAAGTACGATTTTATAATATCATGAGCGTTACCTCTAATTCCGTAGTCATATAGCTTACGCAGAAGTACGTCATGGTCCACATAATCAAATGCCCTCGCCATATCCATATACATAGCTACTACTGGCTTCCTACTATCTATATTAAAAAAAAAAAAAATTAAAAAAAAAAGGTGTCAAAGAATTCCTCCCCATCGATTCACCCCAGCAGAAGCAGACCGGGACGGTGGGGCGACTAGCGGCCCTCCCCCAAACCGGGGCAAGACGGGGACACCGTGGTTACCAAATCCGAGGGGGCCATCTCGAAACCGGAGATGGCTCAGGGTCAGTCGGGGTGCGAGGGATATGCTCTATGGGCAAACTTACACCCCGGCGTCTGCAGACCCGAGACGGCGTGCGGTTTTAGTCGGTTCAAGCCCGACCGCCCCCTCTGGCCGGCGGAGGTTACCGAAGGGAGTTCCGCATGAAAAAAATAAAAAGGGTGTCAAAGAATTCCTCCCCACCGATGTCGACTGGTAACGTACCCAAAAGCTAGCAATAATATTGTTACTCTTGGCAAAAAGCGAATGTTACATACGCATTTATTTAAAAAAATTCAAACCGAATCAGCTGACCGAGCCGGTCAATGTTAAATATGTATGTGACCCTTAAATACGCTTTTCAGGTCAACAATTACTAACTACATTTAGTAATGCATTATATAATACTAAATGTACTAGTTAAATAAGTGTGTTAGTACTAATCACAGTCTAATTACTCCATTTTTTAATTATGTTATTTAGCAATTAACCTTCTTTGTGATGTACTCAATGGCACATGTGTTTTACCTGTGGGAGTTGTTCCTGCTTACGCGTAATTCCTACAATCCCGGGTTCTTTAAGTGGGGTATGAAAAATCCATCAAGCTAAAACCATCATTGTAGTATTCTTGGTATAAAAACTACCTTTGGCTTACCATCAGGCGATGTGAAGTAATGTTGACGTGTTCACACAAAGAGGTGTTCTACCAATATGAATTTTCGCGTGTCTAACTGTTTAGTATAAGTTACAGTGTGGAAACTGTGTAAAAAGTAACCTCAGGACAGGGTCGCGTTGTGTTGATAAGTTTAGTAAAAATTTTTTGGTCTTTAGGCCTTTAAATGTAAAATTGATGAATGCCGCGGTAGCCTAGTGGTATGGGTAATGGACTGCTGAGACGAGGTCTCGGGTTCGATCCCAGGTTTTACCATGGCACACACCAATGACTTTTCGATGCTTTTCGAAGTTATGTGTGTATTTATCGCAGGTTTATAAGTGCCCGGTTAATGGCAATAGGCTCGCCACATTACATTGGGACCTATACATAAACTGGCGAAATGTGGGTGATAGCACTTCTGCCTACCCCTTCGGGGATATAGGCGTGAGTTTATGTTATGTTATATTATGTTATGATTTTTACTTTTGACAATAAAAAAGTCATACAAATCCGATGAGCCGTTGAAGTTTTGCGCTTATCAACTAATTTAGCGATACATTTTTATTTGTACAGAACACATAACATAACAACATAACATAACTTCACGCCTGTATCCCTGAAAGGGTAGGCAGAGGTGTCTTACACACCCACGATTCGCCAGTTATGTTAGGTCCCAATGTAATAGGGGGCGAGACTATTGCCATCTACCGGGCACATTATTAATTATTATTGTACAGAATTATTTATTAAGTAATAATTAAATCGATTAAAAAAAATCATCTGTATATAAATATTGATACCGATAATGTGATTCAAACGTCACAGCTGCCTAACGAGATGATTTCGCATCTTTGTGCACAAGTCCGTATCTAAATAATTACAGTACAGCCCATAAAATGTAATGTATTCCGTGCTCCGTTTTCACTAGGAGCTAAATGTTAATTACAATCTTAAGTAAGTTAAAAAAACCACAAACAAATATTTCAACAACCGTGACGCGCCGCTTAATTTATTTAAATGCGTTACAAATATTATATTTAAACTAGCGCACCCGCGAGACGTCATCCTGCCCGAAAATAAGCACTGCATTAATCAAATTTGGTGACATATCGACAGCAGCGCTACCTACCGGGTGCAATTATGTTTTCAAACCGGATGGTTTGAAACCCTTCTTGAAGAACCCCTTTATTCCATTCGACACTTTTAATTCTCTTTGGTTTTACAGGCGTTACTAGGTCACGATAATCGCATACCATCACATAGGTCGTGTGCTTATTTACTATTTTAATCAATGAATTCTATGTATCATAGACTGGCTGACTGGCTGTTCGGAACAAAAAAAATCGTATAGATTTTTAGACGCAATAGTACACAATTTTGACGCCACCTTTTGTTGCTGTCATAGCCACACATTTAATAATACAATTATTTTATAAAAAATTATATGAGATCATCACCTGACATCTGTAAAGAAGTGTAAGAGTGCCAAAATTATGATCTATGGTGAGGTGTCCCGTCCACCCCCGAAGTGAGACACACTTTTTGTTCTGAAGTGCTTGTCTAGTATACATAGAGTTATTGATTTTAATATCAAATATCAATAACCCCATCATCAGTCATCATTTGGGCTGATGAAGATGATGAACCGAGTCGGTCGTATCTATAGCTTGCACTTCATGTGAGTCTGTGCTCCGATGAAGGTTATTACATAACTATTATACGAAACATGTTTAAATATAGAATCACAGATTGCTAAGAGCCTTATTCAGCAAAACGGATATGACTGCCTTATAGATACTGTCTGAATCGGTAAGATGTTGTAATATCGTGTTCCCATCATGACATTTTACCAAATACATACCACTAATAAATATTCAAGAGGTCAGGTACATCGGATGATTTTGCTCAGTTTTAAAGTTCGGTACCCAAAGGGTAAAACGGGACCCTATTACTAAGACTCCACTGTCTCTCCGTCTGTCACCACAGTGACAAAATTTCAACTTTATAGCTATCACCGTTCATAAACCCCATGAAAGAATTCGAACGAAAAAAAAAAGCATGAACGTTGACAGCTGGAGTTGAAATTTTCAAAGATGCAGGCCTGGGGGGGGGGGGGTGGCAGGTGAGGCCACCTGTCACCCCAGCAGAAGCAGCAGGCCGGGACGGTGGGGCGACTAGCGCCCCTCCCCCAAGCCGGGGCAAGACGGGCACACAGTGGTTCCCAAACCCGAGGGGACCATCTCGAAACCGGAGATGGCCCAGGGTCAGTCGGGGTACGAGGGATATGCTCTATGGGCAATCTTACACCCCGAAGTCTGTAGTCCCGAGACAACGTTCGGTTTTAGTCGGTTCAAGCCCGACATAACATGACATGACATTTGCTACATATTGATCTGCCGTATGTTTGCAATTGGTTAAGTAGAACCGGAGAATTTAATTAGTAGAATGATTGAAATAAAGTATAATATAGATACATATAAAAATAGTAAATATATACAATTACCGGCCAGCTAGGGCGGTTATGTCGGGCTTGAACCGACTAAAACCGCACGCCGTCTCGGGTGTTTAGACGCCGGGGTATAAGGTTACCCATAAAGCATATATCCCTCGCACCCCGATTCGAGATGGCCCCTCGGGTTTGCGAATCACGGTGCCCCGTCTTGCCCCGGCCTGCTTCTCCTGGGGTGACAGGCGGCCTCACTTAGCACCCCCAGGCCTGCGCTCATGGAGGACGGAATTTTGTACCTATACCTAACCAATATCGAGATAACAACACTGGTAGATGTGAAAACACACCGTGTGGTTTTACTCGGCTCGAGTATGAAATAACATAGGCCTCACCTCTAAACCTAACCGTTAGCTCCGGTGGGGAGTCCTTACTGATAATAGCTAAGTTACTATGTAGATAATTTTTACCAAATTCAAAAGGCTACAAACTCAAGTCTTGTAACATGGCCGCGAACTGTCGGCACTGGATGCACTCCTCGTACAGTCCAATAGTTTCTCTAACCTTGGCAGTTGCGTACTCTGTTTATATACGCTGCGTGTGCGCAGGCCCGCGTTACAACACTCGTGGCCACGTCGCAACGATGATACCAGTTTGATAAGGTACCGCCAATTTGTTTCGACGATCTATGTCGAGATAATCTATTCGGCATGTCTAAAACCGGTCTCATATATATTTAAGTGGTTTCCAAAACGATGTTCACAGTTCACCTGTTTTATTGTCACGCGATATATTTGTGCTTATGAAAATTATTTTGAATTGACTTGAAACGATATATGTCAGAAACCTCTAACTGAAATGGGGTCGGGTGAGCCATGTCTTCACATTCACCTGATAAGTGGGCTCACGCGGTTACACCCTGGTAGCCAGAAGATGGAAGATGGAAGTCTGGGCTATTGAGGAAACGTTGGCGGGACGACATCGACTTCTTTATCCCAGATTGGTGGGATCCAGGAAAGGACACACAGAGGTGGAACGATTTGGGGGAGGCTGGAGCAGTCGGAAAAATGGGTTAGCGTAAAAAAAAACATTTAGAAGAAAAATTGAGTTTAATAATCCTAAATAATGGTTTAGATCCTTAATTTTTTTTAACAAAAAGCAATTATTCACCCATATGTCTTTTGTCCAGCAGTGGACTAGCATAGGTTGATGATGGTGATGATGATGATGATGTCTTTTTTTAATAAAAGAGTTCAGTTATTTTCTCGTGGATTCTTTCACCAGATATTGACCAACACGGAATCATAAAAAAAAAATTGTTGGCGTAGCAATATTTTTTTGTTCATAGGTGATACCATAACATAACTTCACGCCTGTATCCTTGAAGGGGTAGGCAGAGGTGTATTACACACCCACGATTCGCCAGTTATGTTGAGGTCCCAATGTAATAGGGGGAGAGCCTATTGCCATATACCGTGCACATTATTAAGCGAGCGATAATTAACATTTATTACAATAGGTGATATGATAGGATTATAGGGGAAGTTAATTTGTCTAAACCCTTCAAGTTACGATTAAAGCACCTTACACCCCGGCGTCTGAAGAGCCGAGACGGCGTGCGGTTTAAGTCGGTTCAAGCCCGACATAACCTCCCCCGCTGGCCGGCGAGATGGTATCTGAGGGGATTTCCGCACGAAAAAAAAAAAGAATCGATTAAAATGCTTTAATCGATTCTTTTTTAGCTTATCGATCAAGCATTCTACTCTTTTGAGTAACTGATAACTGTCAAATCTATTTAGATATTAAGATAATGAATTCCATTATGGTTTTTGAATTATCGTTGTTATTATTATTATTAGTATTTAACGACCTGTGTGGCCCGGCAGTAAAGCAGCTACGGGGCAGTGGTTGCGGGTTCGATTTCCACTGAGTGCAAATATTTACATGCTAAAATAAAATTATTTACAAAGAAATTAGAAAATGTATTTAAGTATGTTTATCTGCCTTTCAAAAACCCATATAAAAGCTACTAGCTGATTATACTTAACCAATTGCAATCAAACCTTCGACAGATTTTAAGTCTGACCAAGACCTTCCTTACAGAAAACACAGCATCAGAATCCGTTCAGTAGTTTTTGCATCCATAAACAGACAGACAAGAATTGTACAAAAAACTATTTTTGTGTTCAGGATCGCATCAGAATCCGTTCATTAGTTTTTGCGTCCATAAACAGACTGACAAGAATATTAGACAAAAAACTATTTTTGTATTCAGGATCGTTCATTTGAAATAACCCAAGTTTTTTTAAATATCTCCAATGTACAGACCCACCTAATTTTCAATTTTATAATAGTATAGATAGACGCTTAGTTTAAGGTCTAAAAAGTGGCCAAGTGGGAGTCTGACTCGCCCATGAAGGGTTCTGTAGCAGTAAGTAACATAATAATGCATTTTTAAAAAATTTATATTTGAGTTGATTGAATGAAAGGTAAATTGCGTCAAAGGTAAATACGCCGGGGTGTAAGGTTGCCCATGAACCCTAAAAAGCGCTGTGTAGAATATCCTAAAAAATATTATTCATAGAAGTTAACAAATTAAAAAAACACCAATATTTAAATAGTCAATCTATTTAATATATTCCAATAATAATGATAATTTCGTCGACGTGTAATAAACTATTCTCATAAATAAATAAATGAGTTATGAGGTTATCAGAACAAATTCTTTACTTATTAAGCAAGTGGTGCAGTTTGAATGCCATTAAAATCCCCCGCTCAGCCTTGGCTGAGCCGTTACTACACTTTATGTAATAGTTAGTTAATTATCAAGAAAATAAATACTGACATACAAAAATACTTTGTAAAAACAATTGAATTCTAGATTATTTCGTCAATTTTAAAGATATTGCAATACTTTAGGCTGATATATATATATATTTTAATATTCTACGACATTCTATACAGCGCTTTCTAGACCCAAAGTAAGCATAGTTTAACTAGCTTGTGTTATGGGTTCCAGAATGCGGATATACATACTCATATACTTTTTTTTTGTAAATACATACATATTATACATAGAAACACCCAGACCAATGCAAATATACATATTCATGCATACAAATATTTGCACTGAGCGGGAATCGAACCCGCGCCCCCTGTCGTAGCAGTCGAATGCACTACCGCTACGCCACAGAGACCGTTCAATTCTGTATTCAGAACGCAATTTTATTGGTGCCAATCATAGATTATTTTAACTAATCACCGGCTCAAAGTGCTCGCGTCATTGTTTGACAAGTCCTTTTATTGATTTTTTGCACAGAGAATCATAAGATGCTTAATATGATACCAGACGGCATACTAAATTTAAATTTTGTCTATGACGCACAATCTCTTTCTTTCTAGTCACTTGGTAATATACACTATGCTTTTCTTTTCTTTCTAGTTGAAGCAAATTTTCGACAGTCATCACTTGTCGCCATGGTAACAACTAAGATATATAACAATATTGACGTATTAGTTGTCAGTTTTTAGACAGGGTCGGATTCAGTACTCGGGGTGCGAGGGATATGCTCTATGGGCAACCTTACACCCCGGCGTCTGTAGACCCGAGACGGCGTGCGGTTTTAGTCGGTTCAAGCCCGACATAACCGCCCCCGCTGGCCGGCGGGGGGGTATCCGAAGGGATTTCCACACGAAAAAAAAAAGTGTCGGATTCAGTACTAATATTAATTTGTTATTTGAAAAGAATAATATTGCTTAAAATTAAATTAACAACTAAATTAGTCTATTCGTTCCCATTCTAATTCCAGGGGCCTACTTGATATTTTGGATAATAAAATGTTTAATTCTGGCCTTTCTCAATCAATTTTATGAACGTATACAGTTGATCAGTTATGCGTAGAGGTTGTCAGCGTTAGTTCCACCACGTCTGAGCTACATTGCATGTATGATAATTATTTGACTTCAAAATACATCGGATGTGTTCGTTCTTATATGTCTATGGTTTTTTGGTTGACCAGTTAGTGAACGTGCACGAACTTTTGACGTTGGTCAAGATTGAAATAAAACTATTTTTAACGAATTCTATCGCGGTTTATTTGATGTTATTTTATATTTTACATTGATCCCGACGTTTCGGTTGCTTTTCAGCAGCCATGGTCACGGGGGGACCATCGGTCCTGAAAAGCAAAATCTTATATTAAAAAGAGGTAGATACACCGCTGGTGCTTAAATTAAGCTCATTGGGCTACCCCAACGAAAGCACGAGTTTATATATAATAACATCAAATAAACCGCGATAGAATCCGTTTAACATAGTTTTATTTCAATGTGTAACATTCGCGTAAACTTCCGACATTATTATGTTGGTAAGATTTTTACCCTTTTTTTTAACGTGCTATCATACTATGGCACTAAAGCATTATTATTTATTCACCTGGACCTAAACATAAACTGGCGAAATGTGGGTGCTAGCACCTCTACCTACCCCTTCGGGGATATAGGCGTGAGTTTATGTTATGTAGCCGCGGTAGCCTAGTGGTATGGGTAATGGATTTCTGAGACGAGGTCTCGGGTTCGATCCCAGGTTTTACCATGGCACACACCAATGACTTTTCGATGCTTTGCGAAGTTATGTGTGTATTTATCGCAGGTTTATAAGTGCCCGGTTAATGGCAATAGGCTCGCCACCTATTACATTGGGACTTAAACATAAACTGGTGAAATGTGGGTGCTAGCACCTCTGCCTACCCCTTCGGGGATATAGGCGTGAGTTTATGTTATGTTATGTATTTATTCACCCAAAATCCGGTCAAATGTCGGTATGTTTTCAAGCCACAAGTACAATGCTACGAAGTTTCTTACACCTTCACACAGGACATCATTTCAACGATACACATCAATTATTTATTTCGCCCGTCTGCAGAATCACGCATCACGAAATGACGTCTTTAGAAGTAAGTTCACACCCAGGACCATTCGAATACGAGTCCGTCACGCCTTCGCTATTAGGCTACCGCCATTTATAAAGCAGATTTTGATTTTCCATTTAAATAAATAGCCATCTATATTCGAACCGAGGTGACATGAAATTCCTATAAAGACATAAAGTGACCTCGCACGTGCAGAGAGGTCACGGCGAGGCTCGTAAACAGTGTTTACTGCGTGTTTGGTCAATCATTGTGTTTGCCAGCCTCTCAGCGTGAGCGCTAATGGTAGATTATGATGATTGGAAGGTGTTTGCTCTGAAGTAATTCAATTAACTATACAGCCTTAACTCTATGTACCTACAAATACTCACATATGTTTATGTGCGAAGATTTAAGTAGAAGTGTATAAACATTTACCACTCCCAACCTCGAGCCGAAAGTCTGCACCAGAGTCTGGTCCGTCAATCAAATAGCATATTGGATTGTAGCTGAGGTTAGTTTGCTTGATGCTGTGACTTAAGCCTGCTCGAACTTTGTATTCTCGTCTTTTTTTAAGTTAAACTTCTTTTAGCGCGTAAGGGAAAAATGATGAGAAACATTTTTTACGGTGCCCGCGCACAACGTCACGAAAAACCGACACCATGAACATAACATACCTTCACGCCTGTATCCCCGAAGGGGTAGGCAGAGGTGTATTACACACCATGAGCTTAGCTAGAAAACCGAAACTCTGAAGTTAGCTAGTGAACATTTCACTTTGAGAATGTTTGTAGAATTTGAGGTTAGTTGACGGTATGTATTATTTATTTACATCATAAACTAAAATAAATTTTCACATTATTATTTCTACAAACGGGAGATAACGCGTCAGATAAAATTTTGAAACGATTTTTATCTTGTTACGCCAAAGAAGTACAACTTCTTACGTGCCTACATAAGTATACAGAAACTATTTTTTTATTTTTTTGGGAAACCAAGCAGTTAACGTAGTTACTTATATACGTACTCAATAAAGCCCGGTTGGCAGCAATATGTCTATATGGAACCGAAAAACAATTGTTAAAAGGTCATTATTAATACACCTCTACCTATCCTTCCAAGGATATTGTTATCATATGCTAGCCGCAGAAATCCTTGACCAAAATCGTACCCGGATGTTCAATATTAAATAATTTCAAACCGTACCCAGTTTTATTATATAATGAAATATTTAAAGTGCCTTTTATGTTAATGTGATTATACACTAGATAATAAACTTTATGGCTATGGACATAAGGACTCGTATTTTTATATTGAGGTCACTGACGTTATTGGAGAATGAATGACTTTTTTTTTAACTACTAACTAAAATACTAAACTGAACTAACTGCATCACTAGTATTCCTGCTAACTTAGCTTAGCTGGAGAGCTAAGCTAAGTTGCTTGCGTTAAGACTGGTTTCACATCGGAGGTGCAATGACCAGAATTCGAACCCGGGACCTCTCAATCGTAAGCTTAGTAGTTAAGGAGTCGCCTTAACGGCTAAGCTACCGACTTGAATGAAATGTAAACAAAAATCTTATATGATATTGTCGGAAGTTTACGCGAATGTCACACATTGAAATAAAACTATTTTTAACGGATTCTATCGTGATTTATTTGATCTCATTTTATATTTTACATTGATCCCGACGTTTCGGTTGCTTTTCAGCAGCCATGGTCCCCGTGACCAAAATCTTATATTAAAAAGAGGTAGATATACCGATGGTGCTTAAATTAAGCTCATTGGGCTACCCCAACGTAAGCACGAGTGCAACAAGACATACACTTCTTCTTTTGTGTCAATGATTCTCCCTATATTAGATTAAGACAAGCTGACCCGGCAAACTTCGTTTCACCTTAAAATAAAGTTATATTGGTTACCTTATCAGCTGAATTTATTTCGTGAATGTCTCCTTGCACCCCGGCATTGAGGACCCGAGACGGCGTGAGGTGGTCGGTTCGAGTTCGACATAACTAGTTCGATTACTGGCCAGCGGGGTAATCCGTGGCGAATTCCGCAAAAGACTAAACTAAGAATCAATGAAAAACGGTCCACCCTTTCTTAAGTTTATTTCGGTCATCAGTAACATGACTTTATTTTATACGCTGCGATGCCACATGGAAGGAAAGTATCTTAAATAATATAGAAAACTGTCACATGCAACTGTCATTGTTTAGCTCGGAGATGCACTTAATCAGCAAGTGCGAACGAGAAAAAAGTATGACTTATATTAAACAGCACGGCACACTTTTGACATCGCGATAGTTTTGAGATAACATTAGCTCATTTTAATATTTAAATCATTGAATGTAGATGAGGCGGTTGAATTAGCCAGTTAATTAGACGCCTACGCCGCTCATTAAACGTAGGCATCCAATCAAATGACTATACTGATAAATTAATTGGACTAGGATGACTCGACGTATGCGCCAGAATGCCTTAAGTGACATCGAGTTTGCAATGACATCAAATTTCATTGTATTGTGGTACATATTTTTTTTACAATACTAGTAACCGTTAGTTTATCTTTTATGGAAGCAAATGCAGTCTGACTCCCCTTACCCGTTACCCCTCTCCCTCCCTCCCCCCTCCTTTTCCAATGTCAATCACTTGATAATCTTGGCGGATCTTGGTGGACCCAGGAAAAGACGGTTAGGTTAATTTTTCAAAAAACAGTTTTAACCCATAACTTGTTATTACCAGTCGATAGATATTTTGTAGTTCATTATAATAACATGTTTCAATCTCAGTATATACAAATTTAAATTAAGTTTTTATTACAATAATATTATGGGAATATGTTAAATATACATTTTTTATTTGCCCGCGGGGATTCCTTCAATGTGACTGGCGATTTTTATGAAGATGACCGGTATTTATAATATACGTCTATTTAAGAACGCTTTAATTTGTACTATAATATTAAGGTAACAATCTAATTTATGAGTCCACCTGATGGTAAGCATTTTATTTTTTTGTTTATCTATACTAATAATATTCTGGGTGTCCAGGGGTAGGGCCCTGTACACTCTTGAGACCCAAGTCCCCCCCGTAAAAGCCGACATACCAATCATAAACAATAAGGTGACCCCGGGCTACAAGGTGCAAATTTTGGACGCAACTGGGAAACCCTATGATGTTGAATGTCGCTATAAGGATGAAAATCGCTATGATGATAAAAATTTCAGGAAACTAGTACAATTTAGTTAAGAAATTTTAATGCTATTATTTTTTTATTAAATATCAAAGCTATATAGTTGAAAATTTAACGAACAAAGAGTATTAAGTACCAATGGCAAACTTTTATAAAATGACGTCACGTCGACGTCATCGTCCGTTTAATTACCTGTGCAATTTTTTTTTCATTTTCAAGTACAAATGAGGGACAAATATCGGTATTTTACATATTGCATATTTATATTTATATAGGTTAGGCAGAGGTGTATAAGAGTCACACTTCGCGAGATATATTTTTCGCAAACCTATTCCCGTGTTTCAAGTACGCTTCTACAATTTGTAATAGTACTTACATTTTAACATTAGAAATGTTTAATGTCTTTTCTTCACTTGGGACTCCAATCTAGAAATTAACGATCATCAGCCGACAAGAACCAAAAAAGCTTAAATGATTTTCTGAATATTCTTAGAAAAGCGCGTGCGCGTTGATGTCTTTTGTACGTCAATTAGAAACGGGTGTTACACACGCTAATTTAAATGCAAAAGTAGGCATGTCGGTTTGTTTAGATTTAAATGATAATAAACAAGATGTAAAATATATTTAGGCATTAATGGAGAATAGTAGACCTCGTATTTTATAATGTTTTGGGGGCCTCAACAAGAACTTAAGAGCAAGCAGGTGCTGTTGAGGTTTTGTTTTATGTTTCTTACCCCACCCTCATTCTCACTACTGTAACTCCTGTACACCAGGACCATCAATAGTGACCCAAGAACACACCGAGTAATGAAACTCTAGCAGTCCCACCCCGCATCGAAATTATTCAGAAGAAAATTTGAGGATTTATTTTAATAAATCCACTTCCCTCCTTAGCAAACGAGAGACTATAGACACAGACACAAATAACTACCTATAAAAGAGATAAGCACCACGGACACAAATAAGATCGTATCCGTAGTCCAGGTGAGGTTGTCTTGCCCCGAAGTTGTCTTTTAAGTCCTTTAATCAGAACCTTTCGAGGACAAAAAATCCATCAAAAAAATAATTAAATGCATATATCTATGCGAAGTGCGAAACCGCACAAAAAGGCTTATAGGTTTTTACTTTGTTGCGTCAATACGCTGACCTCAGCAGGGTTAATTGCTTGGCCTTAGAAAATTGCACAAGACCTTCTCAGAAATGAAACAAGCTAACATATAAAAAAATACAATTTACACTATTATAAAATTGCAAATTAGTTGTTTCTGTACATTGGAGATATTTAAAAAAAAGAACTTGGGTTATGTTAAATGAACGATTCTGAACACAAAAATATTTATTTGGAATTCTTGTCTGTTTGTCTGTTCGTGATGGACGCAAAAACTACTAAACGGATTTTTACAGACTGCCAGAAGGTCTTTGAAAGGTCAGACTTGAAATCTGCCGTATGTTTGAAGAAGAAGAACCGGTGATATGACCAAAAAAAACCGGCCAAGTGCGAGTCGGAATCGCCCACGAAGGGTTCCGTAGCAGCAAGTAAAATATTTATGTTTTTTTTTTTTTTTTATATATATTTAGGACACGTCAATTTGACTTCACCTCGCCTGATGGTAAGCTGAAGGTAAAGTCCAAGAAAGAGGGTCACCATTACATACACATACCATGTTAACAATGGTGGCACTCAGCTTGACGGCCTCATCAGAAGAGGATTGTCGTCGCAGCACCGCGTGACACCCACCGGTCCCACTAGTGCTGCGACCACAACCCCCCTGCCCGGCTATGCACTTGCTGACCCTTGAACGCAATCAAACCGAAATTTGATTACTATGGAGGGTTTTTCACAATCGTGCACGGTGGTACCAACCCGGCCGAATTTTGTGACAAATTTGTGTCATCAAATTTCTACCACCAGTAAAGTAAAGTAAAGTGAGTTGATTGAACGAAAGGTAAATTGCGGTTTACGATTTATGACATATTAAAAAAACTACTTATTTCGTTGGAAGTTTACATGGTAGTGTACATCATTTTTTTTTTCAGTTTTATCATTCTCTTATTTTAGAAGTTACAGGGGGCGACACACACATTTTACCACTTTGGAAGTGTCTATCGCGCAAACTATTCAGTTTAGAAAAAAATGATATTAGGAACCTCAATATTATTTTTGATGACCTATCCATATCCACAAGTATGGGTTTATAGAAAAAAATTTTTTTGAGTTTCAGTTCTAAGTATGGGGACCCCCAAAATTCATTGTTTTTTCTTATATTTTCGTGTGAAATCTTAATGCGGTTCACAGAATACATCTACTTACTAATTTTCAACAGCATAGTTCTTATAGTTTCGGAAAAAAATCGCTGTGACATACGGACGGACAGACAGACATGACATGACGAATCTATAAGGGTTCCGTTTTTTTGCCATTTGGCAACGGAACCCTAAGACTATTACATAAAAATTAACAGTACCGGTGTAAATTAACGGAATACAATGGAATGTAAAATTACGGCCATATTGTTGGTGGCAACACTAGTTATTTTTGTACGTATCTAAAAATAAAAATTAGGTGGCCACACAGTGAAGTTGCTGTAAAAGTGTGGGTAAATAAAAATATATTACGTATACTAATTGTTTGAAAATGGAACCAATTGAGCCGGATTCTATCGCCATTTAATTTGTGTTATTTTTGTATCCGCACTATTTCACGACAGAGCAGTTGCTTCTCAACAGTAACTCGTCAATCGATTGACCAACAGAGGAGAAAAGAAATACTATAATTGACGAGATTTAGTACGCATTTAGTAATAAAAAAAATCATAAACATAAATATAACCATTTTATTCTAATTTTAAATAATGAAACAACACCAAACAAATCGCGATAGAATTAATTATTAAAAAAAAAAAACTTAATTTCATCTCGTTAACTCGTCATTTCCGACAGTAATGATGGTAATGATGTTATGACCGAATTTAAACCAATGATACGCTTTCACTATATAATATTACAGTCCTTTTTTTTTTACGTGCGGAAATCCCTTCGGATACCCCCCCGCCGGCCAGCGGGGGTGGTTATGTCGTCTCTCGACTAAAACCGCACGGTGTCCTCCCCAAGTGTCCGTTGCCGGGCACCCCGGGTAAGCCCTCGAAAGGATTACAGTCCTAAAGTAAGTAATATCATTCACAATACATAACTCTACAATACACACAGTTTCATCCAGTTCAGTAGGGTATATAACTAGTTCACAAATCCATGTCACATTAGTAATATAGCCTCAATATGCAATTGCCTAACGCTCGTACCTAATGTATGGTCGGAAGGGCATCGAAATTCCTGCAAACCTGTATATTTTCGGTTCAGTAGTTTTCAAGAGTGGAACACACTAACACGCATATGTATATGATGTTGAGTGCAGAATAATAGTTGTGTGAAATTTTAAAAATAATATAGTTTAGTGGTTGAGGAGTCGGCCTTATGATCGAGAGGTCCCAGGTTCGAATCCTGATCACTTACTACCGACGTGAACTCACCCCTAATACAAGCAATTTAGCTTTGCTGGAGGGATTGGAGGGAATAGTAGTTACTAGTACTCCTTAAAAAAAACATATTGGTACTACATAACATAACATAACTTCACGCCTGTATCCCCGAAGGCGTATGCAGAGGTGTATTACACACCCACGATTCGCCATTTATGTTAAAGTCCCAATGTAATATGGGGCGAGCCTATTGCCATCTACCGGGCACATTATTAAGCGAGCGACAATTAACATTTATTAATGCACACATAACTACGAAAAGTCAGAGGCGACTGGGGATCGAACTCGAGACCTCGTCTTAGCAGTCCGTTACGTACGCCACTGGGCTATCGCCGCTTTTATTATATTGGTACTGTTATTTATATATAAGGTGTCGAAGTTGCGATCGAGAAGTAGCGAGTTCAAACCCCGGTCAATACTTACACAAAGGACTTCCCACTCCTAATACCAGTAATTAAAGTTAATGAGAATTCAAGAATTTTGGTTACTGTTGAATTGATTTGAAATTGAATTGAAGTAGAAATATTTTGTGCTTTTTTCCCTCCATCACCCATTTTTAATCGCGATTTAAGTATTTTTATATGAACAACATAAATTTACCATCAATCATTGACGTGAGATCATTTACGTGAAGTGTCTCGTCCCGGCAACGGACACTTGGGTGGGGAGGACACCGTGCGGCTTTAGTCGATACACGACATAACCACCCCCGCTGACCGGCGGGAGGGTATCCGAAGGGATTTCCACACGTAAAAAAAAAGTGTCTCGTGACTTTGACATTTTATTCTGCATTTTGATACTTACGTTGGTAATTTATATCACAGATTTTTTACCGGGTCCGTTAGTTTGTTTATATTCAGGTTCAGAATTTAAAAGTTAAAAGTATACAATCCGTGTTAATACCGCAATGGATAAAGTAGGCGTGCTATGAAGAAATCAAAGTTAGCCGCATATTCTTTTATCAACATATCTGCATTACAAAAGTTCTAATCAGAGCAAGAAGTATTATGATTTTATTTTTCTTACAAAGCCGGTTATGTAAGGCGCTCGCTTGTACATTGCTTAAGTAAGGCAGAGATGGATAGTGTACAAACTGTGTCGATAAAATTACCGAGTCACGCATCATATACATAAATTACTCATATATCGAAAGCCAATAATTTTTAGAACTTTTTTTTGCAGATTATTAAGTTCATCAACCCACAGTTGACAAGGATTATGGCACGTATGTGTTGTATATAAGGTGTTGATTTAAACCTGCTCATCATTTCCAGGTGGATTGAGCTACTTACTCTGTTATAATAAACTGCAAATGCAGTTCGAAAATATGCAATCCTATTTTTTTATCATTTTTTTAACATGAATTATTAAATAAGTAAATAAATATTCTACGATATTCTACACAGCGCTTTCTAGACCCAAAGTAAGCATAGTTTAACTAGCTTGTGTTATGGGTTCCAGATAAAGATAAACATACTTATATACTTTTTTTGTAAATACATACATATTATACATAAAAATACCCAGAACAATGCAAATAGACAAATTCATATTCATGTATAGAAATATTTGCGCAGTGCGGGAATCGAACCCGCGCCCCCTGTCGTAGCAGTCGAATGCACTACCGCTACGCCACAGATGCCGTCAATACGTTGACGACTATAAGGAGCCTAACCTACCCTGTAAATTATGCGCAGGTTTAAAATAACACGTTGTATATTAATGCCAACTACGAATTAATTGAGGAGCAAGTGGAAACATGTGGTCTCTGCCTACCCCAATGGAAAAGAAGCGTGACTATCTATATGTATAGTTAGAAAGATTTCATAGCATCAGTTGTTTAGTGGTTAAAGAGTCGGCCTCACGATCGTGAGTCCCGAATTCAAATCCTGGCCGTTACACCTACCGATGTGAACCTATTTTTAACACAATTAAGCTTAGCTGGAGGGGTAACATTGGTAATTTAAAAAAAAAACTAGTAATACTAGTAATTTCGGTAATATTCAAAAATTAAAAGATTATTATATTAGTTATTATATCCAGTTTCCGCAACCCATGGGAACCTATTCCCGGGGTAAAAGTAGCCTATGTGGTATTCCGGACTATAATCTATCCCTGGTGCCAAATTTTATGCAGATCCGTTCATCCGTTTTGCGTGAAAGAGCAACAAAGATACATACATACATACATACACATACTCACAAACTTTTATAACATTAGTAGGATAAGCGTTAATTTTTAAACGGGTACATTTAAAAATTAAAAGATTACCCTGAAGAATATTTTAAAACCGCTTGAGTGAGATGACTTAGAGTTATTGGGATGTTCTTATAGGCATAAACACTTTTTGTTTGGTGTGAACAAAAAATTGTTTTGAGCAACAACACGTCTGTTGATCGTTGTATGATTAATGATGGAATGCGTAATAAAGTCACGCTTTGTGAGCAGTCACGAGACGTGATAAGAGGGGTGTTACCCCCTCCAAAATCTTCGCAGTTCAAGCCAACCTCAGCTGCAAGTTATACCTGCTGAAGGACGTGACTCTAGCGTTTCAGGGTGGGAGCTCAGATGGCGGTTGCTCCCGTAAAAGACAAGGGAAATCAAATCAAGACGAAGAGTACGAGAGTGGACCCCAGGCTTCAAGATGCTTTGGAATGAATAGAACAAGAGGATACTTTATTCATTGCTCTATAGCACACAAATGTAGTAGGACAAGGCTGATGAAATAATGATAAAAATACGGCAGTCACTCCCGTAAAAGACAAGACAAGCCATAGAGTAGGAGAATGGAGGGCGGGTTCTAAAGTACAAGCTTTGGATGCAACCGGTTAACGCTGTGATTATGATGATGATTATGACTTAAGAGAAAATTATTTCCCCCCTGTATTCACTCTCCCTGGTCCACTCACCTACTCTTTCTCTTAATGTGACTTTTGCGGGAGCGATGGCCGTCTGACCTCCCAGCTCCGAGAGGGAAGCCTACACCAGAGCCTCACCCGTCAATCAATAGTTGTACACTTGAGTACATAGTAATAATAATAATAGCCCAGCGAGTACATCAAAATAAAGTAATACATTATCTGGATGGAGTTTTGGCGCCAACGCGGGAAAAGACACATCGAGGCTCTAAAATTTGTGTAATTTCGAGTATATATGTGTAAAACTGATGAATTTTTAGATATAACATCTTCGACAACGTGCACAAGTGTAGGTAAGTGGCATATTTACCGTAAATTGTGATTCTCCTTGTTGTTTCCAAAACTCCACAGACTAGTAGAGACTCCTAGACTTTACTAGGGCAGGACTTTGACTTGACTTATGACTACGAAGGACTTTACTTGACTTGATTGTGACTAAATGACGAAAATACTGTATAATACTAGGACGGTTACCAGCTTCGCAATCAACCCAAACTTAAGCGTAGCGAGATTTGCCTATCCAACACCACACCGGTCGACTTTTTCCATTGATTTGGTTTTTCGGTGATTATTCCTCGATGGTAAGACCGATCTGGACATTCGACTCCGATTTCCCTTACAACACTCAGTAATGTCTACTTGATCACCGTGGCAAATTTGGTCGAGATCGGTCAAACGGTCTCGGAAGAGTATCATTTCTTTGAAATGCAACTTTGAAACCAAAGACGCTTCGCTCGCCTTCGGCTCGCTACGCTTAATTAAATTCATATGCAAATTACTTGTTTGTGGCCAAATGCGATGCATAGAAGCCAAAAAAGTACATTATCTGATAGAATTCTATTCGTCGCGTGTAACCAAGAGCGCAAGACAAAAGTGTATAATTTTATTACACGCAAGGCCGTAGATAACGACAATATCTTAACAGAGAAATTAATTTCAATCTAAAACGTATATAAAAAGAACATATTTTTGTTTAACACTAATATGCAATTCGAGAGAAATCATATCCTTTTAGCTTGGATACGTAATTAGTTAAGTAATTGTATATTTAAGTACATAACTTTTGGATTTCGTATCTAGTTCACGAGTAATAAGTGTTATTGACGGCGGTGGAATGTTATGTGTAATGGTTAATATTCTATAACGAAATAAGTACATAATTATTTTCGAGCAATTATTTTGAAGCATAACCTGCTTTAAAATATAAAAGGTAAGGTACATCTATCTCAATGATAATCTCAGGAACTACTCGTTTAAATGCAAAAAAAAATTGTGTTCGATAGCCAATTTATCGAGGAAGGTTATAGGCTATATATCATCACGCTACTACCCAGGAGAGCGGAGCAGTAATCATAAATGTCAACAAATCGGGCAAATTTCCATTGACATTATTGTAAAACTGATAAATTACGGGCAAATATGGGTTAGATGGGTACGAAATGGTGGGGTGCACTGGTTGGATCACCTCCAAGTTTGGTGCACCCTGGGCAACGTGGGCGATGACGCATCATTGATTGCTCCTCTGGAGTACCTGGCGTCAACGTCAACGGCCAAGAGTCTGACCAACCGGCCCTTTTCAGGGCCAGCTGACCCTGAAAAGGGCCGAGGGCACGAGGGGGTCGGTGTATGGCGGGCCGGCAAGGCCCGCGGGGGGGCGTGGTCGCTCCAGGTACCCCTCTGCTGTTATCAGAGGGGACACTGCGAATGGCCCAGGGTCAGTCGGAGTCCGAGGGATATGCTCTATAGACAACCTTACACCCCGGCGTCTGTAGACCCGAGACGGCGTGCGGTTTTAGTCGATTCAAGCCCGACATAACCGCCCCCGCTGGCCGGCGGGGGGGTATCTGAAGGGATTTCCGCACAAAAAAAAATAAAAAAGGGTACGAAATGGTCACGGGGGATCGAAGTATATCACAGGCAAAGCAGCGGCATACAGCTAGTCAAAATATAAAAAGCACTTAGTAGTTCGGAGATAGTTGTACACATCTCCAAGCAACTGAATAGTTATCCTACTATGTGAGGATCCTGGCGAATTCCTTCCTAGATTATATCCAGGCGTTTATTGCCCGTGGACCACCAAAGTCCACCCAGGTAAACCACGTCGAAAAAAAAATATCCGTGGTCCACCCAGGTAAACCATGGTTAGGTTAGGTTAGGTTATTATAATGAACCCGTGACGGAACATCTAAATAAATTCATTATGAAATGTTTATGCATCTCTAAACAACTATCTTTAATACGTGGACTACACTGTGGAGTCTCGAGATTTTATATTGCATAGCGTGATGAGAAATAGTCCGAATTTTGAACATGTCCGAGTTCTGCTGAACTACAATTTTTTTTAAAGATCTACGTTTAAAAAATATAGTTCTCATCAATAAAAGTTTAGACCGGTTGTACTTTACTGCTCCTATCATACATATAATAGCGTGATGGTATATAGCGCAGTTTATGACCATTCCCTAGATAAATGTTCCAAAATTCTAAAAACATATTATATTCAGCATCGGTATCGCTCCTAGAACAAACATTAATTTTTTTTTTTTGGATAAATATTCAATGTACAGTTTTCATCTCATTTTAATTTTATTATATGTATAGCGGCGATAGCCCAGTGGCATACGTAACGGACTGCTGAGACGAGGTCTCGAGTTCGATCCCCAGTTGCCCGGGCACACACCTCTAACTTTTCGTAGTTATGTGTGCATTAATAAATGATAATTATCGCTCGCTTAATAATGTGCCCGGTAGATGGCAATAGGCTCGCCCCCTATTACATTGGGACCTCAACATAACTGGCGAATCGTGGGTGTGTAATACACCTTTGCCTACCCCTTCGGGGATACGGGCGTGAAGTTATGTTATGTTATATGTATAGAAGTATTATTTTAAATGCCAAAAGTTCTTATTCACTATTTTTAACCTCAATATCTTAACACCTGCCTATTTCAAATAGTTTCATGAGGTCTGAGGTAGCTTTAGGTAGTGGGGCGACTAGCGCCCCTCCCCTAAACCGGAGCAAGACGGGGACAACGTGTTTCCCAAAGCCGAGGGCGCCATCTCGAAACCGGAGATGGCCCAGGGTGCGAGGGATATGCTCTATAGGCAACCTAACACCCCAGCGTCTGTAGACCCGAGATGGCGTGCGGATTTAGTCGGTTCAAACCCGACATAACCGGCCCCGCTGGCCAGCGGGGGGTATCCGAAGGGGTTTCCGCACGAAAAAAAAAAAAGGTAGCTTTAGGTAGATATTCAGTCATTTTCCTTCTTCCTGATACTTAATGGACATATTATGTGTATTTTATACACAATAGACATATTATCTCTATTTGAAGATTATAATGTCTACTGTGCATAAGATAAATTGACTTTAAATTGCATAGAATTTGCTCTTAAAAGGTTCGGATTATAAAGTAAATAAGTATATTTTATGCGGTTGATAAATTTTTTATGTTGAATTTTTTTTTCATTTCTTTTTTTGCTAATGATAAATATATACAGCGACGATATCCCAGTGGCGTACGTAACGAACTGCTGAGACGAGGACTCGAGTTCGATCCCCAGTCGCCACGGGCACACACCTCTGACTTTTCGTAGTTATGTGTGCCTTAATAAATGTTTATTATCGCTCGCTTAATAATGTGCCCGGTAGATGGCAATAGGCTCGCCCCCTATTACATTGGGACCTTAACATAACTGGCGAATCGTGGGTGTTTAAAACACCTCTGCCTACCCCTTCGGGGATACAGGCGTGAAGTTATGTTATGTATGTTATGTTAAATATATACATTGTGTTTTTCTAGTGTTTGAACTAAACTTTATAAAATTTTCTCATATCTTTAAATTTTATTCACACTTAAACCGCGGAATCCAGCTGTGATAATAAACTTAAAAATTTAAATTAAGATTAAAAATCTCTTGCAACTTTAAAATTCAAATTTTATCTGCCCATCTTATACGTATTGGATTTTCCTTATATTCCGGAAATATAACTTCCAATTAAAATTCTGTTTGTACAAAAACTAATTACGCAATAGTTTGCAACACGTTCGCGAAGATCACAAATGTGCTGACTCATTACCATTGCCGGGTGTCTGCAGTGTTACGCACTCCGATGACTTACATTCACATTGAGTGAAAATACTTGTTGTGAACAGGTTGAGCCAATGTGTATTGCAATAACTTTTTTATATTAATACTAGCCATGTTTACGGCTCCGCTCGCGTGGAACACTGATCCTGTTCCCACTACCTTCCTCTCCTTTATGCCCATAATAATCTGAAACTTCCTCATCATCTTCATCATCAAATTCGAAAGGGAATTTGATATCGATAAACATTTAAATTTGAGCTTACACAACACTCAGGAAGTACGTGTTTTCAGATCGAAGTCCGTTCAAAAATTGATCAACTCATTGCCATTTATAGCTAAACCGTTGCTCACGATGACAAAAAAAAATTGCTATTATCTTGAATAAACAGAAAAAATATCTATATTGTTATAACTGTTTGCCAAAAAAAACATTATATTCTCGAAGGGGACAGGGAAGGCAGACGTGTATATACTAGCATCCACATTTCGATAATTATTTTCGACTCTACGAAAAGAGCGTAAGCCCATTACCGCCAACCCGAACTCTGTGTTGCTACTAAAAACTCTTGGCAGGAAACCTAATAATACGGTAACGTAGTGGCCGAACGTAGTCGAACTTGTAATCGAGAGGTCACAGGTTAAATCCCCGGCCATTACATTTAACTTATCTGTAGGGGTACTACTAGGGGAATACTAATCAACCTAAGTACCTTCTCTTTCAAATATCTCACATGGATTCGAAACTGGGACATCACAGTAGTCGAACTCCCCACCGCTACGTAACTGCAGCAACTAAAAATACCAAAATGTGAATGGAAAAATCGACAATGCTTTAAACAAACAGGATATACAGGTACCTATGTAATTATAGCTACAAACCAAAAAATAAATAATAATGGTTCATCGGAAATATTGTAGCAGTGTGGTAATTATGTATCTTTGGCTTCAGTAATAAACATCGTAATATCTACCTTTAAGAAGATTATACAACTGGCAACACAACGATTTTTCCCATCACAATACCACCAATACAGTTTAATTGTAAAAAACATCGTGTCTATTTTCGGCAGTGAACTCTTAAACTATCAATATTATGTAGGTATAGTTAGTAATGGGACCTAAAAATATTGCTGGAAAATTATAGGTGTTATATATTTCAGCCTGTCACTTCACTTCACTTCCCCGCTGGCCGGCGGGGGGGTATCCGAAGGGATTTCCGCACGTAAAAAAAAAAACCTGTCACTTCAGAGACTATGAAGTACATTTTGGCGCACAAGTCATTCCATGTTCTGTTGAATATTTTATGAATTATTTTCGTCTTTTTTTTATACTTCTCAGGTTGCAGACAAGCTCACGGCCCAGCTGATGGGAAGCGGTTACCGTGGCCAATGGACGTGTGCAACACGTGTGTAAAAACCATCTAATGCCCTTCTTGAAGAACCCCATATTGTAGTCGCTTGGTAAAACCACAGCAGGGAGATCATTCCACAGCCTGAGGGTGCGCGGAATAAAGTCTTTCATACCTAACTGTGCGCACCGTTTCCGGTCGCAACGTGTGTGGATGAATCCATGTCTGTGGCGAGCGGTGCGATGATAGAATGTGGCATCATATCAAACAATTCTTCTGAACACACCCCATTATAAAGGCGGTAGAAAACGCACAGGCGCTCCGTAAAAGTGCTGCATACTATAAAGGCTTACCACAAGGCCCACCTGGTGTTAGACCAGCCCAGGTATGGAATTTTTAATCAATAGCCTATTGCAGTCTTCTTTTTCATTTGCATAGCTCGCCTATGGACGGTTGCAAAATCAGAAAGAATATTAGTGCGTTGCAATCTACACAAGGGCAAAAGAAAACTGGAAATAGGAAACGTAGGAAAGGCCTACCACCAACGATATGAACACAGCTCATATTTTATGAGCGTGGCAGTTTCCCGAACGAGCGAGGCTGTTCGGGCTGGGTAAAGCATAAAACCAAGACCTAATGTTGAAATAAGTAAAAGTACTTTAGTTGGTGATTGGACAGTATGGTCAAGATTGTGGACCACTGCTTATAGCATTCTAGATATACAGCTAGTACTGAGGGAAATGAGCAGCGTTAGATCACGCTCGGTGAGTTATGGGGTCTTTGACATCCGATTAGGTATAGCTAATAGAAGAAATATTGAATGGAATAATAATTTATTCGGCGGCATTCCAAGATCGACCGGGCTCATTGGATACAAGTTACCGCTTGATCACTTTATTTTTAAATTGATTTTAGAAGCTTGATAACGTATTTCACTAATGATAGGAACTATATGATCTAATCAAACTAAACTGCGTCAAAATTTTTCCTTAGTGAATTTCATTGAGTTAGAACTCAACTTATTTTTACCGATGAAATTCAGCCTGAGTAAAACGTTAGAACTCAGTTTAGTTGACCGATTTGAAAACGACTACTAAATTCTTTCTATGTATGTAAAAAATATGACAATGCTTAGTTTGGGTCTAGATGGCATGGTGTAATTTGTCCTAAAATATTTATTTATTATTAATGTGTACTATTCGCATAAACTTCCGATAATATCATGGACTAAGTACTTTTTATCTCGGGAATCGCGACCCACAGGAAAGATTCCTGTGGCGGGAATGGCATCTATTCACCACGCGGACCGGAGCATAAGCCAGTGATTTATATTTTAAACAAGTTTAGTGAAACATTTATCGTCATTTTGTCGTTATTTGTGGTTTACAAACCGGTTACCGTTTAATTACAGGTAGCATGCATATTCTCTAATACTTGCTGCAACTTCGACGCAAAAGCTTGTTTACTGTTGCTATAATTAAATAATGAATGATTAGATAATTCTCTTTATATACTGCATTATTCTGCAGACATAATTATATGGGGGATGTTTTTATGTATGGTGTATGGGGCCCAATCCAACCTCACCAAACAAGTCGGTACACATGCTGATTGACCGACGAGACTCTGACGAAGGCGTTCGTCTCTAGATTGAGGGGTCAGAAAGCAGTCACTTTCGTAGATAAAATGATACATTAGGTAGTAAAACGGACTTAAGAGCGTTGGATGCAACCTTATGTAAAAAAATAAAGTAAGACTTCTGAGATAAACAGGCGTAAGCTTTTAATGCACACGAAAGAGGCGGCGGAGAGGATGCGGGAGAGAACCGGGACTACGGCCGGCTATAGCTGTCCTTACAGAAGCAAGCCAAAACGGAGGCGTGTCGTGTGTGCCTACACACGCCTGCTAACCCACCGACGCGGGATCCAACCCGACCCCAAAGGCGAGAACACGACTGCGGCCGAAGTCCGCCTTGGGGTTATCCTTTCGAGGGCCGGGCAATGGGCGCTTGGGAAGGATACCGTGTGGTTTTAGTCAGTTCGAGTCCGACATTCCCACCTCATCGTTGGCGCCGGTGGGGTGAAGCCCGTGGGAACCCACACGTAAAAAAGAAAAGGCGTAAGCTTTTAGGCTAAAGCAATTACCACCCATTTTGTTTACCGTTTTCAATGCTGTCTCTATGCTGTGTGACGCGGGGATCGAATTCTGGATATCACGTTGACGCTTCAAGCACGAAGTTCTGCCACACGAACAACACAGCAGTGTCATTTTCTAGGAAAAACTCACCGCAATCGTGAAGAATGCATTGTGTTCAACCTTTGGACGAGCACCGACGTGATAATGACGAAGCTGTTTTCGAACAAGTCTCGATGTGCCGTGAGTTTTTTGCACGAACAATGCCAGTAAGAAAACTAAGCTATGAACTGTACTTTTGAGGCGCGTTGCTGAGCAAAACGCTGTGCAAAGCATTATTTAGCGGCTATCTACTCGTTATTTGTGAGTAATAGAAATAAATACAGTCTATATTTCTACAGAACAATGTCTCCATTTTGATTGATAAATAAAAATTAATTAAATTCCCCTCCTTCAGCTCCCGTGTACAGCCAACGATATTTTGCCAGTGAATTGCGATAGAATGGGGTTCAGTTTGGTTAACTGAACCGCATTTCTTTGCAATTTGAAATCGATTTCTAACACTTAGAATACCTTTTTTTTTTTTTTTTTTCGTGCGGAAATCCCCTCGGATACCCCCCCGCCGGCCAGCGGGGGCGGTTATGTCGGGCTCGAACCGACTAAAACCGCACGCCGTCTTGGGTCTGCAGACGCCGGGGTGTAAGGTTGCCCATAGAGCATATCCCTCGCACCCCGACTGACCCTGGGCCATCTCCGGTTTCGAGATGGCCCCCTCGGGTTTGGGAACCACGGTGTCCCCGTCTTGCCCCGGTTTGGGGGAGGGGCGCTAGTCGCCCCACCGTCCCGGCCTGCTTCTGCTGGGGTGCCAGGCGGCCTCACCTGCCACCCCCAGGCCCCTGCCACCCCCCGGCCACACTTAGAATACCTTACACAAAAATATTTAGCAGTAAGTCTGCTTCAGACATAGTTTAGAGTAGGTTCGCGGCGAATTCAGTATCTCAATTAATTATTTACAATTTAACGAACCATTGCTAAGAGTACTGGTTTTATACTAATTTTAATGTCATTGCCCGAATGAAACGCCTTAAGGTTATAAGTACTAAAATGTTTATGCAAATGATAAGTACATACATGCATAACTACCTATTAGGTATACATAGAATTAAATACAGTGTTTTTGCAGGTACCAGGGCTGGGTAGTATAAATATACAGAAAATTGTATTAATCAATACTTAATATTATAAAGCTTTTGTTTATTTGCTTGGCTGAACGTGCTTATCTCAGAACTACTGATTCGAACTGAAAATATTAACTAAAAAATATTTTTGTGTTCGATAGCCTATTTATCGTGAAAGGCTATATATCATCACGCTATTATACCGGCGAGCAAAGCAGTAATCATATTATGTCAACAAATCGAACAAATTTCCATACATTATTGTAACATAACATAACTTCACGCCTGTATCCCCGAAGGGGTAGGCAGAAGTGTATTACACACCCACCTGGCCGACTGGGGATCGAACTCGAGACCTCGTCTCAGCAGTCCGTTACGTACGCCACTAGGCTATCGCCGCTCCTTACATTATAGTAAAACTAATAAATTACAGGCATGTATGGGTCAAATAGGTGTCACAGGAGATAGAAGTACGTCACGGGCGAAGCCACGAGAGACAGCTAGTTGATATTTAAACGTTATATTTTTATATGGGGTTATCCTTTCGAGGGCTTACCCAGGGTGCCCGGCAATGGACACTTGGGCAGGACACCGTACAGGTTAGTCGGTTCATGCACGACATAACCGCCCCCGAAGCCCGGCGGGGGGGTAGTCGAAGGGATTTCCGCACGTAAAAAAAAAATTATGTACACTCAAACTTGTATAATCTCAAAGGGGTGATAGAGGTGTATTTTGTTAACATACTGTTATTATGTTTACAGGTTCTTGTAGTAATGGCCTTATTACAAGGTAATAATAACAAGCAACATCTTAATTCTTAATTCTGTGTACACGAAAAAAGAAAAAGATTTTTAAATTAGAAATTATGTACAAAGGCGAGCTTAACTCTAAAAGAGTTCTCTACCAGCAAACCTTTGAGCAGTAGAGGTAGAAAAAAGAAAATAACAGAGGGAAGCAAAGTGTACAAATAAAAAAGTATACATAAACGAAAGATGGCAAAAATAAATCAATAGACTTACATAAATTATAACATAACATAACATAAACTCAAGCCTATATCCCCGAAGGGGTAGGCAGAGGTGCTAGCACCCACATTTCGCCAGTTTATGTTTAGGTCCCAATGTAATAGGTGGCGAGCCTATTGCCATTAACCGGGCACTTATAAACCTGCGATAAATACACACATAACTTCGAAAAGCATCGAAAAGTCATTGGTGTGTGCCATGGTAAAACCTGGGATCGAACCCGAGACCTCGTCTCAGCAGTCCATTACCCATACCACTAGGCTACCGCGGCTTACATAAATTATACATTCAAAAAGTAAATATAATACTTACTAATATTTTAAATGTGAAAGTAACTCTGTCTGTCTGTCTCTTACGCTTTCACGCCTAAACCATTGAACCGATTTTGCTGAAATTTGGTACAGGGGTAGATTAGACCTTGGGAAAGGACATAGGCTATGTTTTGTCGCGATAATCGACATCTACGCGGGCGGAGCCGCGGGCAAAAGCTAGTATACTATATGTAAAATAAAATAATATACCTACATCCATACATTTATATTTTATACATAGTTATACATATATATAAATACGTTATATACATCCATATATACTTTAACATTGTGAGAGGAAATGTTCTTTAGTTCTTCTTTTGAAGATGTCCAGACTGCTACTGTCTCGAATATGGTGCGGTAGTGAATGACCCATCATAATTCTATAGTTCGGAAGAATTCTGGTAAATAGGTCCTACGTTGGTAAGACGAAAATTCCAGTCATACAGGACAAGTTCAAGTAACTTAGCTTGTAGAATTCCTCACAGAAACGGAATGCCGCAAATTCTATCCCGTCATAGATCAACACCCACGACGGGACAAGAATTTGAAAACTTTTCCAAATTCTATACTATTATAAAATTGTAAATTAGTCGTGTCTGTACATCGGAGGTATGTAAAAGAAAATACTTAGGTTTATGTTAAATGAACGATTGTGAACACAAAAATATATTTTTTGGAATTCTGGTCTGTACGTCGGATTGTTCGCGATGGACGCTAATACTAATGAACGAACGGGGATACAGGCGTGAAGTTATGTTATGTTATGAATTTTGATGCGGTTTTTAGGGATTTTCTTTAGTATTCTAAAGAAAATCCCTAAAAACCGCCCTATTGCTATCGAGTTGTCGTCGACGTTGTTAACGTCGTCGACGTCGTCGTTGCCAATTTTCTGTCACGGCTTTGGGTATGAAGGAGATGAGCTATCGAGTTGTGCTGTTTTCGGTAATAGATTCGTGCTGGGGTGAACCATTGCAAGATAAAGACAAAAAAAAATCCTTGTATTCGGCTGAGCTCGTCTCAGGAATTCAACTTGTTTTTTATTAGAAAGGTCTTGATCAGAATTAAAATCTGCCGTATGTTTGATTGCATTTGTTCAAGTAGAACTGAAGATATGACCGAAAACACGATAACCGACCTCAAGCGCGGGCAGAGCCGCGGGCATTACCTACTATTTTATGTAAACCTCTTTGTCTTCTATGATACTATTATATTGGCACGAAACGCAAACTAATTAAATGAGAATTTAATTTCGACACCTGTCAGCGTAGGCATTTTGTAATGTCAAACTTACAAGAGCTACAAAAGCCAGTCATTACTCTATGGGCAACCTTACACCCCGGCGTCTGTAGACCCGAGACAGCGTGCGGTTTTAGTCGGTTCAAGCGAAACTTAACCGCCCTCGCTGGCCGCCGGGGGGGTACTCTAGGGGATTTCAGCACGAAAAAAAATAAAAATAAAAAAAGACTTGACATTGGCGTCTTCGCCATTAATAATTTTATAAACATATATTATATTTTACTAGAGATTGGCGAAATTGCGGTGATTCCACTGCAGAAGTCGTTAACTAAAAGAAGAAGAAGAAGAAAACTGTATGGAATGCAGAATACATTTCCTTCAAGTTGATTATAAGTGAGAGGTTGGCACTTCTACTCATGGGTCTACTTGGTCTATCCGTCATTACTACGTCGTAAAAAAACCAGGTCAGAGCCCTTAACTTCAATTGTGTTGAGGAAAAAACGTACAAATTAACAAAGCGAACAATTACACCTGCTTCACAGAACTACTTGTAACAAAGCATAGTTCTACACAAAGACTGCGCTAGATCTAACCTATTGTAATTATAATTTAATAATTGATCATACCCTATGCAGTCACGTCATATCTTCTTAAACAATATAGTTCACTACTGTTCAGATTAACTGATTCGCGTCAAAACGGTCCTTCGGCGTTATAAATAATTAAAGCAATAGAACCAAAATCGATTTAAAATTTACAATGATATTAAACCGATGGGTATCCACTTAAAATTTCCTTCTATGTTGAATGGATCGGCTAAGAATGTTTGAAAATTTCATAACTTTTTTATACTGGTGGTAGAAATTTGATGACACAAAATTTGTCACAGTTTTCGGCCGGGTGGGTACCACCGTGCACGATTGCGAAAAACCCTCCATACTAATCCAATTTCGGTTTGATTGCGTTCAGGGGTCAGCAAGTGCGATTGTGGTGGCAGCACTAGTGGCACAGGTGGGTGTCACGCGGTGCTGCGACGACAATCCTCTTTCGATGAGGCCGTCAAGCTGAGTGCCACCATTGTTAACAGGGTACGTGTATGTAATGGTGACCCTCTTTCCTGAGACTTTACCTTCAGCTTACCATCAGACGAGGTGAAGTCATTGACGTGTTCTAAATATAAAAAAAAAACTAAGGGGGTAAAATAAAGCATGTATAGATGTATAGGAGAGCATCATTCTCAAAGGAAAAGGTTTCTAAAAATCATATTTATACCCTATTTCTAGTTAGAAATACAAGTACTTACCATTTTTTTTCGTGCGGAAATCCCTTCGGGTACCCCCCCCCCCCGCCGGACAGCGGGGGCGGTTTGTCTTGCTTGAACCGACTAAAACCGCACGCCGTCTCGGGTCTACAGACGCCGAGGTGTAAGGTTGCCCATAGAGCATATCCCTCGCACCCCGACTGACCCTGGGCCATCTCCGGTTTCGAGATGGCCCCCTCGGGTTTGGGAACCACGGTGTCCCCGTCTTGCCCTGGTTTGGGGGAGGGGCCCTAGTCGCCCCACCGTCCCGGCCTGCTTCTGCTGGGGTGACAGGCGGCCTCACCTGCCACCCTCATTCATCCAGATACCTTTAGCCGTTCTGGTATGTGAGTAACACACATGATGATTGAGTGACAAATTGCCATACATCAATCCAAGCTTTTATTTCACAACAGTAGTAAGACATTATGATTAATGACTACGCATTAGAACAACGGCACGCACAACAAGGACGTCCGCTATTTCGTATTGCATGCCGCAGTGGGAGAGTCGGGCGATGTTCACGACCTTCAACATGTCGGACAGTCAGGTTGTGTACGCATATAAAACATATCTCGCATACGACTAGCTGTTTTGCAATTGCAATTAAAACGATATTAGAGATACGGTATTATTATTTTTTATGAAATCTTATCCTACTACTGTTAGGTCGTACGCTGCCTCATGCGTGTGAACGCATGCGGGCTTGTTTCGTGCAAATAATATTGGGCGAATTTCGTGCCAATAATTTCGTGCAAAAAATGACATACGGTTTGCACGAAACAGTACGGGCGCCCGAATGCGTGCACATGCATAAGGCAGCAGACGTTGTTAATACCAACTGAATAGATGGCTGATTGTTAATTAATAGGCTAGTTATCTCAGTAATAGGTTCATGCTGCTCGCGATCACGGGCTTTGTATGTACCATCATCTGTATTACGGTTATTGGGGTACTGAACCCGTATCAGAAGCTAAACCTTGGAGTTCGGCTTTATATCACGGGGGTCTATCCTTCCAATCCAGAGAAGATTGCGACAGAGTCCTGTGTACCGACTTGCAGATCTTGATTACTATGCGTAATTGACTTAACTTTTTAAACCACGTACGATGTCTATGCAGGCACCTGTTTCGTGCAAATACATAGAGCAGTATACGTATTTTTTGCACGAAATTAGCACAATATAATTTTCACGTAATAGGCACCCGTATGCGTTAGCCAGTGGACGGCCTTTTAGGTATTACTATTATATTATCTAATACAATTATAATTGGTTTACATCTTAAACAACCTCATAGTAAACTTTTTAATTCCTAAATTTCATATGCTTTGCTTGTTTATAGTTTAATATTTTCAAATAACTTAAAAGTGACCATATTATAGACATAAATTCCTCATATACCTTTTTTTTTTTTTTTTTTTTCGTGCGGAAATCCCTTCGGATACCGCCCCCGCTGGAGAGCGGGGGGTCTCCAGCGGGGGCGGTTATGTCGGGCTTGCACCGACTAAAACCGCACGCCGTCTCGGGTCTTAGGACGCCGGGGTGTAAGGTTACCCATAGAGCATATCCCTCGCACCCCGACTGACCCTGGGCCATCTCCGGTTTCGAGATGGCCCCCTTACTTGCTCTCCACTGTGCCCTCTGCTAATCAGAGGGACACGTGGAAAGCTTCCGAACAGCCCTCAACAGGGCCGTCCTCGCCTCGGTCGGAGTTGGCCGTAGGCGGCAGCGTCTCTCCCGCCCTAGGAGAGAGGCGCTGCCGTCTCCGTTGCCCAGGGTGCACCGCGTGGAGGTCCCCAACCAAGCACCCCAATTCCTCATATACCTAAGTACCAATTTGAAACCTTCAAAAAATATTATTTTAAAATTTTGGATCTCATATTTGGACTCATCCTGTAAAACGTAGGAAGTTGTACGCCGATCTAACATCGCTTGAATTGACTGTAGCTATCATTTCAAATATTAAATGTTTTTTAATCACCGGTACTATTAGACTATACTTATTAATTATCGCCGATAATCACCGAATTGATAGCATAATTGCAACTTAGCGTTTTACAATGCCCCAAAGTACGAAAATAAAGGCACAAGATCACATTAAGCGCACTCAATTTCATTAGTGTCTATTCAAATAGTACCAAAATTATCCCATCATAGCGATTTCCGAGTCGTGTCTGGAGTTTGCACGTTGGAGCCCGAGGTCTTATTGCTTTTTATTAGTATGTAGGCCTTTCCGGAAGCGAGTGCCATCAGACCTCCCAACCCTGACATGAAAGCGTGCGCCAGATCCTCGTCTGTTCGGCCTCAAGGATGATGGTAACCCCTCTACACCCTAAAATTAACCCATAGCTGTATGGAATCATTTTGGTGCGATTCAAAATTGATGCGCTAAATGGCACATACATCAAACAGTTCCAATCAATAAACGATTATGAAAAATATGTTAAACAAATTTTGATGTATTTTAAATTGTCTGTAATTATAATTTCTCATGCGAATTACAACAAAACAGCAATTTCTGGGTCAAATCGGAACCTGCCGAACGGCTTCGAAGTTAGCCGAAGATTTTCGCAACAAGTCATTTTGCGCTCGGTATTAGCAAAGATATTTATTTTCAAAAATATACATCAATAGTATAGTTTTCAGAAGATACTTTTAAATGTAGATTGTAATATTATTAATTAATTTAGAAGAACATATTTCATTCTATCTTTCAACGCAAGCACGGCATTTTTTAAATAAAACTTACGTTATAAGCATCTTGATGGCCTTTAATCAGCTTCCTTGTATCATGTACTCAATTCACAGCACAGTACACAGAAACAAACACAAAAACAACTGATTTTATAATTAAAAAAATGTAAAAATACACTCACACACACACGTAATTTGCGTAAAGGTTTACGAAACTTTCTAAATCGTGGCGCGAAATTTCGGCGCGAACGCGGACGTGTGTTGTGCGGCGCGGTCGATCGCTTACTGACGTTCCGTTTTCGCTCGAAGCCCGCGCACCGCGTTCTTTTTACAAACCGGCTCCACAGACAACAGTGTCTCGGTGGCCAGTTCGCCGTGTCAAGTAAGAAGGTATGACGCAAGTAGTTTCGGCAACACTGGGTTTTTTTCGTTGCCCCAATCGGCACACACACTCATAACGACTAACTTTATTCGGTTGGTTTGTTCATTAATTTTGTATATCAATTAGATTGGAAGCCTTCAACGTGTGTTTCTTGAAAATACAGCATACGTGCGCAGATTCCACTTACTAGATCGTGACGAATCGATTACAATAGATAATGTTCAAGGAATCTTTATCTTCAATTCGAAGGTAAGGCATGTTATGAGTGGAGGACTAGTTAAGTGAAAGTATTATAAACAATACAAGTTCTATTTTGTAAGTAGCGTCGAGATGTTGAAACGATGAAGATAAAAATATTTTATATTATTATGTGAAGTTATTGACATAAATTGTACAAGACATTAATATTTATGGTCTCAAAGTAATTAGCTCTCTTTTCTTTCGTTATACTATAAGTGGCACGGGTGGTTATGGGCAGCCAAAAATCTTTTGGACCCAAGCCAACCTCACTTGTAAACCACTGCTGATTGTCGGACGATGCTCTTGCGCAGGCTTTCCTCTCGGGGTTGGGAGGTCAGACGGCAGTCGCTCCCATAAAAGTTAGCCAAACTGATGTGATAACTTTTGGTGCTACAACAGTTAGCAGCTACTTCATTCGCGTGCATTTCATGAATTAAAGATATTAAGATCAAGTGAGAGAGGAATCTATTAACATAACATAACATAACTTCACGCCTGTATCCCCGAAGGGGTAGGCAGCGGTGTATTACACACCCACGATTCGCCAGTTATGTTTAGGTCCCAATGTAATAGGGGGCGAGCCTATTGCCATCTACCGGGCACATTATTAAGCGAGCGATAATTAACATTAATTAATGCACACATAACTACGAAAAGTCAGAGGTGTGTGCCCGGGGCGACTGAGGATCGAACTCGAGACCTCGTCTCAGCAGTCAGTTACGTACGCCACTGGGCTATCGTTGCTTAGAGAAAAGAAAAAAAAAAAAAATTACCTTTCCTTTTTTGTTTTACTTTTACAATTTTTTGTCAAATGTAAAAATGTAGTCAAAATGGGATGCCTTTTTACATAATTGAGTTACGAACAAGCAAACATACAATGGTGGTAGAAATTTGATGACACAAAATTGTCACCATTTTCGGCCGGGTAAGAACCACCGTGCACGATTGCGAAAAACCCTCTATTGTAATCCAATTTCGGTTTGATTGCGTTCAGGGGTCTGCAAGTGCATAGCCGGGCAGGGGGATTGTGGTTGCAGCACTAGTGGGACCGGTGGGTGTCACGCGGTGCTGCGACGACAATCCTCTTCTGATGAGGGCGTCACGCTGAGTGCCACCATTGTTAACATGGTACGTGTATGTAATGGTGACCCTCTTTCCTGAGACTTTACCTTCAGCTTACCATCAGGCGAGGTGAAGTCAAATTGACGTGTCCTAAATTTATAAAAAAAAAAAGAACCTTTGCATTTACAAGTAACTAGGTGAGTAAGTAGGTGAGTAAGTAACTACGTAATAGGCCGTCCGTTACCGTTTGTTGTTCATATCTCGGGTACTACTTAACTAATTGCAATCAAACATACGGCAGATTTTAAATATGACCGAGGTCTTTTTAACAGAAAAACCGTATCAAAATCCATTGAGTAGTTTTACGTCCATCGCGTTCAAACTGACAAGAATTCCCAAAAAAAAAAATGTTTGTTTTTAGAATCGTTAGTTTTTCCGCCGTCCATCCAAAGGTTGTTCGGTATAGATTGCTGTTCGCGATAACACCAACAACGAGTATAATACGTGCATCGTTATTTTATTCATTAATTACCTGTAAAAACAAAAAGTACGATATTGCCTGTCGTGAAGTCGCGCGGTGCCAAGCCCGATATACAATGTAGAAATTCAATGTCATTCGGGTTTTAGTCGGTTCAAGCCCGACATAACAGCCCCCGCTGGCCGGCGGGGGGGCATCCGAAGGGACTTCCGCATGAAAAAAAAAAAAAGGCACCGACTTCAATAGAAAAGTCTAACGCGTCTTTTAAATTAAATCTGTAATTCAGTTATTTTTCTATATTTTTAGTGGCTGTTTTAGTGGATTTTGGTTTTGGAAGTTGTTTTTTTTTTTATTTCACTTATTTCCCTTTTTAATGAACGTAACTTAATTCATAAGGGACCGGGAACCAAACCAAACCCGATGTTAAAATAATTTATACAAGGTAATGAAATTATTCGCGAACGCACATAAATAAAAATATATACCTACGATCGAATTGAGAAATCTTCTCCTTATTTGAGGTCGGTTAAAAAACCGGGAAGTTAGTAAATAATATTATGAGAAGAAATTCAGTTTTCACGTTACACAAATTTTGTTATCTCGCCAGTATCTAAGAAGCACCTATTGTTCTACGGAACTACTGATTAGATTTTTTGGCTGAAGTCTACATTTCGTTTAGTCTGTAACCTATACAGACGGCCTCTGTGGCGTAGCGGTAGTGCATTCGACTGCTACGACAGGGGGCGCGGGTTCGATTCCCGCTCAGTGCAAATATTTGTATGCATGAATATGTCTATTTGCATTGGTCTGGGTGTTTCTATGTATAATATGTATGTATTTACAAACAAAAAAAAAGTATATAAGTATGTTTATCCGCATTCTGGAACCCATAACACAAGCTAGTTAAACTATGCTTACTTTGGGTCTAGAGAGCGCTGTGTAGAATGTCGTAGAATATTTATTTATTTATTTATACTTTCTCATTTGACGAAAGGTATATATTGAATCTAACATTAGCCTGTAATGCCTAGTAGGTGTTAGAAAAAAATATACTTTTCATCCCTCCTGTTCCATGGGTAGATAACCGGGTGGAAAGTAGCTTATTTCATCCCTAGGGTGGAAAGTATTTCTTTTTTAATTTTACGTTTTGCCATGGAGTTCATGATAATTAAGTTACGTCATAATGCCTTGATTTCATGACTCTTTTATTTTTTACATGGCCGCCTAGATGCACATCTCGTGACCATCTCGATTACAATGTAACCAATAGATTCGATTTTCAAAACTTTTCTAATGTTGCCAACATTAGAAAAGTTTGTACGTGAATTATAACTTTTTTTCAGAATTAAAATTTATTATTATTAACAAAAGATTGAGCGGGGGGCGCGAGCCAGCAATTATGCAACAACAATATAATGTAGATTTAGATCGGAACAAGAGAACATTTAGTGGCTCAGCTGGTCAGGGTGTTCCCCCTGTAAGGGAATGGTCGCGGGTTCAAGTCCCGTCCTAGATGTTCTCTTTTTCCGATATAAGTCTATAGGAAAAGTAAGCATACAAATTGCTTAAAAATTTTAATTGAAACAATATAATGTGTAAAATTATCCTCTTTGTAGGCAGTTATACGTTCCAGATTCGGGTGTGCCCTACCATCACATAAGTGGCCCAAGCCAACCGTACCTTTTTTTTTTTTATCGTGCGGAAATCCCTTCGGATACGCCCTCGCGTGCCAGCGGGGGCGGTTATGTCGGGCTTGAACCGACTAAAACCGCACGCCGTCTCGGGTCTACAGACGCCGGGGTGTAAGGTTGCCCATAGAGCATATCCCTCGCACCCCGACTAAGCCAACCGTACCTACTATACAGTAGACCTACTATACAGTAGACCTACTATACAGTAGACCTACTATACAGTAGACCTGCTAAACAACGGACGAGGTACTGGCGCAGGCGCGCCTCTCGGGGTCAGGAGGTCAGAAGGCAGACCCTCCCGGAAAAGCCAACATACCAATCAAAAACAATAAGTGGACTCCGGGCCAGTGCAAAGTATGGGCGCTATTGTGAATTCGCTATGAGGATTATGATGTTACGTTTCAGCTTCAATATTGTTGTGGTTCAGTGGTTCAAAACCCTGCTACGACCCCTACAGGGTGAGCGTCGTCTCTCTACAGGGAAAGGGGAACCTGATCTCCAACAACGTGTTGAGTCGCCACACACGCACTCACACACGCATATTACTTCCTTGACTTAATTAATGGTCAGTACAATGCCAAGATCAGCCAACACTGGTCAGCGTTCCTAATATAAATGCCTGGGTGAAAACTGTCTCTTAAGGTACAGGGCGGTGGCGGCCAAAGTCCCCCATTAACCCTGCGGTTATCCTTTCGATGGCTTCCCCGTGGTGCCCGGCAATGGACACTTGGGGAGGACACCGTGTGGGTTTAGTCGGTCCGATTCCGACACGCCCACCCCCTCGTCGGCACCGATGGGGGGAAGCCCGTGGGGGTTTACACACGCTAAAAAAAGTAAAAAAAAGGTACAGAGCTTTCCATAGTTTAAGAGAGTTTCAAATGTATCGAGCGTCGTATGATGCAAAGTCCTAAAAAATTTATAAAATGCATGTAATGATGTATATATATTGTATAGCTAATAATTTGAAATAAACGTTATTATTATAATTATATTATTATTATTAACTTTGGCGGCTGGGTCCGGTCGAGGTCTCAGAGATTTCCTTTCAAGGGTTCCCCGAAATCTAAATGGCGGGTTTTGGCACTAAATGTATGTTTTCAAAGAGTACCCTGTGTTTGCTAGAGTAGTAAAATTGAAAATACTAATAATATAACACGTTGACTACTATTTTTCATTAAACATAACATAAACTCACGCCTATATCCCCGAAGGGGTAGGCAGAGGTGCTAGCACCCACATTTCGCCAGTTTATGTTTAGGTCCCAATGTAATAGGTGGCGAGCCTATTGCCATTAACCGGGCACTTATAAACCTGCGATAAATACACACATAACTTCGAAAAGCATCGAAAAGTCATTGGTGTGTGCCATCGTAAAACCTGGGATCGAACCCGAGACCTCGTCTCAGCAGTCCATTACCCATTCCGATAATAGGGTAACGACCCATCTGACCACAATAAAGGTCTTATAAGTTGACCGCATGATTAATTATATCCTGACATATTAAGAAGAATCACTACAGTATTCCTTAATTACCACACTTTTCCTTAATTAACCAGTAACTAGTTCCCACACTAACGATGTTTAAAGTACTTATAGATGTTATAATACCGTAACCACAAGCTACGCCGACGACCTCAGCCTAAAACAATATTCTCACACTGTAGTCACGGTAATAATATCTATGTGCTTTAGTCGGTAGCTTAGTGATAAAGAAGTCGGTCTTACGATCGAGAGGTGCCGGTTGCGAATCCTGGCTAGCTGGAAGGGTTAGGAGCAATTGGGGAGAATATTAGTTAATTTCAATTACTAATATTCTTTAAAATGACTGGCTAAACAAGTATAGTCACTTTCTTAACCATAACTACTGGCGTACTACAGCTGCGTCATCGCTGACGCACTCAATACACAGTTACGGAACGTGTTATATTAAATTGAGTCAATGCACTCACTTATGTCATCATCCTTACAGCCTTTTACCCAACTCATTTGAGGTCGGCTCTTTAGTAAGTATGAAAAGGCCGAACTTCAATACTTTCAGTGAAACGGCTGCCATTTGCCATCTGACCGCCACAACCCACTGGCGATATTGAAGTTCTGTAGTTAGATAGTTGTCGGACTTTTTAGGGTTCCAATTACCCGTAAGGACTGCCTTAGATGTTCGTATAGCACCGGGACCGACGGCTTATCGTGCTTTTCGAGGCACGGAGGCGTCCCAATGTGTTAAAAACTCACCCATCCTAAGGTTGAGTCCCTCTGGCATGATTGAGAAAAGACATCCAAACTTTTTTTTTTTTGTAGCAATCGTGCGATGTATATTATAGGTTGATGGCATCCGTGAGTTGCATTAGGGCCCAGTTGAATACCAGCGTCAGGTCCTTGTGGCCTGGCATATGCTGAACTGGGTTCCTGTTACTGCAACCGTGAGACGCGTGCCTTCCTTGCATTGTGACAACTGTGTTTTCCACTCTGTTTTAATCTGTACCTAACCTCATAATAACTTAAACATTATTCAACATAAATTTCAATAATATCTCTCTGCTTCTGTCTACCTGTCACTGTGTCTCGCGAAATTTGCAGTAATAAATGAGTCTTTCTTTCTTTTCTTTCAAACTGTAGCTTCTATAATATTTATCAGATTATAGATTTAGCTTAGTAAAAGAGAACATCTAGAACGGGACAAAATATTTCTCCGATATATTATAAACGTCTCAAGGCGACGCTGGAGCCATCTACCGTAATTCTTGCGAACTACGGAAACAATAAATGACTTTACAATCATTTTTAACATTTTTTTTTATTACTCCGCCATTTTATTTCAAGTCCCGTCCTAGATGTTCTCTTTTTCCGATCTAAATCGACAGGGAAAGTAAGCATACTAATTGCTTAAAAGTTTAAATTAATTTATCAGATTAGTTAGAATTAATACAGTTTATTGTTAGTACATTAATTTAGATTTATCCATGACCCAAGTAAATAAGCAAGCTGAAGTGGCAGTGGGCCGGCCATATCTCGCGAAGAACCGACAACCGCTGGAGACCGCGACTCGGCAAACGTAGTGTAGGACGCCCTCCGTCCAGGTGGGATGACGATAGTGCGAAAGACTGCGGGCAGATGCTGGATGCGGCAAGCTGAAGACAAGGCGCTATGGTGCTCATTAGGGGAATGTCCAGCAGTGGACCAGAATAGGTTGATGATGATGAAGTAAATAAAACCACTTCCATTGTGAGCTAGATTAATATGCATAAACCCACGTATTTATAGGATCGTTATTCAATGTTTATGTTAATAACTAGAGGTGAAGTGACTCACAGATAAGTGCAGTAACATTGCAACACTAGCATTATACCCGCGGTTTCACCCGCACACAATCCATGGAATGCATCCCAAAGGAAGTTATTTCTGGGATAAAAGTATGATGAACGACCAACATCTTGACAATGTAGGTACTGTATCTGCGCTGCGAGCATGTGATGCTCGAGAAAAAGATGGCGGAGCGCGCCCGGGAGCGATTTAGAACTCTCCCGGTCCGCCGAGCCCGCAACATGCTAGCGGCGCGTCGCAGGCGACTCAGGCGGTAGAGGCCGCTCAACGACCTCCGTCCTCCATGAGCGTAGGCCTGTCACCCCAGCAGAAGCAGGCCCGGGCGGCGGGGCAACTAGCGCCTCCGCCCCTCTTTCCGGGGCAAGATGGGGACACCGTGGTTACCCACCCCGAGGGGGCCATCTCGAAACCGGAAATGGCCCTGGGTCAGTCGAGGTGCGAGGGAAATGTCTTACGGGCCACCCTACACCCCGGCGTCTGAAGACCCGAGACGGCGTGCGGTTTTAGTCGGTTCAAGCCCGACATAACCACCCCCGCTAGCCGGCGGGCGGCCGACGAGCGGATTTCCGCTGGAAAAAAAAAAGGTACTCTATCTGCGCAGAAAGCGTTATTAAGGTCTCTTCAAATATATTTTTTTAATAGCACTAGTAACTAAAATTACGCCGCCAACCTTTCCAGCTAAGCTAAATTGCTTGAGTTAGGAACGGGTTCACGTCGGTAGTGTGACGGCCAGGATTTGAACTTGAGACCTCTTGATAGTAAGGTCGACACCTTAACCATAGAGCTACAGACCAATAAGCCAATCATAGATTATATTAAACTTATCACAGCTCAAAGTGCTCGTGTCATTGGTTGATCAGTCATTTTATTAGTTTTTTGGTTGATTTTTGATGAACTGGCCGATTTTGTCCAAGACATTTGCCGGCACTTATAACTAATATCTATTCCAAGTCGAACTCTATGTTACATGTATAATTTCAATCATTATCATAATAATAAATAACCGTTTTTTATTTCCCATTTTCCATGCAATTACAATTAAATGTAGATTACATATTCTTATGAGTTTTTACAGGCAAATAAAAATAATTTTATCAATCAATTTATTAGATAACAATGTATATTCATGTGGATAATTTTATTATTTATAATTTATTTTAATAATAATTTATCATTTCAATTTCAATCATTAATATTTGAAATAAATTATTTTTTACGGATCCTATCGCGATTTATTTAATGTTATTTTATTTACATTGAACTCGACGTTTCGGTTGCTATTCAGCAGCCATGGTCACGGCTCATTCTGCATAAATAGTAACACCAACAATTCAGCATAGTTCGGCTACTTTGAGATAACTTACACTTCAAACTACAAGACAACCACCATCTTCAGTCTCCCCGTGACCATGGCTGCTGAAAAGCAACCGAAACGTTGGGATCAATGTAAAATATAAAATAACATCAAATAAATCGCGATAGAATTCGTTAAAAATAATTTTATTTCAATGTGTGACATTCGTGTAAACTTCCGACAATATCATATTAATATTTGATTAAACTTTTACAAACGAGACCCCTCTGTAGGATAAAGACCTTCTCCTTTTGCTTTCTGTCTACCACTTTTGTGTGCCAGTCCTCCTTCTATGTCTTTTATGTCGTGGGCCACTAATGGACTACCAACAATATTTTTTTATTATTGATAGTGCACATGTACACAATAATACATACATTTATAATTACAAAATGATTTACACCACACATGATACTATTAAAAACAAGTTGAATTCCTGAGACGAGCTCAGCCGAATACAAGAGATTTTCGATTTTGCGTTTTTTTTTTTTGCAATTTTTTCTTTATCTTGCAATGGTTCACCCCAGCACGAATCTATTACCTAAAACAGCAACTCGATAGCTCATGTCCTTCATACCCAAAACCGTGACAGAAAATTGGCAACGACGACGTCTACGACATCTCGATAGCAATAGGGCTTTTCTAAAGAAAATCCCATTTTTTTTCATCTTGCAATGGTTCACCCCAGCACGAATCTATTACCGAAAACAGCAACTCGATAGCTCATCTCCTTCATACCCAAAACCGTGACAGTTTTTTTTTATCTTGCAATGGTTCACCCCAGCACGAATCTATTACCGAAAACAGCAACTCGATAGCTCATCTCCTTCATACCCAAAACCGTGACAGAAAATTGGCAACATCGACGACGTCGACGACAACTCGATAGCAATAGGGCTTTTCTAAAGAAAATCCCTAAAAAAGAAAAACACAGCTTACTTGTAACATAATTTAACACACAGGATAATATAAAAATAACAATATAACAATATAACAATATAAAAATAACAATATAACACACCTAAAATTGACATTAACTCGGAATTGGTTCTCGGACTGTGCGTACTCCCGTGCCGCATAAGCAACGCTATGTCATCCAACTGCAACTGTCATATTCCGATATCACGCTGTCTCTCACTTGGACCATCAACGCCACTTCAGCTAAACTTCTCAGACTTCTTATTTCTCCGATATCAAATAAACACAAAATAAATTTCAATAGAATCGTTGAAATAAAACTATTTTTTAACGGATTCTATGTTTCGGTTGCTTTACAGCAGCCATGGTTCAGCAGCAATTCCGGTTATTATAAAATAACATCAAAAAAATCGCGATAGAATCCGTTAAAAAAAATAGTTTTATACATACATACATACATGTATGTATGCCGAAAGCAGCGATAGCCTAGTGGCGGACGTAACGGACTGCTGAGACGAGGTCTCGAGTTCGATCCCCAGTCGCCCCGGGCACACACCTCCGACTTTTCGTAGTTATGTGTGCATTAATAAATGTTAATTATCGCTCGCTTAATAATGTGCCCGGTAGATGGCAATAGGCTCGCCCCCTATTACATTAGGACCTTAACATAACTGGCGAATCGTGGGTGTGTAATACACCTCTGCCTACCCCTTCGGGGATACAGGCGTGAAGTTATGTATGAATGTAGTTTTATTTCAATGTGTGAAATTCGCGTAAACTTCCGACAGTATCATGTAGAACCGTTAGATTTTTTTTATTTTTATGTCTATATTCGTGCCAACTTCCGACAATATCCTACTGCACCAACTTCAAATTTTTGTATTTCCTTCGAACCAACCTTCACACTGCAAAGTTATTAATTGGAAGCATAGTTTTGTAATACCAATGAAGATTGAACCGGTGTCTATCAGCTAAATAAGTATGTGTTACTATGCATAATGTGTTCAAGTAGCCTTCGAGTGTAAAGTCCGTTAAAACAGGTTGTGGCAAGGACAGGTAAACACTCAGGTTTTGGACATATTTCGTTTATTAGTACCAAGTCTGTGAAGCAATAGTTATTAAGGTATGATAAGGTTTTCATATTTTACTAGCTGATGCCCGCGGCTCCGCCCGTGCGTAAGTCGGTTATCGTTTATTGGTCATATATCCGGTGTTCTACTTAAATAATTGGAATCAAACATACGGTAGATTTTAAATCTGACCTTTCTAATACAAAAAAAACGCATCAAAATCCGTTTGGTAGTTTTTGCGTCCATCGCGAACATCAGGCAAGAATAAAAAAAAAATTGTGTTCGAAATCGTTCATTTAACATAACTCGAGTTTTTTTTTAATTTCTCCAATGTATACAGACAACTAATTTACGATTTTATAATAGAATATATTGATAGAAGTAATCACTTTAAAAGATGTCTACTACCATATATGAGGCATTTGTTTTGGCGAACCACAGAACATCGGTAGCAAGGAGTTGGCCTTACAATAGGTCCCGGGTTCAAATCCTGGCCATTACACTACTGACGCGAACTGAAATGTTAGTTGGTGGGGTTAAAAGGGAAAATTATTTTTATTACGGAGAGACGATGTTTCATTTTTTACCGCAAACACGATATCGTCTAGCAGATTCCCCACATTTCTTCTCAATGGAAGGAAGGCAATGTCTCTGGCACTCTAAGGCATATTCTAGAACGATACTCAATCATGAATCTCGACTTGAGACTAGAACTAAACTGGAATTCTGGAACTAAACTTAAGTGGAGATTTCATGAACACTCAGGTGATTTACATTCACAAAATGTACAATATACTATATTGTAATAATGTACAAAATGTACAATCTGTACTTAAAACTAGTTTTAAGTCGAGATTCATGACTGAGCATTAAATACGCGCCTAACAAACTGAAAGGAATGCAGGCAATGCAGCATACTATTACACACACACACACTACTTAGTTAAGACGATATTAAGTAAAAAAAAAAACTATTGAATTGAGAACCTCCTCCTTTTTTAAAGTCAGTTAAAAAGGGACTTCCCGGCCGTGCCGCGCTAAATTCCATTCGTGCGTAAATGTAAATAAGTTTTATGTAAATCAAAATCTATTATGTCGTATTTTTTTGTCTAATTTATAGTTGACCAACCTGTTCATTATCTATATACATATTGGCAAATACATGTTTCTTTCCTCTTACGAACACATATTGTTTAAGGTCGTTCGCTGCCTTACGCGTGAACACGCATGCGGGTACCAACACTACATGCTGTTTCGTGCCAATACATACACTGCTCTATGTATTCGCACGAAACAGTATGCAGTATAGGCGTCCGCATAAGGCAGCGGAACGCCTTAAGAGAATATTACCGGTAGCGAGCTCGTTACAATATGGAGATACCAATGTTTTGGTGAAAAAGTATAGGTATGTCGAGGCCGTCAAATCAAGGGTCACTATTTTAGGATTGATAGCATTTGGAATGGTGGCCTTTTAACTAAACTTGGATAAGGACTTCACCCACGCTTACCATCAGGCGGAGTGTATTCATGACCAAACATAATCAGCCCCAAGACGTATTTATAGGAGGATTTCGGATTTCCTGGATGTAGCTATACCTATCCAGCGACTGAACAGGCACCTGAAACTGATAGACGTGAAAAGCAACCCCAGATGCCCAGACTGCATGTATGGCGATGAGACCAGCTTCCACCTGCTCGCCTAGCCCCATTTACTCCCTGATAAGATGGGAGACCATGGGCATGGACACACTGGATATAGAAGACCTGGAGAATCTGAAGGCAGAATAGATTTTGCAAGAAAACAGGTAGGTTCGATGGAACACCGTGATTGCCGAATGTCCCACATCCTTCCCGAAAGGAGAAATGGGTGAAATGGCCCACTCAGGTATGGTTGAACACCCGCCCAGGCACCGGCGACCCCGTTGGAAATAATAATACTCATTCAGGCAGCTCAGTTGGTCAGACTATTCCCCAAATTCCTCCTAGAAAGGGACTGGTCGCCGCCGCCGCCGCCGGTTCAAATCCCGTTCTGTGTGTTGACTTTTCAAATTTAAATTAATAACAAAAGTTAGCATAATTAATTTTAATTTTATTCCTCTCCGGTTTGTTTGTTGAATTTTTTGTTTAGTGGCTATTAAGTGTATCTTGGTGGAGCCCCATGCATCATGATAAACTTAAGTTTTATTATAAAAAAAATTTTTTTTGTTACTTCTCACATTTTACAAATTAATTGCCGTTTACACAACAAAGAGGTTTATTCGCTCACCACAAACTACACAACTAAATAACTAGCACACACAGTACTCTTCAACAGTTCCAGTCGCTCAGCAGTTCACAGTTGTCCACAGTAGTTCCTTAAGTCGCGCAGGTATAACTCTCTTGAATCGCTTCGGTAAGATGTGTTCGCTTTCGCTTTCGAAAATTAACTGACTCGTGTCGATAGCCGGGCGCCCTTTTATAGCTCTTAATAAATAGGGTAGAATGTTCCGGAGTCATCTAGAGATAAGGCACGTTATTTATTTATCTAGCGCGTTCGAGAAGAGTAGGTATTTACTGGAGCGGGGTGTGTGTTGGGTAACCTCCTCGAGTGTCGCTCCGATTCCGATCCCGCTGCAGTCCGGGGGGAACGGAATCGGAGCGGCCGGTACACCCTGGGCGGCGGTCAATGGCTTTCCCTTCACCCCTTGATAGGGTTGGCATTGATCGTCGGCCAATACCCAACGTGGCGGGAACACATCGCTCTCCGTACTCCTCTGCTTACAGAGGAGACAGGATGAGCGATGCTGTTAGTGGTGAGATGGCCCAGGGTCAGCCGGGGTGCGAGGGATATGCTCTATGGGTAACCTTACACCCCGGCGTCTGAAGACCCGAGACGGCGTGCGGTTTTAGTCGGTGCAAGCCCGACATAACCGCCCCCGCTGGCCGGCGGGGGGGTATCCGAAGGGATTTCCGCACGATAAAAAAAAAAAAAAAAGGTATTTACTGGAGCATTCGAGAAAACAAGTACCTACACAGTCGTGCCGACAATAGAGGTGAATGCCCTTGTTATCGCGATTTGTAGGTAAACTAGGTATAGGTATTCAAAGGGCTTGTGATTTTGTATTGTCTTTTCTGGATTTTTCTAAACGGATCGATAGAGTACTTCGACATTAACAATGCGTTTTAATTTCTAGAAGATTCGATCAGTAGTTTTCGAGATATCGATGATCGTTGTAACATTATAACTAGGTCTGCAAGGCGAATCACTGCTTGCAATGTTGAGCTGAGTGAGACAACGTAAATCAGATTTTGAAAATTTTTAACAGTGATCATTCCTCCGTGGCAAGTCCGATTTTGAAAATTCTTTTTTTAAGTCTCAACTCTGGACATGCTTTCTGAGCGTGTAAAGTTTGGTCACAGTGTCTCGAGCGGTTATTATGTAATTCCATCTGGAATTTTTTTAACGGTGATCATTCCTCTGTGGTAGCATTAATTTTTTCAAAATATATCCATAAACCTTCCTCTGATTGACCTCTTTAATCATGCCAAATTTGGTTCTGATAGGATTAGTAGTTTAGGAGGAGAGCTGTGACAAAGAAAATCCTGAACTGGTATGAGGAGCTTTCGCTCGACTTCGTCTCACTCAGCTCAAAAATGATTATGGTCCTACCAATATGTAAACACTAGTTATACTAATTATGTAAACATCACTTTTTAACCCTATAATGACGTTTAACAGTATGAATAACTCAACAAAATCGAATCCTGATTTAGAATTTTAATTAAACCTGTTCTTAGACGGAAAAGTTCAACAAAGTTTGATGACTGACCTCCGACGGTTCCAACTGCTTGGCCCTGTCCGATGGACTTTATAGACCCATTTGAGGTGAACATGTACCACGAGTTGGCATTTTAGAGTGTCAACTAGATGGTTCATGTTTAAAATTAGGGTAAATAACGTGTGGTAGTCGAGTATTCCAACCCTGGACATTGCACTGCCGATGTTAACCCATTCCTAGCAATTTAGCTTAGAACATAACTTCACGCCTGTATCCCCGAAAGGGTAGGCAGATGTGGATTACACACCCACGATTCGCCAGTTATGTTTAGGTCCCAATGTAATAGGGGGCGACCCTATTGCTATCTACCGGGCACATTTCTAAGCGAGCGATAATCAACATTTTTAATACACACATAACTACTAAAAGTCAGAGGTGTGTGCCCGGGGTAACTGGGGATCGAACTCGAGACCTCGTCTCGGCAGTCCGTTACGTACGCCACTGGGCTATAATTTGGCTTAGCTGGAGGGATTAACAATTTTTTATTGACGTTTTCTAAAAAATTAAACCTAGCTAAATCGATTTAAACCCGAAACTCCCCGAAACTCTCTGTTTATACTAAATTTCATTATAATCGTTGGAGCCGTTTCCGAAATTCAGATTATTTTACAAGAATTGCTCGTTTAAAGGTATTATATATTATATATTATTTACTTTACTATTTATTATTTATATATATATAATAACCGCGGTAGCCTAGTGGTATGGGTAATGGACTGCTGAGACGATGTCTCAGGTTCGATCCCAGGTTTTACCAGGCACACACCAATGACTTTTCGATGCTTTTCGAAGTTATGTGTGTATTTATCGCAGGTTTATAAGTCCCCGGTTAATGGCAATAGGCTCGCCACCTATTACATTGGGACCTAAACATAAACTGGCGAAATGTGGGTGCTAGCACCTCTGCCTACCCCTTCGGGGATATAGGCGTGAGTTTATGTTATGTAATGCTATTTATACTATTGCTTTACTTAGTTGGTGACTAGATAGCGCTGTTTATTATCATAGAATATTATTATAGTAATGATGGTAAGCTTCATAATGTAGTAATGAGGTAGTCGAAAAAATGTCCAAGTAAAATAATGTTGTAAGTTGAAATAATGTCTACTCAGTCTGAACATTATGGTGGCTATTTTCCGCTTTCTGCGTCCCGTGCGCGCTCTCACTTGACTATAGTTAAGATTATTATATTATAATTCAGATAACAATAGCTTCGGAACGTAAACACTTTGTAGGTATAGCATGCTCTTGAGCACACAGGCGGGGTAACCCCATGTCAGTATTTGATCACTGTCTTTTATCATATACTAGACAAGCTATAAAAATTGTTTCCATGCGCGCGAAAGAGACGGCGCACCGCTCTCCCGCTCTCTCTCCTCCGAGTTCCGCAGTCTGCGGCGAGTCTCGCCGTCCTTACAGAAGCAGGCCGTGGCTGAAGCGTGTCGTGTTTGTCCTACACACGCCTGCCAACTCACCGACGCGGGATAAAACCTGACCCCACCAGGTGAGGCCGCGGTGGCGGCCAAAGTCCGCCGGTAACCCTGGGGTTATCCTTTCGTGGGCTTACTCGGGGTGCCCGGCAATGGATACTTGGGGAGGACACCGTGTGGTTATAGTCGGTCCAATTCCGACACGTCCACCCAATCGTCGGCACCGATGGTGTGAAGCCCGTGGGGGTTTCTATACGCTAAAAAAAAGGGTGAGGCGGGAATGAATTTGAATTAAGTTAATGTCATCTGTATGACAGCTACAACAAGTGGTCAGGTTTCCATTCCTAGAGAAGCGATAGAGGTCTATTAGAGCTCATTTGATTCATTTTTACATAATTTATCTTTTTGTAGGTACTAGGTACCTCAACCTTACACCCCGGGGTCTGTAGATCCGAGACGGCGTGCGGTTTTAGTCGGTTCAAGCCCTACAACCGCCCCCGCTGGCCGGTGGGGGGGAGGAGGTGTTCGAGGGGATATCCGCACGGAAAAAAAGGTACCTCACGTTTTGTAAATCAAGAAAAACTGTATTTTTTGCACTTTTTGTAAATTTTTTGCTTGGATTTCTATCTAAATTTAATCAAATCACTTATAAAATATGCCAAAACCTAAATATTAAAACAAAAAATAACCAAGTAAAGACTTACGATATAATATTTACCTTGAAATGAGTGGGATCCAAGTTAGTTCTATCGGTCTAATATTGCAATTTCTAATTTCAGTTATTTCTTAATGTTTATACTAAATACTGGCGAAACGTGGGTGCGAGCACCTCTGCCTACCCCTTCGGGGATAAAGGCGTGAGTTTTATGAGTTTATGTTATACTAAATACACATTTCTGAATATTTTGTTCTCGGAAGAACAATATAATTAAAAAGAAAACAATAAATGTTATGTCCGTTGAAAAACCGTGAACAATTCTTATTATGTCAGCTTTAATAATACCTGGGATAATTTAAGTACAATACAAGCACAAAAACAATTCAATAGAATAATAAATTAAGCTTTAACGGCTATAATTAACAAGACTGTTGTATTATAGAATCAGAACTATCTAATAAATTGAGATACAAACTATTTTTAACGCATTCTATCGCGATTTATTTATTGATATTCGACTGCTACGATAGGGGGCGTTCGATTCCCGCTCAGTGCAAATACTTGTATGCAGGAATATGTCTATTTGCATTGGTCTGGGTGTTTAGAAAAAATAGTATATAAGTATGTTTATTCGCATTTTGGAACCCATAACGCAAGCTAGTTAAACTATGCTTACTTTGCGTCCAGATAGCGCTGGGTAGAATGTCTTAGTCGTAGTGTAGACTGTCTTAATTAACACTGATCCCGACGCGATGTCGACGTCTCGGTTACTTTTCAGCAGCCATGGTCACGGGGAGATAGTAAATAATAACAACAAATAAATCGCAATAGAATTCTTTAAAAATGTATTTATTTCGTATTGTAACATTCGTGTAAACTTTCGACAAAATCTTTATCTAATAAAGTTGCGCCATGGGCTGCTCAGAATTATCTTCTTCTTCTTCTTTATATATAAAAATGAATTGCTGTTCGTTAGTCTCGCTAAAACTCGAGAACGGCTGGACCGATTTGGCTAATTTTGGTCTTGAATTATTTGTGGAGGTCCAGAGAAGGTTTAAAAGGCGAATAAATATGTAAGTTGTTATCAATTGAGGCAGTACGAAGTCTGCCGGGTCAGCTAGTAAATAAATAAATATATACTCTAGGTCAAATTACACAACGCCATCTAGGCCCAAACTAAGCAGTGCTTGTCATATGGGTTCTAGAATGCGGATATACATACTTAGATACATTTTTTTGTAAATAAATACATATTAAACATAGAAACACCCAGACCAATGCAAATTGCCCGCGGTCACATTCTATCATCGCACCGCTCGCAACAGACAGGGAATTCATCCTCACACGTTGCGACCGGAAACGGGGCGTACAGTTAGGTATGGAAGGCACTTTATTCCGCACACCCTCAGGCTGTGGAATGATCTTCCTGCTGTGGTTTTCCCAAGCGACTACAATATGGGATTCTTCAAGAAAGGCATTAGAAGGTTTTTACAGGGTCGGCAGCGCTAGTGTGACGCCCCTGGTGTTGCACACGTCCATAGGCCGCGGTAACCGCTTCCCATCAGTTGGGCCGTGAGCTTGTCTGCCATCTGAGAGGTATAAAAAAAAAATTACATATTTGCACTGAGTGGGAATCGAACCCGTGACCTCTGACTTAGCGGTTGAACGCACTACCGCTACACCACAGAGGTTGTCAATTTTTATGTACGAGGGGCGCTAGTCGCCCCACCGTCCCGGCCTGCTTCTGCTGGGGTGACAGGCGGCCTCACCTGCCACCCCCAGGCCTGCGCTCATGGAGGACGGAGGTCGTCAAGCGACCTCCGGCGCCTGAGTCGCCTGCGACGCGCGGCGAACATGTTGCGGGCTCGGCGGGCCGGGGATTTTTATGTACCTATCTAGGACGTTACCACGACGCGCTTAAAACAATTCAATTTCGGGCAGCATAGCTGAGGGTGATAGATACAGGGTATATAGCTTTATCTCTTTCCCACAGCTGCACTGCCCGAAACTGAATTGCTTGAATTACCTACTTTAAGTGCGTCGTGGTAAGGCCTCTGTAATGAATAAAAGCTCATGGTTTAGCGTTAGTTTTCTTAACTATCGTCTCCGCGTTGTTCCCGGTTGTGTCTCCTTTGGCATCCTTAGCAATGAGAGCATTGTTTTAGTTTTTTGACGGCCTCTGTAGCGTAGCGGTAGTGCAATCGACTGCTACGACATGGGGCGCGGGTTCAATTCCCGCTCAGTGCAAATATTTGTATGTCCGAATATGTCTATTTGCATTGGTCTGGGTGTATCTATGTGTAATATGAATGTATTTACAAAAAATAAGTATATAAATAGGTATGTTTATCCGCATTCTAGAACTCATAACACAAGCTAGTTAAACTATGCTTACTGTGGGTCTAGAAAGTGCTGTGTAGAATGTCGTAGAATATTTATTATTTTCTCACTCTCAGATGGTTGATAAGATCAACCAGCTCAGTCTTAAGATGGGTATTCGGTAACCATTATTAACACAGTGAGGCCCCTCCGTACCATTTTTTCGAAATCCCCTCGGATACCCCCCACCCCGCCGGCCAGTGGGGGTGGTTATGTTGGGCTTGAACCGACTAAACCCGCACGCCGTCTCGGGTCTACAGACGGCGGGGTGTAAGGTTGCCCATAGAGCATATCCCTCGCACCCCGACAGACCCCGGGCCATCTTCGGTTTCGAGATGGCCTCCTAACGCCTCCGTACCTTTTTTTTTCGTGCGGAAATCCCTTTGGAACCCCCCCCCCCCCACCGGCCAGCGGGGGCGGATATGGCGGGCTCGACCCGACTAAAACCGCACGCCGTCATCTCCGGTTTCGAGATGGCCCCTTCGGGTTTGGGAACCACGGTGTCCCCGGCTTGCCCCGGTTTGGGGAGGAGCGTTAATCGCCCTACCGTTCCTGCCTGCTTCTGCTGGGGTGACAGGCGGCCTCACCTGCCACCCCCAGGCCTGCGCTCATGGAGGACGGAGGTCGTTTGGCGACCTCCGGCGCCTGAGTCGCCTGCGACACGCGGCGAACATGTTGCGGGCTCGGCGGGCCGGGAGAGTTCTAAATCTCTCCCGGGCGCGCTCCGCCATCTCATTCGCGAGCATTACATGCTCGCAGAAGAAGTCGGCGCGTCGGCGGCGGCCCACACGCTCGCGCTCCGCACCATTGCCGCAATCATGCTGCCGAGCGAGAGGACTCCCTCCCCCGATGGCTGCCACGAGGTCACGCCTCGGCGCCTCCCTCGTCAGCGTATGCAGCCCTGAGTCCTCGCCTCCGTACCTCGGCGAGCACGTTCAGCCGTCGCTTCCAGTTACCATATGAATATTTATGGCAGTCATCAGCGGGTAGCCCTAAAAAGCTTCGATATCGCCTGTGAGCCCATATGGAAGTCGCTTCTCGGAAAATATCGAAGTTCCGCGCTTCGTAGTTAAGACTGGTAGTCGACCCGAACAGAGTCGAGAGAAGGATCGGCGGATGATGACTCTTAGATGGGTGGTCTTTGGATTATATTCTGCCACTTTTAAAACCTAAAAATCTCTTGTTAAAGACACAAATAAATAAATAAATATTCTACGACATTCTACACAGCGCTTTCTAGACCCAAAGTAAGCATAGTTTAACTAGCCTGTGTTATGGGTTCCAGAATGCGGATAAACATACTTACGTATATACTTTTCTTTTGTAAATACATACATATTATACATAGAAACACCCAGACCAATACAAATAGACATATTCATGCATACAAATATTTGCACCGAGCGGGAATCGAACCCGCGCCCCGTGTCGTAGCAGTCGAATGCACTACCGCTACGCCACAGAGGCCGTCAAATATAATTGATATCAAAGCGTGAAATAAAAAATCAATATACCTATATGCTCTTTTATTGCCTGCACAAGTATCCGTGTTATCACTAACTAGTTCCAAGTAATGAATTATAGCTAGTTTTTGTGTAGACAACTAATTTGTGTTCGCCAAGAGGCGCTAAACTTATATAATACCAGACAAAAATATGTAAAGAAAAAACAATTTTTTGGTCTTTAATTTTATATTGCGCCATCGAATACGCCAATAACTCATCTATACTATTATGGAATTATAAATCAGTTCTGTCTGTACATTGGATCTCCCAACTAACATAACATAACTTCACGCCTGTATCCCCGAAGGGGTAGGCAGAGGTGTATTACACACCCACGATTCGCCAGTTATGTTTAGGTCCCAATGTAATAGGGGGCGAGCCTATTGCCATCTACCGGGCACATTACACAACTAATTCGTATAATATCTATATTTTTTTAAAGGGGTTATGTAAAACAAAAGATTCTTGTCTGTTTGTCTGTTTATCTATTTGTTCGCGATGAACGCAAGACATACAGAACGGATTTTGAGGCAGTTTTTTTATTAGAAAGGTCTTGGCCAGACTTGAAATCTGCCGTATGGTTGATTGCAATTGGTTATGTAGAGCCGGAGATATGACCAAAAAACGATAACCGGCCTCCGGTAGAGCTGCGGGCATCAGCTAGTGTAAGAAAAAAATGTAGATTCTGGTTGGTATCAAAGTGCAACATTCTGGTAGAAGCCGACAAAGAGCGTGCAAAGTCACGGTTTAAATGAATCTACTAAATGATGTACAGTCGCCATCAATACTAGCTTAACACATTCCAAGTTACCAACCAGTTGAAAAATATAAAGTTACTAACTTTACAAACGATCTTTATATTTAAATCTTTAGACTTTCACGGCCGGCGTTGCATGTAGAATATACTGCTTCCGGGCTGTTTGGCCGTGGTCCATTCCAAACGTACATCAGTCGCAGAGTAGTTGCCGCCGAGGAGAGCTCTACGCACTCGTCGCCGCCTGGACCTATACCACTGAAGATGTCGACCGCAGTGATCGACGAAACGTTTAGAACACTAGGTTCATATAGACCACGGCCAAGTATATTCTACATTATCTTTATATTGGAATACATGAATCTATACTAATAATAAAACTGAGGAGGTTGTTTGTTTGTCACGGGTTTCTAGAACTGCCTGTGCTATTAGACAAATTCTATTTGCATTTCATAGCCCAGTTCTTGAAGAAGGTTATACATAAATACAGTTACGCCTCTTTTCCTTTGGGGTAGGCAGAAACCACATGTTTCCACTTGCTACAGTCCTAACATACATTTTCTCTATGCCCGTATGGATAGAGGAGCCACTTCAGATTTCAAAAGAAAACTCACCCGTCTTATTTAGTAGGAAAGCAAATAATTTTGTATGTCAAATTCTGAAATTTGTAGTAAAATATAAATAAGTTATATCAATAACTAAACATCTGAATTGAGGAGCTACCTGGAATACGCAAAGTATTTGATGAATATATTTTAAAAATATATATATTAACTAAAATATATTTTATAAAGGAATATATGTAAATATTTTGTATAGTTTAGTAGTACATAATTATATATAGTGCCTACTAAATATCGAAGGCCAATATTATCGATATTAGGTATAATAAGAAGATGCAATAGTTTTAATGTGGCTCGTCCCAATTTTCAATTTTCTTTGACTGACTTTGATTGCAGGACTTGCATATATTTTATTGTATGGTAGCTTTTATAATTCTAAGACTACCCTGTCCTGCATGGGCGAGACGTTCTCTCGCTGGAGACCATGGTGAGGGCCTTGGTCTCCGACGGGAGCAAGTGGCACGCCGCCGCCTCTTTCTGCGAGCAGGTAATGCGCGCGAAAGAGACGGCGGAGAGAGAGCGGGAGAGAACCCTGCCCCCAGAGTTGTGGCTTCAGCCCATAGGTGCCAACGATGGGATGGCCGTGTCGGAATCGGACCGTGACCACACGGTATCCTCCCCAAGTGTCCATTGCAGAGCATCCCGTGTAAGCCCTCGAAAGGATAACCCTATTGTTACCGGCTGACTTTGGCCGCCATCGCGGCCTCGCCTATGTGGTCGGGTTTTATCTCGCGAAGGTGAGTTGGCAGGCGTGTGTAGGACACACACGACACGCCTTCGTCTCGGACACCTACTACAAATTCGAGGATCAATCCAATAAAAAATTTAAACTAACGGCTAAATAAGTATATAAATTCATTAGGATACGAAAGTGGCTCCTCAATCCAAATGGACATTTTTCACTTATTCTACTTCCATAAGTCCTCCTAAACAGCAACTGTGGCCGGTTCAAATCCTAGGTATTGAAGTTTCCTATTTAGATTAATAGTCTTTAAAAAGAAATTAAGCCCACCTGCTACCAATTAGTATATTTAAATGAGATATAATTTATGAGTACAGATTATGCGACTGCGGCTGGGCAATGATCTATTAATGTCTACTTACTATATTTAATAGATGAACTCCTCTGATTTATTAGTCCTTATCGTTGATGTTTTAGAAAATACCGACCGTCTAGAATGCCTTGAAACACAATTTATCCCACCTTTCTTTTTTTTACGTGCGGAAATCCCTTCGGATCCCCCCTCCCCCCCCCCCCTACTGAAAAGGGGCAGTTCAAATACCTAATAAATTCGCACTTATTTTGGAGATAGTTTTGCTAATTGTTTGTAATGACACAGCGTCATATAATTTGTTACATAGCTAGAATCCGTGTAGCCAGTACGGGGAATCGAACAAGCAAGCCACTAATAAAGATACCGGCACACATCTTGACCAAAAATTGGTGTATTGGGTAACCAACCTATATACCAATAAAAGGATAGATCAATGACGCGAGCCCTTTGATCCTGTGGAGGAACGGGGTGTGATGTTCCTCCAACTCAAAGGGAGGATCATCCGACCAGGTAAGGTGATCACACCTGGCGGGCCGCGGCCCAACGGTTGCAGTTGGGATGTTGTATATAATTTATACCAGCGTGGGAACTTCACCTTCGCGATTCAGGATCGATAGTGACGTAGAGTATCGAAGTAGTTCAACTTGTTGTCACTAGATGGCGCTGGGTACATGTGGTATCGCTACAATCCTATTGTTACCCTTGGCCGTCGAGCCCCGCATTTTTGCTAACTTTTCCTAGGTGTACAGGACCCTGCCAACATCCTGAGGCCCAAGTCAAGTTCACCTGCTAGTCGGTGCCCCTGCTGAACAACGGACGAGGCTCGGACCTCGGGGTTGGGAGGGCAGACGGCCGTCGCTCCCGGAAACATGGTCGTGTATGTAATGGTGACCCTCTTTCCTGAGACTTTACCTTCAGCTACCATCAGGCGAGGTGAAGTCAAATTGACGTGTCCTATATATAAAAAAAAAAAAAAAAAAAAAAAAACTACTGACATATCAATCAAAAATATAAACAGACATCGGGCTCCAGACTTTGGCCGCAACTGGGCAATTGCAATAAAGATGATTTTTAAATAAATAAATTTTTAAATAAATTGATTTCTTTCTATAAAAATGGAACAAAATTCTCCCTATAAAGTGGTACAAGAATATTAGTTGCCTAAGAATTTATATTATTAAGGGAGTGCTTTGGCACTCGTACTAGGTGAGCCCTGTGTCACGAGTGCCGTTATCTTCCTTCACATCTGGTAAGTTATTACAAAGTTGGATTCAATTGAATAAATAATTAATAAATTTAAATGACACATTTTATCAAAAAGTGTTAATGTAATATTAATTTTTAAGTATTTTAAGTAATTTTTAAGTAAAGTAAGTAGTATATAGTTATTAACTATTCTTGCAGTATAATGTTCACCATGTGTGTGTGTGTGTGTTTGTGCGTGCGTGTGCACGAGTGAGATTGAATATAAGTGTGTGTGGGTGTGTGTGTGTGTATGACGGTGTGTCCGGCGGTATGAGCTTTTTATGTAGCTATATGAAGAATGTTTTCGGTCTGAATGATGATGAGTTCGTAAGCGGCATAGTTTGCATCAACTTCTGATCAATACAATAGACAGATAAGCAAGACATTTACGATCTTCCTATGTTAGTAAACCTCTCGTAATAAACACTTGGACAATAGTGAATGTAGCCGGATACGAGAGAACCCAATGATATTATTATTTTCTAGATTGGACATTACTATATATACATATAAATACTTTAATGAGATAAGTAAAGAAATCTCCTTTTTTTATTTATGTTTTTGGTGGGATATCATTACTTTTTGTAAAGAAAACTAGGCAGGTATTGAGATTTAATGTTTTTTCTTGCGTTTCCGCTGCGTGGTTTTCATTTTTTCATAATTATTAAGGTCACTCAATTGCTCGGGAATATTACTAAAATGCAAACTATTAAGAATGGAATTAGCAGGCAAATCATTAGCTCAAATTTTTTTCAAACATAAATCGCAAATAAAATCACTGGGTTCAATAAAAAAAGGTATATGGTTTAGAACCATTCAACATTGTGACAAATTGTGACAAATAACATTTGTGACTAATAGTGGACTTTTGTTTATGTACAATATATATGGGTGCTTCGGTAAGTATCTGTGGCGCATCCACCGGGAGACAACGCCGCAGTTTTAATAAAAAAAAAAATTAAAAAAAAAACCAGCACTGCGAGGATCCTGGCGAAGACACGGCGCTCCACACGTTGGTGGAGTGCCCTGCGTGGGTGAGTCAACGCCGGGCTCTCGTTGCGGTCCTAGGCGTGGACGTTCTCTCCCTGGAGACCATAGCGAGGGCCGTGGTCTCCGACGGGAGCCATTGGCCAGCCGCCGCCTCTTTCTGCGAGCAGATAATGCGCGCGAAAGGGACGGCGGAAAGGGAGCGGAAGAGAATCCTGCCCCTCGAGTTCCGCAGTCTGCGACTCGTCTACGTCCAGAGCTACCGACCACCATGATCGGGGCCTGAGGACGGCATTTGGCCGACTCACCGTCGTTACAGAAGCAGGCCGTGGCGGAGGCGTGTCGTGTGTGTCCTACACACGTCTGCCAACTCACCGACGCGGGATAAAATCCGACCCCACCAGGCGAGGCCGCGGTGGCGGCCAAAGTCCGCCGGTAACCCTGGGGTTATCCTTTCGAGGGCTAACCCGGGGTGCCCGCTAATGGACACTTGGGGAGGACACCGTGTGGTTTTAGTCGGTCCTATTCCGACACGCCCACCCCATCGTCGGCCCGAGGATGTTTCCACACGTAAAAAAAAAAAAGTTTTAGAGCTAAGGTGTCCGTAACTTCCGACTGTACCAATGTAAATGCCACAGATATTCGTATGGTAACTAGGACTGACGGCTCTTCGGGGCACGAAGATTTGTTGTAGCTTTTTAGCTTGTGAAATGTAAAAAATTGCATGTAAGAATTTTCTTTTAAATGTTCTAAACACGTATTACATGTAGTATAAATATCTGCGTAAAAACCACGCCCTGCCATTTAACTGTAATTGAACTCCATACCACCACAGAGAACATAATCTAATAAATACTATAAGCAGAATATACTATTTTATCTGTGAGACAAAAGACAACACGAATTTTGCAGTAGAATGCGAAATGCATACTTTACGCAATTATTACTTAAATATAACTAACCGTAATATGTTACATGTTAGGTATATTCACTTTTTTGGTTTAACATTCACTAAGTGGAATGCATAATAAGATTTGAAACTAACAAGAAATACAAATACAAAGAGTAAGTATATCTAGAACATCTCTATTTTTGCAATTTCATCAATTTTGACGCAATTTTTTATACAATTAAGTTAGGCAACAAGGCACAGTCCACCTTATAGTTATATGATTGCTAGCAATAGAAAGCTACCACCCGGACCTATTTACCTGTACGTGTGTAAACATCAACTGGGTAATTACCCTATCGCAGTCCTTTGCTGGATATAGGCCTCTTAACATGTGTGTCAAAGCACCAGCATCCAGTTATCGTTGGTACTTTTATGAGGTAGACGATCGACGAGACGATTTTAATGAAGGAAGTAAACTATTAATAATAATTATTTATTTAATGAAATCGAAGTTCATTTTCGTATGCTCATATATATACTGTGTTAGAAAAACAAGTAGAGGATATGAAAATTTTCCGTGTGTGCTATAAATAACACAATTAACCGCGGCCTTCGTGGTTGAACCGCTGACCCTACAGCCAATGCGTAATGGATTTAGAGGAAACTGACACACATACAGATGCACACCTACTCTTGTGCTATGTGTTTCTAAAATCTACAACTTTATGGTAAGCTTTTAAAGAAGCACTGAAAACTGAGTGGTCTTGCCATTATCACACCTATAGTATAAGTTAGAATCCCGTAAAGGGAACCTTCCTGAACATTTCACAAAGAACAGGCAGATAATTGATCTGCACACGTCACAACCGAAAATAGTGCGCACAGTAAGGTATTAGGGATCTTCAAACCGCGCACGGTCAGGCTGTGAAATGATCTCTCTGCTGTGGTTTTCTCAAGCGACTAAAATATGGAGGTTGCTTAAAAAGGTTTCAAAAGGGTCGGCCGCGCGAGTGTGCACACGTCTATTGGCCGCCGTAACTGGTTTCCATCAGGTAGGCCGTATGCTGGCCTGCCACCTCAGTGGTATAAAGAACCATAATGCAAAATTCTCAAAAATGTTAATAATTTACGTTTGGAAACCTCCCACGGGTGTTATCTCACCAGGGCGAATAATGACATGGTTATGTCGGAATCGGACCGATTAAAACTAAAACCGGAGCCTCGTCTGTTAAGCGATTTGCCAGCCAGCAGGTGAGGTTTACTGTCCAAGTCCCGAAGGCCCGTAGGACACCCGACTAGGTGTTGCATCCCCTCCAATATGGAGCCTCGTCGGCCTCTGAGGCGTAGCGGTAGTGCATTCGACTGCTACTACTACGGGTTCGATTCCCGCTCAGTGCAAATATTTGTGTGCATGAATATGTCAATTTGCATTAGCCTGGGTGTTTCTATGTTATATATTATTATGTTGTTATATATGCCATATTTAAGTAGTAAATACTTAAATATTATACATAGAAACACCCAGGTATAAGAAAAGTATAAAGTATATAAATATGCTTATTCGCATTCTCCATACTAATTTACTTTTTGTTAACTTTTAACTAGCTTAGCTAGCACGAGCTAGTTAAACTATACTTACTTTGGGTCTAGAAAGCGCTGTGTAGAATGTCGTAGAATATTTATTTATTATTTATAATATTATAAATACAAATGGATTGAGAGCTTATCCTGAATTCCAAGAATAAAGGCCACCATTCTTTAATTATACCAACTATATTACAATGGTAGTCTCCAGCTAGACGTCCTTTTTTTTTTAACGTGCGGAAATCCCTTCGGATACCCCCCGCCGGCCAGCGGGGGTGGTTTTGTCGTGTATCGACTAAAACCGCACGGTGTCCTCCCCAAGTGTCCGTTGCCGGGCACCCCGGGTAAGCCCTCGAAAGGATAACCCCAGGGTTGCCGGCGGACTTTGGCCGCCACCGCGGCCTCGCCTGGTGGGGTCGGGTTCTATTCCGCTTCGGTGAGTTGGCAGGCTTGTGTAAGGCACACACGAAACGCCTCCGCCACGGCCTGCTTCTGTAAGGACGGCGAGTCGGCCAACTGCCGTCCTCAGACCCCGATCATGGAGGTCGGTAGTCCCGGGCGTAGATGAGTCTGCAGCGTCCTCGCCGCAGACTGCGAAACTCGAGGGGCAGGGTTCTCTCCCAGCTAGAAGACCTTAAATATTTTTTCACACCCGCTTAAAGGACTCGAGATTGTAGGAAGGAGGAAACACGTGTGTCGGTGAAGAGTTACAAGTCTTTGTGATGCTGCGGAGCAAATAGAATAGGAGCTAAACTGTTCTTGTTGGAATTATTTGAACCGCTTTCGATCAGTACTATGAAACTTAACATAACATAACATAAACTCACGCCTATATCCCCGAAGGGGTAGGCAGAGGTGCTAGCACCCACATTTCGCCAGTTTATGTTTAGGTCCCAATGTAATAGGTGGCGAGTCTATTGCCATTAACCGGGCACTTATAAACCTGCGATAAATACACACATAACTTCGAAAAGCATCGAAAAGTCATTGGTGTGTGCCATGGTAAAACCTGGGATCGAACCCGAGACCTCGTCTCAGCAGTCCATTACCCATACCACTAGGCTACCGCTGTTTTTGAAACTTTATATCCAAAATTTCATGCAATCGATACTTAGAATCGCATTTATCCCACAATCGGGTCAGACGCCACGGGACACTTCGTTTACGTAGTATATTTTATTACTGTATGGTTTGGCCTAAATCCTAGAGAAAGAAATCCGAAGTAACTTCATGGTAGGTATCTCTTTCGTTCGTGTTTCTTGCGAGCCCGAAGTTCAGGGATACGTTTTATAGTAGCTCACGAGTTTAGGACCAGTTTCATCAGACCAAATGAAAACCTGCCTCCTGGACATCATCTCCAGTGACGTCATTAAATCGCCTTCAGACACAAGTCGGCCACTACAACGAAAATATGGGAAAATGGGGCTTTATTGACCAGTCGCATGTGCCCTGCGATTGCAGGACGCCATCACAGTCCATATCATATATACTCCCTCGCCCACTGTGCCCCTCCACCTGTGCTATCAAGGACTTATTTAGGGCAACGGACAACGCAGTGGTTGTGGCCATGTATTGGGCTGTTAAATATTAAGCAAAAAGCCAGAATATTATTATCCATTGACTCAAATGAAGAAGAAGTTTTACACAGAGTTGCGTGCCAAAGCATGTATTTTCTATGTATGGTGTTCCCAAACCTACACGTAAAATACATTCCCACATAAAAACCATCGGCATTTCGGCGCGCTGTTGTTGACCAAACTGAGATAGTTGCTGGCCTCAGACGGAGGTCGCGTGTCACATTTAACTCGCATTTAATTCACTCAATAAAATTACCATGTTTATATTTTAGTCAGTTTGGTCTGCTAATGCCGCACACCTTGAGACTTCCACTAGTGAAATATTGTGCCAGAAACATTTGAATTATACTACTTACTGGAAGGTATACCTACACCTACGAGATCTGATTACAAATGCATAGTTTGGCGGTGCCCAATTGAGGACAGTTTTGTCCAGTTGTCTATTACTATGGTTAACTTGAAAAGTGTTAGACAGCAGCCGCTCCCTGATAGGCCAATAAAGGAGGAGAAAGAATAGGGATTCCTGGCTCTGAGATGAAAGCTTCGTATGCAACCGGGGAAAATAATGTGGTTGTTATTACACTTCTGCCCACCCTTCATGCAGTGGTGGATCTACCAGCAGGCTGAGTAGGCTGGAGCCTAGGGGGCCAGATATGGGGTAATTATTTTGTCTTAGAGAAATCAAAACAATAGTAGATTGTTAGACAAGGGTTGAAAGTCGCTCATTTCACCTGAGATATTTCTGGCCAATAGTTCGAGGGTGAAATGGGAGACATTCATACGAGCTAAACACTCTACTTTTCATTTCGACTATGTGAGGAAATTAAAATACTACACACACATTTAATGATACAGGTATATTGATAATCAGTTAAAATTTAAAGTAAAATCAGAACAATTTGAAATAGATTATCAACAACAGCTTTTGCCTGTACTTTAATCTCATGGAGAGCTAAATTAATATCCATGTCACTGGAATCACTTTCCGAAACCAATTTTAACCACAATTAATACAAGGTTTTTATTTATATCTGATCTCGTTTTCCCGCTAACTCTACACAAACTCTCTACACAATAGGCTACGCCGTCGACCTAACAATCCTTATCTCAGGAAAGGTAGCGGGAACGGTCTGTAACTTAACCCAACAAGCCTTACGCATCGTAGAAAGATGGTGCGGGGAATTTGAACTATCGGTGAATCCGAACAAAACCGAGTAAGTTATGTTCACGAACAAAAGGGTATTAGGCGAATACCGATTACCCAAACTCTTTGACACGGAACTCCAACTGTCAAAAGACGTCAAATACCTTGGCGTTATTCTTGACAGCAAGTTAAAATGGAGTAGCCACCTAGACAATAAATTACAAAAGGCCGGGATTACCTTCTGGCAGTGCAGAAGAATGATTGGTAAAAAATGGGGGCTAACACCGAAAATCATCCTGTGGCTTTACGAAACAGTAATCCGCCCCATGATAGCGTATGGCGCTATCGTCTGATGGCCAAGGACCGAAAACAGCACAATAGCGGCTAAACTACAACGGACCCAAAGACTAGCCTGCATGGCAACCACTGGATGCATGAAATCTACCCCCACCGCGGCAATGGAAGCCATGCTCGGACTCCCACCCTTGGATCTGTTCATCCGCCAAGAAGCAACAGCTGCGGCTATACGTATACGTATTCGATAAAAAATACAAGATCCAACTTCATGAGGAACGCCGCTGTGAGGCTTTACGCCCAACGGAATTACGCATCTTCACAGATGGATCAAAAACTGGTACAGGCACCGGGGCTGGCGTCTTCTCGGAGGACCTTAATATATCCATTTCAACACCGCTGGTGACCCATAATACAGTATTTCAAGCTGAATGCATGGGGATTACCCTGGCAGCTTCAGCGGTAATGGCCAGGAGAGTGGAAGGCCACTCAATACGCATGCTCTCCGACAGCATGGCCGTGCTGCAAGCTTTAAACAGCCACACTATAAACTCGGGACTAATACTGGAGTGCCATCTTAAATTGAACCAAATAGGCCACTTAAACAACACAACCCTGCAATGGATTAAGGGCCACAGCGGCTCCCGCGGCAATGATGCGGCAGATGAGCTTGCCAGGAGAGGATCTGACATGGTGATAATGGGACCTGAGCCCATAATACCGATCCCCTTTGCATACCTACGAACCATAGTAAACAAACGAACGAGAGATCAACACAACAGCTACTGGATAAATCTGGAAGTTTGCAGACAGGCGAGGGAAGCACTCCCTGTGCTTGAAAATAGACTGACCAGGCGTCTTCGACAACTGACCAAACTGCAACTGCGCACGGCCACAGCTGCAATCACGGGGCATGGCTCCTTCAATAAACACCTTTTTATTTTAGGAATTACCGACAGCCCTCTCTGCAGAGCCTGCATGAGAGAGGAAGAAACAGCGGCATACGTGCTCCTACACTGCCCTGCAACCGCCACATACAGGGTTAAGTACTTCGGAAACACAGGTACGCTCCGGGAGATCGCCGGTAGCGTAAATAGCTTGCTGGCGTTCTTCAATGAGCTGGGGTGGATCGAATAAAATGCCCACCCTCACGCAAAAACCGCGACTTGTCGTGGAGTTGCGGATACCAGCCCGTGATACCATACCATACCATACCCGCTAACTCTTTAGCAATCTTTCATTGTTTTTTTTATTCTGAAAAAAGTTATAATTCACGTACATAATGCCAACATTAGAAAAGTTTTGAAAATCGAATCTATTGATTACATTGTAATCGAGATGGTCACGAGATGTGCATCTAGGCGGCCATGCATAAAAAAAGCGTCATGATATCAAGGCATTATGACGTAACTTGATTATCATGGACTCCATGGCAAAACTTAAAATTAAAAAAAAATACTTCCCACCCTAGGGATGAAATAAGCTATACTTTCCACCCGGCTATCTACTCATGAAAATTAAACTTTTCGAACAGGAGAGATGAAAAAGAAGAAAATTTAAAAGTTATAAGGCCCACACAAATAATTGTCACATGTAATATTTTCACCACATAAATACATTTTTCTACAATTGTCCCGTCCCAAAGTCAAAGTATATTTTATTTCAAAAACTATTTCTTCTGCAATCTTAACTGAATCGATGGATTGTAAAAAAATCTATAGGGGCGGTACAATTTTAATAGCCTACTGGTGGAAAATGTTTTAAATACACCACTGCCTTCATGGATATACAGGCGTTAGTATATGTATGTTTAAAAATAAAATTATTGTTAAGTAACATTTTGTGCTGAAAGTACATATATATATATATATTTTTTTTTTAAAGAATATTAGTAACCGAAATTACTAATATTCCCCCTAACCCCTCCAGCTAAGCTAAATTGCTTGTGTTAGGAGTGGGTTCACGTCGGTAGTGTAATGGCCAGGATTCGAACCCGGGACCTCTCGATCGTAGTGTCGACTCCTTAACCACTCAGCTACCGTCGCATTGTCATGTCGTATATATATCTGGCCTGTGTGGCGTAGCGGTAGTGCATTCGACTGCTACGACAGGAGCGCGGGTCCGATTGCCGCTCAGTGCAAATATTTGTATGCATGAATACGTCTATTTGCATTGGTCTAGGTGTTTCTATGTATAATATGTATGTATTTACAAAAAAAATAAGTATATAAGTATTCGCATTTTGGAACCCATAACACAAGCTAGTTAGACTATGCTTACCTTGGCTTAAAAAGCGCTGTGTAGACTGTCGTAGAATATTTAATATTTATTTATTATTTATATATCTGTTTGTTCCTATGGTTCCTACTGACCCATACAACATTGTCTAAAGCTGTTATAGACATTTAAAACTTATAATATACTCCTATATATCCCTAAGATGGCAGGCAGAGGTGTAATAACACCCGAACTATATTTACAGTCCCCTGTAAGTTCGTTCTTATGCCGTTAACAAGGTAATTTTTTCAAGTTCCATAATTCTACTAAGATTGTCGTGACTAAATAGCACAATAACCCTTTGCGTGACACGGGTATCGAACTCGAGAGCACACGCATATACTTGGTTGATGTGTTTTCTTTTTTTTTTAAGAGCATTAAATACCGAAATTACTAGTTTTTAGAAACCCCTCCAGCTAAGCTAAATTACTTGTGTTAGGAGTGGGTTCTTGTCGTCAGTGTAGTAACACATAGTCAGTATTCGAATCCGGGACCTCTCGATCGTAATGCTGTCTCCTCAACCACTAAGCTACTGACGCTTGTATTACGCTATTACAACCGATATTGATTGATAAATTAAATGATCAATATGATAAGGTATAATGTCCCTTATTTGTCTTGTGAGAGTTGTGAGGTTGTTTGTGTGTCGTATTTAGGTCTTGACTTAAATTCCGGGGGTCGATTTTTAGGATTACAACCCTTAAAATTGTCAGTTTTGTAAAATTCCGTGTTTTGTCTAATCAAAATAAGAAATTAACAGCTCATTATGACTAAGAGCGAATAATTTCTCATTGCACAGTGTTGTGAGTGTATGGGGCTCCACCAAAATCATCGGTACCCAAACCAACCTCACGTGGAAGTTGGTACACCTGTTTATTGATGGACGAGACTCTGGCACAAGCTTTTCTTTCGGAGTTGAGGGTGAGACGGCTGTCGCTCCCGTAAAAGCTAAGACATAGGTACCAATAATGGAGGAGTACGAAAGCGGACCCCGGGCTCCAAAGTGCTAGCTTTGGCGCTCGGGTGATAATGATAATGAATTTTATATTGGACCGATATATTTGCAAATATAAATGTTTCTGAGTACCTTTTTTTATTTCGTGCGGAAATCCTTTCGGATACCCCCCCCCCCCCCCCGGTGAGCGGGGGCGGTTATGTTGGGCTTGAACCGACTAAAACCGCACGCCGTCTCGGGTCTTAAAACGCCGGGGTGTAAGGTTGCCCATAGACATATATTATTATCATTGGATACTGACCTGGGAAAACCCCTAAGGTACTCCATGAAAAATTATATAGGTATAATTATCGCTATACATTAAAAAAACATGAGAACGATATATAGAGGCCAAGCACGTTATTTAATAATTAACAAAAAACTAGTCTATTTGTTCTAGGATTACACCATTAAATGCTATAACAGTGGCTATACAGCCATCTAGTGACAGTAGGAAACATTACACGTTACACGTGAAATGCAACTAGTTCACGTTAAATCTAACAGATGGCATCATTCTCAAATTGCGTAATACCACTACTCACGTATAGATGGCGTTTTTATAAACAGACTTACTCGACAGTGGGAGAAAGGTATCTAATTTCAATAGAAAACTGTAAAGTAGTATGTTGAATGGAGTATTACAAATATCTGGGTTATTGGGCTTGCTTATCGACCTCTTCGTCGTACGCGAAAGTGACTCTTACATCATCGGACAGGTCAGAATCTCATAACGCTTGCATCATTGGAAGGAAGTTATGTGAAGCTGTAGGTACGTGTTTATTTTGTCTGTGGTTCTATAACCCGTTATAATATTACACATAGGTATATCATACGACAACTATGGTGGAGTTGTTAAGACGCTTCTCCGACCAAACGTCCTTCAGCCTATTATTTTCTCTTTGCCGACGACCAATAAATGCTCATAAATTTTGTTGATAGCTAATATTCTATTTATGAAATTGCCGTTTTTATTGAAGAAATTGGAGGAAACCCAATTTTCAGTACTAACATTCTTGCATTTTTTTTAGGAATGACAAATCCAAATTTTATGTTCTTTTTTGTGTATGAATGAGACAACATTAAGCTAACAAACAGCAACTTTTATTACATTTTTGAAAAGTGATAGCCGTTAATTAATACAAAATTTATCATCAAAATGGATAGCATTTAGGAAGTACTGTTTTTGAAGATCGAATTAATTTATCAAGCGGCCAATAAAAACAAAATTTAATACAGAGTTGTAAAATCTTGAAATCAACTTTCAAACAAAATATAAATAATGGAAATAGCTATTAAATTACAGGAATAACGAACTCATGAATTTGTAAGAAAATGTCGGCAATTTCATAGATAAAGACCTATTATTATGACATACTACACAACGCTATCTAGACTGGTCATTACACTACTGACGTGAACCCACTTTTTAGCTTAGCTGGAGGGGTTACCGGGAATACTAGTAATTCAGGTTTTTTTTTTATACCACTCAGTTGGCAGGCAAACTCACGGCCCATCTGATGGGAAGCGGTTAACGTGGCCTATGGACGTATGCAACACCGGGGGCGACGCTATCGCGCTGCCAACCCTGTAAAAACCTTTTAATGCCCTTCTTGAAGAACCCCAGGTTACTAATATTTTTCAAAAAATGCTTGCAAACGATAAGTCAGGGTCAAACGACGTTGGGGTGTGTGTTGGGTAACCTCCTCGAGTGTCGCTCCGATTCCGATCCCGCTGTAGTCCGGGGGGAACGGAATCGGAGCGGCCGGTACACCCTGGGCGGCGGTCAATGGCTTCCCCTTCACCCCTTCATAGGGTTGGCATTGATCATCAGCCAATACCCAACGTGGCGGGAACACATCGCTCTCCGTACTCCTCTGCTTTCAGAGGAGACAGGATGAGCGATGCTTTTAGTGGTGAGATGGCCCAGGGTCAGCCGGGGTGCGAGGGATATGCTCTATGGGTAACCTTACACCCCGGCGTCTGAAGACCCGAGACGGCGTGCGGTTTTAGTCAGTGCAGGCCCGACATAGCCGCCCCCGCTGGCCGGCGGGGGGGTGTCCGAAGGGATTTCCGCACGATAAAAAAAAAAAAAGGGTCAAACGACGTTTACCCAGGCGTCTGAAGACCTGGGGTCTTCAGACGCCGTGCGGTTTTAGTCGGTTCGAATTCGACTTAATCGCCTAAAAAAAAGGGTGAAACGACGTGTGTCACCACACCTGGTATGTCACCAGTATTTGGATGTTTACATCACTCAAAAAAAAAACATGATTATGTAGTTACTCATTTTACGCATTTAATAGCTAAACAGTCACAACTCATTCATAACATGAACGGGATTACTGGCATTTTGTTGGAATGCGATTATCTCCAGTCAACAATGGAAGCCCGTAATGTCTAAATTGATCCATGCATCTGGTATTTTCTTTTCATAACGGTCAGTTCAATATGGCGGCTTCATTTTGTCTGATGGTAAGCTAACGATAAAATCTAAGGCATGAGGATCACCATTCACCTTTACAGACACCAATAAGGCAACAAAGGCAGCCCTCAGCTTGACAGTATGCTCATTTTAAGAAGAAGGAAACACATATAATGTACTAGCGGCTCCGCCCGCGTATAATTCTGATCCCGTTCCTGCTACCCATGGGAACCTCTTCCCGGGATAAAAAGCCTATGTGTTATTCCGAACTATAATCTATCCCTGTGCTTAATTTCAGCCGGATCCGTTATGTCGTTTTTGCGTGAAAAAGTAATTAACAAACATCCATCCATCCATCCATCCATACTTACAAACTTTCGCGTTTATAATATTAGTAGGAGTCCAAGTTCTTATGGTGCGGCAAAGTTGGTTGCACATGTACTGGGCCGTACCAACATCCATGGGAGGACCATGGAACCCTACTATTACACTTGAACCCCCAGGGGGTTTATGGATACTCAGTGTTATTCCTCAACCCCCTCAACATCATGGAGTTAAATTGCGGTGTGTACCTTTTCTTTTCGTGCGGTAATCCCTTCGGGTACCCCCCGCTGGCTAGCGGGGGCGGTTATATCGGGTTTGAACCGACTAAAACCGCACGCCGTCTCGGGTCTACAGACGCCGGGGTGTAAGGTTGCCCATAGAGCATATCCCTCGCACCCCGACTGGCGCCAAAGCTTCGTTGACTTCAACCCAAAGATATTGGTAGGGACCCGTCTAAGGGCGTATTTACCCTAGGGCCAAAAGGACCATAGCCCGGACGGCAGTCTGCGAAGTGGGGCCAATACTTGTAATAATGAAAAATAAATATGTGAATTTTCCGTTAGTTCACGGGGCGGTGAACCTTATGCCACTGTCCGCTTCTGAAATTATGGAGTAGGTACTCACGCCGTAGTCCAACTAAACATCTGTTTCACCCTCTCCGAACGTAGCTCTGCGGGATGTGCCATGGTTCTGTAACAACCAAACTATATTTTAGAACAATAAAAAACAACCATTCACCATGATCTTATGTTAAAACTAGCGGCCTGGGAATAAATTCGTAAAAATATCCTAAAAAGAAGAACAATACTTAGCTAACATCTTTGAGGCGAGTTGTATATCAATCAATGCAGAGCTCTTTTTTTCAATTTTTGAAGCGTTCACAAACCCATTAAGACATTTTTATATTTACCTATAGATAAGGTAGATTATGTTATAAGCTAAAAAAATATTTAGGATCATACGAGTCATTTCATGACCCCTATGATCCCACAGCCCCCCTTAAGACCGCACGTGATACATCATCATAGACAATTAATTAGCATCTAGACTCCAAGCTCTAATGAGTCTCTAATGAACCCTTATCTATATTTTTACGAGAATGTCCATTAGGTTATGGTATGATAGCATTGTATAATTTTATTTTTAACATCTTAATTATTGAAGAATAAAAAAAATATTTCTTATTTCTCTCTTTCGTTTCATCTTTCTTTCAGTGGCATATACGTGTATATACCATAAGTTAATGTTGATAAGGGTATTAAAATGAAAATTAGTATAATTTATAATGAAATACAAGCAAACTGATGAGGTACTAACGCAGGGGCAGCATGATTGCGGCAATGGAGCGGAGCGCGAGCGCGTGGGCCACCGCCACCTCCTTCTGCGAGCATGTAAGGGTCGCAAAGGAGATGGCGGAGCGCGCCCGGGAGAGTTCTAAATCTCTCCCGGGCTGCCGAGCCCCCAACATCTTAGTGGTCGCTTAACGACCTCCGTCCTCCATGAGCGCAGGCCTGGGGGTGGCAGGTGAGGCAGCCTGTCACTCCAGCAGAAGCAGGCCGGGACGGTGGGGCGACTAGCTCCCCTCCCTCAAACCGGGGCTAGACGGGGACACCGTGGTTCCCAAACGCGAGGGGACCATCTCGAAACTAGAGATGGCCCAGGGTCAGCTGGGGTGCAAGGATATGCTCTATAGGTAACCTTACACCCCTGCGTGTGTAGACCCGAGACGGTGTGCGGTTGTAGTCGGTTCAAGCCCGACATAACCGCCCCCGCTGGCCGGCGGGGGGGTATCCGAAGGTTTACGCACGGACAAAAAAGGTTCTAACGCAGGATATCCTTTCCGGGTTGAAGGTTAAAACGCCAGAGTGGTGTTGTATGGGACTCTATCGAGGCCTACAGAGCCAAACCAACCTTCCCTTCAAGCCGGTACACCTGCTGCTTGACGGACGAGGCTCAGGTTTGGGAGTTAGGCGACAGTCGCTTTAATTAAGGCCGTTTAAGCCAAATTATAAGGAGAAGGAGTTAGCGGACTCCGATCTCCGAAGTGAAAGACTCAGAAGCAAACGGGTACAACGCCAAGATGACGACACAGGACAAGCAAAATCCAGTTATTACATAAAATTACCAACGCACGAAACGCTAGTCACTCCTGCGCACAATTTACAATCTGTCCGGCCGAGCACGTGACTAGCATATGTCTGTCAACTACGGCACAACAGCTCATCATTTTTTATGTTTATTTGTGTAATCTATGCAAATATATATACTAAAAAGCTATTTATAAATCCATCATATGCCTACATGTGTGTAGGTATACTGGAGTTTTGTGATGATGGGCTCTGCGATGTACTTGATGATGTATATTACTCAAATATTACTCAAACAACGAAATAATGACGCACTTCAAGTATTACATCGCAGCAAGCGCGTTTTTATTTTTTATACCATCTAGGTGGAAGACTAGCACACGTCCCACTTGATGGGAAGCGGTTATCGTGGACGTGAAGATACGTGAAGCTATGGACGTGTGCAACACCAACCTTGTAATACCCTTCTTAAAGAACCCCATATTTTAGTCGCTTGGAAAAACCAAAGCAGGGAGATCATTCCACAGTTCGAGCTTGTTCGGACTGAAGACACTATCATACTTCACTGTGTGCACCGTTTCCGGTTGCAACGTGCAATTGCTGGTAGACATGGCTACAGCAATGAGACAATCTGTCATCTCTTCTCGTAATACCTCCACATCATGAGACTCATGACCTTCAGGGTGCCTACACGGAAAAAACTATTAGTTGAATTTCTGAATGTTGATTTCTTAACAGTTGAGTCTACCATAAATTGCGTTACGACAACCGTAGTACTACATTCAATACAACAAATAAAAAAAAGTTGTTTTTTTTTGTTGTTACAACCAAAAAAATGGGTTAGCCTAACATATTTTTTCATGTATAATCGCATAGCGGTCAATTTAACTAATAATTCGGTAATTTCAACATAATGTTAAGTTGAATCAGCAAATGAACTTAGTCAAATTTACAAAATTGATTCAACTATTTTCAAATGTTCCAATCAACTATACGATTAGTTAAATTAACTAGTGTGAATATAGATGTAAACACCTAACATTTCATTACAAAGTAGAATCAACAGATACATTTAGTCAAAATAACAAAAATATTTTAACCTTTTGCTAGAAATTTAAAACAACTAATAAATAATATTTAAATCAACAATATTGCATAAGTAGAATTAGCAAGCGAACATAGTTAAATTTACAAAATTTATTCAACTATTTGCAAACGTTTTAAACAACAAATTAAATTGGTAAAATAACCTATTGTGAATAGTTGTAAACACCTAACGTTTCATTACAAAGTAGAATAAACAGATACATTTAGTCAAAATAACAAAAATATTTTAACCTTGTGCTAGAAATTTAAAACAACTAATAAATAATGTTTAAATCAACTATATTGCAAAAGTTGAATTAGCAAGCGAACATAGTTAAATTTACAAAATTTATTCAACTATTTGCAAACATTTTAAACAACAAATTAAATTGGTAAAATAACCTATTGTGAATAGTTGTAAACACCTAACGTTTCATTACAAAGTAGAATAAACAGATACATTTAGTCAAAATAACAAAAATATTTTAACCTTGTGCTAGAAATTTAAAACAACTAATAAATAATGTTTAAATCAACTATATTGCAAAAGTTGAATTAGCAAGCGAACATAGTTAAATTTACAAAATTTATTCAACTATTTGCAAACATTTTAAACAACAAATTAAATTGGTAAAATAACCTATTGTGAATAGTTGTAAACACCTAACGTTTCATTACAAAGTACATACATTAACATACATCAACTAATAAATAATGTTTAAATCAACTATATTGCAAAAGTTGAATTAGCAAGCGAACATAGTTAAATTTACAAAATTTATTCAACTATTTGCAAACATTTTAAACAACAAATTAAATTGGTAAAATAACCTATTGTAAATAGTTGTAAACACCTAACGTTTCATTACAAAGTAGAATCAACAAATACATTTAGTCAAAATAACAAAAATATTTTAACCTTTTGCTAGTAATTTAAAACAACTAATAAATAATGTTTAAATCAACAATATTGCATAAGTTGAATTAGCAAGCAAACGTAGTTAAATTTACTAAATTTATTCAACTATTTGCAAACGTTTTAAAAAACAAATTAAATTGGTAAAATAACTATTGTGAATAGTTGTAAAAACCTAACATTTCATAACAAAGTAGAATCAACAGATACATTTAGTCAAAATCACAAAAATATTTTAAAATTTTGCTAGAAATTTAAAACAACTAATAAATAATGTTTAAATCAACAATATTGCAAAAGTTGAATTAGCAAGCTAACGAAGTTAAATTTACAAAATTTATTCAACTATTTGCAAACATTTTAAACAACAAATTAAATTGGTAAAATTACTATTGTGAATAGTTGTAAACACCTAACATTTCATTACAAAGTAGAATCAAGAGATACATTTAGTCAAAATAACAAAAATATTTGAACCTTTTGCTAGAATTTAAAACAACTAATAAATAATGTTTAAATCAACAATATTGCATAAGCTGAATCAGCAAACGAACGTAGTTAAATTTACAAAATTTATTCAACTATTTGCAAACATTTTAAACAACAAATTAAATTGGTAAAATAACTGTTGTGAATAGTTGTAAACACCTAACATTTCATTACAAAGTAGTTTGAATTCTCTCGACTGTCTATGGTCTCCATCATCAGACCTGTAATGGCACTTATAACCCATATAGAAGCAAAGTGCTCATCAATATAAATGAATGAAGTCCAAACACAAGATAGCTACTGTGAACCGTTGAGGAGTTCCCTTAACTGTCCTTCGTCTTCATCATCAGACCCCTAACGACAGTCACAATCTATCTAGGTGTAAAGTTCCCATCCATACAAATTAATCACTCTATCTATTAAAAAAACCGTATCAAAATCCGCTGCGTACCTTACCTACCTACCGAACTAGTTTTAAAAATCTAAGTTTACCTACATAGGTATGTAGGTAGGCGCGTTTTCTTTGATATACCGACCGACACTTGCCGACAAGCCACGCGGCGCGGGGCGCTTTTTTGCCAAGGTGGTTCTTTCCTTTCTCGCTCTCTCTCCGCCCTGCATGCTCACGCAAGAACAGGATGTGTGCAAGCGCATCGCGGTAGGGGTAGGGAGGGGTATGGCGGCCGCGCGTCAATCTGGCTGGCGTCATCTTTCATTCCAATTTCCAAAAGCGAAGCGATTAGTCGGTGGCAGTGCGTGTGTGTATATATAAAAAAATTAAAAGTGGCGTAATTGAAAAAAATTATAGGTGAATTTAGATCACTAAACTCACCTTTTATTTTTAAACGTTGATAGATACCTTACGTGTCTAAATATGGAAGATTTTGAGAAATCTCTGGTGGCGGTGTATCTCTGGGAATGGAGATTTTCTGATGAGACTATTACATTTTTTGTGGTAAGTACCTACCTACTTTACTACCTAGATAGGTACCATGAAACGGCATTGTTTTATTCAATTAATTTACTTATCTTACCTACTTACTTACTTACTGTCTGATCATGATGATATCAATGAAGCTAAATTAATAATTTATCTACAAGTAGGTAGGCAAGTAACTACATAAACCAGCACTGAGTAGATAGGTACCTAGAAGTTACCTACGTAAAATTAACCTAGATTTTAGGTAGTTTTTAGGTACCTACCTACCTAGTTAATTTTCATAGTAAACTAGGTACCGAGATCGCGTACCTACCGACCGAAAGTAAGTAAATAATATTTTACCTAGCCTAAATAATATTTTTGTTTTGTTTTTCAGATAATGAAATCACTGTAAACCTACTGGCAGATATACAAGATACAGATTTAAAAAAAATTGTGCCGCATGTAAAAGAGAGAATATTGTTCAGAGTCGGCGTAAAGAAACTATAAAAAATAACACATGTAAGTAAACCTATCTATACCTGTATTATTTTTATTTTGAATTTTAATCTTACCTGATAGAAAGTGACGATGTGGCTGACCTAGGAGGTAGGTAGATACCTGGTAGTCTTCAGGGGAAACAAGCTGGCAGTGAGTGCCAGTGCTTAGCGGTTCTTATTATCTACCTTACAGCAACCTATCAAGGGTACCTATTTATTTATTTAGGTACTTACCAAGTTATGGAATCACTAACGAAATGTAGTATCAAACACATCACATAATGTTATTTTAACAAAAAAATAATGTTATTTTTAACCGACTTCAAAAAAAGGAGTTTTCTCAATTCGATCGTATAGGTAGGTATATATATTTTTGTATGTTTGTTTGCGGATAACTTCGTCGTTTATAACCGATTTCGATGATTTTTTTTTTTGGAAAGAGCATATTCCGTTTGTAGTACCATGATAAGGAAACGAAGTTCTGATGATAACATCCCAGAGAAATCGAGAGGAACTTTCGAAAATCGTAGGGGCGACTAGTGCGTTTGATAATTTTTTTATTAAGCCCTACAATTTAATGAAGGTTCAAAGTCGATCTGATGATGGAGCCGAAAGACAGTCGAGGGAACTCCTCAACGATTTACAGCAGTTACCTTGTGTTTGGGTTTGATTAATTTGTATTGATGAGAACTTTACACCTAGATAGATTGTGACTGTCATACCAGGATCTGATGATGGCATCCCAGAGAAATCGAGAGGAACTTTCGAAAATCGTAGGGGCGACTAGTGCGTTTGATAATTTTTTCATTAAGTATTTTAAAGCACTACAATTTATTGAAGGTTTAAAGTCGATCTGATGATGGAGCCGAAATCAACTTGAAGTCGGCTTCTGAAGTTTTTTAAACTTTAATTAGGTATAAACTTTAGATTAAGTTACCTTAGTTACTTAGATTAAGGTACTTATCACCTAGGTAGGTAGGTAGGTATAACCCGTGCGAGTGCGACTTAACTTGAGACTTTGCTGGTATGCGACCCCTCTCCCGCATGCCCCGCGGCACTCCGCACTTGCCTTCTTGCGGTCAGTATCGATAGTACCTATTAGTGTAGTTATACATTTTTATTAGTCATTTTAAATCATTCGATGATATATCTACTTCTGTTGCGTTTTTGTTGTTGACTTCACAGCGTGAAGTCTCTTGTTAAATCGCACGGGCTATAGGTAGGTAGGTACTTCATCATCATCATCATCCACAGCCCGACTTCACCCACTGCTGGGTATAGGCCTCCCTTAGTTTGTGCCATCTACCACGATCCTGTATATATATGGTAGGTACTTACTTATAGCAAATTAGAAAATCTAAAGTTTTAACTTGGTTTATTATTTCACAGGAAACTGCATCGGAAAGCACAAGTTCTGCTCCTGCAAGTCCTACAACGTGCTCTAGTATCTAGTTTTCCAACGGTGTGTCATATAATTTGTTATGGAGAAGTCTACTGCAAGATAAAACAATATTTTTTAACAGATAATGAATGACAGTAATAACTCGTTACGTAAATTGTTTAATCCACTATTTATACAGGGTGTATCAAGACATGGCCTGAATACTTCGGGGGGTTATAGTACCCTTCAATATGAACAACTTTTGCAATGGAACCAACTCGCTAGCGCGAAAAAAAATCAGCTGTTCCATACAAAAGTTCAATAGCTACTAGCTAAACAGTAGGTATGGAACAGCTGTTTTTTTCGCGCTAACGGGGTTGATTCTGTTGTAAAAGTTGTTCATATTGACGGGTACTATAATCCCCAGAAGTATTCGTGAAATGTCTTTATACACAATGTAGATACTTTCATATTATGTTTTATTTATTAGATATTTTCTTGATTATTATGTAAAAGTTCTTATTGACGGATACTTTATGTTATTTAAGGGTAAATAAAATGTTTTTTTCTTAATAAATCTATATTTTTTATTTATTGACTATAATTAGATTTCCTTTTCATATAAGTAAGTATTTTGATGAAAGTGTATTGTAGAATAAGCCTGCATTGATTTGTACCTAGTTAATCTGAAATGTAAAAGTATTTGTTTGTACAGAATTTGATATATTATGATGTTTGTAAAATCAATCTGCATTATTGCAGGTATATCTATTAAATTACTTGTTTTTGGTAAAATCAACCTGTATTTATTAGTAATATCTACCTACAATATATGTCATATTGCAGGTAGATATTACTAACAAATTTAGTTAAAATTACTTGTTTCTGGTAAAATCAACCTGCATTTATTAGTAGTATATAGTAGTAGTATCTACCTACAATATTACATATATTGTAGGTAGATACTACTAATAAATGCAGGTTGATTTTACCAAAAACAAGTAATCAACCTGCATTTATTAGTAGTATCTACCTACAATATATGTAATATTGTAGGTAGATATTACTAATAAATAGAGGTTGATTTTACCAAAAACAAGTATTTTTAACTGAATTTATTAGTAATATCTACCTACAATATTACATACGTAGTAGGTAGATATTACTAATAAATGCAGGTTGATTTTACCAAAAACAAGTAATTTTAACTAAATGTCACATGTCAATACTACATTTACAACAGGCTAATTTTACCACTCAATTTAGGTTATTCTAACCTATTGCTACATGTTGATTCTACATAACACTTTTGTCAAAAATACTATTATGATCTAGGTAGATTTTACCATAAAGCAGAGGTTAATTTAACAAAACACCACAAGTTATTTCAACCTAAAATACAGGTTAAGATTATCATAAAAATTAGGTAGTTTCAACTTAACTTCACATGTCAATACTACATTTACAACAGTTAAGAATACCAATATACGCAGGTTAATTTTACCACCAAATTTAGGTTATTCTAACCTATTGCTACATGTCGATTCTACATTACACATTTGTCAAAAATACTATTACGATCTAGGTAGATTTTACCACAAAGCAGAGGTTCATTTAACAAAACACCACAAGTTATTTCAACCTAAAAATACAGGTTCACTTTATCATAAAAATTAGGTAGCTTCAACTTAATTGCACATGTCAATATTACATTTACAAAACAGTTAAGAAGACCAATGTACGTAGGTTAATTTTACCACCAAATTTAGGTTATTCTAACCTATTGCTACGTGTCGATTCTACATTAAGATAAGTAGTAGTTACAACTTAGCACCATATACTTAAAAATACAGGTTTATTATTATAGTAAAAATAACGATTTCAAAATAGTGTTAAAACAACCTAATTTGGTTTGGTTAAATTTACCTTTTACAAGCAACATATTTCAGATTAGTTGATTCAACAAATCTTAAAGGTAGGTGCTATATCAACCAAAATAAAATAGTTGAAAAGTTGAAAGTACTGGCAACCTATTATTAAACTAGTTAATATTACCATTTCAAGACAGTGTTAAAACAACTTCACTTGGTTTGGTTAAATTTACCTTTTACAAGCAACAATTTTTGTTTGTTTGATTCAACAAATTTTCAATGTAGGTGCTATATTAACACAAAAAATCGGTTGAATTAAGGTTGATTCAACTAATTAATTTTTTCCGTGTACCAATACCAACACCTTTGGGACCTAAGCCAACCTAGCCTACTAATTGGTGCACCAGCTCTGGCGCACAGCCGTCCTCAAACTAAAAAACGGCTACGTGAAAAAGCAAATTTCGAGCTAGAGCCGAAAAACGAGGGCATATTTTATTATATTTATTATTTAACCTATTATTTATATTTAACCTATGCTAGTATTTTCTATAAATCTGCAATCACGTTGTCATTTAACAGTGGATGAATATATTTTTGAGCATTTACGAGAATAGAAGTCACTATTGAAATCTATAAATATTTCTTCAAATTTAAGATGTGAACATTGACCAGAAGTTACTAAGCCGCCTTTTAGCTTCAGGAAGGCACGCTTGGGAGTCGGACGACACTCGCTTCCGGAAAGTCCAACATACTAATCAATTAAAGTGCAAACTTTTCATGAAACTGAGAAATTGCTATGAGGATAATGATGAAAATGAGACTCATGACCAAGAATTTCGACTATCCGGGCAGGCAGGGAGAAGATAGCTGATAGATGAAGCGTCGGTAGCTTAGTGGTTAAGGAGTCGACCCTACGATCGAGAGGTCCCGGGTTCGAATCCTGGCCATTACACTACCGACGTGAACCCACTCCTAACACAAGCAATTTACTTAGTTGGAGGGGTTAGGGGGAATATTAGTAATTTCGGTTACTAATATTCTTAAAAAAAAAAGATAGACAGATAGGGACAGATAGGGGAATAGGTATTCCCCTAAAAAATAGGCTGTTGTTGGTTCAAGTTTCACCCTGCAGGTCTATTTTTTCATTTAAAGTCGTACGAATAGATAACAAAGTTATCATCATCATCTCAGCGCTGAATCCCAGTCGCATCCAATGCCTTCACCTCGGAGCCCGGGATCCTCCACTTCACACGGTTTTTGCATCCCTGGCAGTAAGACCATTGACACGCATATCATCCCGTACGACGTCAAGCCAGCATTTCTGGGTCTTCCATTCCTATCACGGCCCTGTGAAGCTGACATGGCCAGACATTAAACCACGTAGGCAAGCGGTTGTTGCAAAACGGTATAAAGTTACCATACCAATTGCTTCAAAATGACATTCATATAGTAGGCCAGCTTAGTAACAGACTTGGCAGTCAGTGAGCAAACTGCGTCACTGGACGCAGTGACAATGCTTCCGCAGATTAATGTGATTTGCATTTAATTACTGCAAGAGACCCTGACATTAGTACCTAATTGCCAGGAAAATACGACAATTATGTAGACGTGTCATGTATCATAATATTGTATTAATGATTTCTATGTAAATAGCTATTGTAAGTATACCAGACCATCTGTACAGATGAAAAATTTTACTTTGCCAATCAGCCATCAACTAGTTGTGCATACTTTTTGTAATTGTCTGTGAAAGCGCCAAAATTCATTAATTGTTAGGATCTTAGGGCATCACACACACCGCAAAGCACCGCACATCACAAAGCACTATTATGTTTAGTCGCAAACTACGCGATGTAATTTTTATTTATTCAGTCCGTCAGTTGACTGCACCCCGGTGGATGGTAAGCAGCCAAAATAAATAAATAAATTTATCGTGCAACAAGAAAAGGAAGTCCTGGACCACTTGGTTTGGTAATTTTTTTATACAACTTAAGTGGCAGACAAACACATGACCCACCTGATGTATTGTTTGTACCCTATATGAGCGACACCGCAGTCTAGTCCGTGTTGTTCTGGATAAGAGAGGGAGACGGTGGGATTAGTTGAAAAAGCTCATCAGAACACTCACCGCGATAGAGGTGGTAAAATACAGCCAGTGAGGCTACGTCTAAACGCAACTGTAGAGGTTCTAACTGTTAGTAATTTCAGGATACGAGCTGCACGCCATCTGTCAAGAGCGTCTAATAGGTACTGTGCAGAGCCATCCCAGAGCCTTCAAATTAATGTTAAACATAATGGTTAAGGCACAAACGTTTGTGGAGAAAAAACGTATCCCTACACAGCCCTAAATTTGTGTATAAAAATATCTTCCCGTATTTACTCCTACAAACGATGACCTACTAGGTACACCCCTGCTTGGAGCCCTATTTCACTAACGCGCGTTTTAAAGCCGCGTGATTTTAATTTGATTGAAAAAAAAGCCTAAAGAATACTTTGGTGGTCCGTATAATCGTGAGGTTATAAATCCTTCAGAATCGCTCTTAGTTTGGTCCGTTTTCAATTAGATTTTGAAATTTTGAAAACATTTTGAAAGAATTCTGAGTTTTTGAAATTTTGAAAACACACATAGATAGCAGTTAATACAAGCATAATATGTTTACTTTTTATACTGTCCCTTCTAGTCCAGGTGCGGTCAGTGACTGAACTCGAACCGGTTCATTTCGGAATGTTACCTCATAATGTACAGCTATCTCTTTCGAACATTACGTCAATAGGCCGGATTGAAGACATCTTAGGAGGTTTTTTTTTTATTGGAAGTAACCAAATATGTTTCGTTGGATAATTTATGTTACTCGGCTAAGAATTTTATAAGTGGTGATTTTTTCGATAACCTACCTACCAAAATATTCCTTTAACTGATTCAAACCGCATTAAAAAATTTGAACTTCACTACATAGTATGAAACAAAGTCGCTTTCTCTGTCCCTATATCCCTATGTATGCTTAAATCTTTAAAACTACGCAACGGATTTTGATGCGGTTTTTTTAATAGATAGAGTGATTGAAGAGGAAGGTTTATATGTATAATAACATCCATTGCACCCGTGCGAAGCCGGGGCGGGTCCCTAGTTAAATAATAAATCAAATGAGCCCAAACATAACAGGTTAAAATCTTGTTTAGTTCAGAAGTTCCTATGACGAACTACCGTCTCCATCTTCAGACCCTGGGTATCTTGTAGGATCAGAGTATTTGCGAAGATCACACAAATGAGCCCAAACTCGATTGGTTTATCTTGTTTGGTTCAGGAGTTCCTATGGACACCTTCCGACTCCATCATCAGATCAGCGACATATTATAGCATTGTCACCGAAGACACGCAAGTATATAAAATTTGAGCCCAATCTAACGTCAGGCAGTACCTACTCTTATTGGGCTTTCAAGATTTGACCCAAATTAACAAACTTTTTTTTTAAAGAGTACTGGTAGCTGAAATTACTTGTATTCCCGCTAACCCCTCCAGCTAAGCTAAATTGCTTGTGTTTGAAGTGGGTTCACATCGGTAGTGTAATGGCCAGGATTCGAACCAAAGACCTCTCGATCGTAAGACAATAAACTTACAAACTTACACAACAAACTCAAAGAGTAAGTTAAATAAAAGTTCGTAAAGAAATTATGGTAGGTACTTTTTTTTTTTTTTTTTTTTATGGCTTTCCGCAGGCGACTCAGGCACCGGAGGTCGCATAACGACCTCCGTCCTCCATGAGCGCAGGCCTGGGGGTGGCCGGTGGGGCTGCCTGTCACCCCAGCAGAAGCAGACCGGGACAGCGGGGCGACTAGCGTCCCTCCCCCAAACCGGGGCAAGACGGGACACCGTGGTACCCAAACCCGAGGGGGCCATCTCGAGAAATCGGAGATGACCCAGGGTCAGTCGGGGTGCGAGGGATGGATATACTTTATGGGCAGCCTTACACCCGGGCGTCTGAAGACCCGAGATGGCGTGCGGTTTTAGTCGATTCAAGCCCGACATAACCGCCCCCGCTGGCTGGCGGGGGGGGGGGGGTATCCGGGGGGAATTCCGCAAGAAAAAAAAAGGTAGCCGGCTTTCGTTTCGAAACATCAAGCCCAAGTACACCTCACCAGCTAGTCGGTGCATCTGCTAATCCACGAACGAGGTTCTCGAGCAGGTTTTTCTCTCGGTCATGGCAGACGACAGTCGTAGCCGAAAAAATCAACATACCAATCAAAAACCATAAGCGGACCTCGGACTCCAAAGTGCTAACTTTGGACTCAACGGGAAAATCGCTATGATGATGATGATAACGATGATTAAATTAGACCCACATGCGATTTTCCAACGCGATCTAGTCCAGCTGTTAATACTAACAGTTTCCATTTGATTGCTCATTGCGCAGTTCTCGTATCCTTTAATCATTAGGTGCGCACATAACACATCCCAGTACACTTATGCATTACGCAAACTGCCCATTAGACATGCCAGTTGAACATTATTAAATAGTAACTATGAGGTGCGTGCTGTAGGAAAAATTTCAGTAACCTTAATAAGCACTATTTTGAAGAACCATTACGCAAACTAATAGTAAACCGTTTTTAGCCGACTGCGACGGAACCAAAGTTATGGTATGTTTTCGACCTGTATTTTTTTTTCACATTTGCGATAATCCCTCGAGGTTCTCCTCTTCGAAGTCAAAAGCATAATATATCAATAATGTATTAAATTCAAGATAAGCAACCGTAGACATTAAAGTTTAAACTAAACTATGTACATACAGAATAAAAAAATATACAGTGTTGCCAGATGTATAAAAAAATATATAGTTATAAGTTAAAGTAGTAAGTGCACAGAGTACTATAAATCTCATGTCATCGGATTTTATGATGGGATGCCATGTTCCCGCGTTGCAGTTTACAGAAATAAATATTTCCTTTCTTTTTTGCTTTCTTTTATATCTATGCATGGGACCAAAAAGACATTGATGACAACTTGTAAGTGATAAATATTATTATATACCTCTTCCTACCCGCTCCAAGGAACATTGTTGTGGATATATGTATATATGTGTCAATCGTAGTAGCCAGCCTCACCTACAAGCCGGTTCATCTGATGAATGGGGGCCGACATTCCTCTCGGGGTGGGGGTCTGACGGCAGATATTCCCATAAAAGTCAAAACAAATCAAATTACGGGAATGAGGTTTAGTAGAACAGCCCCGTAGCAAGCGTGGTAGGACTATAAAGTGCAAGCTACCAATGTTTCTACTAAACCTTTCATGGATGCAGTTATGGCGTGGCGTCATCTGTACAAGCATTGAATCAAATGTGAAGGTAAATTCCCTTATACCACGAAAATACCAAGGTTATAATATAATACCTTGTTGTGTGTGAACTTTAGCATAGTCGAAGGTTGACAAGTAAAAGTTGAAAAAAAAAACATTATTTCTGCTCCTTTATGGTAAGTACAATGGCGCGTAATTAGTGGCCGCCATTTTTGGGAGTATCATTCGTGGTTGTAATTTCATTTTTCAAAATCATACAGGCAGTTATACCTTAACTATACGTCAAAAGAAATTTTAAGTATCTTAAGTATGCGAAAGACTGCGGGCAGATGCTGGATGCGGCAAGCTGAAGACAGGGCGCTATGGCGCTCATTGTGGGAGACCTATGTCCAGCAGTGGACTAGCATAGGTTGATGATGATAAGTATGTACGTATAAGTTTATAGTAAATAATGGTAATTCTATTTAATAGCTTATTAGAAGTCGGTCGAATCCTGGCCATTGCACTACCGATGTGAACCTACTGCTAAAACAAGTAATTATTAGAGTAGCCGCGAATACTCGCTATTATTCGGTATTCGGCATTACTCGACATTTTTTTGATAATCGTTGTATACCGAATAATAGCTAGTATTATTCGGCATTCGGCGAATAGTCGTCTAAAATAAACTTTTAACGAACAAAAAACTAATGAGTTGAAAATAATCAATTTTTATTATTTTCCTTAATCAAACAATACACAGTATCAATTATTATCTGTAATATGAGCCTGTGCCTATCATATTCATGAAATTAAATTAGTTAAGCTTTTTTAATAATATTTAAAATCCAACAGAGGCAGATTGTGGTGCAAAAATCTATTTCCAACCAATAGTCAATATGGTCCGACCGTCCCCTACAATTATAAGCGCTGGTACAAGAAAAGGGTTGCCAGCATTTAAAAATGAAAAATTATATTTCTACATTATACTTATATGTATGTATGTATAACATGAAACAGATTTCTTTAACTGCATTGTTTTCTTTTCTCACAACCTTAGAAGAAATAAAAATATTTTTAATGTGCCTTATTGATGTCGAATAGTAATGTCGAATCGGTATTCGACTATTCGCTATAACAACTATTCGCGGCAACTCTAGTAATTATTATCGTTGCTGGAGGGGTAAGGGGGAAAATTAACAATCCCTATTCCTAAAAAAATTGGGAACAAAAATAAAGTACCTTAGAGAAATCCGCTGCATCGCATTGATAAAAATTATATTAATTTTTGAAATAGGACTAGACAACTTTGGGCATGGATGGCATGGATGGATATACTTTATGGGCAACCTTACACCCCGGCGTCTGTAGGCCCGAGACGGCGTTCGGTTTTGGTCGGTTTAAGCCCGTCATAACCGCCCCCGCTGGCCGGCGCAGGGATATCCGAAGGTATTTCCGCACGAAAAAAAAAGAAAACAAGTTGAATTCCTGAGACGAGCTCAGCCGAATACAAGGGATTTTCGATTTTGCGTTTTTTTTTTTTTGCGATTTTTTGCGATTTTTTTTTATCTTGCAATGGTTCACCCCAGCACGAATCTATTACCGAAAACAGCAACTCGATAGCTCATCTCCTTCACCCCGAATCATACCCAAAACCGTGACAGAAAATTGGCAACGACGACGTCGACGACGACGTCGACGACAACTCGATAGCAATAGGGCTTTTCTAAAGAAAATCCCTAAAAAGGTAAACCTATATATTACACATCACATGACACACACCATACTCTCACATAACTACACACAAATACATACTTGGGTTCCAGTTGAAAACCAGTGCCAAGGTCCGCCCACCTGGCATATGCTGAACTGGACACCCCTTTGATGCGAACGCGAAGCACATAATAAATTAATGAACCATGTACTAGGTTAAGTGGAATGTTTAACGTGACCTACATGCATCAAATAAAAGGTTCTTTCTATCAAAAAATAATTGCTCACTAAAGAGCACATCTAAATAATTAATTTATCTCGGAAATGGTAGACAGCAGTCGGTACCGAACACTAAATATGTGACCGTGAGCCTATTGCCGTCTATCGGGTACGTTTCCAGACCCCATACTCTACTACTTCTAAGGATTACCTGACAGAAATCGCGCACTACCATCAAATATTTAATTCAGCAAAAATATGGTGATATAACTAAAACCATAGCAACGCATTGTTATATTGTCTTCAAATATTTCTATTTTCTTATATCCGTTGTTTGTCTCTCAACGGTAAATGTTTGCTTCCAACAATGACTTGTTTTTGTTTTGCCCAAGTGGGCAACAACACTGGAATGTATTTTTTTTCAATATCTATTTCGTTTGAAAAGCAAAATCTTGCTTCTGAATAACCGACTTTCCAACAAGTAGAAATCCTTCCACAAAGGGAAAAAGGAATCCTTATAAGATCACTCAATTGTCCGTCTGTCCGTGTGTCACTACCGATTTTCTTAGGAACGGGTGGACCTAGCCAGTTGAAATTTATACCAGATACTGGGGTCTATAGTCCTTATTAGGTGTATTAAAATGAAGGTCCTGAGTCAATACGATAAAAAGATATGGCCAAATTCAGATTTTCGCGAAAACTTGCAACTTCTTTTCAACTTTTTTCATTTTTCGCTTTGCTTGAGCTGAAAGACCTTGCTTTTAACCAAATTTGACAATTCTAGGTCAATCAAAAATCCTAATCCCGCTGCCCAAGGATCACGAAACTTGGCCAAAAGCAAGGTCTTACAGCACAAATGAAGAGAAAATGCCAAAAAATAAAAAAAAATGAAATTTAAGGTAAATTTTGGTCCATACTTACAAGTTTTTATAGATACCGGTTTTTTTTTTAATTTATTTATTTATTTGAAAGAGTATATTTAACAAGTTTACTGTCATCAAGTCAGGATCTGATGATAGAATCCCAGTTTTTTTTTTAAAGAATATTAGTAACCAAAATTACTAATATTCCCCGTAACCCCTCCAGCCAAGCTTAACTGCTTGTGTTAGGAGTGAGTTCACGTCGGTAGTGTAATGACCAGAATTCGAACCCGGGACCTCTCGATCGTAGGAGGTAGATCGTAGGTAAATCAAGTAGGCCTATAGCGATTTGGGTATGTTTATTATTAGACGTTTTCAGGTCGGTTCACGTTTTTCACTTCGGTTTTAGTTTTTTAAATATCACATTCAGCTAAGACACTTCCCCGAGCAAATGTCCCTGGGTATTCGTTTCCTCTTGGCCACCACCACAACTCACAGATTTATGAATAACATCATTAATAGTTATAAAATTTAATTGAATCTTTTGAAAAAATACACATAATTAAAACAAACCATATGTTTCAATGTAAATTTCTATCAATTAGTGTAGTTTTAAATTACCACAGAGCAAGGAATGTCGCTTATCCCTTACTCTGTGTAGGTAAATTACTATTATTAGGTCGTTACATATGAAATTGCCGTTTTTCTTGAAGAAATTGGAGGAAACCCAATTTTCAGTACTAACATTTATGCATTTTTTTAGGAATGACAAATCCAAATTTTATGTTTTTTTTCTGTGTATGAATGAGACAACATTAAGCTAACAAACAGCAACTTTAATTACATTTTTGAAAAGTGATAGCTGTTAAGTAATACGAAATTTATCATCAAAATGGATAGCATTTAGGAAGTACTGTTTTTGAAGATCGAATTAATTTCTCAAGCGGCCAATAAAAACAAAATTTAATACAGAGTTGTAAAATCTTGAAATCAAGTTTCAAACAAAATAGAAATAATGGAAATTACAGGAATAACGAACTCATGAATTTGTAAGAAAATTTCGGCAATTTCATAGGTAAAGACCTATTATTTGCACCTTATTTGCAATCCAGTGCTTCCCTGTAAATCAACTTGTAGCCGTCCCCAATGAGCCTGGAGCCACTGCCTTTCCACCAAATCTGCTGCAGGAACACCACGGCCACCCTTTGCCTGGAGAGTACATCAGCTAACACCCTCGCGCAATCAGTCAGCGTGCCATGCCAGTGTTTCTCATTGCAACGCGGAATTTTCCAGCTTTCCGTGTTGGGTGTTGCACCATTAGCTATCGGGCATAGCACCTGGGCTCGCGAGCTTGCCCACTTGCCACATGAGACGAGTGCGTCGGGCAAGATCGTTTCTACTGCTACCTCTATACCGGAAGGAAAACCTGCGCCAGAGTCACCTCCGTCGAACAGCAGCTGCACCGGCTTCATCTTCATAGAGCTCCAAATACACCCAATATAAAATTATTTGCCCTATTGTATAATACGATGATCGTGTAAAAATAAGGATACCAGATAATTAGGTTGTTAGATTAATATACGTAATTATAATAAACCAGCTGATGCCCGCGGCTTCCCCTGCGTAGATGACAGTTACCACGATTTTTTTGACCCTATTTCCGGTTTTACGAAGCATACGGTATATTTTATGTCTGACCAAGACCTTTATAGTAAAAAAAACAGCATTAAAATCCGTTCGGTAGTTGTGTCCTTCGCGAACAAACAGTCAAGAAAATCCAGAAAAAAAAAATGAGTTTAGTATCGTTAATTCCACATTTCGTAAGTATTTTTTAAAATTATCTCTAATGTATATTTTTTTGTATACACAACTTATTTACAATTTTATAACAGGATATACAACTAGGTAGAAAATTGACTACCCACAACATAATTTTCTTCCAACTCAATGTCAAGGATAACACGAGAATTATTATTTCATAATTCTATTGTACTACGAGCAGGTACCGTTAACGACAATAGTAGCTTAACAAATTCGTACTTATTTTTCTTCTTAGCTCCTAAACCTTTCATAAAATAATAAACAAAACCTTAAATAATTCAATTAAATTTTTAAGCATTTTGTATGCTTACTTTTTCTAAAGATTTAGATCGGAAAAAGAGAACATCTAAGGCGTCGCCTTAAGACGTATATAATATATCGGAGAATTTCGAATATCTGGGACGTGTCTATATAGCTCAGCTGGTCAGAGCAGCTGGTAAGGGCCTGGTCGCGGCTGGCGGTGAGAAGGCTAAGAGCCAAACACACCGCCCCGGGACCCGACGGCATTCCAGGCCGAGCGTGGGTCCTAGCTCTAGTCGACGACGCTCTCGAGCCCCGACTGAGAGGGCTTCTCAGCGCAGACGGGGAAACTGGTCCTCTTCCGAAAGGAGGGGCGCCCGGCGGACTCGCCGTCCGCCTACCGGCCCATAGTGTTGCTCGACGAGGTGTGCAAGCTCTTTAAAAGAGTAATTGCGAAGCGCCTCGTCGAGCACCTCTCAAGAGTGGGGCCGGACCTGGCGGATGGCCAATATGGCTTCCGCCAGAGGCGCTCCACCGTGGATGCCATCATGCGCGTGAGGGCTCTGGCGGAGGATGCAATAGCCCGGGGTGAGGTGATGTTGGCGGTGTCCCTGGACATCGCCAACGCGTTCAACACCTTGCCCTGGAGTTGCATTAGGGAGGCACTCGTGTATCACGAAGTGCCTCTCTACCTCCGCCGCATAGTCGGGGCGTATTTGACGGAGAGAGCCGTCATCTACCCAACCGTGACCGGTCTCGGTCGGCGTGAAATGTCGTGCGGTGTTCCGCAGGGATCGGTCCTGGGGCCGCTCCTGTGGAACATCGGATACGACTGGGTGCTTCGCGGTGAGCTCGTAGGCGGTGCCGCCGTCACGTGCTACGCGGACGACACGATCGTGACGGCGTGCGGGGCGACGTACCGCGAAGCGACCCTAAAGGCCACGACCGCGGTTGCCCAAGTCGTTGAGCGGATCCGGCGGCTAGGTCTCGAGGTGGCTCTGCATAAAACCGAGGCCCTGTTCTTTCATGGGCCTCGGAGCAAGCCACCCGAGGGATCCAGTCTCATCGTGGGAGGAAATGGCATCGGCATCAAGCCCTAAATGAAATATTTGGGGCTCGTGCTCGACGGCCGATGAGACTTCGGAGAGCACATCCGAAGTCTGACCCCCAAATTGAAGGGCACAGCTCTCGCTCTGGCTCGGCTGTTGCCCAACATGAGGGGGCCCGATGACTCCTGCAGGAGACTCTATGCGGGGCGATCCCCGCGGTCCATGGCCCTGTATGGGCGCCCAATATGGGCGGAGGCCCTGAGGACCAGAACTGTGAGGATGCTGCGCGCTCCGCAGCGAGTTATGGCCATCGTGGTGGAGTGGAAGGAACGACTTGGGCGACCAAGCGCGGGGCACGCCGCAATAGCGGCGGTAAGGTCCATCATGGAGGATTGGCTAGAGAGGCGACACGGAAGCCTCTCGTACCGACTGACGCAAGTGATCTCCGGGAAGGGGTGCTTCGGGGACCACCTGCGTCGGATCAGGAAGGAGCCAACGTCTGAGTGTCATCACTGCGACGCGAGCGAGGACTCAGGGCTGCACACGCTGGCGGAATGCCCGGCGTGGGAGGTGCCGAGGCGTGACCTCGTGGCAGCTATCGGGGTGGCAGTCCTCTCGCTCGGCAGCATGATTGCGGCAATGGTGCAGAGCGCGAGTGCGTGGGCCGCCGCCACCTCCTTCAGCGAGCATATAATGCTCGCGAAGGAGATGGCGGAGCGCGCCTGGGAGAGATTTAGAACTCTCCCGGCCCACCGAGCCCGCAACTTGCTCGCCGCACGTCGCAGGCGACTCAGGCGCCGGAGGTCGCTTAACGAACTCCGTCCTCCATGAGCGCAGGCCTGGGAGTGGCAGGTGAGGCCGCCTGTCACCCCAGCAGAAGCAGGCCGGGACGGTGGGGCGACTAGAGCCCCTCCCCCAAACCGAGGCAAGACGGGGACACCGTGGTTCCCAAACCCGAGGGGGCCATCTCAAAACCGGAGATGGCCCAGGGTCCTTCGGGGTGCGAGGGATATGTTCTATGGGCAACCTTACACCCCGGCGTCTGTAAACCCGAGACGGCGTGCGGTTTTAGTCGGTACAAGCCCGACATAACCACTCCCGCTGGCCAGCGGGGGGGTATCCGAAGGGATTTCCGCACGAAAAAACATAAAAAATAAAAAAGGGACTGGTCGCGGGTTCAAGTCCCGTTCTAGATGTTCTCTTTTTCCGATCTAAATCTTTAGAAAACCTTAAATATATATATAACTTTGTCCACTGGCGATTATAAAACTACTTATACAATAACTATTAATATCTGTAGTCCTCCGAAAAAATGGATTGTAAGTTTTTAGTGTCAATGAAATTTTGTCGTTGACTGTACCTCAGTTCTTAGATTTTTTACGACAATTAGTAGTAGTATATCTCTTTATTGTTTACACCAAGAATAAAATAAGAACAATAAAAACAACACATAATGTGGGTATAAACAATTACAAATATATAAATAATAAATGACAGAAGAAAATATTTTTTATGTGTGTATGGGCCCAAGCCAAACTCACCATAAAGCCGGTACACACCTGCTGACTGACGGATGAGGTTCTAGAACAGATGTTCCTCTCAGGGAGATAATTATAATTAATTAATAAATATTCTACGACCTTTTTACACAGCGCTCTCTAGACCCAAAATAAGCGTAGTTTAACTAGCTTGTGATGTGGGTTCTAGAATGCGGATAATCTTACAAAATACTTTTTTTTGTAAATACATACATATTATAGATAGAAACACCTAGACCAATGCAAATAGACATATTCATACATACAAATATTTGCACTGAGCGGGAATCGACCCCACGCCCTCTGTCGTAGCAGTCGAATGCACTACCGTTACGCCACAGAGGCTGTCAAATGTCAGACGGTAGTGTTGCTCCCACAAAAACCAAAAACGCCAAAAGAAAAAGCAGGAGGATGAGGAAGGATGATGCATACAAATGTTGCCTGTTACTCCAAAACTACCAGTCCATCAGAAGGTTGTCTGTAAGAGATCGCAGTCCGCGATAAGACCGCCCATTGTACTTCATTAGTTATATTATTATCTACGTATTACTGGTGTACAATAAAGCATATTCTTTTCTATTCTATTCTAAATATTTGTACTGAGCGAGAATCGAACCCGCAACCTCCGACGTCGCAGTCGAACGCTTTACCGCTACGCCACGGAGATCGCCGGTTTTGCTTCTCGTGCAAAGATGAAGCGTTTTACTAGTAAACATAATGTACGGAATATTCCTATAACCAACAGACAAGAATTCGCCAACAGACAAGGTTTTGGAGGTAAACCACACTGAGGAGGAAAAAATTAACTTTTAAACAACTTATCTACCGTTGCGACATACGTAAGAATACAATTTTATATGACCAGTTATGGAACGAAGGCGGATATCAACATCTGATTCGCCATTACGACTCAACGATAACAGTCAGATACAGACAGTCATTTTAATACCACTAAAGTGACAAATGAACATTACAACCTAGAATGTTTGACTGCTAAAGCTGGATTTCAAAAATGGCCGAATAATAGGCACCGAGATTAAATAATGTATTTAGGTATTTACACTCAAATCGAAAAATTCAAATTACGAATTCAAAGACGATTCTATACATACACACTTTATAAACGCACACACATAAAATTAAAAATTAAACTTATTATAGTATTGAACACACACTTACATTACATACAAACTCATTATAGCACCGCTATCTTTTTTTATTCATTAAACTAGTCTAAGGTTTTAGGCTGAATATGAAAAAAAATGCGCACGCATGCGCAGTTCGAACTGTGAAAAAATGGCACACGCTAAATTACTTCCTTGTAACTTACCTACTTTGTTTAATTTCAATTTTTCCTATGAGTGAAGATAAAGTAGTGTATGAAACTGCATATAACTTAGATATTAAAACACTCGAGTCAACCTATATAAACAGACTCTACCCCTTCTTATATGACAGTTGCATAAACTACTATTATTGCAGAAACATGGTTACATAGATTTACAATAATAACAATTAAATGTTACATCCTGGTAAAATGGTCTCAATGGCCTGGTAAAAAGAATGGTCTTAAGAAAGGTCTGGACTCATCCAGTCTGGATGAGTCCAGGGTTAATATTACTTTGTTTTTATATTCATTCCGTTAATTGACTGCACCCCGCTGGATGGTGACAAGCTAGGGTGAAGTTCATAAGATATGGGCCACCATCCCAGATGCTGACGATTCTAAAATGGTGGTGCTTTTTCACGCCCTGCTTGAAGAACCCGGGATTGTAAGAAGAAGGAAACACGTGCGCGGGCAGAGCATTCCAGCTCTTTATCGTGCGACAAAGACAGGCAGCACCGAACCGCTGAGTTCGGGACCGTATGGTTTCCACCGTGTGCGGGTGGCATCGCAGTCCAGCACGTGTTGTTCTGGGTCGAAAGGGAGAAGGTGGATTAGTTGAAAAAGCTCCTCAGAACCCTCGCCGAGGTAGAGGCGGTAAAATACAGCCAGAGAGGCAATGTCTCTCCGCACCTGAAGAGGTTCTAAGTTATTAGTAACCTCAGGACTCCCAATGATACGGATAGCACGCCGCTGCAAGTTGTTGAGAGTGTCTGATAAGTACTGTGCGGAGCTGTCCCAGAGATGAGAGCAGTATTCCACGCAGGGGCGAATTTGTGTCTTGTTAATGTGTTAACACTTAGCCACGAGCCCCTCATCAATTTGGTTAGTGTATGTTCGGCAAGATCGATACCCGTTAGCCTGTCCCCACACGTGCCTTACGTACTAAGTGTATCATTCGTTCAGTACTCATTCGTTCTATATACGTGCGCAAAACACTTTAGCACGCCCAATGCAACCTTACTAGAAATATACATTGAAATGTTGATGGACTACGTTGTTTATTAAATCCTTTTTTTTAACATGAATTTTTGACAACTATAAGTATCTCAACCTCTCAACGCATTGTAGGCACTAAAGGCAAATCTAGCGCTGCATATGTAAACTACAAATAAAATGTTCGGTGTTGCAGCAGGGTTTCAACTCTTACCAAAATAAAATGTGAGTTTATTTTGTCATTTTTCTAGAAATTATAACCACAGATTAAATAATACTAGCTCGATACTATGAGGTCGATTATCGTTTTTTTCCATATCTATCCATATAACAAAACTACTTCACGCCTGTATCCCCGAAGGGGTAGGCCTAGGTGTATCCATATCCATTTTCATATCTCCAGTTCTACTTAACCAATTGCAATGAAATATACGGCACATTTTAAGTCTGACCAAGACCTTTCTAATAGAAAAAACACAAAAGACAGACAAGAATTCCCAAAAAAATGTTTTTTTGTGTTCGAATCGTTCATTGAGCATAACCCAAGTTTTTTTTTTAATTTCTCCAATGTAGAGACACAGCTAAATTATAATTTTATAAAGAAAGATAGAAGTAGGTACGGTACCTAGGTACATACTGATAATTCTCTTAATAAAATAACTCTTTATGTTGGATTTATAAATAGACTATAAGTAAATTTATTTTATGACGATAGCGGCGATAGCCTAGTGGCGTACGTAACGGACTGCTGAGACGAGGTCTCGAGTTCGATCCCCAATTGCCACGGGCACACACCTCTGACTTTTTGTAGTTATGTGTCCATTAATAAATGTTAATTATCGCTCGCTTAATAATGTGCCTGGTAGATGGCAATAGGCTCGCCCCCTATTACATTGGGACTTTTACATAACTGGCGAATCGTGGGTGTGTAATACGCCTCTGCCTACCCCTTCGGGGATACAGGCGTGAAGTTATGTTATGTTATTTTATGACAAAATAATGACGTTATTATGGATGAGTTAATATATTATCGATGTGAAAGATTTATTGCATTGTTTATAGCAGACAAAGGTAAGTTTTTCAATGCAAATGATTGATTCTCGAAGCAAACAACCTAAGAAAAGTAATATAATAGAAATAATGGTAGAGTTACTGTTTAAACTACTGTTTATAGCGGCGACAGCCCTGTGGCGTACGTAACGGACTGCTGAGACGAGGTCTCGAATTCGATCCCCAGTCGCCCCGGGCACACCTTCTGACTTTTCGTCGTTATGTGTGCATTAATAAATGTTAATTATCACTCGCTTAATAATGTACCCGGTAGATGGCAATAGGTTCGCCCCCTGTTACATTGGAATCAGATGAATGTGGACCTAAAGTTTCTTTATTATTTTGATATTACTAACACTCGTCGTAAGTTATTTTGGATACTAACAAATTTATGGAAGTAATTCTGAAAATAAATGTTTATTATTATTATTATTATTATTGGGACCTTAACATAACTGGCGAATCGTAGGTGTGTAATACACCTCTGCCTACCCCTTCGGGGATACAGGCTTGAAGTTATGTTATCTTATGTCACTGTTCAAAATGCTATTTGGATAAGATTCGATCATTTGAATTGTACACTACGAAGAAATTATGAGGCAATTAGTATGCTTACTTTCCCTGGGTCCCACCTACTACAGTCTACTGTTTACTGTTCCCTGATTATAGAGGGCGCTGACACCTGTGTATTTTCACTAGTACAGGCATAGACAACATTACAAATGTATGTGTTTGCTTGGATTGTTTCGTTTGTGTTGTAATTGTTATGTATCAGTAACTCGTAGGAGAAATAAGTTATTTTTTTATCATTAAACTACTTCACACCTCCTCCCTAGTTTGGGAGAGGTGGCAAGATAACCCCGGCGAGGAAGGCAACAGTCGGCCAGGGCGTTAGGGCGATTGGCGGAGGAACCGCCGGACTATTCGGGCATAGTCGAGCAAGACCGCTTTATGCATCTTGGCCGCCACCGATCCCACTGATCCCGAGCCTCTCAAGATGGACTGAGAATCTCCTTCGGCGCGGACGAGGTTCTCGCCCTAGAGGATAGTGATGTCCACAAGAAATAACTGTGACTGTGCCCGGTCCATCAGCATTATAACAGGCCTATTCGCTAGAATAGTCCTATCCGTGATGATGGACCGGTCCCAGCAGAACTTGGCACGGTCATTTTCGAGTATGGCTTCCGTTACGTACTTGTAGTAGGGCTGTCTCTGTTCAATGAGTCCGTATTTAAGGGTAAGCTCTTGATGCAGTAATCTGGCTGCTTGGTTGTGTCTGTGTAGATAATCAGTGTTAGCAACAATTGAACAACCGGAGGTCACGTGTCTGAGACATTCACCGGGACGGTGGCACAAACCACAAAGTTCCACCATTCCATCCCTCAGTATGTACCTTCTGTACTTGTTCGTCTTAATAACCTGATCTTGTATCGCACAGACAAAAACCCTCGGTTTCCCCAAAGAGGTCACCAAAGCACAGCCAGTTCACGGACGCTTCTCGGTCCACGTGAGGCTCATGTGAAGCCTGAACGAAGCGTCCGTGTAGCGCTTTGCCCTTCCACACGGCTTCACGCTCACAGGTACCAGATACCGCCGGCGCACGTCACTCTTTGTTAGCCAGGGCTAACGAGATCAGTCCTTTATCGCATTCTATGACCTCTCTATGCATCTCACTGTCCGCCATCGATAGGAAATATTCGCTGAGACTGCACACCTCGCGGTTATTATTATTATTATTGCCTCACCTGCTAGCTAGTACAACTGCATCGAGAAGAAAACCTATGAAGCTTTGACGCAGCTTTTCTTCATGGAGTTGAGGGGTCAGACGACAGTCGCTCCCGTAAGCCAAGAAACGCCAAATCAAGAGCAAGAGTAGGACAGCAAACCACGGGCTCTAAACTGCAAACTTAGGACGCATGCCCCAGTAAAAAAAGGGACTGTCACCGGTTAAAGTCCCGTCCTGGCTATTGACTTTTTGTTGCTATCATACAGATAACATTAGAAAAAGGTACGATATGTCTATACAGATAGATGTCAAAATTCATTAACTCATTTATCTAGTCGGCGGCGGCGTCCCGTTCCAAATTCGAAATTCAAAATTCATTCCCGCCTCACCCAAGAACCATGACTTAATCTTTTTTTCAAACAGCTTATATGCACTGTGCACATTATTTGACAAAAATAAACATTGATTTTTATATATTAGAAGATTCGTTCGTTCTTCTTTTATTCTTTCCACTTATGTGCAGTTCAAAATTTCCCGCACTTTTCCCCATTACTTCTTTATACGTTCACAAGTGATGTAACCACAGATATCGTATGTTCCACAGATGAAAAAGGATAAGAGATAAGTGAAAGGAGTCCGTATGCTTGCGACGTCGCTGTTATTACGAGTTACATAACATTTGACCGGCATCTAAACCAGTTCGCAACTGGGACGCATGGAAATGGTAGGTATACCTTGCGGAAAAATTATACTTAAATATTATAAGAAACTAATTAGGACAGAGCACAAAGCGCCTATCTAGACCGTATCTAAAGTACACCTTAACTAACTAATATCGTTCCTAAAATACTGATAAAATACTTATGATACATGTTTTTAGTAAATACAACATAGGTACCCAGAAACACACAATTATGTGATACTGAAAACAAATGTTTGCACTGAGCGGGCATCGAACCGGGGTTCTCTGCTGGGCCACAGAACTCATGAGGAGAGGTATACAAATATAATGCGAGAAAGCGAGATAGAAGCGCGATGCACCTAATATACGCTATAAAGCACAAAACTACCTAATAAAAATAAAATTCATGTTAATAAATTATAGTGCATTACATTATTTAATGTTGTACTACATACATATTACATTTTTTAAGGCTTAGTGTACAACAGTCAGAGTCTGGATGTCTAGAGGGGGTTAGTGTAAAATTAAATCCAAGTTTATGGGATGCCAATCCTTGTCCAGCGGCCACCATCTTGAAAAAGGGATGCGAATGGTTTTTACGCTCTATCGGGCGAACTATTCTTCGCACAGAAAATTTATAAAAGCAGTTTTGTGGCAAATTAAATTCTCTACAACTTTGATTCTGTGACTTTTAGTCGTAGCACCAAAGATAGAAAAGTTAGTAATCACTTTAATTTTCGAATTTTCGATACTGATCAAGTATGCGCTCATTTTGACCAATATTACAAGAAATTGAAGGATCATGGATTAAAGTTAAATGATTATTGAACACAATAAAATGTACACTTTCAAACCAGTCTCTTAGCGTCAAGTCAAGCATTCTCGTAATTACCGATTACTATTCATTAATTAAAATACTATTCAAGTAAAACTAAATAATTTACTGAAAACTACAAAGGTAAAAAAACTTTTTTAAAACAAGCTTTTTATTAAAAAAAACCTGTATACATGATATTGTCGGAAGTTTACGCGAATGTCGTCACACATTGAAATAAAACTATTTGTTACCGGATTCTATCGCGATTGATTTGATGTTATTTTATTTGCATTGAACCATTGAACCCAACGTTGAGTGAGTCTCACTGTGATTATGCTGAAAAGTACCTAAACGTCGGGTTCAATGGAAATAATAAAAAAACATCAAATAAATCGCGATATAATCGTTTTATTTCAAAATCAGTAGTACTAAAACGGAAATAATAATTTTATGCAAGGGTTGAGCTGATTTCAAAAAGCTTGTAGCGCAATTAGAACACAGAGATAAAACTTGAGCGGGGATAAAACCCGACCCCACCAGGCGAGGCCGCGCTGGCGGTCAAGGTCCGCCGGTAGCCCTGGGGTTATCCTTTCGAGGGCTTACTCGGGGTGCCCGGCAAAGGACACTTGGGCATGACACCGTGCGGTTTTAGTCGGTTCATGCCCGACATAGCCACCCCCGCTGGTCGGCGGGGGGGTATCCGAAGGGATTTCAGCACGTAAAAAAAAAAAAAATTACGAAATCGACTGCAGTGTAACCCCCCAACCCGGGGGAAACCTGCACCAGAGCCTCGTCTGTCAATCAGTAGTGTACCGGCTTGCAATTGACAAATATTTATATTTCAAATAGTTTGCCAACTTCACAAAAGAGGGAGATTCTTTAAACGTCTGTATATTTTATGTTCTCCTGCCTCTGCTAGACTTGCTGACTGATTGGCTACAATTTCCCTATGATAGACCCTAGAGAAATTGTAGCCAAGCCGGAGACCTCTGCTTATCCGAGAATCTTGTTAAGATATTACAAAATATTTTTTACGTAATTTTATAGAAAGTGTAAAGACTAATATGGCTAACTATAAAAATTTGTAGATGTCTAATTATGGCATTTTATTGTCGTGATTTTTTTTTTTGTGTATTGCATAACCGTTTTCTTCACGTTTTTTTACATACATATCATCATCCCCTGAGACCTTTCCGTTTTGCCGACCTGCACAATCCATGGGCGATATCGAAATTCTGTAGCCACTTCAGTTGTCGGACTTTTTTAGGACACAACTACCCTTAACTACTGCTATAGACGTTCGTATGGTAGCCGGACCGACGACGGCTTATGGTGAATGGTCACCCATCCTAAGACTGACCCTGGCTAGTATAGCTTGAGTTAGCAATGTGCTAACCGACTCGGTTATCACTTAGCCACGAGTACTTTAAGTTCTTTTTCCATACATATATACTCACGCCTATATTCTCGAAGGAGTAGGCAGAGACAGACCATAATGCCCATAGTTCGCCAGTTACTGTACGTCGCGTCGGTCCCACGTTATAGGGTACGAGCCTATGCCGTGATACAGACAGACGCCATCGTCATCCTCATAGCGATTCCCAGTTGTACTTTGAAGCCTGTGGTCTGCTTATTGTTTTTGATTAGTATATCGACTTTTATGGGACCGACTGCCGTCTGACCTCCCGACCCCGAGAGCTGCTCCTGCGCAAGAGCCTCGTCCGGTGTTTAGCAGGTGAACCGACTTGCCGGGTGCGGTTGGCTCGTGCCTCGAGGACACTAAATAATTGGCAGATATTAATGATGGTGATGTATATTATTTAAGGACTTCGAAGCGTTTATGTATTGTTTTGTTATATTTTAACTCGTGACGCTAAAACGACGGCGTGTTATATCTTTGACGTGTCACACACGCGTCTGTCTATGGCATCATAGTATTAACTATTCTGATTTTCTTTTTTGTTTGAAACCTGAAGTAGTCGAGAGTATGCTGGGGTTCTTAATTTATTTTTATTTAAGCGAGGTACGTCAATATATTGGGGTGCGACTGGTTGGATCACCTCCAAGTTTGGTGCACTCTGGGCAACGTGGGCGATGACGCATCATTGATTGCTCCTCTGGAGTAGCTGGCGTCAACGTCAACGGCCATGAGTCTGACCAACCGGCCCTTTTCAGGGCCAGCTGACCCCATTGCACGAGGGGGTCGGGGTATGGCGGGCCTGCAAGGCCCGCGTGGGGGCATGGTCGCTCCAGGTACCCCTCTTCTGTTATCAGAGGGGACACTGCGAATGGCCCAGGGTCAGTCGGAGTGCGAGGGATATGCTCTATGAGTAACCTTACACCCCGGCGTCTGTAGACAAGAGACGGCGTGCGGTTTTAGTCGGTTCAAGCCCGACATAACCGACCCCGCTGGCCGGCGGGGGGGTATCCGAAGGGATTTTCGCACAAAAAAAAAAAAAAAGGTACGTCAATATAGCTTTACCTCGCCTGATGATAAGCTAAAGAGGAAGTGTGAGGAAAGAGGGGCTGGGGCACTATAGCAGATACAAGTAATGCTAAAATGGTGGCCCTCAGCTTGACGGCCTCATCAGATGCTTTTTCACGCCACTAACCTGTGTCATTGGCTTGAATGGTTTGCTGCGATCAAATCCGGATGCCGATATATTTTTGGATGGTATAAACCAAATGGCTTGCTAGGTTACAAACAACCCATCTGAATGTGCCCCTTTTAGCCGAGGACCATAGTTGAAGTTTACGTGTGTATGCCTTGTTAATATTATATAGTTGCATGTTAGAATATCAAGTTAGTTGTAAGTAATAATGTTAACCTATAAGCGCTTTGGTTGTCTATCTTCTAGGTAGTATTGTTTTTTTCTTTTATAAATAAATTGGACTCACTTTTGTTGCTATCATTTATTTTATAGACTACTAACAGTTACCCGTGTGGAATTCTGATCCCGTTACCGCTACCCATGGGACCCTATTCCACTACCACGACCTATATAAGATACACAATTCCACCATACTTCATTTTGTTATATCTCAAAGGGTTTAGGCGACATTTTCTTTGAAAGCTCCCAGACGGCTTATTTTTTTCCTACACCTCCAACAAATATCCTTATATTTTAGTCAATATATACAAAAACATCACAAGTTATATACTAAAACCTTCCTCGAGAACCACTCTATCCATTGGTGGACACATTATGAAAATCGGTGCAGTAGTTTTTGAGTTTATCGCTAACAGACAGACGAGGCGGAGGACTTTGTTTTATAATATGTAGTGATAAGACTGGCCGCGTGCTTATTGCCACTCCAGTAAATAATAAATCTATATATATAAAAATGAAACCCGTTTTCCGTTGTCACGACATAGCATGAAAACGGCTTGACCGATTTGGCTGATTTTTTTTTTGTAGTTTTCTAATACTCTGTACAAGGTTCTTACGGAAAAAAATATTAAGAAAATCTCTCAGAATTTTTTTTTTCGTGCGCACACCGTACGGTTTTAGTCGATACACGACAAAACCACCCCCGCTGGCCGGTGGGGGGTATCCGAAGGGATTGATCCTCCCCAAGTGTCCGTTGCCGGGCACCCCGGGTAAGCCCTTGAATTCAATACATGGCGGATCATTTTGACGTAGCGAAACACGTACCGGGCCGCTAGTTAGTGAAATAAATCAAGATGGCCCCCGCCCTTCAGAATGTCAGTACAAGCTTGCTAATTTACATTATACGCACAAACTCAGCGCGTAAAATGTAAGTTTGCCAAGTGTAACCTCGATGGATGTACTGGGTGTCTAGTTCCGGGTGAGGAAGCTGTAGTGGTTTGACCGGTCGGTCCAAGATAAACGTTTTTTTTTTTATGGCGATTCTATATAGATATCTGTAACTGCTTTAGAGTTACTTATATAACCGCGTATGTAGCCGCGGTAGCCTAGTGGTATGGGTAATGGACTGCTGAGACGAGGTCTCGGGTTCGATCCCAGGTTTTACCATGGCACACACCAATGACTTTTCGATGCTTTTCGTAGTTATGTGTGTATTTATCGCAGGTTTATAAGTGCCCGGTTAATGGCAATAGGCTCGCCACCTATTACATTGGGACCTAAACATAAACTGGCGAAATGTGTGTGCTAGTACCTCTGCCTACCCCTTCGGGGATATAGGCGTGAGTTTATGTTATGTTTATGTTATGTTATATAAAAGTGCGTGCAATTGTCAGAAAAAAGGTGATGAACCGATGCATATATTCCCTTCACAAATTGTGTTTCAATATTTGACATTTGACACGATAGATTCTTTCTTTCTTTCTTTAAATAAATAGGTCTATAATAATAAAAATACTTATATAAAAATAATATGTCGTATATCTAGGACGTGTGCAGGTTGCTCAGTTGGTCAGAGTATTCCCTGTAAGGGACTGGTCGCGGTTTCAGATCCTTTTCCGCACTTAACCTTTAGATTTAAATTAGTTTAGTGAATTTATTTATTTCAGAAAAATGTACAAATAAATTGACACACTTCTACCACAATGTCTTTTTTTAATTATCAAAAATGTTATATTGTTTCAACATCGTCTTTATTTTCAGTAGTCTAGATATAGTTTGTTGTTAATTTAGTTAGTTGTTGACAAAAAGCTTTTTATTCACGTCAATATTATACCCAATTCCGGACGCGCATTTTTTTAAACTTGCTACACTGGTACACATACCGACTTATTGGTTTACCCAATTTTTATTTACCTTGGTAAATACCAATGTTTCATCAGTCTTGCGTTTACCAGCAGTACCAGTATTATTTATATCACGTTTGGTTAGAAATGTATTGTGGTAATCGCTGACTCAAAAACCGGTTTTCTATATTAATGACTGTGGGTTGCGCAGCTACTAAACGCTGGTTCGCTTTTTTTTCTGTTTTTAGTTTAGTAAGTTATTTATTTACTGTTATTTTTGCAACGTATACCTCTATGCGTAGTCAGGTTTCAGATTCAGAGCGGGATGGATATACATTAGGTATACAAGATAAACAGTTCTATGCCGTAGAGTAAGCTAGATAATTATGGTACCCATTTTTTTCCCGACTGCGCCAGTTGAAGGGTTATGTTTTTCGAGAATATGAATGTAATGTATCATACACCAATAATAAACACTGTTTATGTATTGGTCTATGGTATGTATGTATAATTGTTCGGCAGCCTAAACGGCTGGATTTTAGCTTGAGGGGTGTCGTTAAATTTGTATTTACTGTGAGAGTGCTATTGGGTATAACAAAAAAAAATGGCGCTAAATTGTATGTAGTTAAAATAATATTTTCACTCCAACTTATCGAGTAGGGTATCAAAATCAAGAGCTTTAAAGGGTGATTTCAAATATATATATTTATAAAAACAAAAAGTATACAATAAAATTATTAAGTAAAAATCAAAAATCCCTAGTGCCCTAAAAGACCGAAATAAGTTTCATAGCAGGCGGGACCCATTTGCAAATCATAAATCGAAAGAAATTTTAATGTACCTACTCTACTGTGACTAAGCTAAAAAAAGAGAGTTAAACAGTATGTTTGTCCATCCCAGTGCTCGCTCATAACTATTAAACGACTGAATTTTGATAATGATATTATGTAATCTAACGCGAGAACGTTATGATTATCATAATCAAAATCGGATCAGCTGTTTTGCGTCTTTAATTTAAAAACTTAAGTGCGGGTTTTTTGCGCAAATTTTGTATTTTCCAAAGCTCGGGGATTTTACGTCTTATATACATTCTCGTCAGTAATCGAATCCTCTCTTGATGTATGTAGGTACCTTTTTTTTTTTTCGTGCGGAAATCCCTTCGTATACCCCCCGCCGGCCAGCGGGGGCGGTTATGTCGGGCTTGAACCGACTAAAACCGCACGCCGTCTCGGGTCTACAGACGCCGGGGTGTAAGGTTGCCCATAGAGCATATCCCTCGCACCCCGACTGACCCTGGGCCATCTCCAGTTTCGAGATGGCCCCCTCGGGTTAGGGAACCACGGTGTCCCCGTCTTGCCCCGGTTGGGGGGAGGGGCGCTAGTTGCCCCAACGGCCCGGCCTGCTTCTGCTGGGGTGACTTTTTTAATTATTTTTTTCGTGCGGAAATCCCTTCGGATAGCCCCCTGTCGGCCAGCGGGGGCGGTTATGTCGGGCTTGAACCGACTAAAACCGCACACCGTCTCGGGTCTACAGACGCCGGGGTGTAAGGTTGCCCATAGAGCATATCCCTCGCACCCCGATGTATGTAGGTACCTACCTTTTCAAGTTTCCCATCTAAATATAGCTATAATAATATTTTTATGTACAATACCAAAGTATGTATACCAAAAGAGACCCTTGTCTTCATAAATTAGCATCAAGAGAATCAATTCAACAGTTGTTATTGACCAGAAATCGAGAAGCAATTTAATTTCACCATAATTTTTAGGGTTCCGTTGCCAAGTGGCAAAAAAACGGAACCCTTATAGATTCGTCATGTCTGTCTGTTTGTCCGTCCGTATGTCACAGCCACTTTTTTCCGAAACTATAAGAACTATGCTGTTGAAACTTTGTAAGTAGATGTATTCTGTGAACCCCATTAAGATTTTCATACAAAAATAGAAAAAAAACAATAAATTTTGGGGGTCCTCATACTTAGAACTGAAACTCAAAAAAAAAACTTCATCTAACCCATACGTGTGTGGTATCTATAGATGGGTCTTCAAAAATGATATTAAGGTTTCTAAAATCATTTTTTTCTAAACTGAATAGTTTGCGCGAGAGACACTTCCAAAGTGGTAAAATGTGTGTCCCCCCCCCTGTAACTTCTAAAATAAGAGAATGATAAAGCTAAAAAAAATATGTGATGTACATTACCATGTAAACTGCCAACGAAAATTGGTTTGAGCGAGATCCTGTAATTAGTTTTTTTTTAATACGTCATAAATCATAAACCGCAATTTACCTTTCATTCAATCAACTCAAATATAAAAATTAAAAAAAAACCATTATCATGTTACTTGCTGCTACGGAACCCTTAATGGGCGAGTCCGACTCGCACTTGGCCGCTTTTTTTGTGTTGTCGTGAAGTTTTTTTGGATAATGACTGTGTTTGGTAATTATCTGTATTATGGTTGTACACAAAATGAATAACATATTGTTTGATTCTCGGTATTCTTGGGGCCACAACAAGATCTTCGAGGCCAAAACCAACCGCACCTTTTAATTGCCAGACGAGGCTTTGGTGTAAGTTTGACGGCCTCTGTGGCGTAGCGGTAGTGCATTCGACTGCTACGACAGGGGGTCGCGGGTTCGATTCCCGCTCAGTGCAAATATTTGTATGCATGAATATGTCTATTTGCATTGGTCTGGGTGTTTCTATGTATAATATGTATGTATTTACAAAAAAAAAAGTATATAAGTATGTTTATCCGCATTCTGGAACCCATAACACAAGCTAGTTAAACTATGCTTACTTTGGGTCTAGAAAGCGCTGTGTAGAATGTCGTAGAATATTTATTTTATTTTTTATTTTTAAGTTTTCCTCTTGGGGTAAGGAGACCAGACGGTAGATGCTCGTTTCTGCACAAAGTAGAAGTAGTTTGCGTACCCTGGGCTCCGAAGTGAAGACGCGATGCAACATGGAACAACGCTGTGATGTTGTAATTATTTTATATCGACGACCTCCGTGACGCGGCGGTAGAACGTTCGACTGCCACGCCAGAGGTTGCGGGTTCGATTCCCGCTCAGGGCAAATATTTGTATGCATGAATATGTCTACTTGCATTGGTGTGGGTGTTTCTATGTATCATCATCATCATCATCATCAACCCATGCTAGTCCACAGCTGGACGTAGGTCTCCCCTAATGAGTGCCATAGGGCTTGCCGCATCCAGCATCTGCCCGCAGGTTTTCGCAGATCTTCATCCCACCTGGCCGGAGGGCGTCCTACACTACGTTTGCCGAGTCGCGGTCTCCACTCAAGAACACGATTACTCCAGCGGTATATAATATGTATGTATTTACAAAAAAAATGTATTTAAGTATGTTTATCCGCAGTCTAGAACCCATAACACAAGCAAGTTAACCTATGCTTACTTTGGGTCTAGTTAGCGTTGTGTAGAATGTCCTAGAATATTTATTTATTCATATTTATAATCCCGCATCACAGACAACAAGTAAATAAGTATGGGATTTGTAACCAGTGTGAGTAGAACCTTTATGAGTAGTCGGTAGATTTCCATTGGTTAATATATAAGGTGTCACAAAATTAGGTCTTTGAATTTGGTGAGATGACTTGGTATCGACAAAATATGTATTTGAAACAAAGAAAAAAAAGATCGGGTAAAAAAAAATATTAAAAAAAAACAAATGAAGAAAAAAACATCACCAACGACCAGCGTCACGTGACGCGACGAGCACACGTGACGCTGGTCGCGATTTAGGTATTTCCCAAACATCCGCTTGGAGAATATTGCGAGGAGGACTGCACGCCTACCACGTGCCTCACGGGCTCGTCGCGTCACGTGACGCTGGTCGCTGGTGGTGTTTTTTTTTTCATTTTTTATTTTTATATTTCTTATATAGTTTTTTTTTTTTAACCGATATTTTTTTTTGTTTCAAATACATATTTTGTCGATACCAAGTCATCTCACCAAATTCAGAGACCTAATTTTGTGACACCTTATATAGAAGAAAGAACTGATGTAAAATTAAACTAACTCAAATATATCAGCTAATACGATCACGGTTGGTCTATCTGAGAAACTCACCTCTTCTCCCTAAATTTAGTGGAGAAAATCTTTATAGGAAGATTTTTAATTTTCTAGGCATATATCAATGGACAAAATTCCATATATAAAATTCTATATACATATTTTGTTAAAAAATTAAATATTTGTTAAATTATTCCACTTTCACTAAATATATGCTATATGCTAATAAGTTATATAATATTAAATAATTTATGAATATAAAGAATATTACAAAACATAAATGTCTGTTTAGCGTAGTTTGTGTTTGTCATTATTAGCCGAGTGTAAATCGCGATTGCATTTGTATCTAAAGCTTGTACTCCATGATTTGGTTTATCTTGACTTTTACGAGAGCGACTGCCGTCAGACCCCCCCCCCCCCAACCCTGAGAGAAAAGCATGCGCCTGAGCCTCATCCGTCAATCAGCAGGTGTACCTTGATAAGAATCCATACATAATCGAATTGAGAACTCCGAAAACGGTTAACACCTTTTTCTAAATTTCGTTTCACTTTTCTTTTCAGAATACTAATAGCGACCTAGAATTCGTTCAGAAACCGTTAATTCTATATCAAGTCGTAGCCTTTGTTTATTGTCTCATGTATATAAATGTTAAAATTTAGTGTGGCTCGTTGCTAAATAAATCTAATGTTAAATTGCTTAATAAACAATAAATGTGGCTATCCGGAACAAACATGTGCAAGAAAGAATATAAGACCATTCGCACACGGGCGCTCACAGCTGGGTCACTTTCTCTCGCAACCTTGATTCCTTAGTCTGAGTACGTTAACACTAACAAACTCAAAGTGATGACATTTCGTCAATGTACTGCTTAAACTTTTACTTTTGCAGATTTTAAAAGAAAGTGTTAAAGAGCTATAAATATTGCCAAAGATTTTCCTCTATCTCATAACGTAACACACTAGTACATATTATATAAATAGATCTACTACTTGCGGAAACAAGCATGAATTGTATCATATTAACATTAACATTTTTTTCACTTTCATACAGTTCATTCATAATTTATGAAGTAAATATTTTTTTTTTTTAAATTTTACTTACCAAAAATCCGAACGGAATTAAAAAAGGCAGACACAGATTACACAAAAAATAAGGTCACTGTCACTGAATTTTGGCGCGAAACCGCACGTACACAAACACTTTCTTTCCAATTATTTCTATTACTAAAAAATCAAAACAAATAATCAGCCTTCACAACAAGGTACCACAGTGCCACGTACGACACGGGCAGTGGCTTCGCCGGTTGTGGTTAACGCAAGACGATTTCTTGTTTACACATCAAATCGAGAAACTTGTGCTAACCGAACGTAGGAAAAGTTATTGATGGAAATGCATTTCCGCATTATAAATGTCGTTTCAAAATGGCTGCATAATAGCATGTTAACAAACAACATTAGTGGTGTTGCAATAGTTGTCTTGTCCATTTTCGCAATTATTCGCGACTTGCACGTCTAGGTAAACACTAGGTATACAAGAATAATCGTCAAACGAAATGTGTTATGTACGTAGTTATGACTTATGCGAATAGTTGTTATAGCTATAGCATATTGTTTGGCGCTTTATTGTTAAGATTACATCCAATAACAACCACAATTATAACGCTTAGATGGTTTGTCGTTATTATTTTTATGAAACAATAATATTCTTATAGGCCAGAGATTTACTCAGAGAATATTAAACTATCAGTAAGTACATATAAGTACTTTTATTTATCCTATAGATTTAGATCGGAAAAGCAGAACATCTAAGACGGGACTTAACCCGTTGTCTTTTTCCGATCAAAATCTTTAGGAACAAAAAAAATCCAAAAATTTCATTGAATTAATGTGGCGGAGTAGTCAAAAACAATGTTTAAAAATGATTGTAACATAGTTCATTATTTCCGTATTTTTCAAGAATTACGGTAGGTGCCATCCACGTCGGATCAAGACGTATATTATATCGGAAAATTTCAAATATCTGGGACGTATCCAGGTAGTTCAGTTGGTCAGAGTAATCCCCCTGTAAGGGACTGGTCGCGGGTTCAAGTCCCGTCTTGGATGTCCTCTTTTTCCGATATAAATCCACAGGTAAAGTTAGCATACCATACATACATACATACATACATAAAATCACGCCTGTTTCCCACAGGGGTAGGCAGAGATCACGGATCTCCATTTGTCACGATCCTGACACACTTCTCTCGCCTCATTCACTTTCATAACATTCTTCATGCATGCTCGTCGGTTTAGGGTACTCCTGACCTGCCCCTTTTCTAACACTTCCCCGATTTGGTCCAGGTATGTGCGCCTAAGTCTTCCCCTTCCGACGGTACCATCCACACTCGCCTCATACACCTGTTTCGTTAGTCTTCTTTCATTCATTCTCTCAATATGACCGAACCATCTTAACATACCTTTCTCAATTCTCGTCACTACATCTTCTGTCAATCCACATCGCTCTCTTATCACGCTATTTCTCACTCTATCTCTCAAAGTCAATCCACACATACTTCGCAACGCACGCATTTCTACTGCATTCACTCTACTTTGATGCTTTTTCTGCCACACCCAACTTTCACTACCATACATAAGAGTCGGCACTAATACTCCTCCATGTACAGCCAGTCGTGCCTTTTCGGACACTTTCCGGCTTCTCATAAAGTTGTGTAGTGCCCCATTCACTCTATTTCCAGCTGTCACTCTCCTTTCAACATCTTTCGTTTTCGTTTTATTTCGTTAAATTACTTTTATGTAATCTGGGCCCTAGCCAACCTCGCCTACAAGTTGAAATACCTGTTAATTGAAGGATGAGGCAGTAGCCGAGGATTCCTTTTCACCATGCGCAGGGTGCGCGGGATGCGCTACAAAGACACGTCTAGGCCGCGCGTCCGTTCTATTTGTCCGGGGCCTTATTCCTTCTCTTGCCACGTCCTCTTACACGCAGTACTTCGTCTAATTCTTACTTTAATCAAGACTATAATATACGGCTATGACACTGGTTGTAGAGGGCCTTAACAACATCCCTTAGGCCCAACCTGCCTGCCCGGTGCACCTGCTAAAAGACTGATGAGACTCTGGCTAACACTTTCCCCTCAGAGTTGGTAGGTCATCTGACCTCTCTATACTCTTACTCCTACTCTTTCATGCATAAGAGGTTTACGGTTGTGTGTGTCAGAAAATTATAGCCTGGAATATCATATAACCTACTTTTTATTAGGGTTCCGTAGCCAAATGGCAAAAAACGGAAGCCTTATAGATTCGTCATGTCTGTATGTCTGTCCGTCCGTATGTCACAGTCACTTTTTTTCCGAAACTATAATAACTATGATGTTGAAACTTGGTAAGTAGATGTATTCTGTGAACCGCATTAAGATTTTCACAGAAAAATAGAAAAAAAAAAACAATAAAATTTGGGGGGTTTACTTAGAACTGATCTAAAAAAAAATTTTTTCATCAAACCCATACGTTATCTATGGAAAGGTCTTCAAAAATGATATTGAGGTTTCTAATATCATTTCTTTTCCAAACTGACTAGTTTGCGCGAGGAATACTTCCAAAGTGGTAAAATGTGTGTCCTGTAACTAAATATAATGATGTACATTACCTTGTAAACTTCCACCGAAAATTGGTTTGAACGAGATCTAGTAAGTAGTTTTTTTAATACGTCATAAATCGTAAACTGACCTTTCATTCAATCAACTCAAATATAAAAATTAATAAAGAACATTATTATGTTACTTGCTACTACGGAACACTTCATGGGTGAGTCCGACTCGCACTTGGCCGCTTTTTTATATACATATACATGGAGTGGATCGAATGAAATGCCCACCCTCACGCAAAAACCGCGCCTTGTCGTGGAATTGCGGATACCAGCTCGCGAAACCATACCATACCAATGTCCTTTAAACAAGACAAATGCTACGATTTTTATAATCAGGAGAGAGTATAAAACAGCATTTGTAAAAAAAAAGATATTTTATGAGACATTAAAAATCACAATCATCATTATCATCTTTAGCATTGTGTCCCGATTGCATCCGAGGTTACACCTCGGAGCCCACTCGGGTCCGACAATAACACAATACATTTTGACCTGATTTATACACTGCGTTATTGCTGTAAATTTTTGTCTAGGCGGCAGTAAGTTTTGCTTGTTGTCAATGTAATCATAATATTAATTTCAATTTGTAGGAATATTTAAAATAAAGGTTACATTGCTCAGCTCTCAAATAAGTGAAAAATGTGTTAACCTGCCTTGGGACAAAAGGGCACAACAAAACGTTTAATAAACTGAAACACTCGGTTGCATTATATGGCGCTACAATTAAACGTGTGGTATGTATGTGTATGTATTGTCACATTTGTCAACATATTTTTAGGTTATGTTATTGAAATAATTTATATATTAATATAGAGTGAAGTCTTACTTGAGATTTATGTAATAAAAAGAACCGTACAGCCGTAGACATACAGCCAATTGAGTACGATGTCTTTGTTTAAAACACTATTGACACGTTATGTTTGTAAGTAATAACTTCAAGACATGTTTAAATGTATTACAGTCTCTAAATTACATCTCAGTTTCAGGTTTTACACTTCATTACCGCATGTGTTTACATTTTCAAACTGAACGGAACTGAAATGTGCATTCTAAAAACAAATACCCTTTTTTTTAGTGCCATCCACACCCCGGGCCATAGCAATAAGATATTCATCCACAGATCCAAAATTAGCTGAATCTGAAGATGCCCCTGTTGAAATGGAGAACCCATACAAAAAGGAACGTCGCCAATGTATTTTATGCAAGCTAAACATTACTCCAGATTATAAAAATTACAGATTATTAAGTCAATTCCAAAGTCCATACACTGGTCGCATTTATGGAAGACATATTACTGGTTTATGCAGGGCAAAGCAGCAGTTAGTAGAAGAGGAGATTAGGAAAGCTCAAAATTGTGCCTACATGCCTTATTATTACAAAGACAAAACATTCTTGAAAGATCCTAAGCTTTTTGACCCTGAAAATCCTATTAGATCCCATAGGTTTTAAGTTATTGGTAGTATCTGTAGTACAAATTAGTGTGTAATATTGCTTCATAGTAATAAAATCTAAACCATATGCTGTTTTGGTTATTTTAAATTAATACAAATCATTGTCCACATATTTGTCTTTTCATTTTGTTTTGTCAAACAAATTTTTATAAGTGGGCACCATGGAGACTCATAAATTATTTAAACATAAACATAACTAGCAGATAGCTTCTGAGAATTAATAAAATATGCATAGAAGGTGCAAAAATGACAAAAATCCTGAGATGAAATCACATTTTATAAGTCACAATTTATGGACACTTCCCAACCATTTGTACCTACCAACGTAATAGTATGGTTTTATGTAAGAGGTACAAAAAATAGTCATTGAATCCATAAATTTCCATAAATCAAAAGTTTGAACATTATAAAATCAAATTTCATATGCAGAATAGTAACATTTATTAAATAAATTCTTTAAAATTAACTTATGAATACATTATAAATTCTTGTATTGTCCTAAAATGATGCTAGCATCATCAGGACTATTGAAACAATCATTCTCTGAATCATATCCAACTAAAGATGGAGGTATTTTTAAAGTCTGTAGCATTTCTGAATAATCCATGCGTTCTTTATCTGGAAACTTACTCCGCATTAATTCCAACAATTCCATTAAGGCATCCTGACATCCCTTTTGCCATTTTTTTATTAAATTTCTTAGTTCTTCAGTATCTGGAGTCAAAGATTGTGCTAAAAGGAGTTTCTTCTTTGCCTCTATTCTGCATTTTAAGTTATCTATGTCTTTTTGAGTTATGGAGCCTGTTGACTTTGCTTTTATTGGTTTAGAGACTTTTTCATAAGTCTTTCTTATTAAAATTGTCTTCTTTTTATCAAAATCGTCATCATCATCATCATCATCATCAAAACAGTTTTGAGATGAAGGTTTACTATCAGTAACTGCTTTTACTACTTTAGTTTTGACCGCTTTTACTGTCTTAAGCCTATTCTTAGGTGATTTTAAATCTTTATGTTTGGTTAACTTAGCCTTAGAAGCTGTATTTTCAATGAAATCATCATCTTCATCCATTACTACTTTACCATTTGATTTCACTGAGTTTTGTTTCTGTATACTTATTAAAGGTGTATCATCTGAATCTGAATCTACTATCTCTGTAGGCTTTTCGAAGTTTTTATCTTCTTTGTTCTCAATGTTTTTGAATATTTTCCTTTGTATAACAACTATACATTCCTTCCTTAGGTCATTTGGACTCCTTTCTTTTATTGTATAAGAAGCTTCATTTGAGTTTAGTTGCTCTTCCGTAGGGGCACTTTCTAAGTGATCTTCAGATAGCTTTATATTATCTTCTTTGTCTCTAATTTTTAAGGGTGAAGGGCTTTTTTTACTTTTTATAGAGTTTATATGTACAGATACCACCTCAGTATTTTCAGCGATTTTACTATTAATAGTTTTAGTATCTTCTAAAGTTCGTTCTGTATCCCTACTTTTCAAGGGTGAAGGGCGCTTCTTTATATTTTTAGACTTTGTTAGGACAGATGTAGACATTATGTTAGTATTTTCAGTGATATTACCATCAATATATACAGTCTCGTCGATACTTTGTTGTTTATCTCTTCTTGTCAAAGGTGAAAGGCCCCTTCTAATTTTTATAGATTTTGTACGTACAGGCGTAGACACTATGTTAGTATTTTCAGTGATATTAGCATCAATAGTAGCTGTTTCTTCTGAAGTTTCTTCATTTATGCACTTTCTGTTAAAATTCAGTTCTTGAGTTTTTTTAATAGCCTTTAAATGTATTTTAGACTTCTTTTTCCGTGGTTCTTCGACATTCCTAGATGGAGTATCATCAATACGCTCACTATTCACTTCATTTTCATTAGTTGGGGAAGTTTTGTCAGTTTCTCCTACATTTTCATTCAATAAACGTTCTTTTCTCTTTCTCGTCACATTTTTCTCTTCTATAACCTCAGTGCTAGAGCTAGCTAAAGGTGAAATAAACGGTGAAGGTCCACTCTTTTTCCAATTCCGCGAAAGGCCGAGTCTTCTGCATGGTGTCAATAACGATTTACTGATTCCACCTGGAGTTTTTGGCGAATTAGTATCATTCGGTTTTAATGAGGAAACATTCTTCATTCTTTTACTATATAATCAAAAATCATTAGAAATAATTTTAAATCATTTGGTGTTATTGTTTTGAAAGAAATGTCATCAAGACTCAAAATAGAACAATCTAAAATGTCTGTTCCCGCGTCACGCCATGACGTGACCGAATGAATGGTTTTGGTTGAAATTTGACCATGTACAATCTGTGGGTCTTCTAAACGCTAATTTCCCTTTTTTCACCAGACACACCCGATAGGCATAGTGAGATTAGAAGGGCATAGTGCGCTCCGTCTTATGTTCGGTACTTGGAATTTGTGATGCTGCTAACTGCAGGCTAGGATATTGCCACTAATCCCGAGGAGGATTGCTATTCATCATAATAATTTAAGAAATTAGAGCTCTATCTATGCTATTTGTTTGGCAATAAAAAGTTTTTACGCGGGCGGATCCACAGTACTGTATATTATATTCTGTGCTTCCATTCCATCCTCAAAGTTCCATTCTTTGTTTTCACTTTGGTTCACTCATAGATATTATAACGGTTCACTTCATGTTCACGAAATAAATGAAATGTTTTTGTGCTTTCCAGTCATTTCATTCGCTCGCCCGTCATTCAAAAATATTTCGTGTTTCGTGAACGCGGGTTGCTAAGTTAAGTTGCGCAAAGAGGTGTCAATCGTGGTATTAAAGCAACTGCAAAGAATTGAAATAAGCCGATTCGAACTCGATTAAATAACCACTCGTAGAATAGTTTAATTGGAGTACTGACCCTTTTTTAGCTTGAAGGATTCAGTTTTCTTGAATATACATTACATAATGCCGCTGTTAAAATTGACAACAGGCACTTTTGGCCAGCTGCGCGCTTTTGCGACGTCGCCAGCTCTGGGAAAGAGACTGAAGACATTTGCAGTGTACCGCTGGAACCCTGACGAGCCAGACAAGAAGCCCTACACCCAGAACTATGAGGTAGATTTAGACGACTGTGCGCCGATGGTTCTCGACGCCTTACTGAAAATTAAAAACGAGATGGATCCGACCCTGACTTTCAGGCGTTCGTGCCGGGAAGGCGTGTGCGGCTCTTGTGCTATGAACATCGACGGTATCAACACCCTCGCGTGCATTAGCCACATCGATATTAATTGCTCCAAACCTGCCAAGATTTATCCCCTACCGCACATGTATGTTGTTAAGGATCTCGTACCTGATCTCTCGAACTTTTATCGCCAGTACCAGTCTATAGAGCCATGGCTACAACGCGACAAGGAACCTGCCAAAGGTAAGGAGACTCAACTTCTTCAGGACGTCGATGACCGCGCTAAACTGGATGGTCTTTATGAATGTGTACTGTGCGCTTGTTGCTCCACTAGTTGTCCATCTTACTGGTGGAACGGTGATAAGTACCTTGGTCCTGCAGTCCTCATGCAAGCCTATAGATGGATTATTGATTCCCGTGATGATGCCACTGCTAAACGTCTATCCAAGCTTAAGGATACATACTCTTTATACCGTTGTCACACAATTATGAATTGCACACGCACATGCCCCAAGGGCTTGAATCCTGGCCGTGCTATTGCCCAGATAAAAACACTGCTATCAGGACTTGTGAAGAAGCAGCCTCCAATTATGGACCCTGCAGGTCTTGAGAAGCAGTCTGCACAAAACTAGTTTAAATGGCACCTTCATGGTGGTAGGAAAGCCAGATTTGCTTCAGCCCCCAAGTAGTATGTACTTAAGTAGGTTCAATCACAGATGACAATTTATGCTACCTTGTAATGTTACCAATTGTCTAAAACTGCAAGAATGTTAGATTTGCATACCCATAACATTGTAAGAAGTATTTTTGTAAATATTACACAATAATAATAAAATCAGCGAATCAACTGTAGTTGCCTTTGCATTAAGACAAGCAGCTGTTTAAAATAAAGACTGTGCTTAAGACTGCACACGGCAGAAGTGAAAACTTCATTGTTATATTACATATACATATATTTATGTGTATGCATTTGTATCTATATATATGGATATATAAACATGAAGTGACTTACCTATATGATGAAATCACTCTTTGTAATAATAATAACAATCATTGTATTTTTTATAATGTTTATAATGTTTTTTCATTCAAAAATAATTAGTATTGAAATCTTCTTTTGACACACCGCAGAAAGATTTTTCCATAGGTAGTAAAAATAAAAATATGTTTTGACAATTATTTGATTTACATTGTGCGGTTAGTGTGTGTAGTTAGCGGTTTATCGTGCTAATATTATATATTGAAACAAAGAAGTTTTCACTTCTGCCATGTGGTCTTAAGCACACACTCTTTTAATTTTTTTTATGAGGTAATGTCATTAAGTTATTTTGTTAAATGTTTTGTAGCTTATACAGCCAGATAGATAAGATTAACTTTTTAGTACAACCATTTAGCATTTTGGAACATTTTTTGCTAAATTTTTTACACTTTTGAGAATATGAGGCATGCTCTGAAAGAAATCATTTAAACTATTAAAGTAAACTACAAATTGATACTGTATAAATTGTTTGAAAATTGAGATACGAGAAATAAATATTTTATACTATATATATATAAGGTATATAGTAGGTAGATATAAAAAATATCGAGTAAAATAAATAAAAAAAAAATATAAATAAAAAATCTAAAAATAAAAAAAAATTACCACCAGCGACCAGCGTCACGTGACGCGATGAGCACATGTGACGCTGGCCGCGATTTAGGTATTTCCCACACATCCGCCTGGAGAATACTGCGAGAAGGACTGCACGCCTACCGTGAGCCCGTGCGACACGGGCTCGTCGCGTCACGTGACGCTGGTCGCTGGTGGTATTTTTTTTTTTCATTTTTAGATATATTTTTTTTATATTTTTTAATTTTACCCGATATTTTTTAGTTTCAAATAGATATTTTGTTGATACCAAGTCATCTCACCAAATTCAGAGACCTAATTTTGTGACACCTTATAGATGTTGAGTATTAGTCAAATATAGTAATCTCTTTTTTTGTCTCTTTTTATTTCAATTGTTTGAATTATAAGTAGGGTATTGCCAAAATACATGATATTGCACTACAAAATTATATATTTGGATTTTTCGTTGCCATTTTATTATATTTTATGAATACATAAAATTTTATGAAAACATGGAATGTTATTCTAAAATTTAATGAACTGCAGATTTGTTTGTTATCTAAACTGGAAAATTCCCTTATCGGAATCGGAAAGATCAGTCAAAAGGTTAATTTAAATAATGTGACCATATTGGAAGCTCAAGTACAAAATGAATGTTTTCAATAAAATAATTATTACCTAATTATTATTGTGAAATTATTCAAGTATTATGATGGAAGTATTTAATGAAGGAAGCCTACTGTAATTATTATGTGTCGCATGTTATATTTATTATTCATTTCATGTGGATACATCTTATTCAAGTTGTTAAATAAATAATCATTTAAGCATACAATTGTTTTATTTAAAAAATTAAATTAACCCAGAGAGCATAGCAATGAAATGCAATGCCTGTTGCTTTTATAACTTATTTTAAGAACTTCATGTTCATTGACAAGCCGGACCTATTTATTTTCTTTCGATTTATGATTTGCAAATGGGTGCCACCTACTATCAAACTTGTTTCGGTCTACGAGGGTCAAACTGAAAGTTCTTAGAACTGGCCACTTATAAACAATATAATAAAAAATCTAAAATTTGAAAATAGAACTCTTTGCCAATATTACTGAGTATATATTTCATTCATTTATCATTTGTTTTACGATTTGGCGGCAAATTGAAAATTGTCTGTGTCACGTTAACATGAATTTAACACGAGAAAATTTTCGTGCAATGATTTTTTATGACTTTCGATGTCATTTAAGTCAACAAGAAAGTTATGATAGACTACGATTGGCCTTTCACGATGAAGCCCCATCTCGTGCGACTGTTTACAACTGGTTTAATGAGTTTAAACGTGGTCGCACTAATCTCACAGATGATTTACGTGAGGGACGGCCTTCTACGGCGACGACTGAAAATAACATCTGTGTTGTGCGGCGTATGATAGAGACTGACAAAAGAGTGACCTATCAGCAGATTCGGACAAGCTTAGGCATCGGTATGAGTCAAGTGCACAAAATCCTCCACGAACATTTAGCGGTCAGGAAGCTTTGCGCCCGGTGGATACCTCATAATTTGTCTGAGGCTCAAAAACTCCATCGTGTGGATTGGTGCCGTAAAATGATTGAAAGATTTAACGGAGGTGACTCTAATGCTGTGTTCGACATACTAACAGGTGACGAAAGCTGGATTTACTGTTATGATCCTGAAACCAAAAGACAATCTGCTCAGTGGGTGTTTCCTTTCGAGGAGTTGCCAACTAAAGTGAAGAGAGATCGAAGTGCGGGAAAAAAAATGGTGGCCTCGTTCTTTGGAAGGATAGGTAATTTCGTAACAATTGTGTTAGAGGATCAAAAAACAGTTTCTGCACAATGGTACACTACCAATTGTTTGCCACTTGTCTTGGAAAAAGTTCGAGAGAAACGACCTCGCAGTAGGATCCTCCTTCACCACGACAACGCCTCGTCGCACACCGCCAAGCGAACGATCGACTATTTGGCGACATCAAACGTTGAATTACTGGGTCACCCGCCGTATAGCCCCGACCTCGCGCCTTGTGATTTTTATTTATTTCCAAAAATTAAAGAAAAACTTAAAGGAAAGCGGTTTATGAATGCTGAAGAAGCGGTGGCTGCGTATCGCGATGCCATTGAAGAGACCCCTAAGGACGAGTGGGCAAAGTGCTTTTCCCAGTGGTTCCATCGCATGCAGCGGTGTATTGACGTGAATGGACAATATTTTGAAAAGATATAATAAAACTAATAACTGGCTAATGTAATCAGTTTTTGATTTTCTAAGAACTTTCAGTTTGACCCTCGTATATACAACATTGCTTAATAAGTTGACCTTTTTGCCGTTGGGCTTTTACTTTATTTAAATTATTAATAAATAAATATTCTAGGACATATTAGCGCCATCTAGACTCAAACTAGCAGATACATTGATCAAATTAATGTGGTATTGAAAAAAAGGGCAGGTCAAAAGCACTCGTAAACGGCGGGCTTGCATGAAATGTTTAATGACAGTGAGGGAAGCAGATGACGGGCTGTTGTCTCTGCCTACCCCGGAGGGAAAAAGGCGTGAGTATATGGATGTACCTATGCTGTTTTTTGTAAATAAATACATATTATACATGGATATATAATTTTTCATTAACTTTGTAGTTGGTAGAGGTATGCTAGTACCTTTGAAGTGGTGGTAATCTAGCCGGTAAGGTCAGACTGATCAAGTGGTGCAAGTTGGAAGGGCTTGTGGGGCCCCATACACTCCCTTTTTCATACAATTGTGACATGATATATTTTTGGTTTGGGTTGACGTAGTTTGCTGTCATCATCAAGCAAGAAGTGTTATTAACGTGATGTGTTTACGTCATAACGTTATGTACCAAGGAATGGTGTATCAATTTCCATCGACACATACCTTGTAGATCAAATCTTCCATTCACACGATACGATTTGATTGTCAATCTAGTCAGATGGTCATAAAATTATATCGTGTGTACAAGAACCCCTTTATGTACAAAAACGTGACAGAAATTGAACAAATGCCAAAAGCTATTTATAATAATTAATGTACCTACTTACATTTAAATTATTCAACTCTAATCTAAAATGTAATTAGGTACCTACCTAGATAATTCTAAGTTCAAACTCATTAAGGTAAAATTTAATATAAGCAGACAAGAACAGTATGAGAACTCACGGACGCAAAAAGTTGACAGGTTTCGTGGGGTTTCGCGTCAATGATAGGAATCAAGATTACCTAACCGACTCATGGCCAAAGGGGCATATATGCATCGATTGACCAATCTTTGAGGCCAGTGGTAGTAGGTACCCTGTAAAAATGAAGGTGGCAATGAATCGGTTAATGAAAACTAAACTACGTTATACCGTGAAATCGATGAATTTTATTGAGTAAATACGTCAGAACTCAGTTTATTTTCAAACGTAAAGATCGCTTGAAGATGTGTTAATGTTCAGCCATTTTGTCATTTACTGTACTTATATACTTAATCGGCAATAATGAACATAGGTATACGAAGGAGACTGTTGTCTCAAGCTACAACAATACGCCATTATGTTCACGCTGTTTATAATTAACGTCCGTTGTAACTGTAATTTCCAAACGTTCCCATCATTCTAGTAGCGATTACTTTGGAGCCCGATCTGTTTATTATTTTTAATGGTTTGTTGGCTTTTACGGTAGCGACGGCCGTCTGACCGCACGACTCCGAGATGAAAGCCTGCGCCAGAGCCGCAGTCCGTCAATCAGCTGGGGTAACAGCTTGCAGCTGAGGTTGACTTTGCCCCGAGTTTTAATAAGGCCCCATATACCCCTTTCTCAGAGGAGCATGTTTATTGTGAAGACCAAACAGTATTTTGTTATTTTTTTTTACTTTTGTAACAATGTTACCGCAAACGTGAACCAGAGACCATTTATTGCGGTCTGGTGGTAGAAATTCGATGACACAAATTTGTCACAAAATTCGGCCGGGTACCACCGTGCACGATTGCGAAAAACCCTCCATAGTAATCCAATTTCGGTTTGATTGCGTTCAGGGGGTCAGCAAGTGCATAGCCGGGCAGGGGGTTGTGGTCGCAGCACTAGTGGGACCGGTGGGTGTCACGCGGTGCTGCGACGACAATCCTCTTCTGATGAGGCCGTCAAGCTTAGTGCCACCATTATTAACATGTTACGACTGTATGTAATAGTGATCCTCTTTCCTGAGACTTTACCTTCAGCTTACCATCAGGCGAGGTGAGGTAAAATTGACGTGTCCTAAATATAAAAAATAATAATTATTTAATCTTTGAAAAGCTCTCGTTTGACTACTATCTTGCTCACCTACTGATAATATCTGTTGTGATCTACGAAAAAACACGCTTACCTAGAAGGAACCTATTTAGTCGGAACTTAAAGATAGAGATAGAGAACCCAAACTATGCAGGGCTTGTCATATGGGTTCTAGAATGTGGATAAACATACTTAAATACTTTTTTTTTTTGTAAATAAATACATATTATACATAGAAACACCCAGACCAATGCAAATATGCATATTTGCACTGAGCGGAAATCGGACCCGCGACCTCTGGCTTAGCAGTGGAATGCACTACCGCTACGCCACAGAGGTCGTCCCGATAACTTTGTTCTGGGTCTCATCATCGTAATCTTAGAGTTGTTCCAGGTTGCATCCAAGGCTTTTACCTCGGAGTCCCGAGTACACGGGACCCGCTGACTCTCCTTTTGGTTTGACTCGTTCGGTTTTTGTGGGAGCGAATGTCTTCTGACCTCCCAACCCCGAGAGAGAAAAGCCTGCGCTAGAGCCTTGTCCGTCAATCAGCAGGCGTACCGCCGGCTTGCAGGTGGGGTTGGCTGGATCCTGAAGTTCTAGGTGGAACCCCATACACGCACCCCACCGTTTGTTCTGCTCTCAGAATCATCTTTTTCCTGTCCATTTCATTTCGTTCTTAAGGTTGTTTGCTAACTGAAAATCTAAAATAAGTCTTGAATGACAATGCATTTGTTTAAAAAATAGCATTAATGAGCTAATTGCGAAGCATGAGGAAAACTTCGAAGCGAGGTTTAATAAAAAGTTTTGTTTGTGCGGGGGATGCGAAATTGAATACTAATGCGATGACCAAAAATTTTGCGATATAAATTTTGAAAATTTGCATATGGCGGCACGATGTGTGAAAACCGTGAATAGATTGATTGGCAAGACAAACCGATGGGAATAATTTTGAACTGCCGGGATTATGAACAAATGCAGTTCAGTGAAGGATGTGAATGCACAATACCTGTTGTCTGATGAGTGGCGAAGATGGAGTCGCGCGTCTTCTGTTCTGCGGTGCGGAGTGCTAATCAGCAGCTATCTAAGTCCATACACAATCACGGGATCACACTTAGTTTGACGAATTAACACATATAAGTTTTTAAGATGCGGAGCGCTGCGATATTACGCTATTGGGTTTTCGACTCACACGACGGAAGTGAAGATGTCAAGCAATTAGTCTTGTATACTTATCCGTTAGGAAACGGTGCAGTCGACCTTGCATTGCGATATTGTGCGGGAGTGGGAAAGGGGCGGGACGATTGCTTGCCATTCAAATTATTTTTGACGCGTTTATGATGATTGAAATTAAGAGAACAAAAATCCGCGCAACCATTCCCCCCGGCTTGAAGGGCTACCTTCAAATTCTAGATATCTAAGTATTAAGCAAAAAAAACTATAACTAATCTATTACCTAATAATGATGCAACAACGTATTTATCATTGATTAGGTAAGGGGCACAGCCGTATGACCGGACGTAGATACGTTCCAGATACAGTCTTGACGCGAACTATCCGCGTAATTCCATTAGAACCGGGGAAAACCTCTTCAACAATACCCAAAGGCCAGTGGAGAGGTGGACAATTTTCAGTAAGAAGAATAACTACAGTCCCGACTGTAATTGGATTGGTAGGACTATTCCATTTCTGACGTAACTGTATAGTGTGGAGATAGTCCGTCCTCCAGCGCTTCCAAAAACATTGAACTAACTTGTCTAATAGATCGTGACGCGAAACAGTACTCAAGGTTTCATCAACCTCTGCAGCGGGTAAATATTTTAAAGGCGTAAGATTCAAAAAATGTGCTGGAGTCAAAGCTAGTTGCTCCGAAGGATCATTCGAGAGCGTTCTACACAATGGACGAGTATTCATAACAGCTTGTACTTGAGCCAGTACAGTAATAAGCTCCTCAAATGATAGAATTTGATCACCTATAACGCGAAACAAGTGTGTCTTCAAACTCTTTATATTGGCCTCCCAATTCCCTCCAAAGTGACTAGCTGCCGGAACGTTGAGAGACCAATTGATTCTATTTTCAGCTAACATGCTTCCAAATTCAGTCTTATGATATTTGGAACGTAAAAGTTCGTGTAATTCCGATAGTGTGCGTTTTGCACCGACGTAATTGGTACCATTTTCCGAATATATTGTCCCTAAAGGACCGCGACGAGATAAAAAGCGTTTGAAGGCATTCAAAAAACAAGCAGTGCTTAAATTACTTGCTAACTCAATGTGAACAGCACGAGTAGTCATACACACGAATAAGCATATGTAAGCCTTCGTAGAACGAATGCCACGACCGCGAGATATGGTAACCTTAAGCGGACCCGCATAGTCCGTTCCAGTATGAACGAAAGGTTTAGCGGATTGTACTACACGACAAGATCGGTGATCAGCCATTTCCGGGAATGTTGGCTTAGGTCGAAGTCTAAAGCAAGGGAGACATTTATGTATCCTATTTCTAATAAGGTTACGTGCAGAGAGTATCCAATATCTCTGACGTAAAAGAGACATTAACAGATCAGGGCCTGCGTGACAATTTACCTTATGATGGTAATCAACTAATAAATTCAAAATGTGATCCTTTCGTGGTAGAACGATTGGATGTTTTGTTTCATAACTTAAATCAGATACACTCAAACGACCACCAACTCTTATGAGTCCATCCTTCAAGAATGGTTTAAGTTGTTGTAATGCGCGACTGCAAGGCTTACCTGACTGTAAACTAGAAATTTCACTATGAAAATACGAACGTTGAAGCTCACGAAGAGTTAACAATTCTGCAAATTCAAGATCTGATGCACTTATACGACCTCGGGTCGATAAAAGTTTTGAAAATCTACAAATATAAACTACACAACGCAATAATTTGGACCAAGACGACAAACGACTAGCTAAAGAAATAATAACAGAGTCCTCACATGGTGATGAGGTGAGCAACGCGATTTTCTTTTCCTCGGGCAGTTGAGAAACCGTAGAGGGATTAAATGCTTCGATAGGCCACTGAGACGGATCCAAGTGTATCCATGAGGGACCACTGAACCAAAGAGAATGATTTAATATTTGTGATGGTGTAAGACCACGTGACAGGCAATCGGCTGGATTGTCAGTACCAGCCACATGATACAAGTTTTGCGGTGACAAGTCAAATTGTATTTTAGCTACTCTGTTGGCGACAAAGGTGTCCCACCGATGGGGAGACGAATGCACCCAACAAAGTGCTACAGTCGAGTCCGAGAAAGCGAAAATATTACGAATGTTGATTCGATTATTGCAAGCTACAACGACAGTATTAATGAGCTTTGCAAGCACCAACATTGCACAAAGTTCGAGGCGTGCTAGAGAGACAACCTTACGAGGAGCTACTTTAGATTTTGCACAGATTAAATGCAAGGTGTTTGTATCACCATTTTGGATGTGAAAATAAACAACACCGCCGTAAGCCTTCTCACTAGCATCTGCGAAACCAACAATAGTTACAACACTATTTTCTACTATGCCTACATGGCGTGGAATTTTTATAGAAGCGAGTAAAGGAAGTTCTTCCCTGAAGCGAATCCACGATCGAACAATATCGTCGGGCGGAGTATCATCCCAATCACACTCACACAACCACAACTGCTTGATCAGGAGTTTGGCGTACAATACGACAGGAGCAACAAACCCCATCACGTCCCATATTTTTGCAACGCAAGACAATATGGTGCGCTTTGTGCAAGTCTGAGTGGGTGAACTAATTTTAAGACCAAAGAGGTCTGTGGCGGGTGACCAACACAAACCGAGTACCTTATGCGACTCAGATTCATCAAAATCTTTGACTGATGAAAGACGATGCGACGGCGGAATGGAATCTAGAACTGATTGTGAATTACTTGTCCATTTAACTAGATCGAATTGACCAGACTTCATAAGACCTATCATTTCTGAAGCGGTCGAAATACCTTCATTTTCATTCGATACGGAATACACAAAATCATCCATAAACAAACTTGTGTCTACGATCTCCTTAGCCTTAGGAAAGGATTTTCCCTCATCAGTAGCGAGCTGCTTAATTGTTCGCAATGCTTGAAAAGGACTCGACGTGAGGCCGAAACAAACACGATTAAATTCATAAACCTTAAGAGGTTCTTGCGGTGAAAAACGATATAATATGCGTTGGAACCTGCGATCGCGTTCGCGAACGCCAATACTAAGAAACATTTGACGTATGTCAGCGGAAAGTGCGATTGAAAACAAACGAAAGTTGATTATAATATTGAACAAATTTCCTTGAAGGTTCTGACCATAAAGAATGTCATTAAGGGAAACATGCGTACTAGTTTTAGCACTACCATCGAGTACCACACGTAATTTAGATGTAACTTTGTCCTCTCTAATAACACCGTGGTGTGGAATAATGTAGGAGGGATTATCCCCATTATCCTCTGCATGTGGAGGTGAAGGCGAAATATATCCCTTTTCTAAATACTCCAGTACAACGCCGTCATAGGCCTCCTTCAACTTGGGCGACGCCTGCATTTTCCTTTCTAAACAAAGAAAACGACGTTCGGCTGACTGCCGAGAATCACCGAGAGAGTGAGGATCACCCTTGAAAGGAAGTGAAACTATATATCGACCGTCTGTATCACGACAGGTTGTACGGGAATATATTTCCTCACAGAGTTTATCTTCTGGGCTGAGAATAGGCGGAACATTCACTTCCTCAATTTCCCAGAATTTGCGAACGTCAGAATCGAGCGAATCATTTGAACAGCAGTACGAGACTGTATCAAAAGTATCAAAGCGAGCGGGAGCGGCACCAGTTATAACATAACCTAGTACAGTTTCTAAAGCGAGCGGAGAACTATGCGAAGAATGACCTTGAACCTTATGAGGTAAGAGGAGGTGCGGGAAAATCGATGCACCGATCAACAAATCGACTTGACCGGGTACGGAGTATGTATCGTCCGCGAGTGATAAATTTGAAAAATTTGACATAACTGAAACATCGACCGAAACAGTAGGTAAACGCTCGGTAATTTTATCTACCACCAACGACTCAATATCATAATTAATATTACGATCAAAACGAGAAAAGAATTTTAAGTTTACCGAACCCTGAATAGATTTGGTCGAACCTCCAATCCCTTTCACAGAGGAATAAACAGGTCTGCGATTCACGTTAATACCTAAACGTTGACAACAATTACGAGTTATAAAATTGCTTTGAGAAGCACTATCCAATAAAGCGCGAACACTATGTTCCGTACCACGATAATCAACGACAATAACTCGAGCGGTCGCGAGCAGTACCGTGGTAGGAGGGCGAGCGACAAGTTTGTTGTCTGATAACATACACAGTGTGACGTCATCAGTACGAGCGGGGCGAGCGAGAGAGAGCGGCGCGCTATCGGCGGCGGCGCGGGCGGCGGCGGCCGCGCCAGGGGGAGCGGCGCCGGCGCGGGCGGCGTTCGCGGCGGCGGAACGCGGAGCGACAGGGGGGAGCGACGACGACGGCGATACAGAGCTACTTGTAACAGGGGGTGCAACATTATTATTTTCAAAATGTAGCATAGTATGGTGTTTCCTACTACACTTACGACAAACAGAATTTGAGTTGCATGCAGACACACGATGTCTGTTACTTAAACAATTAAGACACAAATTATTTGCCTTTACGAAATCAAAACGTTCACTAGGTGTATAATTATGAAATACGGAACATCTATATAAATAATCATGACGATTATTGCACAAGGAGCACGAAGACGACTGTGAACTGGATGCGGCACCTACGTAAGCGTATGTAGTCGATGAGGAAGTAGCACGCGGTGTAGTATGATGCGATTTCGATGGCGCATCCATTCTACGATCGAAAGTTTTCTTCGTAACTTCAGGTTTTGTGGACGATGAAGTTCGTTGCAATATTTTAATATGATCACGTACAAATGAAGTTAAATCGTTAAACGATGGAATATCAGAACTACGTGTGTCTAACTCGAAAGAGCGTGCGGTTTCAGAGTCTAGTTTTTTAAGCGCAATATACAAAAAGACAAAGTCAGCGAGGTCATTGACCTTAAGGTTTTTCAAAGCGGCGACAGATGACGAAAATTTATCAAGAAACAATTCTAAATTAGAAGTAGATGCGGACGTTAAATTTTTAAGTTCAAATATTTGATCTAAATACGAAGTGGCTACCAATCGTTTATCTTCGTATTTGGTTTTAAGCAAATCGAAAATTACAGTATAATTTTCGGCGTCGGGTGTAATACCGGCGCATACGGACCGCGCTCTGCCGGTTAACTTACTTAATAAGTAGTATATTTTTTCAGATTCTGAAAGTGAGGTGTTGTTATGTACTGCATTTTTAAAACTAGCAAAAAACAAAGGCCAATTCTTTATATCACCATTAAATTCTGGTATTTCAATCGGGGGCAATTTAGGTCTATTATTTGGCTTGACAGTTTTGACGTCAGCTTGCAACGACTTGGCAGTTCTTTTTACACGACCTAATAAATCCTCAAACGAAGAGAGAGCCTGATAATTTACTGAAAAATCAGGATTAATTTTTAATTCCAATGTATTGATCTGATCCAGCACACTTTCAAAATCCGAACGCAATTTATCGACAGTTTCAATTTCACATAAAAAACTTTCTTTTTGTGAACTATCATTTGCATGGTTACAAATACTTTGCATACGAGAGAATAACATATCCCTTTTAGCGTACAAAAGTTTTAACTCTGTGTTTATTTCTACCTTTTTTGCCATTTTAATTAAATAAGAAAAAACAAGAAGTGGGTACAACAACAAATAGTTACGAGCGCGAGCGGCAGAGAACGGAGTAAGTCCGTAGGTAGTGAATAACCTTAGATCGGTTATAAATATGTACCTATCTATAGCGGAGCATGAACATATGATTTGCGCGATGCGGATTACAATATCTAAAACGTTAACTACGTACGGTCACGTCTATATAAGTATTGTTTACACAATTTAATATTAAATGTGTATTTAAATTTTAACAATTAACAAAGTTGAACAATAATAAGCTAGTCTAGCTCAAGTAAAACGTGAAGTAAACAAAACTATGTACCTAGTAGTGGCCTATTTACCTATGCGGGGCGAAACGAAATATAAATAGGTAAATAAGTAAGCGACAGATTTATGTTTACTTACACGTTAGCGATTTTATAAGTGACAAATATGTATTATACCAACGTACCTACGATGCAATTTGGACAAATAAAATACGACAATTAGCGGATGAACGAACGAAAATTAATTACCCAAGTAGGTATGTCGGTAACTAATCTATATTGACTTGCCGGTGTGCGAGTGAACTGTTTTTAAATTATATTTCGAATGACTAATTATTGCGATAACTAATTCAAATCCGGCTCGAAGGACCATTTAATGTTTGTGCGGGGGATGCGAAATTGAATACTAATGCGATGACCAAAAATTTTGCGATATAAATTTTGAAAATTTGCATATGGCGGCACGATGTGTGAAAACCGTGAATAGATTGATTGGCAAGACAAACCGATGGGAATAATTTTGAACTGCCGGGATTATGAACAAATGCAGTTCAGTGAAGGATGTGAATGCACAATACCTGTTGTCTGATGAGTGGCGAAGATGGAGTCGCGCGTCTTCTGTTCTGCGGTGCGGAGTGCTAATCAGCAGCTATCTAAGTCCATACACAATCACGGGATCACACTTAGTTTGACGAATTAACACATATAAGTTTTTAAGATGCGGAGCGCTGCGATATTACGCTATTGGGTTTTCGACTCACACGACGGAAGTGAAGATGTCAAGCAATTAGTCTTGTATACTTATCCGTTAGGAAACGGTGCAGTCGACCTTGCATTGCGATATTGTGCGGGAGTGGGAAAGGGGCGGGACGATTGCTTGCCATTCAAATTATTTTTGACGCGTTTATGATGATTGAAATTAAGAGAACAAAAATCCGCGCAACCAGTTTAATTTCCTGGTTCACATTATGTTTACCTTTCATATATTGTTACTGAATCTCAAAGTAATGTAAGCAACCGACATAATTCTTGAAATTAAAAATTAAAAAAGATTTTGGATCTTGGAGGTGTGCCCATCTTGTCATCATACTACTGATACATACACCTCCTTATAGGTCAATGGGTACACTGCACTACTGTTATAGGTTATCAGAAAGGCCAACCACGTCACAGTTTTTTTACTGATTAAGTACGTTACATAACTGTTACGTAGGTACCTTTTTTGTTTCGTGCAGAAATCCCCTCGGATACCCCCCCGCCGGCCAGTGGGGGTGGTTATGTCGGGCTTGAACAGACTAAAACCGCACACCGTCTCGGGTCTTCAGACGTCGGGGTGTAAGCCGCAGCTCGCAGCCCGACTGACCCTGGGCCAGCTCCGGTTTCGAGATGGCCCCCTCGGGTTGCGGAACCGCGGTGTCCCCATCTTGCCCCGGAAGGGGGGGGAGGGGGGCAAGTCGCTGTAATGTTATCTTAGACTTCAAAAACTTCCTAAGGCCAAATTATGCATGACTCGCGAGAGATGAACTCATTTAAGTCTCGGTTGCATCCATAGCTTGTAATTCACACACCACAAGCGACTGTCGACAGACCTCCCAATCCCAAGAGGAAAGCCTGCGCCAGAGCATAGTTCGTTAAATCAACAGGTAAGGTTTTGGCCCTGGTCCTGAAAATCTAGGTAAGGCCCCTATATACTATATAAGACGTGATTGATCATAATGTCAGAGTTTGGCAACACTAATTTCGATACGACTCGTTAGTAGGTTAGGGCATATCTTCTTGATTTTAGGTACCATATTTCCTGAGCCGTGGACACGTTCGTGACCTCGAGGGCCAGCTCCATCGTGGACATTTCGTTCGCGAGCCCCTCGTTGGCGCGACGTGTTCAGGGCTAGCGCGTCGTTTTGGGGGAGGATACAAGTTCAGATCACCGATATATTCGGTTTGACGTCTCCTCCCCCGCGAGCGACGCGCCGGCCGAACCGGCTACACCCGAGCCACGTTGGGCGCTTAAGCGACTAGATCGGGAGCTCCTCCTGGAAGCCGCCATCGTACAGGCCTGGGCCCCTGCGCCGGACAGGCCTATCAGCATAGACGATGAGGCGAAGTGGTTCCGGGAGGCCATGACCCGTGTCTGAGACGCGGCGATGCAAAGGGCTCCGCCCTATAATCCGAGGGGTCAGGTCTACTGGTGGTCGTCGGAGATCGCGCAGCTCAGACGGGTCTGCGTGATCACGCACCCCCGGTGGGCCCGATTCCGTAGGAGGCGTCGCCGCCCAGCAGGTGCGGAGGCCCGAGAGGCGGCGTTGTACGAGGGATACAAGGAGGCCAGAGGAGCCCTCCGGGCGGAGATAAGGCGGGCCAAACAGGCCGCCTTCCGCCAGCTGCTGGAGACGCTGGAGCGGGACGCGTGGGGGCGGCCCTACCGGATGGTTAGGGGCAAGGCCCCCAAGGCCCCGCCGTTAACCCCGTGTATCCAGCCGGAGCTGCTCGGAGGAGTTGTTGGCTCCCTGTTCCCAGCGCGGACGGTGGCACATGTTCCACCGCAGATGACTCCGCCTCGGTCGCCCATGGCGCCCGAAGTAGATGACGACGACGTGTCCGAGGTCACTTGGGTAGAACTAGACCTGGCGGTGAGAAGGCTCAGAGCCAAACGACGCTCTCGAGCCCCGACTGAGAGGGCTTCATAGCGCATGTTTGGAGTGGGGCCCGTTTCCGAAACTGTGTAAGACGGGGAAACTGGTCCTCATCCGAAAGGCGGGGCGCCCGGCGGACTCGCCGTCCACCTACCGGCCCATAGTGTTGCTCGACGAGGTGTGCAAACTCTTTGAAAGAGTAATTGCGAAGCGCCTCGTCGAGCATCTCTCAAGAGTGGAGCCGGACCTGGCGGATGGCCAATATGGCTTCCGCCAGAGGCGTGGATGCCATCATGCGCGTGAGGGCTCTGGCGGAGGATGCAGTAGCCCGGGGTGAGGTGATGTTGGCGGTGTCCCTGGACATCGCCAACGCGTTCAACACCTTGCCCTGGAGTTGCATTAAGGAGGCACTCGTGAACCACGAAGTGCCTCTCTACCTCCGCCGCATAGTCGGGGCGTATTTACGGAGAGAGCAGTTATCTACCCAACCGTGACCGGTCTCGGTCGGCGTGAGATGTCGTGCGGTGTTCCACTGGGATCGGTCCTCAGCTCAGTCAGCTCTCGCTCCTGCGCGGCTGCTGCCCAACATGAGAGGGCCAGATGACTCCTGCATGAGGCTCTACGCGGGGATCGTGCGGTCCATGGCCCTGTATGGGTGCCCAATATAGGCGGAGGCCCTGAAGGCCAGAAGTATGCGGCTGCTTCGCGCTCCGCAGCGGGTGATGGCCATCAGGGTCATCCGCGGGTACCGCACGATCTCCTTCGAGGCGGCAAGTCTCCTTGCCAGAACTCCACCATGGGACCTGGAGGCGAGAGAACTTTCGCAACAGTACCAGTGGCGAAAGGAGGCGCGGGAGCAGGGACGGAACCCCCAGCCTCGAGAAATCGAGGCCGTGCCGTCCCAGCTCCGCCAGGCCATCGTGGTGGAGTGGAAGGACCGACTTGGGCGACCAAGCGCAGGGCACGCCGCAATAGCGGCGGTAAGGCCCATCATGGAGGATTGGCTAGAGAGACGACACGGAAGCCTCTCGTACCCACTGACGCAGATGATCTCCGGTAAGGGGAGCTTCGGGGACCACCTGCATCGGATAAGGAAGGAGCCAACGCCTGAGTGTCATCACTGCGACGCGAGCGAGGACTCAGGGCTGCACACGCTGGCGGACTGCCCGGTGTGGGAGGCGCCGAGGCATGACTTCGTGGCAGCCATCGGGGTGGGAGTCCTCTCGCTCGGCAGCATAATTGCGGCAATGGTGCGGTGCGCGAGCGCGTGAGCCGCTGCGAGCTTGTGATGCTCGCGAAGGAGATGGCGGAGCGCGCCCGGGAGAGATTTAGAACTCTATCGTCGCTTAACGACCTCCGTCCTCCATGAGCGCAGGCCTGGGCAAGGCAGGTGAGGCCGCCTGTCACCCCAGCAGAAGCAAGCCGGGACGGTGGGGCGACTAGCGCCCCTCACCCAAACCGGAGCAAGACGGGGACACCGTGGTTCCCAAACCCGAGGGGGCCATCTCGAAACCGGAGATGGCCCTGGGTCAGTCGGGGTGCGAGGGATATGCTCTATGGGCAACCTTACACCTCGGCGTCTTAAGACCCGAGACGGCGTGCGGCTTTAGTCGGTTCAAGCCCGACATAACCACCCCCGCTGGCCGGCGGGGGGGTATCTGAAGGAATTTCAGCACTTCTGCAATTTTACGATATCTCGGAATGTCCTAGTAAAGATTAAGATCGTCATACTTATGGTAGGTACAGTAAACGACTCAGCTGATTGCATAACCTAATGAAATGAGTACAGTGTAGATATAGTTGTGCCAACTTTTCTCTGAAATTGTGAAAATCGGAACTAGGGTGGTCACTGTCAAATTCATTCAAATACACTACTTACTGTAGGCTTTTTCCCCCGTGCGGAAATCCCTTCGGATACCGCCCCTTCGGTTATATCAGACTTGAACCGACTAAAACGCACTCCGTAAACGCCGGGGTAAGTTGGCCCAAAAGAGCTTGGGACCCACGGTGTCACTGCCCCGGCCTGCTTCTGCTAGGGTGACAGGCGGATCCACCTGTCACCCCAGGCCCGCGCTCATGGAGGACGGAGGTCGTTGAGCGACCTCCTCGCGGGCTCTACGGATCGGTAGTGACCCGAGTCTCTCCCGAACCCACACTGCCGTCTTCTTCTCGAGCATTACTTTCTCGCAAAAGGAGGCAAAGGCAGCCCAAGTACTCGCGATCCGCACCATCATTGTGAGCAAGACGCTCACAAATTATGACCCTACTACGTAAGTATAGCTTTTTAATAAATTCATGCAATTTCCTAATGTAATTACCCCATTACCCCAAATACCTCATTATTTTATTCATATAATTCATAGATAATAAAATATGTTATATAAATAAAATTTAAACTTATACCTTTCTTATTAATTCCAGTCAGTAAAATGACATTTCCAGTGTTGCAGGTTTTTTGTCCCAAATAAATAATGATGTGGTAGAATCGAGTTTTTATAAATAAAAGTTAGTCGAGTTTCCTTTTTTTTTATTCAATATCAAATTGCCTTTATGTAAATATAAAATATGTAATTTACGGTAATTAAACAGAAGACATACACGGTAAGTAATTAAATATTACATAAAATACTGTTATATTATTTGTTTTTGGTTATTGGAAGCACTCTGGACATCAGATCACTTGTCACATGGCTTAAAGGTCTTGTAACCAAGCCAAAAATCTTCAAAAAAAAAAAAAAAAATCACTTGTCACGCTATGGACGCCATTTTGTTTTTCATTCTGCTCCCGAATTCCGACGGTGTCAGAAGTGTTTAGTGTCCCCTGCAATTTCTTGTTTATTTCTTAATTGTTAACTTGTTATTTTTTTGTTGAGTTTTGTTACGTTTGTTGTTTTCTTACGTTGATGTTTGAGATGGATCCTCAACCGTCCACCTCTAAAGAGGGATGTCTCCCTCCAAAAAGAAAGCGTTGATCATTTGTTGTGAATGAGAAACAAATGGTTCTCAATGCATATAATTATGTATGGAATCAAAATGCAAAACTTTTAAAATAAAAGACGTAAAAAAATTATTTAAAGAAGGCCTGAAGGAAGTGACACCTGAAAATTGGAGACAGTGCATCAACCATACCATCAAAGTTGAAGTCAAAATGTGTCAACTTGACCACATCATAGATGAATGTGTGGATTCATTCGTTATAAATGTAACTGATTCCGATTCTGAATATACCGATTCAGAATCCGAGTCGGAATCAGTAGCAACCGTAGTAAATAAAAACGTAATAAATTACTTGTATTGTTTTATTATATACTATAAAGACGGGAGCAGTCATTTGACTGCAATTTGGATTTAAATGTTAAATAATTGACAAACCATTTGACTTAATGTATTGAAACATTGTGACTTTGATTAATATTAGTAGTTAAATGAAACTATGTATGAAAATAACTCACATCCCTTTTGTTTATTATATAAAATTTTGATATACCGACAAAGACGGCGGCAGTTACTTGATGGCTGAGATCCAATAAGTGTTTATAATTGTAATGTGAGAGGGTAGAACATGAATTAGGTACGTTTGTCAGTTGTTTGTAGTTTGTTAGTCAAAAAAGTCAGTATCGTTTCGACTGCCCGTGAATTTAGTAGAAATTATTGTAAGTAATTTGTGAAAATTAAATATTTACAATAAAAAACGCTTTGATACCTAATAAAATAAAGCATGACTAAATATCTAAGTCTATTGATTGCCGAACATCACTATTGTAGCGGGTCACCCTTTTTTGTATCAGTGACAGTTGCGCTTGTCATTTTACTGACTGGAATTAATAATCTTACTTTAAAACCCCGACACAAAATGGAACAAAAGAGGTATGAACGTTAAAATCCCTAAGTGCCAACGCAGAGTAGGTAATTAACTCGCCGAGGGGCTTTAGATAACCTACTGTTCTCTTATTATACCTACTATGCTACAGATTAGTGTTCTCATCACAGATAGACAGTGGCGCCACTCTTTTGTTCACAGAATGGTTGGTACGACTATAATAATGGCAATACCCTAATGACAGATAGCCTCTGACTCATGACCTTCATTGGATAGAAAACGTTTTAGAGTCGAGTGCATGGGCAAAAGTTATAAGGTAGCAATGTAGTATTGTACTCAAGTTATCATTTCGCAATAAAATATAAACAAGAGGTGCCCTTAAACCTAATTAAAAGCACACCACAAAACAAAAAAGACTCCGAAGCGGCGAGTTGCGAATCTGCTCTTCTTTGCAGTCGGTTAAAAAACAAAATAAGAACTAATGTTGCCAATCTCTCACATAACACTTCACATAAAACTGTCACGTGATTGGTTATTATTTGCAACAGAGAACAAGCCTATAGTTAAATAAAAACCATAACACAAAAACCAATCTCCAAAAAGTAAAAATGGGTGTATAGGGCCCATCAACATCCTCGAGGCCCAAGCCAACCTCACCTGCAAGTCAGTGCACCTGCTAAACAACGGACGAGGCTCTGGCGCAAGATACTGGTGGTGATACCAAAAAACTTGACATTGGCGTCTTCGCCATTAATAATTTTATAAACATTTATTATATTTTACTTGACATTGGCGAAATTGCGGTGATTCTACTGCAGAAGCCATTAATTAAAAACCTATACCTATACCTAAAGTAAAAATAAAGGGGGCCTACAAAAAACCACTCCTGACATTTGATCGGAACGATCTGAGGTCCTCTCATACACCTTTACAAAAGTCGGTCTTCCTAACTTAATCTCTACGTTGTGCTTAACATCTTTCGTTACAATTGGTTAAAGACAGGAATTTAGCTCTATCCGTAGCTGGGCATTAACTCGTTAATCCGTTAATCGTTAATTAACGAAGTTAACATTTTGATTAACGGATTATCTTTTAAAAATGTTAACGGACACGTTAACTTCCGTTACTATGCAGAAGTCCGTTAATCGTTAATCCAATGCCGAATAGTTACCGCACGGCACATTTTAACACCAAAACGAGCCTCGCTTTCAGACGAGAACTTCAACATGTTAATGTTCATGAAGGGGAATATGCACCTTATGCCCGACGATTAAATTACTCATTTGAATTATACACGTATTTTATTTTGTTCCTAATCTGTTAACTTCCAGAACCCAAACCAACAAGTTTTATAAGTTCACTGACGCAACTGATAAAGATGCAATGTTACCCATATTAACGGATTAACGATTAACGTTAACTTTCGTTAATTCTTCCGCAATGTATTGTAACGCTTTAATGTTTGACGAAGCTAACTTTTTTGTATCGGATTAACGATTAACGAAGTTAACTATTTGATTAACGGTGCCCGGCTATGGCTCTATCTGATAAACGTTAATGGTGATAATTGCAGACTTTTAAACTGTGATTATATACCTATTGAGTTGAAGTGGTGTTGTCTATTAGGTATGTTCAAAGAAACCACTTCAATATAATATCCATCACCACATACATCGTGCGTCACCCGTCACCCCGTCACAGATATTACTCGGCGCTGGCACGGATCCCAGTAGGTACCTACCAATACCTGACCACAAATAATATAAAACAGTTGAATTGTAGGTGAATTAAAACATTTATTTACCTCAAATGAGGTTAATAATGTTTTTTTGTTGTAACCCGTTCCAAAGTAAATTGGGTACTAGACTGTCAAGCAAGTCAAATCTGTTATTCAAAAATTATAGTGGACGGGTAGCTGATTAAAAATAAATGAAAACGATAAAATTAGAACAGACATAATTTTTACCGCTATTTGTTATGCAATAAGCTCAGGTAAATAATTAATTTTAACTATATAATATATATATACTGCCGGTGGGGACGCCGTTTGATCAGACGGGTGATCAGCCCTTCTATGTGGGGCCATTTCACCCATTTCCCCTATAACGACTGTCATACATATTCGTATGGCAACCGGGACCGACGGCTTTATCCTCGTCGTGCCACCAACTTGTTCCAGCAGAGACGAGACGTAATTAGTATCGGTCATTTTTTGGAAAAATTAAGATAACTTTATTTTGATTTTGTTAATGTAGAAGTTGTGATTTTGTTGTTTGTTATAGTATGTAGGGACAGCCTCCGTGGCGTGGCGGTATTGAAAGCGGCCGCTACGCAGGAGGCGCGGGTTCGATCCCCGCTCAGTGCAAATATTTGTATGCATGAATATGAGTATTTGCATTGGTCTGGTCGTGCCTCGGAGAGCACGTTAAGATGTCGGTCCCGATTGCCATACGAATATGTATGACAGTCGTTATAGGGGAAATGGGTGAAATGGCCCCACATAGAAGGGCTGATCACCCGTCTGGTCAAACGGCGTCCCCACTGGCAGTATATATATATATAGTATGTAGGACCGGGATCGATTAAAACTAAATTTATGTATTTAGATTTTTTTTTTACTAGTAGAGCAACATTCATTCAATAATCATTCAGTGGTACGACGAGGAATGACAATTGCTTCTCGTGCCACTGGTGGAACGACGAGGAAGAAGGGGGATTGACATCTTAACGTGCTCTCCGAGGCACGACCAGATCAATGCAAATACTCATATTCATGCATACAAATATTTGCACTGAACGGGGTTCGAACCCGCGCCTCCTGCGTATTCAAACTGCGTAAATTTTAACTATATAGGAAAGTATCCAATTTCACCTTTCCAAAATTGCTTTCAGAGAAAGAACTAAGAATCTTAGTTATTTATCACGCCCCTTATATAAAAATTAATGTCAAACACCTTCGAAAATGCGTATAACTGGTTGTCTAATTTTGATCTGCTGTTACTTTACAATACCAGAGGAATCCTAATCCAATCAAAACATCGACCATCTGAAATCTTATCTATAAAATCAAAATGCATTTTGATTTCGAGATAAATAGCAATATTATTTCGTTCTTGCAACTCGATATCAATAATAAATAATTTAAATATCAGTGCATTCCAAAACTTTCATTGTGGAAGGGACCTTTTTTTTTTTTTTTTTTCGTGCGGAAATCCCTTCGGATACCCCCCTCGTGCCAGCGGGGGCGGTTATGTCGGGCTTGAACCGACTAAAACCGCACGCCGTCTCGGGTCTACAGACGCCGGGATGTAAGGCTGCCTATAGAGCATATCCCTCGCACCCCGACTGACCCTGGGCCATCTCCGGTTTTAGATGGCCCCCTCGGGTTTGGGAACCACGGTGTCCCCGTCTTGCCCCGTTTTGGGGGAGGGGCGCTAGTCGCCCCACCGTGTGGAAGGGACCTGTTGGTAGAATGCATTGACCATAGATTAATGGAGTTATTATCTATTATACACGCTCTGGTCACTATTAGAGGAATGAAACTCCTGACATCTATAGGAACAAATAAAAAAACTCTGATTGCAATAAATTATTTAATAGTTTTATAACAACATATTCATAAATTCGCGACATTCGCCAAAAGATAAAACATACAGAAATTAAACTATTCACTTACATGGACAAATTAGAATATATTATTATGATACACGTAACATAAAACGATATATACATATTTTTATTATAGGTAAATAAATTGGCGGGTACGGCATTACGAATTAAAAATGAATTCAAGTTCCCGCCAAAATTTAAATCAAGTATCTCAAATAGAATATACTATTATAAAATATGAGTATTTATTTGAAATAACATTGCTTAGCGTTACATTATAAGGTTAGAACTATTGGTGTTCGTTATTATTTTTAAGTCCCGTTTTCAGTGGGTCATTCGTTGATATAATGATTGTCACAAACCAATGACTTATATGTATACTACTAACAAAAAATTGGTATTGCAATAGCCATAAACAAACGCGCAATTTTTTTTAGGTGTCACACAGATGACATTATAAAAATGCGTACTATGGTTATACAGGTAGGCGTCTATTACGGCCAGTCTCAATAATCTACCTACAGTTAAAGGTAGAAGCTATCCCAGATAAACATGTCAACATTAATCTATATGTAACTGCGGTTTCAATATTATTAAAGTCATTTTCTGCTTATCTTCGTTTATTGAAACTGGAAATTTTAACTGCTGGTAAAGGATAGATGGATTATTGAAACCGGCCGTAACTCATCAAGTCTCTGTGTCCCGTACCCCTCCCCCATTCTCGCCTCACCCCGGAAACCCCTGACACAATTTATGTTCTAAATAGCTTGTCATACATAAAAGTCATGGTTCACAATCAGCTGACAAGAAACTCGGCGTTATATCGACAACTGAAATAAAAATATTCATGCACAAAACCGATTATTAAAAATATATATTCACCATAAAAAGGCGACATAACAACTATATTAGGGTGAGATAAAGGTGTTCAATGGACAGCTGCAGCCTCTGAGTGGGAGGACTCTTGTCTTTAGAGTCTCTTCAACCAATGATATTGCAAAAAATATGTCACATGACCAAAACTACTCATTTCATTGGTCGAAGAGACTAATAACTAACGCAGCAGATGCACCAGACGTCAGAGTCTTTCGAGGATCTCTCACATCCGCGGCATGAAAGCGACTAGTTACTTCGACATCTCGGAAATACTTCTGCTGGTCGACATAGCAACAGCACGCCCGAAACGTTAGCGGGATGTATTCCACGCGCACCTCTCCGTCCGATTGAAGTAAGGCCCCGCAATTCACGGCAAGACCGCCTGCTGCACGATAGGCGTTCAAAGCCTATCGAGGAATCTGAGCCTCGATTTTGCTATATTTGTTATTCCAGACACTCATAGCCATTTAACTTTAGACTTTATTTATATACAATTAAAGTCTAAAATTAAATGAGCAGAATTTATTACACTTTTTCATTCACTCTACAAAATACCATTTAAATTTAGACTTTAAGAGCATGACAATAAAGTCTAAAATTCAATCCATGACAGTGGCTTGATTTAACATAGGATAATATAATCGAGGCCCTGGTGATTTCCTTTATAGGTTACACCTTATGGTTTTAGTAGATTTGCTTCTATCTCACCCGTTAGCCGATGGGAGCTGGTCTCCAAATGCAAAAAAAAGCAATTGTAACATCGATAAGGCGCGTATTGAGGTAGTTACAAAGTTGCGAGCATCACAGATAAACTCACAGGAAGCTGGATCCGTGTGGTAATGTGATAAGACGTCTTGAAGACCACATGGTACCGACCACAAGAGAGCAAGAGGAAAGACTGCAAGCCAGATGGTTGCCTACTATGACTCGCGACTGGTAATGAGTTCACTAAAAAAATGGCTACCTAGGATAGACTGTCTTAGCCTACCCCAAATAATGGGAAAAGGCGTGAAAGAAAACATCACCCGTTGAGTGTTTAACATGGAAGATGCCATCACTGCCCACGACATGAATAAATAATTATTGTGTCGTTTTCGGTGGGGGGACGAAATACACACGTATAGCACACACCAACATTATTACGAAGTTATTACGCACATTATGAACAGAAGTTTCGTATAACGTCACCTGATTGGTCGCTTACTATACGGACACGACTGAACAACTACTTACTACTTTACCGACACGACACAACCAAATTACGACGACGTAGCTTGGTGAGTGTCTACCTCCCATGTTAAATACTCTAAGGTCATGACCAATGTATAATTTTACGACATTTTTAAAATTCTATATATATGGTATTTTGTGACCCAACTGGTTGCACCCAGGTGATTTTTTATCCCCCAACTGTGTTGGATGGAACAAATGACTAAAAGTCATTCCCCATGGAACAACTAAAACTAGGAAAGTATTTAGTCTGACTAAACAGTCAATGGGGACAAGACACGCTTTGGAATAACCAGTTGGATGTATAATTTTATGACATTTTTAAAATTCTATATATATGGTATTTTGTGACCCAACTGGTTGCACCAAGATGATTTTTATCCCCCAACTGTTTAGTTGGACTAAACAAATGACTAAAAGTCATTCCCCATGGAACAACTAAAACTAGGAAAGTATTTAGTCTGACCAAACAGTTAGTCAATGGGGACAATACACACTTTGGAATAACCAGTTGGATATTAAAGTTGGAGCTCGGGTAATATACCGCTATAATTATTAGGTGGTGTCCCCAGAACAAGGTAGGGTGCTGAGTTAGAAAACCCTCATGGTGCACCCTGGGCAATGGATATAGAAACTCCTTTTTTTTTTAGATGTGTTGTAACTTCTAAATAAATCCAACTCTATGCTTTTTCGTTTCACGCTTTTTACAGAGGGAAGTTGATTTACCACGACGAATTTACTTCTGACTAACTTCAATATTGGTTTAAATACAGTTTTATTTTCCCTGGGACTAGCCGAAGGTCAGTTTTTGGGTCACTTCTGTTGATCCCATAAATTTCATGAAATTCGTATTAGTCCCATAAAAATATTACCTAATCAGCACAACAAAATTCAGTACCAATTCAATCATATCACCAATTTAAATAATACTATGTACCATAAACAATGGTAAAACAATAGACAAATTCGTTTATCATTCATTTAGTTCACTCTTTAACTGATTTGATTTTTGTCTATGAATAAATAACGTACCCTTTATTCAGGGAGGGTCTCCTTAACTGATATTATTTCTTCTAGATAGGTAATGTAATTTCGGTTTATATAAATCTGATGTGTCGTATCTCTGTACTTTGTTTCTTGGCGTTGATTTCATTTTCCCGTTTGGAGTTTGAGGTGCGGCAGGGGTGTTCTGTTCGTAGTTTTCAACTGATTTGTCGCTGGATGGACTGTTTGGCAGATCTGTGGATTATAAAAAAAATGTAAGGACATGAGTAGCTATGTGCCTGAGTTAGTGTTATTGGGAAGTTTAAAAAAAAATCGGGGATTGCCCTGTCTGAGTCTCTTTCCGGAAAGCTTATAAAGCTTGGGAATAAATGTATGTAAAAAAATCGTCAAGTACCATCATTCTGTAGTAAATAATACTCCTTAGTATTTTGTTTCTGGTGGTGATTAAGTTCACCTAAGTCCCTTAGGCCATCTTCTGCGTTGAGCGGGTACCCACGCGACGGTATTGTTTCGTGCAAATACATAAAGCAACGAGCAACGACCGCTCGCCGCAGCGGACGACCTTAGGAAGAAGGGTAGAGTCAGTAACATTTTCGTTTTCAAACTCGGCGTTGTAATCCCAAATGTCACCATTTTCTATTCATATTTTATTTTTATTTACTTATATTTTATTTAAAATATAATACATGCATTAGTAGGTTATACAATTCATGCTTCTTAGCCTTCAAAAAATTAATTGGATGTGCCCATAGGTTTTACATGAAAAGGAGCTCACTACCGAAATTCCTCAGAATTACATACATACAATGAAGCAATGAAGATGTATGAAAATAAACTATGAATGGAATGCATCAGCAGGAATAAACAGCCGGGTACTATCAGCGGAACCGCGGTAGCCTAGTGGTATGGGTAATCGACTGCTGAGACGATGTCTCGGGTTCGATCCCAGGTTTTACTATGCCACACACCAATGACTTTTCGATGTTATGTGTGTATTTATCGCAGGTTTATAAGTGCCCGGTTAATGGCAATAGGCTCGCCACCTATTACATTGGGACCTAAACATAAACTGGCGAAATGTGGGGCTAGCACCTCTGCCTACCCCTTCGAGGATATAGGCGTGAGTTTATGTATGTATGTGTGTATGTATGTACTATCATCATCATTATCATCATCATCATCATCTACCTGCCCTAAGTGTGAATGTCATCAAGAGCAAAGGTTGGACTAAGAAAAGATGGAGTGTCTGAGGAGATCACATCTGACAGGAATGTATGGTGGAGAATGAAGTGTTGCGCCGACTACAAATAATTGGAACAAGGGCAGGTGGTTTTATTCGGTTCAAGCCCGACATAATCGCCCCCGCTGGCTGACTTGGGGGTATCCGAAGGGATTTCCGCACGAAAAAAAAAAAAGTATGTACATTAATATGTGCTGAACAAACTTAGTACAGAGATTTGGTATGATTAGTTTAAAATATGGAGAAAGAGTGCAGAAAGTCCAAATTTGTATATTATAATAAGTATTCCAAATATCTACTTTAATATACTAGGTATTCAGTGCAGGGTGCGACTGAAATACATTGAGCTGAGCGAGCAGGACTCTTACTTGAAAATAAGACAGCTTACTACGGTCGCGCGCTTAGCTAAGGCCGCGCGCTCGTGAAACTGTTTTTCGGTGATTATTCCTCAATGGTACATCAGAAATGAACCATCTCGCTTCAAAACGCTCCTCAGTGTCCACACTATCACCATGGTAAATTTGGTCAAGATCACGCAAGTGGTTACGGAGGAGTTCAGCCACCAACAAACGGCTATACCGCGTATAAGAGCTTCGCTCGCTCAGCTCAACAAAGCTTAAGTGATTGTTTGGTTGAAAGCGCTAAACTCAGGAACAACTGGTTCGAATTGAAAAATATTTATATTTTGAATAGCCCATTTATCGGGGAAGGTTATAGGATCTAGGAGAGTGGAGTAGTAATCACAAATTTCAACAAAACGGGTAAATTTCCATAAATTATTGTAGAACTAATAAATTACGGACAAGTAGGGGAAAAATAGGTGCCACGGGGGCGAATTATACCACGGACAAAGCCGCCTGGCAAGGCTAGTATAACAAATAAAATTAAACATTCATTGTTTATGTTCATACTGTTCATACATATAAATAATGACATCGATAATTTTTACACAATCGTCAAATTAAAAAATGCCAGTCGTTTTGTATATTATTCTTAAATCAAAACAAACCAAAAACCAAAATTCGACTGCAGGTTCGATTCCCGCTCAGTGCAAAAGTGTACCTATATTTGCGCTGGTCTAGGTGTTTCTATGTATAATATGTATTCATTTACAAAAAAAAAGTATATAAGTATGTTTATCCGCATTCTAGAACCCATATGACAGCTGTGCTTAGTTTGGGTGTAGATGGCGTTGTGTACTTTGTCCTGCAATATTTATTTATTTATTATTATTTACTAGCCGACCCAGCAGACTTCGTACTGCCTCAATCGATAACAATTTCCACATTTATTAACCTTTTAAACCTTCTATGGACCTCCACAAATAATTCAAGACCAAAATTAGCCAAATCGGTCCAGCCGTTCTCGAGTTTTAGCGAGACTAACGAACAGCAATTCATTTTTATATATAAAAAAAAGAAGATTTATATAAAAGGCGGTAGGAGCAGTGCCGTTAAATACACGTATACACCTGACTAAAGCATATGGACGGGTCCACGACAGTCACACCCTAAAAAATTTACGTCATTGTTGGCTATTTTTATGACTACCCGTCGTTTTAATATAAATATTATGTAGCCTATATTCTGCAACTAAATAAGATAGTAAATAGAGTATGACGTACATCTAGAGAAGACAGAATGAAGAAAAGAAAGAAAAGAAAGAAAAGAAAGAAAAGAAAGAAAGAAAAGAAAGAAAAGAAAGAAAAGAAAGAAAAGAAAGAAAAGAAAGAAAAGAAAGAAAAGAAAAGAAAAGAAAAGAAAAGAAAGAAAATTATTTAATATCTAACATACATTTAGATCGGAAAAAGATAACATCTAGAACGGGACTTGAACCCGTGACCAGTCCCTTACAGGAGGAATGCTCTGACCAGCTGAGCTATCTAGACACGTCCCAGATATTCGAAATTCTCCGATATATTATATACGTCTTAAGGCGACGCTCCGTTCTAGATCCTAGATCATTCTAGATATTCTCTTTTTCCGATCTAAATCTTTAGAAAAAGTAAGCATACAAAATGCTTAAAAAAAATCATACATGTTGACTTCCACTTGCCAACAAGCAAATTTTCAACTAAAACACCCAATAACTATGACTTCTATGACGATTTAGCCTAATATAGCCGAAACTTGACTCGACTACTTAGCATTGAACGAATACTCATCATATATAGTCGGTAATTTAAACGACTATTAGCATTTGGGCCAGTATTAATCAAATGTAGTCAGTACTTATCGACTACCTGGCTTAATCATTATTATTATTAGTTTTGACTACTGCGGCCTTAACACGACGCACTTAAAACAATTCAATTTCGGGCTCCCTCTTTCTCCGTCAGCTGGGCGGCCTGAAACTGAATTGTTTCGTAGGCCTCTGCTGCGTAGCGGTAGTGCATTCGACTGCTGGCAATTTACCTTTCATTCAATCAACTCAAATATGAAAATTAAAAAAAAACCATTATCATGTTACTTGCTGCTACGGAACCCTTAATGGGCGAGTCCGACTCGCACTTGGCCGCTTTTTTTGTGTTGTCGTGAAGTTTTTTTGGATAATGACTGTGTTTGGTAATTATCTGTATTATGGTTGTACACAAAATGAATAACATATTGTTTGATTCTCGGTATTCTTGGGGCCACAACAAGATCTTCGAGGCCAAAACCAACCGCACCTTTTAATTGCCAGACGAGGCTTTGGTGTAAGTTTGACGGCCTCTGTGGCGTAGCGGTAGTGCATTCGACTGCTACGACAGGGGGTCGCGGGTTCGATTCCCGCTCAGTGCAAATATTTGTATGCATGAATATGTCTATTTGCATTGGTCTGGATGTTTCTATGGATAATATATATGTAAAGTATATAAGTATGTTTATCCGCATTCGGGAATCCATAACACAAGCTAGTTAAACTATGCTTACTTTGGATCTAGATAGCACTGTGTAGAATGTTGTAGTATATTTATTTATTATTATTATTATATATGGTAATTTTGACGACTATTTGTCTAACCGGTATAGCTAAAGCGCCATCTGTCGTCTATGTAATTAATCATCACCCTCCGAGCCCAACTCAGTAAGGGGGGGCTTTTCAGTTTTTTTTTTAATTTCAATTTAGGACACGTCAATTTGACTTCACCTCGCCTGATGGTAAGCTGAAGGTAAAGTCTCAGGAAAGAGGGTCACCATTACATACACGTACCATGTTAACAATGGTGGCACTCAGCTTGACGGCCTCATCAGAAGAGGATTGCCGTCGCAGCACCGCGTGACACCCACCGGTCCCACTAGTGCTGCGACCACAATCCCCCTGCCCGGCTATGCACTTGCTGACCCCTGAACGCAATCAAACCGAAATTGGATTACTATGGAGGGTTTTTCGCACCCACCCGGCCGAATTTTGTGACAAATTTGTGTCATCAAATTTCTACCACCAGTATTTACCGTGAAGCGACTGACAGCCGACCACGACCCACTGACGATATCGAAGTTCTGTAATTAACCAGTTGTGGGGCCTTTTAGACCGTAACGACTGCCATAGATGTTCGTATGGCAACCGGGACCGACGGCTTATCGTGCTCTACGAGGCACGATCGTCTATTGTATAATTTAAACGGACTCACTAGTTCTCTTAGGCCTGGGCAGCCCCACCCGTCTCGCTCTGCCCAAATATTTCGAGCGTGGAGGGTTCGGTACCCTGTTGTTGTTTGACTGTTCTTCACTTTCTGAAACGTTGTCATAATGCATGGTTGATTAACGGTCTGATAAGATTTCGCTGAGCTTTTAAATAGAAAATGTCAGTACAGTAACCGGTTTTTGGATTTGGCACATCGAGTGTTGGATTTGGCACATCGAGTGTTGGATTTGGCACATCGAGTGAAAGTATGGTTAAGATCAGCTTACTTCGGTTTGTGAAGCGTGGCCTATGGTGCAGCGCACTCGATAGGATCTTTAGTAATTAAAACACTTAGCCAAAATTAAATAAGCTATCATTTTAACATTTTTATAAACACATACAATTTTAGGCCGTCAGCTGCCTCGTACCTGTGCAATATGGAGCGAATTTCATGCTAATAATTTGCACGTTCTGCAAAGAATACATACAATTTGCACGACGCGACGTGAGGCAGCGGATGACCTTAACTACTCTATAAAGATGTTAAAATGTAGATGTGTTGTGGCGTGGAGAGAACACTTAAAACCCGAATCAAGCTGTACTTATACTCTGTCCAACCATTTATTTAACTTTTTACAGCAGCTTCAGAACGTAACTGTTGCATTAATCGTAAAAGTAAACTTGGAAATACGTGGCCAAAAAAAAAACATATAAACTGCATAAACATAATATGTATCTACCCTATTTATAACCCATTCTAAACACTAAATTGCTTTAAATGTCTCGGTTAAATTACAATATACAATAATTCTCGCGCTCAACAAAAAAAAGTTACATTTTACCGCAACTAGTGTTGGGAACGAATGTATTCATTGCAAATTATTGAATTGCAGGTTATAGGTTGGCAATGTGTAAAATCGATTGCAACTTCATCAGAAGTCGATTGTTGTTTGTAATCGATTAGGTTACGCATTAGAACATAACTATTTGATGAAAAATTCAGCTGTCAAAAGTTAAATAAATGGATGGTCAGAGTATAGTCAGACAGTCACTTTGCTAACTGAAAAAGTCGGATACCGTATACACTTTTTTTCGTGCGGAAATCCCTTCGGATACCCCCCGCCGGCCAGCGGGGGCGGTTATGTCGGGCTTGAACCGACTTAAACCGCACGCCGTCTCGGGTCTTAAAACGCCGTCTCGGGTCTTAACACGCCGGGGTGTAAGGTTGCCCATAGAGCATATCCCTCGCACCCCGACTTACCCTGGGCCATCTCCGGTTTCGAGATGGCCCCCATAAATATCATTTTTGGTCGAAAGGGGATTGGTTGGAGCAGTGATTTAGGTGCTCGCCTCGTTAAACGTCATTATATAAGGCGGCTAGGACTCAACCCACGTAGGATAAAGACTTAAGTTATAATGTACCGGAGTTGACTTTCAAAACAATGCAAAAAGATTTTTTTACGTCGATTCATAAACGACGGAAATATTGCTACTACTAACTAAAGTCGGTTAACTAAAGAAGAATGAAGATTAAAAGTGATGCATGCCTAAAAAGCCTTGCCCAGAAATGTTAGCCACATGCAGCATTCAAATTGTGCAATGTGAAGTACAAATTTAACTTTGTTTCGAGATTTGCAGCTTGTAATTTGGAATTGTATGTTTCAAGCAATGACTACTATGCATACTAGATAAGACTTAGGAAAAAATTGTGTCACGGTTCCTGGGAGAAGCGGGGACGAATTTTGTATTTCGAATTTGGAATGGGACGCAGAAACTAGATAAATGAGTTACAGTTGAAAATCTAAGAAGCGTATTTTGACAGCTGTCGTTTAGTGTTGGGGTCTACAAAATCGATTGTGAGAATAACCGATAGTAGCAGATTTGCCTCTGTCAAACCCCGCCGACGCCTTAAGGAGCCGCCGGATGCGCGCCGCTCCCAACCTTATTTTCATAACATTTACGTATAAAATTGCGTGTATACGAATGGATTTGGAATGAGTTGAGTTATAGCCATAGGAACACTCGTAAAGTAGGGACAAGATAATAGGTCACTTTTGACATTTCATCAAAATTCAACAACGTAACCTTGTAACGGCGGGCATAAAATAAGAACTGCACAATTGCTTAACTTTTTTCAATTACGTTTACATATTTATTGTAATAATGACCGATACGAGTAATTTTACGATTTGCTTTCACTAATAAACCATTCTAAACATAATAAACAATTTCTGATCTAAAGAACTGAACGTCGTTACAATGTTGCGTCAGTCAACCCTTTTTCTTTTTAAACACTAGGGATGTTACTCTAAAAATCGAAAGCTGATAGGACTGTAAGTTGAATCGAATGCAATGATTACTTGTGAAGAAAAATCACCATAAATTTATAACCACGTTGTGATTATAATAAAACCTAATTATACATATTTATTATTCTTTTAACTAACTATAAAAATACAAAAAATAACTAAATAGAAAGGTCATTGATGTTGGGTGCAATTTAGGTGGATGTTGCTGGCAACACCACTGCCTGTCGATGACGCATGTCATGTCGCCATAACATGATGATGACGCAGTCTTTTGTTGTTGTGCGAAGTGACTGTGCGTTTTTGGTGTGCTCTCTGTTATTTTCTTCTGATCCGGCTTTTTCATAGAACTGATCTTACTGACTACGTTTACCTGGCTATAAATTGGACTCCGATTGCTTAACGATTATTAAACAAGAAAAACATTACAGTCTTACTATGTCGAAACGGGGGAAAACTCTAAACAGTCAATCTCGCGAACTAGTGCTGAAATTGTACAATTATTTTGGACGTGAATCAGTTAACGATGGGCCTCTTTTACCATTGAAACCACTGAGAGAACGCGTTGCCGAAGCATTGGGAATAGGGAAGAAGACAGTAACTCAAATTCTGAAAGAGAAATACGGACCATCAGGCTCAGAAGATAATACTTTACGTACACCGAAAAAACGAAAGAGGGAGAAGAAAATTGTTGACGTTGATAATTTTGATGCTGCTGCAATTCGCAACCACATTTATGGATATTACTCGAGAAAAGAATATCCTACACGGGAAAAGCTATTGAGTTCGTTAAAAGGCGCAGGCTTATTTTTTGGAGGCAAATCGTCTCTATCAAAGGTTTTAAAATCGATTGGCTTTAGATTTAAAAAATCCGATAAGCGGAAAATCCTGCTAGAACGCTACGACATTATTTTGAAGAGAATAACATTCTTACGTCAGGTAAATAAAATTACGGATTGGGACAATGTCGTGTTTATTGACGAAACATGGTTGAATGCGAACCATACGGTTGCGCGGACATGGACCGATGATACAGCGGCCTCCACCTCAAAAGTTCCATCGGGAAAAGGAGCCCGACTTATTATATGTCACGCGGGATCAGCTTCTCAAGGTTTTATTCCAGACTGCCTCCTCGCATTCGCCTCTAAAACTACAACAGATTACCATGTGGAAATGAACTTTGATGTTTTTAAAAAGTGGTTTGAGAAGCTGCTAGTCAGCTTAGAAAACCCATCGAAAATTATAATGGACAATGCTCCGTATCATTCTGTACAAGTTGATAAACCACCAACTCAAGCAAATAAAAAGCAAGAAATTGTCTCGTGGCTGGTAAGAAATGGTGTGGAGGCAAGTCCAACTTTATTAAAAGTTGAGTTGTTAAATCTGTTAAAAGCAACTAAGCCGTCCAAGCTCCGCTATGTAATCGATGAACTAGCCCTAGAGCATGGACACGAAGTTATTCGATTGCCTCCCTACCATTGCCAGTATAACGACATCGAGCTTATTTGGGCACAAATAAAGGGTCATGCAGCGCGGAACAATACTGAACCACCCTTCAGTACTGCTAAAATGATGACTCTGCTACAAACTGCATGTGCAGAAGTCACTACAGAAGACTGGCGAAAAGTCGTGGAGAAGACAAAGAAAATAATTTTACAAGATTTTGAACGAGATGTGAGAATAGACAATATTATTGAAAATGAATTAATAATATCTCTGAGTGCTGACAGCAGTGATGAAGATAGCAGTTCCGATAGTTCAAGTGAATAAAAGCAATTTTTTTGTTAAATTACGTAGGTACTTGTCTTATTTTGCTCCTTTAATTTATGAAAGAAAAAATAATAATGGGACAGGGATTCGCATGATCATTTTTAAAATTCACATATGTTTCAAGTCTGTATCGATTCATTCGATTCATTCATTTAATCGATGTTTTTAAGCTGGTCACCTCACTATGAATATAAAACTGACATCTGTCAAAAGTGACCTATTATCTTGTCCCTACTTTAGTTTAGCAACTCCCTTGCTAAGTTACGATTTGTCTAATGAAGCGATTAATCTTTACCACCGTAACGATTGAAAATAGTAAAACGTAACCTTTTTAGGACGTCTCATAGAAGTAAAGAAACCCGTCATATTTTAAATTAACTGTCGAAATTTTAACTGAAATATGTCGCATTACATTCACTCAATATTATACATTATAATTCATTTAAAAATTGTTTAACTAATTACTTCTAGTTTTAGAATTGTTTTATTTTCGTTCGAATCATGCAAGGTTCTGTGCCTATCTTCTGTCAAACCCATATGTCAAAATGCACTTTTTAGAATATTTCGACTGTAATTAATTTTGACACCTATCTGTATAGGGAAGCACGCCTTTTTATAATGTCATCTGTCTCGCAGCAACCAAAAGTGCCGCGATCTTACTGGTCAAGTAGTGGTTTTAATCAATACCAATTTTTAGTTACGCACAGCCAGTCTAGTAGTATAGATAAAAGCCATTGGTTTCAAGATAAAAATGTTAAACATTTATCGCAATTGCAAGGAGCAAATCAAAACTCACCTTCTGTAGTCGATGAAATTTGATCTGAATCACTGAGTTTTCTCATTTTAGCCAACACTTGCCTATTATTGTTGACAGTACTCTCTAGTTCAACAAATTTCCTTTTTATCGAAAAGTTTCTTTCTATACTGGAATCCATACAATAATCTATTGTCGGAGTGTCACTTTCAATCACACTGCCAAGTATAATCTCCATAACTTCTTGCCTAGATGTTTTATTGACCATCTCTTCCAATTTAGCATCATAATCACTTGAGAGCTCGAAAGAGCATTCGGATTTAACAGGACTAAATACTGGAGATGGAGATTTAGAATGATAAGGTGTAGGTAATTTTGATTCATAATTACTCTCTAAAGGTAGTGTGATTTCTGAAGCAAGATTGACATTTTTCACTACGTTTTTCGCAGTTTTCGGCAGTTTTAAGTGCCCATTTTTATAATAATTCACTATTTCGTATTTGCCGAACGTTGAAAACACCTCTTTTAGGATATTCTCTTCATAAGTATCGCAGTTTAGTAGATAGACTTTGTTTGAGGATGTTTTCTCGGTGAATGTTTTTAAGAAATTACTGTACTGGTGTCTTTTGAGTTCAGCTTCATGTTTTTCGTCTTCGGCGAAGTATTTGAGAGATTTATCTTCGGTATTTTGACTGCATGCTTCTGTTTCATTACATGTTTCAGTAATATGTTCAACTTTTGGTTCTATTTCATTATCTTCGAGTATTGTGCCAGAATCATCAGTACTTATAGGATCTTCATTGACAACTGGTTCATCGGTTTCTGACAATTCCTCAGTAATTATAGTAACTTCAAAATAATCTGTCCTCGTCTTATTCTCTTCATCAACCAAATTTTCTGGTACTGCGTCTTTTTTCTTTTCAGATGCTTTGCTTATTTCTGATATTTCCTCCATCAATTGAGAAAATGGTTTATTTTCGTTATAAGTTTTATGTCTTTCTAGACTAGGTTTTCGTTCATCATCCTCTTTAATAACTGTATTGTCAATTGGTGGCTCGATAACTTCATCACTTATTTCGCTTTTATTGACGGTTACCTCCTGATTTTCTTCTTTCTCTTTGATAGTATCAGAATCAATAGGTACTAGATCAGATTTTACTTGAGCTACAGAATATCCTTGGGTTTCAATATTTTTAACTTCGTTTGCATGATTGATGCAGGCGAATTCAAGTTCAGGGCCAGGAATGCTGGAATAAACTTGGCTCAAACTAGGCCTCACATTTGCTTGAAATTCAAGAAGTAAAGCAGCTTCTTGATTCATTCTTTTTTGTTCCTCATCGAGAAACTTTCTCATTCTCATCATGCGTTTAGCTTCTTTCAAATTTGCGGCAAATTTAGGCTTTTTTAACGTTATATCTGGGACAAAGGGTAGCCTTGGAGGACTGGCTATGGGAACTTCTAAATGATTTTCCACTCTTATAGGTCTTTGAGTACCTTTAATATCAGTAGTTTTATTCACAACTTGTTCTTTATCACATGGGCTCGCTGAGTCACTAGTTGAAGCATTATCAGATTTTGAACTTGACTCTTTACTTTCCTTTTTATTTTCGGTAGTTTTAGAACTAGAATGGTTTTGAGAACCTTTAGAGGAAGAACTGCCATCATTGGAATCTCGATCAGTAGAGCGCCTATTATGGTTACCCCTACCGGACAAACTGTAATGATCATCAGTCTCTTTTTTATCTTTCTTTTTATCTTTCTCATCATGTTTACTCTTGCTACTACTGCTTTTTCTATCTTTGTCTTTGTCTGAGCGATGGGAGCTCGGTTTGGAATCTCTTTTATCTTTAGAACCTTTATCAGAACTTCTTTCTGATCTCTCTTTATGACTGGAAGAGCTACGTTTATCATCTGAAGATCTTTTGTCATTTTTATCACTTGAATGTTTCTGGCTTGAACTAGACCCACGGTGTGATTTAGCATCTCTGTGGCTTGAGCTTTTGTGGCTGGAACTCCTGTGTTTGGACGAGTCTCTGCTGTCTTTTTTTTCACTTCTATCTTTGGATTTCTCCCCATCTCTATGAGTGTTCTTTGATTTACCATGGTCATCTTTAGGTTTTTTGTCGTGTCGGCTACTATCTCTAGAACTAGATTGCTTAGAGTCCGATCTTTTATCTTTGCTACTAGAATGTCGATGAGAATCTCTGGATTTGTGGGAGCTTTTTTGACTACTATTGCTTTTCCTTTCTTCGCTTTTTTTATCTTTTTTAATATCTTCAGGAGTTTGATTACTTTGTTCATTTACCTTCTCTATGTTATTAGTTTTACTATTAATATCGCTTTCGTAGTCAATATGCAGGTTATTACTATTTGAGCTGTCATCGTAAAGAGGGGTGTTAAATGTATTTATATTGACTTGGTTATTGAACTGATATGATACATTTACTATTTCATGATTATCTTTTTTCTCTGTCTTTTCTGGCGTAATATTTTCTGGAGATTTTGCATCTATAGTGAATCTAAATGTACTCGGTTCTTTTTTATCATTGCTTTTGCTATCAGAATCATTTTCAAATCCTTGTTGAGCATCACATGAGTTTTCATTGTTGTAATTTCTAATTGGAGTCAGAGGAGACATGTTTCTCCTCAATGATGAGCCGCTACTTGAATCATCATCACTAGCAAGTTGTACAGGTTTAAAATACGAATCTTTATTTTCTTTAGGAAAATTGGGCAGTGGAATCTCATCTGGGTGAGGCACTTCAGTTACAGATTGTTCAATTTTGTCTAGCTCAAACTTCGGCGGACTGTTTTCTGGTGCTGGGATATTCTCTAATTTTATTTCATCATGAGACATATGCTTGTTTTTTTCTTCACTGGATTCAGAATCAATTGTCAAAGTAGTAATAGTTGGTAACTGCAATTCGTCCTTTATTTTTTGAGTTTCATCTTCTTTCTTCTCAAAGAATTTTTCTTCTTCTTTCACATATTTTACCTCTGCTACATCCATCTTAATATCTTCTGCATTATCTTCATCCATGGCTTCCGCTTTATCATCATTGCTTTTAACAGAACCAGGGCTGACGGCTTCAAGGTCAGTTGGTAACAAATCATCTGAGCCAACCTTGCCATTAGATGTTTCAGCTGTATTTATAGATTTTTTTCGCGATATGCCCAAGTAGTTATACACAAGATCTTCTACTTGTGGTATGAAAACGGATGCGACTTTTGGATTGACTACTTGATCGACGATACGTTCGACACCCTGCTCCAAATAGTTACCGCTGGAAAACATCATAAAATCAATAAATGCTCATCAGTATAAAAAACTTATTATACACTTATTATAAACTTATGGGTTACATCTGAGAATGAAATTAAAAATAGTAGCTAGTCTAATTTAACCCAGTATACATTTTGATATAGTGCTGATAGATCAATTAGACCCAATGATTGTTGATCTCGTAAAAGTCGAAAACGATGAACAAATAAAATATTGGAGTTGGCTCGCAAGGTGGAATTAATTAAATGACTATTATTTCAATTGTGGTATCGGTTCATAGGCTGATAGCCAAGAACCACAACTAGCTGGCATCTCAGGAGGCTCGCGTTAGGCTCCTGGGTATTGTAAGTCAACTTTTGCCAATACGTCACCACCCTCCACGACACGGCAAATAGTCTCTGGAGGTTTAACACCCAGTAGGGTGGTTCCTTTACCTCATGCCATAGGAACACTTGTTTTGTCTATATAGGGCCCCGCCAAGATCTTCAGGGCCCAAGCCAACCTAACCTACGAGCCGGTACAAGTGTTGATTGACGGATGAGCCTCTGACGTAGGCTTTTTTCTAGGTTGGGGGGTTCGACGGCAATCGCTTCCGTAAAAGTCAAGGTAAGCCATGTCATGAGGAGGAAGCGTAAGAGAGCTTTGGATGCAACCAGGATGACCGCTGGGATGATGAAGGTGAAAATTTTGTTCCTTGCCGCCAATCTAATAGTATGTATAAGTTGTCACAAAATTAGGTCTCTGAATTTGGTGAGATGACTTGGTATCGACAAAATATGTATTTGAAACAAAAAAATATCGGGTAAAATAAAAAAATAGATATAAAAAATAAAAATATATATAAAAAAAAAATTAAAAAAAAAACACCACCAGCGACCAGCGTCACGTGACGCGACGAGCCCGTGACGCACGTGGTAGGCGTGCAGTCCTTCTCCTCGCAGTATTCTCCAAGCGGATGTGTAGGAAATACCTAAATCGCGACCAGCGTCACGTGTGCTCGTCGCGTTACGTGACGCTGGTCGCTGGTGGTGTTTTTTTTTTCATTTTTATTTTATATTTTTATTTTATTTTTATTATTTTTTTTATTTTACCCGATATTTTTTTTTTGTTTCAAATACATATTTTGTCGATACCAAGTCATCTCACCAAATTCAGAGACCTAATTTTGTGACACCTTATATAGGAGTCATTGCGTGATACCGTTTAAGAAACATGACTCACTCTAATATGTGTTTCCGAAGCTTCTCACGGAGTTGGTTTTTGTTGAGGTCAGGCTTCCAGCACTGACGAGAGAGGAATGATGACACAGAATTTTCCACACGCTGTCGGAGGTTCTGATATGCAGGGCGAGTGTCCACATCTGCGATGCAATCTTTACGGAACTATAAAACGTAGAAAATATTACTTAGTACCACTTAACTGTCACACAAGTAGGGTGTATGGAGTCCTACCAAGGTGTTCAGTGCCCAAGCCAACGTCACTTGCATGCTGGTAAACCTGTTCATTCACAGACGAGAGTCTAGCGCAGAATAGGCAGTAGTTGCTTCCGTAATAGCTAAGATAAATAATAAATATTGTACGACAAAGTACACAACGCCATCTAGACCCAAGCTAAGCAGAGCTTGTCATATGGGTTCTAGAATCTAGAAATACTTTTTTTTTTGTAAATAAATACATATTATACATAGAAACATCCAGACCAATGCAAATATACATATTTACACTGAGCGGGAATCGAACCCGCGACCTTTGGTCAATTGACCAATAATGCAGAAATAGCAGACTGAGAACCAGGATTGGTAGTTCGATGCTGGTAGCTGTCACTGTAGTGCATCTGTAGCTAATATCACCTATTGAAAATTCTTGAGTAATTGTGATTTACGGCTAATATAGTTACTTAATATATTTGTTCCAACATAAAACTTGCATACAACATACATAACACACACACACACATATACATTTTTTTCTACATAATTTCCTTGCCATCTAGTCATGATACACATCTAATAGCTTAATGATAATATGGTATTAAATAGCGGACCATGATTTTGGGTTTAAAGACGCTGTGTGCTGAAATACAGGTGACAAACCTAGCTCAGCAGCAGATGTATAACTATGTACAAAACCTAAATATCTTTGTATTTGTAATGTATATAAATTATTATTATTAATTATTATTAATTAATTATTATTATTATTTATTATTATTATTTCCTTTATTTAACTTTAAATACTTATCTATTATATTTTTAAATACATTCTATATATATAAAAAAAAACAAATATATTTAAAAATATAAAAAACAGTGCTCCACCGGTATCGGGTACAGGGACCAAGCTACCGGTGGTTAGGGCTCCAGAGAAAGGAACTTCCTCACGATGCGCGCCGTATCAAGAAGCACAGCCTTCTGCATCTGGCCCTTGACCCAACCGTCTAACCCGAGCCTCTTCAGGTGTTGGTCGAGGCTCTTTGCTATTAAACCGTTCACTGACACAACTATCGGCACAATGATTGCTGAGTCAACACTCCACATGTCGACAATCTCGTGGGCCAAGTATTTAACTTGTTTATCCTTCTCAGCTTTCACGAGATTCTCGTCATGAGGAATGGTAACATCAGCAATCAAAGCTCGGCGTTCGGATCGGTCTATCACCACAATGTCAGGCTTGTTGGCTACAACAGTCCTATCAGTGATGATAGATCGATCCCAGTACAATGTGATATGACTATTTTCTAGAACCGGCTCAGGAACATACCTATAGTACGGCACTTCAACTTCCACAAGGTTGTATTTCAGAGCAAGTCGCTGGTGGATTATCCTGGCTACTTGATTATGTCTGTGCAAGTACTCGCCGTTAGCAAGACGAGAACAGCCGGAAGTAATATGCCTGAGGGATTCACCAGGCTGGTGACATGCTCGACAGATGTCAATTGTGCCATCCCTCATTATATACTTCCGGTAGTTATTCGTCTTGATAACTTCGTCCGCAATCGCACAGACAAAACCTTCAGTTTCCCCAAAAAGGTCACCGAAAAGTAGCCAGGACACGGATGCCAGTAGGTCTACTTCGGGCCTGTGGAGGGCCCGATAGAATCTACCGTGTAGCTCCTTACTCTGCCATACCTCCCTTCGGCTGTCAGTGCCGACTACTATAGGTCTGCGCCAGTTCTCCTTAGCCAAACCGAGCGGGGTGAGCCCGGTATCTACGTTGACTACATCACGGTGCATATCCACGTTCGACTTAAGAAAATAATCTCTGAGATTGCACACCTCGCGATTATGAAGGGTCTTTGCATTTAAAAATCCCCGACCCCCACATTTCCGCGGGATGTACAATCTCATGACTGACGACCGCGGATGATGCATTCGAAATGCAGTCAACTGAGTCCGGACTTTCCTATCAATGGTATCGAGTTCAGTCTGAGTCCACTTGAGTATGCCAAAGGAGTACATCAAGAGTGGCATGACCCAACTATTACAGGCACGAACCTTGTTACCACCTGACAAAAGACTGTTAAGTACCTTTTTCAGGCGGCCAAAGAAACGTTCCTGTAGCATTTGTTTCATCCCAGTCTCATTGATGCATAACGCCTGTGACATACCCAAGTATTTATAGGTCTCAGTTACGAGGAGCGATCTCAGGTTAGTGGAATCAGAGAGCTGTATACCCTGCGACTCCACCACCCGCCCTCGCTTTACATGAATGACTGCGCATTTTTCCACACCAAACCCCATTTTAATAGAATTACTGAAATTTTCGGTAATCTTCAGTAAAGCTATTAATTGAGGATTAGTGTGAGCAAACAACTTCAAATCGTCCATGTAAAGCAGGTGGGATACCATCTGACCCTCTCTTCGTAACCTATAACCTAACCCTGAATTCACTAGTAAAGTACTAAGTGGGTTCAGGGCTAAGCAGAACCATAGGGGACTCAGACTGTCCCCTTGAAAAATACCCCGCTCTATTGTTATCGGCTCGCCATCACCCAAAGCCCGACGACACCCTGGATAGAAAAGAACAGTCCTCCATTGCCCCATACATGTCCTTAAGAAGGTACATAGAGTTGCATTCACTTTATACAACTCCAGCACCCTCAAAAGCCATGTATGTGGCACGGAATCGAACGCTTTCTTGTAATCTATCCAGTATGCTGCCAGATCCTTAGTACGACGGCGAGCTTGTTGGCTAATTATTAATTATTATAATAATTATTATTATTATTATATGATTGTTGTGTCCTGTTTTATTTCTAATATGATTGTTGTGTCCTGTTTTATTTCTGAGTCAAGCAAAGGTTCCCTCTTTTCTGACAACCTCGTCAGAAAAGAGGGAAACCTATAATAATGCGAACCAAACTTTACATGTAAATTCTGACATTTGAAGAATCCCTGTTTCGTTCGTGTTCCTGTTCGTTCTGAGAATTTATTGCATAGTCTGACCACTGTCGCTCGCAATTAACTTTAAAAAACTACCATCAACATACTTCAGCAGAATACATAATATTCTCTGTATAAGGGATCAAATTGTTATTTCATCTCATAAATTTTAAATGGTTTTATTGCTCAACTAATTATAAATAAATGTAAAGAAAACTAAACCTAAAAGATAGAAAAATATTTACATACATGCGTCACAGAATTCCTCCGCATCATCACCAACTGGTAATGTTCCCAGAAGACTTGTCTCGTTGAATGGCAATGCTAATTTTTTGTGCATAAGGTAAAGTCTTGCCTTCTGGTCACGTGTAGCGTCGATCAGCCGCTTTGCCAAATTTTTGTAAACAAAACGGGCACTTGGACCCCATGACCCCAACGTCTCAACCGCAAACGGTTCAAAAACATAATCCCCTACTAGGTTGGAGTATTTACGCCGTTTGAGGCTTTCCGCAGATGCAGCAGCAGCGCTGGCACAACCCGCTGTGCTTGAAAGGTGTGAAGACGCAAGGGTGTCGACGTACGTTGCGTCCGTCCCATACTAAAGGCCTACCCATCTTCCAAGGAATAACAACATACCATCCTGTCTCTTGCCATCGTCGCGTACCCGCCCATTAGGTTCACGAACGGCTGGCACGCCAGCGGTGATAAGAGCTCGGCGGATCATGTCGTTGATGCTAGCGTGTCGCGATAAACGGCCTGCGCTTCTGCTGCATGAAAGGCCATGGTGCCCAAGACTGTCGACAGCTTCACCACAGTAACAATGATGCGGCAAAACACACGGCGCTCCCAGACGGAGGCAAGTGGAAAGGCGGAAAGTGGTATCGTCCAACATGGTACCTACGTTGGGCGATAGAAGTGCCTGGATCAGGAGCCCTGACTCATTTCCCCACTGCCAACAAGCGCGCACGCTCTGAAACATTGGAAGATGTATTTATTCAAGTTGCAGAGCGGCGCATCCCATTGTCTCTGGGAGAAAAGGTTAGCAGGCAATTCAGTATTGGGACAAGCCATTTTCCAAGCATATATGGCATCGGTCTTGCACGACACTTCAGAGTCAACCTGTGTGTTTAATAGAATTTTCCTGGTTAACTCCTCAGTGCCATGAACCGACGACAAAAATGCTGATAGGCTAACATCGGCCCAAGCGAACCGGTGAAGATACTAGGAGCCAGGCTCGGTCATTCAAGGCCACACTTAAAATTTTGCTAAGGGTATTATGGATAATGTTGTCAAATTTTGCCAAGTGTCAAGTCAAATCAATTGCCAAAACTGGGATGATTGAAGTGCATGAGTAAGTTTAGGGACAGAAAGACAAAACCGAAGTATGGTGGAAGCCGAATGAACACTTATTTTTTGTAACTGAACTGTTATTTTCAAAATTTTGAATTTTTTCTTCTATAAATGAATGATATCCATCTTCGAAGACCAGGGACCCAAGGAGGCATAGTGAAGCTTTTTCTAATATTTTAATGTTGGGAGCCAAATAATTAAATTTTTCTATAGTCGAGAGTCTCTGTTTTGTCACTGATAAAAATTTCACATTTGTCAGAGTTAAGTTCTAAGCCAATGGATTTAAATTTATTTTTGATAAGTTCTAGGTCTTGTAGAACTGCTTGTACGCTGTCCCCCTAGGGTCCCGTCGTCTAGATACCATATATTGAATTTTGAATTTATGTGTTGAATTATAGGGTGTATCGCTAGACTAAAAATGACTGATCCCAATGGGTCACCTTGCTGACATCTAACTGCCGATTCTAAAAGATGATCCTTGTAAACTAATTTTGTCGGTTATCTTTAACACAAAGAAATTTATAGATGTGAGGGGTTTCTAATTTTGCTTAGGTCAGCAAGGTTTACTGAATTGAAGGCATTCATCAAGTCAACTTTCAAAATGACCTCACCTTCACTGCTGCCAAGGCACGTCGAAAGTGCATGTATGGCAGCCTCACAGCCCCCTTTTGAACCAAAACCAAGGTGCAGGGGCTGAAATTTTGCTGCAAGCTCGGTACTATAATACTTGCAGCAAATTTTTTCTGCCAAACGTCGTAATGGAACAGAATTTTTCAATGCACTTAATGTTTGCCAAAAGGGAATTTGGGAGGTATTGGGTGAGACTTGGCCTGTAGTGGGTACAGGGATTATGGGACTTGGAAGTATATTTTGATATTTGTGGATCTTACCAATATGTACTTTTAAGCCCTGCTCACCTTTGAAATAGCGGGCCTGGGAACATAATGGGCAATGCACGAAACCACTTGATAAGGATGCAGGTTGACCTGAACAGCTTTCCACATTGTCACTGCCGTTACAGTATTGAGACATATAGATTTCGCACTTACACTATTCCATAATACACTATTTATAATGAAAACTGAATAGAAAAGGTAAAAGTTCAATATTGACATTTTGTGTTTATTTCAGCTCAAATTGTCATTAGTTTTGAAACACTATATTGATGAGTTTATTACTGCTTGCAAACTCATCAACATTTGGATTTATTATCATCGAAGTAAGATTTGGATTAAGTTATAATTGGAATAAGATATAAGTTTATTTAAGCAAGCAACACCATCTAGGACAAAAATTTTGCATATTCTTTTTATTTGTTTTAACTTGCATCACTTTTTGGCACTAAATTGTAGTGCTGACCAAGAGGGGTGGACCAAGTGTGACCAAGCAGAATCCAATTATTTCAATGAAATTTAGAAGCAATTAGTATGCTAATTTTGAATTATGTTAAAAAAAGTGGTTTATTTTTTGACAAGAATTCCACTAAGGTAGGTAGGTACTTTTGAGGGTTATCATTTAAAAAGTTTGCATGGAAGTCCTAAAGTAAGATATTTAAGGGTCATGAAACTGGCACTGGCAATATGAAGACCATACTACAGCAAATCTTAGGGAATCTTTTAAATTCGCAATCCCATACCCCATGAAACTGATAACATCTAGGAGAACACAAAGATTAAATATTATTAGTTACAAGTGTTTATTTTTTAACTTCAGGTTAAGATGGAGAATATCTGTTTTATATTATCCTTTTAAACAATCTCTTAATTATTATTGTAGTATAAATCTACTGGTACCTATATAGTAGTAGTATCTCTCTATTGTACACCAAGGATAAGATAAAAATAAATACAAATATTACATTATGGTATATACAATTGGCGGCCTTATCGCACTGTGGCAAGCTCAGAACATTAATATTATGAATGAAGTAAAAATATTTTGTTTAGTTAAATCCTATATAAGTTTGGATCTTTTACCTTGCATGATATTGCAATGTCATATAATAATTTTATTATTCTTGTAAAAAGTTTCTTTATGACAATCTCACATGTAATAAGTCACATTGAATTATTACAATCGTAAATTATCAATTACAACAAGCTGAAGACAATTATTAAGTAGTTGACAGTAAAAATTCATTCATATTGATCTCTCCTAAAGACATCACAAAGTATTCTGAAACTATTGTAATGTTACAATTATCTGTAGAAGGTAAGTATGTGCCATAAACAGGGATCTTAAATTTAATGTACGTGTGGACTTTCAAACAGTCAGGAAAAAGCTTGAATGCTAAATGCACTGCTTAAAGTTAGAATGTGATCAATGGGACATACAAGGTCAGACTTCACAGTAAAATGGCGTCTCAGAAGCCCTCGGACCCATCAGACTCTACCTTAGGATATCATGAAGATTATTTGCTTACCTGATCGAATATTCCTTTAGATTTCAGCTCGTATACTAATTGATCAACGAGACGCGGATCGCCCGGCATGTATTGCAAATGCGCCATATTTAAGGCATTTATTGAATAAGATATTAACGAAGTTGATAATATATCTACTTAAAGAAGGACTAGGCCTGATATACTATTAGGAATTCAAATAAAAATATTTAAAACACAGAAAAAGAAATACGACAAACACAGTCAATATTTTAGGGACGTTGTGACAGTTTTCGATAACTCTTATTTATTATCGATAAATCTATTACTTAATAATATGACAGATAATATATTTTGTTAGTTTTTTTCACATAGGTATACCCGAGGCGGCGTGCGGTTTTAGTCGGTTCAAGCCCGACATAACCGCTCCCGCTGGCCGGCGGGGGGTATCCGCAGGGATTTCCGCCCCAAAAATAGAGAGGTATTTTTGTAGTTTCCATCTCGAAACCGGAGATGGCCCAGGGTCAGTCGGGGTGCGAGGGATATGCTCTATGGGCAACCTTACACCCCGGCGTCTGTAGACCCGAGACGGTGTGCGGTTTTAGTCGGTTCAAGCCCGACATAACCGCCCCCGCTGGCCGGCGGCGGGGGGTATCCGAGGGGATTTCCACACGAAAAAAAGAAAGGTATCTTTGTAGTATGCATTTTGCACTTATATATATTAATTAATCACCAATAATAGAATCAACGTTATTATAACATTACCAACTAATTAATACTATATTCACAAATAATCTCAATCATTTGTAATTTTTTTTTAAAGTACAATGTACAAATTATACATTATTGATAGCGATTACCAATGAACGATGATGATGGAAGATAATACTGGATGATGATCAAGAATGTATCGTTTAAAAACCCTTTGGCTATTCCTATTAGTTACTTTCAAAAAGTTATTGCAAGTTCAAGAAAGTCCGATTGAAAGTGCTCGCTATAATATATAAATGTATAAAATAAAATATAAATAGACTTAATAAACCATTGAACTTTGAACAATTATACATGTACATCAGTACATCCCTAATTCCCTACTCAATAGGCGTGGAAAAAAATAATATAAACACTACATATGTACGCTACACAACAAAAATTAAATGATGTATTGACCCAACAGTCACACACCTTTGCAGCATACATAAAAAATATTTTTGCCTAAATGAAGCAAAACTTGATATTTGGTCAATATTTTATTTAATGGTATGTTTAGGTATGTACCTATCTTAAATTTAGGTCGCGTTGTCAAGGAAAGAAACGTTAGTATATTAATTTCATTTTTGGCCACTAGGTGCGTGGTGGTGTTGCTATATGAGCAATTTGAGCGTTGTTGTCATTGTTGTCATATTTGATTTGAAAAGTGTTTTTGTCTTGTGTTAAAGTTGTATTAAAAAGTGGATAAATCATGAGATCTTTTCCAGCACTCAATGAAGAACATAATAGAATATGTGTAGGTATAATTCGAAGAGAAAAACAGGAACAACTAGCTGCAGGTAAACGATGAGCTCTTTAAAAACTCCTACATAAACAGTACGTTAGATATTAACCGGATAAAACAAGTATTTTCAAAAGAGGTTTTCTTGAAATAGTCGGGTATTCGGAAAATCAGCTGTTAAAGTGTTTATTATTTAACCTAAAAATTATCACCTTTTATTCTTTCTTATAAATCTAAGACTTAATAGTGAGCTTTAAGATAAGCTATACAACTGGTTGATGGAAATTTCATTACCCAAAGATAGTATGTCATTGACGGAGAACCATACATTCCTGTAATAAAAAAACAGGAATTGATCGCTAGTAAACAATTGCAACAAAGCCTGTAAAATGAACAAGTTAACATCTTATACCATCAAAGAAATACACAGAGCATATCGCGATAAAATCTTGACGCCCACAAGTTTCATAGACTTATCCTTACAAAAAGCGAAACAAACCAACGAATTAAACGCTTTTGTCACTTTAACAGAAGATGAAGCAGAAAACCATGGGATTGAAAGTGAAAAGAGGTTCTATATTGATAAGAATATAAAAACTTTAGATGGCATTTCTATTGGAATAAAAGACAATTTTTGTACAGGCAGTATTGCAACAACTTGTGCTTCAGAGATGCTTAAAAACTTCGTACCAACATATGATGCAACAGTGTATTCAAGACTAAGAGCAGCAGGTGCCTGTTTGATTGGCAAATGTAATTTAGATGAGTTTGCGATGGGTGCTGGCACCATTGATTCAATTTTTGGACCCACACGCAACCCATGGGGTTATGGAAAGGATAAATGGAGGATTGCAGGTGGAAGTTCTGGTGGTAGTGCTGTTGCCGTCTCATCAGGTGCTTGTGTAGTTGCCATTGGATCAGATACTGGGGGTTCTACCAGAAATCCTGCAGCTTTATGTGGCATTGTTGGATTAAAACCCACATACGGTCTTGTGTCCCGTTATGGTTTAATACCATTAGTAAATTCCATGGATGTTCCTGGTATCTTAGCAAGAACTGTTGAAGATGCTATATTGGTGTTAAATGCGGTGGCTGGGCCTGATATTCTTGATTCTACAACATTAAAAGAAGATTTTGATCCGATAGAATTAGTAGATATTGATCTAAGTAAAGTTAAAATAGGTATTCCTAAAGAATATCATTGTCAAGGAATGAGTAAAGAAGTCATAGAAACCTGGAGCTACGTGATAGATATACTAGAAAAGGAAAAAGCTATAGTAAAGTCTGTTTCATTGCCTCATACATCAGTTTCTATAGCTGTTTATTCAATACTAAATCAATGTGAAGTTGCTAGCAATATGGCTAGATATGACGGAATAGAGTTTGGTATAAGAACAAATGAAACCTCTTCTACGGAAGAACTATATGCATCTACCAGGCTAAAAGGCTTCAATGATGTTGTCCGTTCAAGAATTTTAGCTGGAAATTATTTCTTATTATCAAGAAACTATAAGAATTACTTCATTAAGGCTTTGCAGTTACGCAGACTGATATATGATGATTTTAAAAAGGTTTTTAATGGGGAAAATGCTGTTGATTTGCTTCTTACACCTACTACATTATCTGATGCACCATTTTTTGAGGACTTTTCTTCAAGAGCAAATAGAGACCAGTGTGCATTTCAAGATTATTGTACGCAACCTGCAAATATGGCTGGAATACCAGCAGTTTCAATCCCAATACATTTGTCTAAAAACGGCTTGCCCTTGTCTCTGCAATTCATGGGACCATCTCTCTCAGAAGTATTGATGATGAATGTAGCTAAAAAAATTGAAAGTATTGTAAAGTTTCCTAATTTAGAATATCCTTAAATATATTTTATTAGAACCATTACTATTTATTATTACAATTGGGGACACAGGAAGCCGGGCGGACGATCCACCCACGAAGCGTGTGGGCCACTTCATCCATTTCCCCAGCCTTGCAGAATCTTATGATCTGTTCCACCTTCAAATCCTTCAACTCCTCCGTGTTCAGTGTGTCCGATCCCAGAAGTTCCCATCTAATTAGTGAGTACATGGGACACTCAGCCAGCAGGTGGAAACCGGTCTCTTCTGTCTCCATGCACTCCGGACAATTGGGGTCAGTCTTCAACCCGAACACTGTTAGGTGTCTGTTTAGTCTACAGTGTCCTGTAATTACTTCTATGACGAGAACTTATTATTAGAACCAATAACTAACCTGTATTTATTGAGGATTTATGAATAAATTAATTTTAATTTCAAATGCACATGAAATGGTGAAGACATGATCAGTTGGTAAAAACTCACTCTCTCATAGTTATCTTTTTTTTATATATAAAAATGAATTGCTGTTCGTTAGTCTCGCTAAAACTCGAGAACGGCTGGACAGTACGAAGTCTGCCGGGTCAGCTAGTATTATATAATATTTTACGAGATGAAACAAGCAATCTAGCCTCTAGCAGCAATAGTCCACCGGACTATTGCTGCTTTCAATTCAATTGCAACTTTTCAGTTGCATTCTTTTGGTTGTAAAAAACACTGAATTATTGGTACTCTTAGTTAGCAACTGTTCGGTTAGTTAATAATTTATACAAATCATTTTTTTTTATAATTCAAATAAAACACCTACTATATATATTTACAATGTGTACATTGATTATTAATTAGTTGCCACTGTTGTCAATCAATGCAAGCGCCTCAAAAGTAGCAGATTACTTCATAAGACTGATTTGTCCTATCTATATCTTTTAAGTAGGTGTTCATTGCATATTCTTTATTTCAGCGGCCTTAACATCTGACATTCTATCACAACTTAACATAGCCATCAACGAGTTACCTCAAAAATGTCAGCAGCTTTTACGTCAAACAGCTGAAGCGCAACAAGCAATGAACATCGAACAACTCGATCCTTTAGCCATTTCTTTACACCAGAGTAGAGAAATATCAGAAAAACTAGACGAAGAATATGAAATTTTAAAACTTAAACAGAAGAATGTGGAGTTGCAAGCGAAAATCGACCGTAATAATAAGTTTTTGGATGGGCTGAGGAAAGAATTGCAGGCGTCAAAAGATTCGCTGGCGGAGCAGAATCCAAATCCTGATAATATCATGGATTACATAAGACAGTTGAAGCAGAAGGTGGCTTCGTATGAAGAAAGTTGTGAGAAAGCCAAGGTAAGGTCCATGATTACAATTATACGTATCACGCCTTTGTTTGCATTGGGCTAGGCAGAAGAATCTTTTCACTTACTACGATCTTGGCATCCTAGCCTTTCGCTTTTTCTAATTTGACAAATGCTCGCCGATAGCGGGTACTCTTGAACTGGCCGATCCTTAAAAAGTTCTTCGTCTGTGTGTGGCATGGGCACGCCTAGGTCGACCTTTACTGGGGGTTGCCACTCATTAATGGCAATTATATTTATGAGAAACCTTGGAACAGCCCGATTTGTTAAGCAGATTTCACATACCGTGGTCAAAAGCTGACCTGCCATTCTCATTCAATGTAACTATAGGCACGTGGTCTTCGTATTATACGTAGATACCTTGGAACTACCTGACGTTTCGAGCTGGTTACACTAGCTGTGTTTAGAGGCTGACCTGCCAGCAACTTGCTCGAAACACAAGGCAGTTCAAAGTATACCGTGCGTTAATTCCTTCTAATAAAAAATATGAGATGAGACATGTACGAAATAAATTATTAATTTAAATTTAATTAATTAACGCGGAACGAAGTTTGCCGGGTTAGCTAGTATGAATAAATATCATCTTTGCTTATTCCTCCAAAGATTATGTGAGGGAAATCTATTAACAATTTATTTTTATAATTCTAGGCAAAATTCACAAAACTATCAATACCTGACGCCATATTGCCGACGTCATTGCAGGCGTTAGTGACATCACTCGCAGCATTACGCGAAGAGGCCGCTGAACTTCAGTTGCGAGCTGATGACGTGGCACTCGCCAGGGAAGCACGAGAAACGTTTATTAGGCTGAGGAAATAAAAACTGGTTGGGCTATCCTGGAGCCGGTCGGGGTCTCTGGGATATCCTTTCTAGGGCACACCAGATTCCCCGGCCACACAGGCCAATGTTACGAAACGGTTTTAGTCGGTTTGAGTCAGACATGCCCACATTGCCCATCTAACCGTTAGCTCCGATTAGGTGAAGCCGGAGGGGATTCCGCAGGAAAAAAAACACACACTTTTTTTTTATATTAAGGACACGTCAATTTTGCTTCAGTCTCAGGAAAGAGGGTCACCATTACATACAAGTACCATGTTAACAATGGTGGCACTCAGCTTGACGGCCTCGTCAGAAGAGGATTGTTGTCGCAGCACCGCGTGACACCCACCGGTCCCATTAGTGCTGCGACCACAATCCCCCTGCCCGGCTATGCACTTGCTGACCCCTGAAGGCAATCAAACCGAAATTGGATTACTATGGAGGGTTTTTCGCAATCGTGCACGGTGGTACCTACCCGGCCGAATTTTGTGACAAATTTGTGACATCAAATTTCTACCACCAGTGAACTTCCTTTTCCGTTATCCTCTTTTAGTTCCCTCTTTCCGTCTTGAGGTGCCACGAATGCACAGCCCGACATAACTGCCCCCGCTAGCCGCCGGGGGATATTCGAAGGGATTTCCGTTGAAAAAAAAAAAAGGTACCATCCATTTGTTCTCACTAGTTCGATTCATTAGTTAGACCGTCGAACTACTGAGACATTTTTTTCTCATTTGTTCGATTATTAGTTAATGATTTCGTCGGAGCCCCGCTCTGCGGGGCTCCTATTTCTACGTGCATTATCACAAGTGACCTAACCCTTCTAACCTATATCTATCCGTGTCGGGGCGCGCGGTGAAAGTCCAAGTAGTTCGACGATCGAACTATTGCGAAAAAAAAATCTCACTAGTTCGACGATCGAACTAATGAATAGAACTAGTGAGAACAAGCCTTACCATCAGGTAGTGTGACTCCATCAATTTGTCCAGGTTCAGTATTTACGTTCTATGCCTGTATGGTCATTAGCAAAATGTATAAATGTCATAGTTTTATCAAACATGGTAAGTATTTGAAAAGTTCTTAGTACTTAACATCTTTGCATCAAACTCAGATGCAACCAGAAATGATATTGGTACTCATGCCCAGAATACATATTTTCGAAATTATTATTAAATTCTTTTCATAGAAAGCATTTTTTTTTACGTGCGGAAATCCCTTCGGATACGCCGCAGCCGGTCAGGTATAGACTACAGGCCCATGTTCAAAAATGGATGGGTCATATGAACCACCAGATGACGTATATAGTACGATATAAGACCATGCAATAATAAGATTCAGCACTATGCCGTCACTTGTAAGGTGTCCAACTGAGTGCTGGTGAAAATTCAAAAGTGCAGGAGTGAGTAGATTTTGTTCACATATTTTTGTACGGCATTTTTACCATCGTTAGATTTATGAAAAATAATAACAAAACGCGCAGTGCCGTAAAAAAATGGTGCACCACAAAGTAAGGATTTTTTTTTTCTGACATTTTCCAGGGTACATTTGGTCACTTTACTCTGTACGGCATCAGTTTCATGGTGTTTCAATACAGCTTTTAATCTATTATTCCGCAATCCCGTACAAAAATCGTGCGACAAAGAGAAAAATCAAGGGTTGCAACCCCCTTTTTTTCCGTGCTCCGGGGGGTGATTTGAAAAAGTACGGCTTTGGTTCCAAAACATTACCTAGCATTCAAAAGTACTATTAAAAAAAATGCCATCAAATAATTATTGTTCATTTGAATGTACATTAATAATTATCTTAATTTCATGGTATACTTGATTTATAAAGCTGTTAAATCATTTAACTCTGTACGGCAACTTTTTTTTTAACATGATATTGTAAAATACAACTGTTATATAGTATTGCCGTTCAAAAGAAACTGTTCAAAAAAAATTATAGAGAAATACAAAAACTGTAATTTTTTAAATTATTGCAAAAGTTTAAATATTCATAGATTAATAAAATATAGCAATTTTCTTCATTTTTCCCTTGTTTTAAATAGTATTAAGATAAATGAATTAGGAAAAAATGATGCCGTACATTTTAATGCAGTCCATATCTTTTAGGCTGATGAAAATGAAACAACTATTTTTTAGACAAATTCGATATATTTAAATATGATAATACAAAATAAGGTTTTTGTTTAAATTAATCAGTATCGGAATCAGCCGCTGAGTTGTTATCGGAGTCAACGTCTTCATCGACGTCCGAATTATCTTCTCTATCATTTTCTGAAACATGAATAAGTTTCTGTTAAAATTAAAGTCTTACGTACAGATTGAAGATGTAAAGATATATTTATTCACCTATGACGTCATCAATTTCTTCGCCTGATTCCTCATCCGGTTCCGTTATGTCAAGGACTTTTTGGGGGCATTCCTCGCCGTGGAACCAGTCGAAATCGTACCGACCGTCATTGAACATCCATCCATATCTTATTGGTAACAAGGTCGACGGTATTTGTTTGTAGGCATTACACCAAATCTGTGCTATAGAGAAGTACCTACCTCTTCATATGTTGTTTTAACTCCCGGAAACAATGGGGAAACGACGTTGCTTCCAATTTCATAGCTTTCTTTTTGAAAGCTTCATTACAGCTTTTCGGTGTATAAATCCTATCGAATATGATACACCTTGCTTCGTTGACAGTTTTTCTTGCTTTTACATTGTATAAAACGCATACATATTCTTGCAGAACATTGAAAGTTTGTTCCATGAGTAGTGGATCTGTAACAAACGCACTATGGCCTATTTGAATAAATGCGTCCTGGAACTTCATAGATTTCTCCAATACTTTTAATGGTCTGTTTTTACCCTTCCTATAAAATGCAGGATTGAAGTCGCATCCCGTAAAAGCATGGAATGCAGCCAACGAAGAACAGAGCTTCTCGCCCAAGTCTCTGTACACAGCACAAACGTCAATGTTTTTCACGTGATTACCGGTTCCGAGTTGTTTGTCTCTCACAACTATAGAAATAACAGTACACTCATACTAATCGAACTATGTGTGAGCGAGCGCAAACGAACACCTTACTCGGGTCAAAGCCGAGTACATCCGAATAAAATACGTTATGACCCACGACTACTTAGCACATAGTACAGTATAGGCAGGTGTAGGTATATGTCTACAAATGCTAAACGTCATAACAGAACGTCGCTCCGTAAACGATATATATGTAAATTATATTTATTTCATATTTTTATTACTTTTTTATCTATATGAACTTTCAGATTTGTACGGCATTAACTTTTTATAAATTATTGCATTAAGTACAAATAAACTATCTAAATGCCGTATAAAAAAATATCGTCATAAATTTCACTTTACATTTCGGTATATGGAATTGTCTTACATTTCGTTCTATGGATTTTTCCTTGAGTTTTTTTTCCCCTACAAACCTTTGGACCACCGAAAATGTACGGCATGTAAAAAAATATTATCTATGCATAAAATACTTTCAAAATAAATTAATTTTATGTTGTTTCAAATCACCCCCCGGAGCACGGAAAGAAAGAGGGTTGCAACCCTTGATTTTTCTCTTTGTGGCACGATTTTTGTACGGGGTTGCGGAATAATAGATTAAAAGCTGTATTGAAACACCATGAAACTGATGCCGTACAGAGTAAAGTGACCAAATGTACCCTGGAAAATGTCAGAAAATCAAAAAAAAAACCTTACTTTGTGGCGCACCATTTTTTTACGGCACTGCGCGTTTTGTTATTATTTTTCATAAATCTAACGATGGTAAAAATGCCGTACAAAAATATGTGAACAAAATCTACTCACTCCTACCTGCACTTTTGAATTTTCACCAGCACTCAGTTGGACACCTTACAAGTGACGGCATAGTGCTGAATCTTATTATTGCATAGTCTTATATCGTACTATATACGTCATCTGGTGGTTCAAATGACCCATCCATTTTTGAACATGGGCCTGTAGTCTAGTAGTTTGACTCTATCAATTTGTCCAGGTTCAGTATTTACGTTCTATGCCTGTATGGTCAAAAGCAAAATGTATAAATGGCAAAGTTTTTTCAAACATGGTATTTGACAAGTTCTCAGTACTTAACATCTTCGCATCAAGCTCAGATGCAACCAGAAATGACATTGGTACTCATGCCCAGAACACATAATATATTTTCGAAATTATTATTAAATTCTTTTCATAGAAAGCATTAGAGCACTATTTGTATTATAAATCTTTAGGCTTTCACGGCCGGCGTTGCATGTAGAATATACTGCTTCCGGGCTGTTTGGCCGTGGTCCATAGGAAACGTGTGTTCCAAACGTTTCGTCGATCACTGCGGTCGACATCTTCAGTGGCCGGGCGCCTATGAGTGCGTAGAACTGCGGAGAATTTCATATGGGCCACGGCCAAACAGCCCGGAAGCAGTATATTCTACACACTATTTGTATTTTTTATGTACCTAGTCTAGTTTAGAAGATTTTTTACCTATTACTTATGTGTAAGTACCCAGTGCATGACTATAGCATAAGTAAATAAATCCGAAAGCGGACATGCAGCTAATGTATAAAGCAGTAGTATGTGCAACAGTTCTGTTATAAAAGTACCTGTTATAAAAATAAAATGTATTTTTTTTATTCCTACGTGGCGTAGGCGGCGAGCTTATTGTCTATAGTTATTGTCGTCCCAAGGTTTAGGTGTAGCGATGACGGCTAGTCGACGTTAGGGCCACTAATCTGGATCTCGTTGCGGTCCTGGGCGTGGACGTTCTCTCGTTGGAGACCATGGTGAGGGCCGCGGTCTCCGACGGGAGCAAGTGGCACGCCGCCGCCTCTTTCTGCGAGCAGGTAATGCGCGCGAAAGAGACGGCGGAGAGGGAGCGGGAAAGAACCCTGCCCCCCGAGTTTCGCAGTCTGCGGCGAGGACGCCGCAGACTCATCTACGCCCGGGACTACCGACCTCCATGATCGGGGCCTGAGGACGGCAGTTGGCCGACTCGCCGTCCTTACAGAAGCAGGCCGTGGCGGAGGCGTGTCGTGTGTGCCCTACACACGCCTGCCAACTCACCGAAGCGGGATAAAACCCGACCCCACCAGGCGAGGCCGCGGTGGCGGCCAAAGTCCGCCGGCAACCCTGGGGTTATCCTTTCGAGGGCTTACCCGGGGTGCCCGGCAACGGACACTTGGGGAGGACACCGTGCGGTTTTAGTCGATACACGACATAACCACCCCCGCAGGCCGGCGGGGGGGTATCCGAAGGGATTTCCGCACGTAAAAAAAAAAAAAAAAAAGGGCCACTAATCTCGGTACACTTGTCCGTATTGACACATTAATTTTTAATATTTTTTTACGGGCATTTCGGACATCATTCAAATATTAAAGCTATTATGTAGATACTATGCTCACTGTACAATACGTTAATACGTTACCTTGGCTAGCCGTCATCTCTACACTTAAATCTTCGGGGGTTTATCATTTATATGAACTTCTCAATATTATCCATTTTACTCCTGTTAGACTTGAATTGATCTTTATCCAATCTGACTTTCTATTCTATTTCGTAATATGACGAGCAATGCCGATGCAGCGAATTTCGCCATTATAATTTAATTAAATCGCCTGTTATAATAAAAAATTTACGAATTTAATTTAACTTTTGTTTATATATTGTATTTTTTTTTACGTGTGGAATCCCCCACGGACTTCACCCCATCGGTGCCAACGTTGGGGTGGGCGTGTCGGAATCGGAACGACTAAAACCACACGGTGTCCTCCCCAAGTGTCCATTGCCGGGCACCCCGGGTAAGCCCTCGAAAGGACTAACCCCAGGGTTACCGGCGGAATTGGTCGCCACCGCGGCCTCGCCTGGTGGGGTCGGGTTTTATCCCGCATCGGTGAGTTGGCAGGCATTTGTAGGACACACACGACACGCCTCCGTCTTGGCCTGCTTCTGTAAGGACGGCGAGTCGGCCAACTGCCGTCCTCAGACCCAAATCACGGAGGTCAATGGTCCCGGGCGTAGACGAGGCCGCGGCGTCCTCGCCGCAAGCCTTACTACGATGCGATGTTATCAATATGAACTTCGAAAAGTAGCTTGGAGTCTATCGTATCACCCAGATCTTTTGACATTAATTCTGCATAGAGACCGACCTAGTAGCTAACTTGTAGTCATAGCTTACGGGGTTGACCTTCCGCGTGAAGGAACATTCGTAGCACTTAATGACGTTTAGGTCTAGCATGTTCAGGCTACAGTATTCCTGGAAACGTTCAAGATCTTTCAATAGCTGCCTCATAATTTTCATATCGTCTGCAAATCATAATATTTTGAGTTTACATTTACTAATTCTCGCACTAGCCGCTACTGGTATTTTCTTCGAAACTGTTCTCTAGCTCGTCCTGAGCTGGCTGGTCTAATATTTTATTTCATTGCTAAACTATTAAAAGAGAAAATGCAAAACAAACGAACCGTGTACGCACTCAACTTACTATAAAAAGGTAACGGATTCGCCACATTTAAAAACACCAAATAGCGGCTTCTCATTGGTTTATTGTGATAGTAAAAGCGGATTTGCATCTAACATTTTCGGGTTCGAAGCGACTTTGCATCTAAATGGTAGGTACTTTTAAAGTACGATAGTGTAGCACTACTACTACATAAGTTCTACAATTTGGTATGCTTAGTGTGAAAAATGTTAATCATAATATATTTACTAATGTTAATTAAGGGACGAATTTTTTTATATTTTGTTCTTCTATGGCGATCCTAACAATTCCGCCAGCAACTTAGTTTTTATGGTTTTTATACTGATCGAAATAACGTTTGAAAGTACAAGTATAAAGATGTTCCATACAAACAGTTGATTTTGAAAGGTAGCCAAAAGGTTAATATTAGTGTGTTGAAGTACCCAGAAAATATAAAAAAACAATACAGAATCACTTAAATACTTCAACAACACATTTTTAGTAAAATCTCTTTTGGAATAGACGAGCACTTGTAACAAGCACAATGTCCGCCTCAGAACCAATGTAAACATTCCCACACAGACTAATAAGACTCGATCAACAAAACCATGGGACTAAAAATGGACTTGCTTTTTTTTTCTTTGTCCCTTTCGGAACAGGCTAAGGTGCTGTCAACATGTTTTTAACAAGTTTCAAAACGTGAATTATAGTCTACTTGAAAGTCACGTTATGTCAAATCAAATCCAGGAGAATGACAAATTATTGAATTATTCAACCATTTCTAACAAATGGTTATTTACCTTATTAACAGTATATAAGATATATTTACAACCATTTTACGTTGACCAGCAAAACGTTGCAGATCTGTTGCAGACGAGCACTGCAATTTCTGACATACAACACAGTTCAAAAGTTAAATCAAAACTTATTAAAGACAATGATAAAAAACTATGCCTAAAAATTACAATTTTAGGTTATACAATATTATTACACCCCGGCGTCTGTAGACCCGAGACGGCGTGCGGTTTTAGTCGGTTCAAGCCCGACATAACCGCCCCCGCTGGCACGCGGGGGGGTATCCGAAGGGATTTCCGCACGATAAAAAAAAAAAAAAAAAAAAAATAGGTATAAATTTTAAATACATACAACTAAAATTTGACCAACTGTAGTAACGATAAATTTAAACATTGCTGCATATGTGGAACTATTTACAAGGAGAGACGATGTTGCGCGGTATTAATGCAGATTCACCATAGATTTCAATTAGCTCATCCATCAGCACAAGGCGCTGAATGCCAAAGGATGAGCAAACAAAGAATAAATGAGACAAAGTTTGTTCTGCTTGAGAGCTATAATGCTCACAAAGTGGAGTAGTTACCATGTTTAGACGGAAAAGATGATAATTTAGACGACAATGACCAAAACGGAGCCTTAATAAATATGGTATGGTGCAGTAAAATTTCCTATTGCCATAAAATTTGCTTTTGCAGAACCAAGGCATTGTTCCAATGGGAACAATATAGGTGGCATACCATAGACCTTTATTCTAAAAATGGATTTGCTTTTACAACCCTCACGTGACACTGACATGAAAAAGCTAACTTTTGACAGTTTCGACGTTTCGAGAAGTGCATTCGTTATCTATAGTTTGAACATCCTAACCATTTTGTTTAATTTCAGTTATAAAAACGCGTTTAAATATCTCAATCTCACTACATTTATTAACATAATATTTATGAGTCAATTTTTTAAATTATTTGATATTTAACAATAGTTGTACCTATATTATTGTATTTATCCAAAGAATAAATGAAGACATTTTTTTTTCTATGAACGCATCATAGGTACGTCACAAAGTCACAATAATCTAACAAAGAAAACATATCAAACAAGTATGACACTTAAAACAACGATATGATAAGGACTATTACAGGTTAACATTTCCGTTTATATACCACTATACTGACTTGTTTTCAATATACACGATTTGATTAGAGCAGTCAATGGAGCCGAATGAATCCGAAGTGGTTTCGGCTAATTTCGCAGTGAAGCCGTGTTGCACCCTGTGCGTAGGTATGTTTTTGTATGGCTAACACGCGGATCCTTTCTGAAGATTTCGACGAAAGTAGTTATCACCCTGTATCAGGCGGTCGAAATCAAAATATTATGGCAGACAGCGAAGCGTCTATGGAGTCGGGCGTAACTGATGAAGAACTTCAAAAGGCGGTTGTTAGTGAGTAAACATACTTTCAATCTCGAAAATGAAATTACATATAGAAATATTTGACATTCGATAGGTATTTTAATTTAACATAAAATCTTTGATTATGTATATAAATGACATTTATATAATCAAAGCATAAAGTTACGTACGGGACGCGTAAAATGGCTTCCGAAAGAAGTGTCAAGCAGAGTTGCGAAAAATCATGTTTGTTTAGAAATATCACAGTAATAACAGTAAATTAGGGAAATCTTTCAAGTAAAAGGTGTTCCTAATTAAAAAGGGGATTGATTTACATCGTCACTTCGGTATAGAGTTATCTTGTTAGTAATTTGTATCTGGTGATTTATTTGTATACAAAGTGAACCACATGTAGCCGGTACCTTACAATGAAATTCATTGAATGAATCAATGTTTTATTGCTATGGTAACGTTTGCAAGCAGCTGCGTTACCCGCCAGAATCAACTACTTTACACGTCTTTTAGGTAGATTTCGATGAAATCGATCTACCTATTGGTTTCTTGACTAGGTACTGTCGAATTTAAAAAAAAATTCTTCATAGGAGGTCTAGTTATGACCCCCTGAGTCCGAAATGACCACTGGTCAAAAAGTTTATATACTTATATATATATATATATATGTATGGTTCCACTTCCCAAAATTTGCGGCACTCTCACGGTCGCATTTTTGCCCCGATCGCTTTCAAACTGCGGTCAAAAATTGCTTGGGTGTAAACTTAGTTTAAGTTCGTGAACGGGTGGAATCCGGCCTAAGGGGACGGTAGGGCTAACTTTTTGTGAAATCAGTTTTTCCTCAAAATTTCACGTTCCATGAAAGATATTCGAACCGTTCTAATTTTATCCCATAGTATACATGAATACCAACAACTTTTAATTATAAACCTATAAGATTAAAACTTTAACTAAAAGTGGAGGGGGGAAAAACCAAAATTTTTCGGGAAAAAAATCATAACTTCTAACCGGTGAACATTCTTGCGGTCGGAAACATTTTTAATCGATAGGCCATTTTTAAGTCTAAAATAAATGTTTGAAAAGTTTTTCGCTAAAAGTTACCGATTTCGAGAAAAAAAAAATAAACTGTTTAAAGTCCGTAGTTCTCTATATAAAATAATATTAATTGCTTCACGAAATCTACCTGTGCGTTCCCCCTGCGGGAACGGATTTTTTTACGCCTAGCTGCTGCCCGCGATTTCGTCCGCGTTATATTTATAGCGTAAATATATAATTAAATCTGATGAAAATATTTTGCAACCCCCTTTTATCCTTTTAGGTTAGGTTGAATTAAAAAAAAAATCCTTTCTAAATGCACAGCTACGTCACTTAAGGAATATTTGTAAAAAAAAAAATGGTTCTAGACCCAGTGGTTTCAGCTGTGTAATGTATTGATTGATCAGTCAGTCAGTCAGTTTTTGCTTTTATGATATAGATAATTAATTGGATTTTTTCGGTAAAAAAAGTAAAAGTTAAGTTGGTCTCGCTCTAGATCTTATTAGTTTGCATCTAGCAATTTTAAATTAAACTATTTTTAACGGATTCTATCGCGATTTATTTGATGTTATTTTATTATTTACACTGTGACATTTGCGTAAATATCCGACATTATCATCGAAAGGAATATTTAGCTTTCTATTAAAAAAAAAATTGGCTGGCTAAATTAACCCACGGATTTCTCTACCATATAGCAAGGCTATAATTTGAGTAGGAAGGAAGTAAAAGAAAGAGTTTTCTTACTGTGTTGTTAAATTAAGTTTCTGCATTTTCACCTTTAATAAAACAACATTTCGCAAAATGATACTCTAAAAATTTTCAATCTTTTTCCCCATTTATAGCATACATATAGCATTGTAATACCCAATTTAAAATAATTAAAAAATAACAAATACCTGGGTACTCTAAAGAAAATATTATTCATAGTAAGTATTTATTATGGTCTCATGGAGGCTTTTCAAAACTCCGATAGTGCAAACTATCGACTTCGACGATTCTTCCTAACCGGTTTCGGCGACTGGTCGACGGCTAATTTTGCTGTTCATGGGTTCTATTTGCTCTAACACGACTGGTGTAGCCCATTTTACTTGTAAATATGCGCAAACAGGGTACCTAAGCATAGTGAGAAGCCTATCTCGCCTCTTTTTGTCTAGGTTTGAAACCACCCATCCCATTTCAAACTCTTGAACGTCACTGTCATCCAAGTACCTACTGTTTTTCTCTATTAGTCTTCAAGTAATTCTTAAGAAAATCTTTGCAGCAAAGAGGCTGTCCACCCTGTTTTCGTCTGCTTTTCGCAAGTTTTACGTACAGTAAAAGCTTTACGAGGCTCTGATCATAACACAAACGACAGTAACACTGGGCGAGCACAACACAGTCAGACAGAGTCCAATATTGCCTATAGGCATTTTCACATGCATCGCCACCCATTGTTTGATATTGGCATAATTGTTGTCATCAGCATTGTAATCAATTCAAAAAAAAAAAAAAATTGGTAAGAATACTACTTGACGCTTTTTCCGTATCCCGAAAGTGACTTCTAAAGTCACAGAATTTATGCAGACACAAAGATGAGTGTACACATCACAAACTTCGATGTATTGTCGAGTAGGTGCCGATAGTCTGGGGTGTGTGTTGGGTAACCTCCTCGAGTGTCACTCCGATTCCGATCCCGCTGCAGTCCGGGGGGAACGGAATCGGAGCGGCCGGTACACCCTGGGCGGCGGTCAATGGCTTCCCCTTCACCCCTTCATAGGGTTGGCATTGATCGTCGGCCAATACCCAACGTGGCGGGAACACATCGCTCTCCGTACTCCTCTGCTTTCAGAGGAGACAGGATGAGGGATGCTGTTAGTGGTGAGATGGCCCAGGGTCAGCCGGGGTGCGAGGGATATGCTCTATGGGTAACCTTACACCCCGGCGTCTGAAGACCCGAGACGGCGTGCGGTTTTAGTCGGTGCAAGCCCGACATAACCACCCCCGCTGGCCGGCGGGGGGGTATCCGAAGGGATTTCCGCACGATAAAAATAAAAAAAGAAAAAAAAAAAGGTGCCGATAGTCTTCATCATGGAGGATTGGCTAGAGAGGCGACACGGAATTCTCTCGTACCGACTGACGCAGGTGGTCTCCGGGAAGGGGTGCTTCGGGGACCACCTGCATCGGATCAGGAAGGAGAGCCAACGCCTGAGTGTCATCACTGCGACGCTAGCCAGGACTCAGGGCTGCACACGCTGGCGGACTGCCCGGCATGGGAGGCGCCGAGGCGTGACCTCGTGGCAGCCATCGGGGTGGGAGTCTTCTCGCTCGGCAGCATGATTGCGGCAATGGTGCGGAGCGCGAGCGCGTGGGCCGCCGCCACCTCCTTCTGCGAGCATGTAATGCTCGCGGAGGAGATGGCCGCCGCGCAGGCGACTCAGGCGCCGGAGGTCGAACGTTAACGACCTCCGTCCTCCATGAGCGCAGGCCTGGTGGTGGCAGGTGAGGCCGCCTGTCACCCCAGCAGAAGCAGGCCGGGATGGTGGGGCGACTAGCGCCCCGCCCCCGAACCGGGGCAAGAGGGGGACACCGTGGTTTCCAAACCCGAGGGGGCCATCTCGAAACCGGAGACGGCCCAGGGTCAGTCGGGTGCGAGGGATATGCTCTATGGGCAACCTTACACCCCGGCGTCTGAAGACCTGAGATGGCGTGCGACTAAAAAGTCGGTTCAAGCCCGACATACTACTGCTACTACTGCCAGTGGGGACGCCATTTGACCAGGCGGGTGATCAGCCCTTCTATGTGGGGCCATTTCACCCAAATCCCCTATAACGACTGTCATACATATTTGTATTGCAACCGGGACCGACATCTTAACGTGGTCTGCGAGGCACGACCAGACCAATGCAAATACTCATATTCATGCATACAAATATTTGCACTGAGCGGGGATCGAACCCGCGCCTCCTTCGTAGCGGCCGCGTTCAATACCGCCACGCCACGGAGGCTGTCCGACAGCCCGACATAACGGCCCCAGCTGGCCGGCGGGGGGTATCCGAAGGAATTTCCGCACGGAAAGAAAAAAAAAAGGTGCCGACAGTCTTCGAGTTTCGAGAAATAGTAATTGATCACTAATACAATTTAAATCCAACAGAGATTCTTAAAAATGCGAACCTACAGAATATTACTACCAACAAAGTCGTACAAAAGTTGGAGAAAAAGTTTGGAACTGATTTCTCGGAGAAGAAAAAGTGGATCGACCAGCTAGTGATTGATTATGGGAACAGTCTGGAGTCTCCAGAGTCTAATGAAGAGTCGGGCTCAGATAACGAAGAAGAGACGACAATTACTATAAAGGAAGAAATTGATGATGATGAGGATTCTGGAGTGAGTATTAGTTTTATATATTTTCCAGTAATATTAGCTTTCCATGACATTGTATACTTATGTATAAAACTTTGAATGCTTCAGAGCCCAAAAGGGCATTTAACTTGTTTTATCCCAAGTACCAAAGACATCGTGGTGAACAAAGATTTCCCAGGCAGGTACAATTAATCCCTAAAGCCGCCCTATAATTTTCGTCAGCCAGACTGCTGAGACGAGGTCTCGGGTTCGATCCCAGGTTTTACCATGGCACACACCAATGACTTTTCGATGCTTTTCGAAGTTATTTGTGTATTTATCGCAGGTTTATAAGTGCCCGGTTAATGGCAATAGGCTCGCCACCTATTACATTGGGACCTAAACATAAACTGGCGAAATGTGGGTGCTAGCACCCTCTGCCTACCCCTTCGGGGAATATAGGCGTGAGTTTATGTTATGTTATGTTATTACGTTAATAAATGTACAGGACATGTACTACGGTGATTGCTGTCGAAAGAAAACACTAAACCAATGCTTATTGTCACTGGAGGTAATTTGCTGTTCGATGGCAATCTATTCGCTGGATAAGTCAATAAGTTCTCTTTCCGGCACCTCCTTAGCATACATTACCTCTTCACGATAGAGGATAGCGGATACTTCGTGCCTTCACGGCAACTATCGCAGTGGTGGTTTGTGCCTGAAGTAGTCGCTGTACTGTCCCTCGAGCCACTGTTCTATAGTGTGCCCTTTGTCGGTCGTACAAGTATAAGAGACCTGTGTGGCAATGAGTGATGAGGTGGCACTGGAGAGGAATCTATTGTCTCCATCATCGTCTTAGCGTTGTGTCCCTATTACATCCGAGGCTAGACTTCGGAGCCCCAGGGTCCGAACCAATTGTCTACTCTTTAAATAATCGACGCCCTTCGCTGCTCGGCTTCATCTTTCTCATGCCAATATGTTTACCTACCTACTTAAATTGTTTCAGGCTGGCAAGGAGAGAGGAAGAAAGGCTGAAGATGATATAAAGAAAACTCCGGCTAAAAGAAAAAAGGTGCGATGGTCCTTTCGAGATTTGGTAGTTCTGATGCGACGGGACTGTATGATACGTCAAAGCAATTCGATTTTATTTTCCGCAGAGTAGAGGGAAATAATGGAGAATCAAACGTTTTTTCAACTTTCTAGGGTGGCGTAAGGAAACGTGGAGGCAAGGCCAGTGGATACACAAAGCCCATCAAGCTATCCCCTGAATTGTCAGAGCTTGTTGGGGCGACGGAATTGCCCCGGCACGAAGTCGTCAAACGTGTTTGGGCCATCATTAAAGAAAGGCAGCTCATAGACCCGAACAACAGGCAGTTTGCAATATGCGACAAGCCTTTATACAAAGTCATTGGAACGCAGAGATTTTATACTTTTGGTATGATGAAGTATTTAAAACATCATTTTATTGCTAACTAAGTTAGAAAATGAGCTCTAAAATGGGTATAAAAATATTCCATATTTGTAGTTATAAGATTAAGATTTAACAGTTAATTTGTACATATTATGGTACAGGCTTAGATTTTAAGTGTTTAATAAAGTATTAGATTCCGGGAATAGTCTATTTTACGCAGAACTAATTCCAGGAACGTGTGATTGTTTACCGATGACGTGACATTTCTTTCTGATTGGTGATTGGGTAATATCTCTGAGCAGTTGCAGTCTAGGCTTCTAATAATCTCCTGAGGTACTTTGGGAGAGTGGTTTACTATAGACCACAGTGGCTTCAGAAAACAAAACAACAAAAACAGTAATATGTGGAAAATAAAGGGAGGAAGGAGGTTGGGGAGGTTGGTAATCCCCTGGCTTCGCCCATGTATAATGGACGTTCAATAAGTTAGCGGCGTTAACGTATTCTCTTCTTCGTGCTTTGATTTTCTGTGAATGGGATTATCTATACATACCCTTTTGTGTTAAGGGTTAGTCTCTTAAGAACAGACCATTGATATAGCTATCTAGTAATAAGTTGTACGACTGAGTAGCCCTGAAGAGGGCTGGACAATGAAAATATGATGAAAATAAATTATCAAAGTGCAGCATTTTATTATTTTGCAGTGCAGCGTTTTATTATTTCTCTTCATTCGGGCCCCAATCCCGGTTGAATCCAAAGCTTGCACTTTTGAGCTAGGCGTCCACATCGGCCCTATTCCCTTTATCCTTATGAATTGGTGTATCTTGCTTATTACCGCTTGACCCTCAGCCTTAAAAGGAAAGTCTGCTTTAGAGTTTCGTCCGTCAATCTGCAGGTGCAATTCGAGCAATCAAGGTACATTATTATACCGTACCGTATAAATGCTGTATGAGACCGGGCGTTGACCCCGCGGGGTAACGATATTCTTTACGGCATTCAATTATTTAGGTAAAGTGCAAACTCCTTAATTAAGACACTTTAATCACTTTCCATATGAGCACTTTTTGGGTGAAGAAAAATCATGAAACTCGCGTTTTGTTTAATCGTCACGTTACCTCGAAATCGTCTCCAAGACGCCTACATCACGCCAGACGCCTTCCATGTATATATATATATATATATTTCTTTTTTATAACAACGCCATCTTTGGTGTAGCTGCATGGATGGATCGACGGGGGGAAGCAAGTTGGGGATTGGAATGAGTGAGGGAGGGAGGGTACTCCCGGAGTACCACTGCCTGTTTATAGAGTTATCGTTTCATTAGGCTGTATTGATCTGTACTAACACGATGGAGCGTGAATAATGCTAATATAACGTTCTAAAGGTCATGATTAAAAAGAAGCTGACCGAAAAAAAATCGCTCTTGATTACTATCGCCTTTTCAGTTTTCGAGAGCGTTTCCCAACACCCTGTAGGTATACCAAAGAATTATGCCCGTAGATATAATTATACACGAATCTGTCTGAAGGCTCATATCGTTTTAAAGCGTACGTCTTCCGGGCGGGGAAGAGAAAAGGAGCTTTCTTTCTTTCTACTTAAAGTGTAGGTAGTATAGCTCCATTTTTTTATGCATGACAAGCTCACGTTTAACCTCTATCTCACCCTGGTCGTAAGTGACGATGCCTTTTCTCCCCCGGAGAACGGACGCTACAACTCGTAACATGGTAAGCCATCATCCAGGAATCACATATCTTGTACAAGCTACGTCAACGAGGCTGCTTACCTACATATTAAAACCTTTGTTGTTTATTGCAATAATAATCTATACCTAATCAACACTTGGCTATGTCGCCTTGACAACATTGACAAAGCATTTTGGAGATTACTCGTTTTTATTTTATAAACAGTTTTATTTAGCTGATACATTTCGCCATGGCGTGTAACGAAAATGTGGTTAAAAATATGGCGAATGAAATCGCAAGGAATTGCCAGGCACAGAATGTGACAGTGGACCCTGAGTTTGTGATATACATCATAGATTTGTTGCTCCTGAACCCAAAGTACGGGAAGCTGTTCGCTACTACTATTAATAGGAATAATTTGGCGTATTTTGTAGAAGAATGTGTGAACATGGTTATGCGTAAGTAGTTTCAAGTATTTACATAGGAAAACAACTGACAAGGGCAGGTCAGAAACTCACGAAACGCGGCGGCGCACGGCGGTATTTCATATTCAGATAGAAGCAGATGGCGAACTGTTGTCACTGCCTACCCCGGGCCCCGTAGGGAAAAAGGGTGAGTGTATGTATGTATGTATGTAAAACAATTGTGAAAGTAGAAGATTTTGGTTAGTAGTAGGCTCCTAGTGAATAAGTAGGAAGATGTTACCCCAATGCGAAAGAGGCGTGACTATGTATGAAAATAATTCTGAGATGTAAGTATTTCACACTGATATCTGATATGATAGACCCAAAACTAATCATATATATGGGCTCTAAAAACATGGATAAGAAGGGTATATGTACCTAACTACCGTACGAGGATTCCGTTCCTGCACCCACAGTAATCTATTAACGGATATAAAAGTAGTCTGTGCTGTGCCAGATTATAACCTATCTGTGTGCAGAATTTTACATACAGAAAGACACTTTCCTATTGGGCAAATTTAAGAAAATGCATCTAACAAGTGAAATATAATAACAAGTTGTAACAAAAGTTTTACCTATACCTCGATAGATGGCAATGTGCCGTGTTGTTGAATCACGATATGGGAGAGTATATTAATATTATCTACATATAGGCGTGAGTAAATTTGTTTAGGTACCTACCTATGTAGGGCTATGATGTAATCAGTATGAATATATTCCAGGCGGAGGTACATCGCTAAACACTCTAAAAATTCAATTTATCCTCCAAACGAACTACGACAAATTGAACATTCTAATCGAGAAACACCTGGACTCTATTCACAAATGTCTTCGGCCGCTTGTCAACGAGATCTTGGAAGTGGATCCCAATCCGAATGATGATGACGAATTCAAGAAGCTGTTCAGGAAGATATCTATTTACATCATTCTTAACAGTGGGTTAGGGAACCCTGGGTTTATTGTGGTGAGCACGTTACATACCTACAATATCATCATCATGCAGCAGCAGCAGTTGCTCTTATAAGAGCCACTTAAGCCAAATCTGTAGGAATAGAAGAATTAAGTGGACCACGGGCTCTGAGGTGAAACCCTCGAATGCAACCGGGAGTCACTCTAAGATGATGATGATGGCACTATAAACTACCCCGTTCTTTCTTCGTATATATAATGACTTCTATGTAGAGACCCTTGGTAGTTGCTATCGAACGGACTCATAAGCTAAGGGTGCGTGGTGCCCCCTCAATTGTATTTTCGAATGCTTGTTCTTTAAGACTTTAAAGGAAGGTATGGCTGCTCTGGAAAGTGTCTACTCACTGGAAGAACTAAAGGTGTTTGTGGCTTTACCGAGGATAGAAAAGATGGAACAGCTGGCAGACCTACTGGAGATCGTGTCTGGAGTGAGGCTGTTCAATAGGGACTGCAAGAAAGGCGGGGAAGGGATACCTGATTGTGAGTCTATTTATGTTAGTGTAATTTTTTTACCCATGAAAGGAACTATGACTTCGCTCCTGGATCCTATTTATTACCGATGGGTGAAGTAGACGTGTAAAAGGATACGATTCCCCTGAAGCGCAGATGAACGGAGTGAAGAGAAGAGCTTGAACAATCGACCAATCGCTTGAATAGTTAGAGATGACACGTGAATACAAGTCATACGATTGGTTGATATCTGCACCTCTCTTTTCATGATCATCATCATCCGAGCGCGAATCACGTAGGCAATAAATACGAATGGAGAGGAGAGGAGATGTAGGTGTATGGGACCCCACTAAGATCTTCGTGGCCCAAACCAACCTCACCTGTAAGCCGGTACACCAACTGATTGGACAATGCTCTGGAGCAGGCTTTCCTTTCGGGGTTGTGGGGGCGAACGGTAAGAGCAAATGTAAACCAAATTACTAAAATGAGGAGTAGTAGATTGGAACCTAGGGTTCAGGCTCGAAACTGGAAGATTTGGATATAACCGGGATTTTCGTAAAGATGAAGAAGAGGAAGAGGTGGTATTTCCCTAGTCTCGTTGGTTAATGCATGGTGGGGAAAATGCTGACTGCCCTTGTTCCTCTTTATATCTTATTAAAGCTCTCTTACTGTTTCCAGTACCCTTTAACCTAGTGGACGCAGGGAAAGCATGCCAGACAGCACTGTCCAACTCTCTGATAACCATAATGCAGAGAGTGAATACCCTCACCACGGCGGTTCAAGACTGTATCATCATGCAGGAGGAGACTGGCAACACTGTCGTCAAAGTTGAGGAAAATAGTGAGCTCACTGTGTAAGTTGAATGTCTAAAACATTTATATCCGGTTTCTGAATTGAGTAATTGAGTCTCGTCAACGAAAACCTTCAGTCAGACACTTCGGTGACTGAAGGTTCATCAGCTAGGTCTTCCCATTTCTTGTGGCTGATCTCCAAAGCTATCATGTCACATTTTTCTACACACTATTATTTTTTATTCAAGTAGGTAAACGTTTAATTTTAGCGAAAATTACTACGAAATATTCGAGCTGTTGGTCTTCAATCGCCAATACGAGGTGTTCATTCGCAAGCTGCTCTTCGACGTCGAGTACATGACGCATAAGGCCTCCGAGTACGTGGAAAAGACCAAATCGGTGTTGGAGGAACTGCATACAGCTGTTAGATATAAGGCTGCTGTACCAGTTGTGGCTGTCTTTGTGAGTATCCCGTTCATCACCATTATCTGCGTCCCATATCCCAATTATATCAGGTCAGCACAACATGCCATTCTATGCCATACTTTCCTATCTAGCGCTCATTTCCTTGCCATTTCCTTTTTCACATAATTGTTCATCTTTTTTTGGACCTACTATTGCTTCTTAAGCCCTCTACATTCATAATTTGATCCTTTCTAACATAGCCAACATCATCTCCTCAGTCACTACTTTCCTTGCCATGTTCTATTTTACATGATCCATCCCATCCATCTTTTCTTCTGCCTACCTCTACTCCTAAAGCCCTCCACATTCATACTTTGAAGTTTTCTTACAACTTCCAGAAGGAACTATGTTTTTTTTTCTTCCTGGTTAGTAAGTTCTAGTGTATCATAAATAATTCTCAAGTAAAATTCCATGAAATTTACTCTTTTCTGTCAGGTCTGTTCCTTCATTACTGACGACTGAAGTATGTTTATAAGGGTGTGTTTTCTCTGAAGCGGCGGGTGTCTTTTGCAGCCCCTTTTTGCAAAACTCTGGCAAGTGTGGCGCGCCATGCAAAATGTGATGTTCCTGATCTCTACCATAAACAGGCTGATGTCCATTATGAGCAGCATCCAGGAACAAATCAAGATACCTTACCCAGTGCTCGAAAAGATGCTTAAAGGGAAAACTGTGATATCTGATCATGTAAGTAACATATATTGATTTAAACTTACACGATTTTCACACATAATTATTGTTTATACGGGACTTAATCGCGTTAATAAATATATAATGGTATATATTTACCTCGACGTTTCGGACGCGATGTTGCGCCCATGGTCGCGAGTAGGACTGAAGAATTGGAGCATCACCGCCTGCGAGTCGTGCGAGTATTTCGAACTACCCGCACTTGGTCTGATATATTCATAGGGTGACCATCGTTTCGATCATTTGTCCGACACACAACACTCACGATATCAGCGGATTCTGAACGCATATTTTTATGTGATGTACATTTACTGATGACTGGATTCCACGAAGATGAAAGCTTAAAACCGTCCCCCCGGTTGAAATTTTTATGTTTTCTGATTTCCACCGCTTCACGTACAATTCTACTGTAGTAGTGACGTTCACGGGAGAGGATTTTGGGATTATGGAGCTCAATCCAGTGGTTTGGTCCTGATTCTAGTAAATGTTCGGCTATGGCAGACTTGTTCACCTGACGAGTTTTCACAGCTGCGATATGTTCTTTGACTCTTTCAGCTATTGTACGCTTCGTTTGTCCAATGTACGAACTCCCGCAACTGCAATCAATCTTGTACACGCCCGGTGATTGAAAAGGAATTACGTCCTTGGGTGACCTTACATGCCCACCGATCTTGGAAAACGGCGTAAAAATGGTTTTTATGGAGTACTTTTCTAGTACTGTCCCAACTTTATCCGTTACCCCTTTCACGTACGGCATGAACGCTGGTTGTCTTTGAGCGTCCGGATGTCTATCCTTCCCTTTCCGTCTGGATTTTCGGCCGTTCACCTTGTAGCCGTTCCACCTAAGGACCCTTTGTACGTGGGACAGCTCGCTCTCCAAGAATTCCACGTCACAAAGGTCCCGTGCTCTGTTCAGCAGTGAATTCACGACAGACTGTAGATGGCGAGGGTGGTGGTGAGATAGAGCGTTCAGATACCTGTCGGTGTGCGTTGGTTTCCTGTAGACTGTAGACTGTGTGGATCCCTAACGCACACAGTCTACAGGAAACCAACGCACATCCAGTCTATTCCAGCTGCTAAATATGTTACTTACATATAATTATTGTTTATACGGGACTTAATCGCGTTAATAAATATATAATGGTATATATTTACCTCGACGTTTCGGACGCGATGTTGCGCCCATGGTCGCGAGTAGGACTGAAGAATTGGAGCATCACCGCCTGCGAGTCGTGCGAGTATTTCGAACTACCCGCACTTGGTCTGATATATTCATAGGGTGACCATCGTTTCGATCATTTGTCCGACACACAACACTCACGATATCAGCGGATTCTGAACGCATATTTTTATGTGATGTACATTTACTGATGACTGGATTCCACGAAGATGAAAGCTTAAAACCGTCCCCCCGGTTGAAATTTTTATGTTTTCTGATTTCCACCGCTTCACGTACAATTCTACTGTAGTAGTGACGTTCACGGGAGAGGATTTTGGGATTATGGGGCTCAATCCAGTGGTTTGGTCCTGATTCTAGTAAATGTTCGGCTATGGCAGACTTGTTCACCTGACGAGTTTTCACAGCTGCGATATGTTCTTTGACTCTTTCAGCTATTGTACGCTTCGTTTGTCCAATGTACGAACTCCCGCAACTGCAATCAATCTTGTACACGCCCGGTGATTGAAAAGGAATTACGTCCTTGGGTGACCTTACATGCCCACCGATCTTGGAAAACGGCGTAAAAATGGTTTTTATGGAGTACTTTTCTAGTACTGTCCCAACTTTATCCGTTACCCCTTTCACGTACGGCATGAACGCTGGTTGTCTTTGAGCGTCCGGATGTCTATCCTTCCCTTTCCGTCTGGATTTTCGGCCGTTCACCTTGTAGCCGTTCCACCTAAGGACCCTTTGTACGTGGGACAGCTCGCTCTCCAAGAATTCCACGTCACAAAGGTCCCGTGCTCTGTTCAGCAGTGAATTCACGACAGACTGTAGATGGCAAGGGTGGTGGTGAGATAGAGCGTTCAGATACCTGTCGGTGTGCGTTGGTTTTCTGTAGACTGTGTGCGTTAGGGATCCACACAGTCTACAGTCTACAGGAAACCAACGCACACCGACAGGTATCTGAACGCTCTATCTCACCACCACCCTCGCCATCTACAGTCTGTCGTGAATTCACTGCTGAACAGAGCACGGGACCTTTGTGACGTGGAATTCTTGGAGAGCGAGCTGTCCCACGTACAAAGGGTCCTTAGGTGGAACGGCTACAAGGTGAACGGCCGAAAATCCAGACGGAAAGGGAAGGATAGACATCCGGACGCTCAAAGACAACCAGCGTTCATGCCGTACGTGAAAGGGGTAACGGATAAAGTTGGGACAGTACTAGAAAAGTACTCCATAAAAACCATTTTTACGCCGTTTTCCAAGATCGGTGGGCATGTAAGGTCACCCAAGGACGTAATTCCTTTTCAATCACCGGGCGTGTACAAGATTGATTGCAGTTGCGGGAGTTCGTACATTGGACAAACGAAGCGTACAATAGCTGAAAGAGTCAAAGAACATATCGCAGCTGTGAAAACTCGTCAGGTGAACAAGTCTGCCATAGCCGAACATTTACTAGAATCAGGACCAAACCACTGGATTGAGCCCCATAATCCCAAAATCCTCTCCCGTGAACGTCTCTACTACAGTAGAATTGTACGTGAAGCGGTGGAAATCAGAAAACATAAAAATTTCAACCGGGGGGACGGTTTTAAGCTTTCATCTTCGTGGAATCCAGTCATCAGTAAATGTACATCACATAAAAATATGCGTTCAGAATCCGCTGATATCGTGAGTGTTGTGTGTCGGACAAATGATCGAAACGATGGTCACCCTATGAATATATCAGACCAAGTGCGGGTAGTTCGAAATACTCGCACGACTCGCAGGCGGTGATGCTCCAATTCTTCAGTCCTACTCGCGACCATGGGCGCAACATCGCGTCCGAAACGTCGAGGTAAATATATACCATTATATATTTATTAACGCGATTAAGTCCCGTATAAACAATAATTATATGTAAGTAACATATATAGCAGCTGGAATAGACTGGATGCGGAAGGCGGAGGATTGGGTGCTATGGCGCACATTGGAACAGGTATATATCCAGCAGTGGGCTGCGGAAGTCCTTTAACAGACTTGAGACAAAGGTCGCCCGAAGCAAAGAAAATCGGTCTAGGTGTTGTTTCTGAGGTGATGCGAGTCTGTGGTGTGAATGTGCAGTTACTCCACAGATTATGGTCTAACTGCTAATGTGTGTAGGTATATAGGCATGCAGCACATATAGCTACATGTACATAAGCGCCTTTGGAAACGTAATCCAGGTAGAGCAGCGCACTAAGAAAACAAACTAATCGTTACGACAGAAGAAGAAGTCGCCAGGAAGTAGGATAGGTAGTATTTTGCAGGGCTGGTTATAGTAAATAATGGGTCCCAGAATGGTGAAAGTTGGGCCAACGTAAGTCAATATACGTCACACTCCAAAGTATTCTTCAATTGAATATCAGAATATTGAACTGCCTTCATTGGCGCAAACTTATCGTTGTAATTTAGACATTCTGTACACTATATGAGCGTAGGTTGGGCTAATGTGTCTGCTGGCTTAAAAGGGGAAGGGAGGAATTTGTCCAGTAGTACGTATACGGCCTAGGGCTTACGAATTACTTTTATCGAATCTGTGCTAGGGCGACCAACACCGCTAGCCTGCATCTGTATCAGAGAGGCACCAGCTGTACGGATGGATGAAACGACATATTTAACGCGAAATTCGTCAGTAAGGTTTACTCTTATTGTTTGGACAGCAAAGAATGAGCTACGGAGCCACCGTGGAAGAGCGAATAGCATTAGGAGCTGTGAAAAATTATGTTGGGTACAACGAAATAATTGGGATCAAAGAAAAGAGTGTTGAGGTAAATATTTACACTTGGTAGTTTAAAGATTATGGATGTCCAAAGTTTACCATGATCGCTGGAGCCCAAGCTAACTTCACTTGCTAACCTGTGCACCTGCTGATTAACTCACGAGGCTCCAGCGTAGGCTTTCCTCTCTAAAACAAAAGACAATATGAGTCCAGTCATAAAGGCCAGAATGAAGTGCCAACCCTATCTGTATGCCTTTATTTTGCCGTAGTGGTAGTATCCCAACGGTCACTATTATAATCTATTTCAATTTTGAGGCTCTCACAGTATATTTCTTTTTCAGTTTTTAGGCTTCTGTTCTGTGTGCCTTAGTATGGGTGCTCTGATACCCAGTGTACTCAAGATCGGTGTCATCAAGGTGAAAGGCTTGTGCTACGGGTTCTGCAGCGTTAAGATGGCGCTTAAGTTTGGCACGGAACCTGAAAGGTAATCACATAAGATAAATTAATGATTATGCTTCTATAGTCTTATTTAAATTAAATTCATATTCTTGTATTGAACAACTTTTTTGATAGGCAGACTACTTCAAACTAACCTCTAAACTGAACATTAAAACTAAGAATTTAAAAAAAAACACAATATAAAAGAATAAGTTATATTTCCTCTATTAATTCTATTATATATCCAATTTTCACAATCATACAAAATTGTATGTTATGCAACGGCGATCCATTGAAAAATGGGCAATCTTCTTTATTATCACAGATTCATATCATCAATATATTGTGAACTATATAACCATAGATTATTATATATATACTAGATGTATTTAACTATAGTCATAGATTATTATATATATTATACTAGAAACTATAGTTTTGAATTTTTGTGTTTAATGTTCATACATAATAAGCGTATTCGCCTTTTGATATAAAAAAAGCGGCCAAGTGCGAGTCGGACTCGTCCATGAAGGGTTCCGTAGCAGCAAGTAACATAACAATGCTTTTTTTTAAATTTTATATTTGACTTGATTGAATGAAAGGTCAAGGTTGAATCAGCCGTGTAGTGCCTGCACATTAAAAGAATAGCACTACTCCCTCTTGTCTCGTGGGTGTCGTAAAAGTCGACTAAGGGAAATCGCCATCAGGAGACGGGCAGCAGCGCCTCCTGAAACACCAGGCCATACTGCGATCGCCAACCCGCCTGCCAAGCGTGGCGATTATGGCAAACTCCTCCCAAAATGGCTACACACCCCATAAATCGGCCCCCAGTCCCCGGCAGTCCCGCTATTCCTAGCTACGGTAGCGGCTATTTCAACGGCGTGCCAGGGGGTGCTAAGAATCCCCGGGTAAGATCCGGCTACCAACACCGACGACTCGATCTGGCAACCTTCAACACGCGCACACTGAGGCTCGACGCGAAGCTCGTAGAGTTGGAAGAGGCAGTTAGTAAGTTACACTGGGATGTCATTGGATTATCTGAAGTCCGAAGAGAGGGTGAGGACTCGATAATCCTGCAATCCGGTAACTTACTATACCACCGGGAGGGCGACCAACAGTCCCTAGGTGGTGTCGGGTTCATCGTCCACAAATCCCTCGTTACCAACGTGGTTACCATCGGGAGTGTGTCGAGCAGGGTAGCGTACCTGATACTCAGAATATCGAAACGATATTCGCTGAATGTCATCCAGGTTTACGCTCCGCCCTCGACACACGATGATGTTGAAGTGGAGGCTATGTATGAGGAGATCTCTAAAGCCATGCATAGCCATAAAACCCACTACACGGTTGTGATGGGGGATTTCAATGCAAAGTTGGGGCAACGTTGCGGTGATGAGATGAGAGTGGGGCAATTTGGATTTGGGCAACGGAACGAAAGGGGCCAGATGCTGGCAGACTTCATGGAGAGGGAGAGCCTCTACATGATGAACTCCTTCTTTAAGAAGCCCGTAAGCCGCAAATGGACCTGGATTAGTCCGGAGGGTAAAGTCAAAAACGAGATCGATTTTATCATGTCGACGAAGAAGCACATGTTCAATGATGTCAGTGTGATCAACGCTGTTAAGACAGGAAGCGATCACCGCATGGTCACAGGCACATTGAATATCAACGTCAAGCTTGAAAGATCGCGACTGATAAAATCCACGCTCGGACCATTATCGGTTCAAATCCAAAACCCCGAGTGCTTTCAGCTCGAGCTCCAAAACCGCTTTGAAGCCCTTGAGAACAGCATAGATGTGGATGATCTATACAACATGGTGGTGGATACTGTCCGCACGGTTGGGTCTAAGTACTATAAAACCCGCCGTCCCAAATTAAAGAAACTCCCCAGCCAGACTCTCCTACTCATGGATCAGAGACACGAAATGAAAGTACAGAACTCAGCGGATGCCCTTCGTTATCGACAGCTCAATAGACAGATATCTAAGTCTTTGACGAGCGACCTTCGCCAATTTAATACCGAGAGATCTGTCTATCGGGCAAAGTCAATTGACGAGGCTGAAAACTGAAGAAGGTAGCATCATTTCGTCAACACCTGAAATCCTGAAGGAGATTGAGAGTTTCTATTTACAGTTATATTCCACGCAAACACCTGTTGTAAGCAAGACTACAGACCCTAGAGCCAAGCTTACCCGACACTATACAGAAGATATCCCGGACGTCAGCCTGTACGAGATTAGTAATGGCTCTCAAGCAGCTTAAAACCAACAAGGCGGCGGGTGATGACGGAATCACAACAGAGATTCTGAGAGCGGGCGGATAGCCGATACTTAAGGTCCTCCAGAAGCTTTTCAATTCAGTCATCCTCGAGGGCAAAACGCCAAAGGCATGGGGCAGAAGCGATGTGATGCTGTTTTTCAAGAAGGGTGATAAGACTCTCTTGAAAAACTACAGACCCATCTCGCTTCTGAGCCATATCTATAAGTTGTTTTCGAGAGTCATTACGAATCGTCTCGCTCGCAAGTTTGACGACTTCCAACCAGCCGAACAAGCCGGGTTCCGGAAAGGCTATAGTACCATAGCCCACATTCATACGCTGCGGCAAGTTATACAGAAGACCGAAGAGTATAACTTGCCACTTTGCTTGGCGTACGTGGACTATGAGAAAGCCTTCGATTCGATTGAGACCTGGGCGGTGCTGCAGTCTCTCCAGAGGTGCCAAATAGACTACAGGTACATCGAGGTGCTGAAACGCCACCATGTCAGTCCGATTACAGAACCAGAGCTCTAATCCTATCCAACTACAGCGAGGTGTGAGACAGGGAGACGTCATCTCTTCGAAACTGTTCACAGCTGCGTTGGAGGATATTTTTAAGCTTCTGGACTGGAAAGGATGCGGCATCAACATCAATGGCAAGTTCCTAACACACCTACGGTTTGCCGATGATGTAGTTCTTATGGCTGAGACCTTGGAAGACCTGAACACAATGCTCTAAGATTTTAGAAATGCTTCTCAAAGAGTGGGTCTTAGGATGAACATGGATAAGACGAAATTCATGTCCAATGCCCATGTTGCACCCGCTCCAGTTAATGTTGGGAACAATATACTCGAAGTTGTTGACTACTATGTTTACCTCGGACAGACGATCCAGTTAGATACGTCCAACTTCGAGAAAGAGATCTCTCGTCGAATCCAGCTCGGATGGGCAGCGTTCGGGAAGCTCCGGCATTATATTCGCGTCCGAAATACCTCAATGTCTCAAGACGAAAGTTCTGACCAGTGTGTGTTGCCAGTTATGACGCAGATATGGAAGCGAGACGTGGTCCTTTACTATGGGTCTCATAAGAAGGCTCAAGGTCACCCAGCGAGCAATGGAGAGAGCGATGCTCGGTATTTCCCTGCGCGATCGAATCAGAAATGATGAGATCCGCAGGAGAACTAAAACAACCGACATCGCTCGAAGGATTGCATCGTTGAAGTGGCAGTGGGCGGGTCACATAGCGCGGAGAACCGATGACCGCTAGGGCAGAAAGGTTCTCGAATGGCGACCGCGTACCGGACGACGTTCCGTGGGCAGGCCCCCTACAAGGTGGACCGACGATCTAGTCAAGGTCGCGGGAAGCCGCTGAATGCAGGCAGCGCAGGACCGATGGTTGTGGAGATCCTTGGGGGAGGCCTATGCCCAGCAGTGGGCGTCGTTTGGCTGACATGATGATGATGATGAATGAAAGGTAAATTGCGGTTTACGATTTATGACGTATTAAAAAGAAACTACTTACTAGATCTCTTTCAAACCAATTTTCGGTGGAAGTTTACATGGTAATGTACATCATATATTTTTTTTAGTTTAATTATTCTCCTATTTTAGAAGTTACAGGGGGGGGGGGGACACATTTTTCCACTTTGGAAGTGTCTCTCGCGCAAACTATTCAGTTTAGAGAAAAATTATTTTAGAAACCTTAATATCATTTTTGAAGACCTATCCATAGATACCACACACGTAGGGGTTTGATGAAAAATAAATTTTGAGTTTCAGTTCTAAGTATGGTGAGCCCCCAAAATTTATTGTTTTTTTCCTATTTTTGTGTGAAAATCTTAATGCGGTTCTAAGGCTACATACGCACTATGCGGTTAGCCGCAATGCGGTCGGCCGTCCGGTGGACCCCAGGATGCGGTTGCGCTTGCGGTAAGCCGGGTGGCGGTTAGCCGCAACCGTAACCGGAACGTGCGGTTAAGAAACCGTCGTGGTTTGCGGTTAGATCGACTCATTTCCAAGATGGACGCCGAAGAAGAATATTCTGCGGATTTTGTATTCCAGGTTGCTGGTCTATTTTGTATCTCAATTATAAACTTTTCTGTATCGAAATAACCGTGCGGCTGGCCGTCAGTCGGGCCGCAGCGCTCAGAACGACCGGAGTGGTCGGCCGGCAGCCGAATCGCAGTGCGTATAAAAACTACTTTCTCGTACAAATTTTTGATTCCGGTCAGCTGGCCGCATTGCGGCTAACCGCTTAGTACGTAGGTACCATTATAGTTTCGGAAAAAAGTGGCTGAGACATACGGACGGACAGACAGACAGACATGACGAATCTATAAGGGTTCCGTTTTTTTGCGATTTGGCAACGGAACCCTAAAAAATATAATAAGTATTTTTCAAATACGGCTTTTTAAATTTGTAAATAAAATAAACGTCACCTTCATTATGCATAATTTTTTAATAGATACATAAACGAAGTGTTGCAGTTCGCTCGCAATAACCCGCAGTTGATCAATCTCCTCAACATCGTGGACAAGGTGTATGACGTCAAGGATATTCAAGCTCTTGTCACGAAACGCATGGCCAAGAGTAAGTATGTCCTCTTTCGTCGTATGAATATAGAGAGCTTTAAGAACAGAGGTAGTCAAAAGATTAGATGGACAAATTGTGGACGATATGCCATGGAATAAGTGACTGAGGATAAATGATGTCTGATAGGAATGGTCGATCATTGTTGCTGCTATTACCATCACCGGTGAGGGTGGTGGCTGTGTGTTCGTTGGTCAAGAAGCCATTTATTTTTTAGCCTAGTGGTATGGGTAAGGGACTGCTGAGACGAGGTCTCGGGTTCGATCCCAGGTATTACCATGGCACACACCAATGACTTTTCGATGCTTTTCGAAGTTATGTGTGTATTTATCGCAGGTTTATAAGTGCCCGGTTAATGGCAATAGGCTCGCCACCTATTACATTGGGACCTAAACATAAACTGGCGAAATGTGGGTGCTAGCGCCTCTGCCTACCCCTTCGGGGATATAGGCGTGAGTTTATGTTATGTTATGTTAAGCATAGACTATAAACTACAAACCATAGACTATAATACTATCACACAGTGGCATCAAGAATGTATGGAAAATAATTACCTACATGTTGTGCTGACTCCATATAGTATGTAACAAAACTAGTAATCAATAAGGGGAACATAAAATGTATTATTGGAATTTATGAAGCCATTTCATAATATCATAGTTACTATCTACTATCTTCCCAAAATCTAAGACTATAGCCACCACAAAGTAGGTGTGCCATAATAATTAGCGGGGTACCCCCCCCCCCCCCCCGGCTGGCTGGGCCGTGGCACCCTCCTATGTTGCCATGTAAGTTTCCTCATTGATCTAAATTTTATTGTAGTTTTTATGGGATAATTTTTAAACATGTTTTTGTCATTTCTTCCTTCGGTGGTATATCGCAGTGATAAATGCTAAAATCCCGGTCGCATCTGAGGTTCTCATCGACTGGGAAGTCCGTTTTATTTATGGCCATTTTAGCCATTAAGGGATGAACTGACCTCCTAACCCCGAAAGGAGAGCCCGCACCACCGCTCCTCATTTGATAGTAGGTGGAATTGGCTTGGTCATTGAACGCGTGACAAATTCCACCTTGACTAAAAAGCCATTCTGTAGGATTGTTATTTCTTAACAGCAAAAGTCCACGATCGGGATATACAAACGGAGACTCATCCTATTGAAGATTACCACGCAAAGAACTATACCTCGGATCTTTGGAAGTGGAAGAGGAGAGCTTGTCAATGGGTAAGTGATGACTAAAATCATTTTTTCAAATCCTCTGAGCCCGTTTCCAACTCAGTCGTGGTCGAATTTCAGTCTAACTACGAAACGGTTGAACTTCGATTTTTTCATGGAGTGACTACCATCTAACCTGCACAACTCACTGGTGATATCAAATTTCTGGGGGCTAAACATGACGCGGTAATAAGAACTGAGTTTTGGGTGGTGGAGCGATGGGAGAGAGACGAAGCTATACACGGTGTATAACACCGTCTCTCTCCCTCAGTGCCGCTGAATTAAACTGAAAAACTTAACTGTAAAATTTATAAGCGCGTTATGGTTAACCCGCTGTAGTTAGACTAGCTTGTCGAAGAATGCCACAGATGTTCGTATGGCAACCGACGGCTTAACAAGCTCTCCGAGGCACGGAGAGCTCTAAATGTGTGAACAGTGGTCACCCATCTTAAAACTGACCTATTGCTGAACTGATTATTGCTTAACCTTGCAATGTGCTGACCTACTCCGTTACCACTTAGTCACAGACCTTCTATTTTTTTAAATTCCAGGCGACAATAGTGAACTGCCAGACCCATTCAACCCAGACGAACTACAGCCATCTTCGCTCTGAGATCCACTCTCAGACAGTGGAACCCCGCGATAAATGTATGCAAACCACGAAAGAATGTGGGGTCAACACTACCACCCAGAACTATTTCTTTTGGGGCCTGAGAGGACAATCTGGCTTGGGACAGTATATCTTGGATTTGAGATCGCAGCACGCTGCTTCAAAACTGAAAGGTAGATGTTTCAATTTAGTGTAAGCGACAATGATATTACTGTGACAGGCAAAAATTACTGTGTTCAAAGTATTTCCGATGATTTTTGAGACCCTTTCTCTTTAAAAAGTCGATGTTGCTTAGCCTTTGCCGATTTAATTTCGATATGAATATGACGCAAGGGTTCTGTAACGGAGGGATATGTGGTTTTAGCTACACAATATAAAATCAATAAGGAGTGAGCACTTTCTTCACACTTACCAAGCTAAAGTTTAGAAGAGGTACGAATAACGAAGCATGATTGCGGCAATGGTTCGGAGCTAGAGCGCGTGGGCCTCCGCCGCCTCCTTCTGAAAAGGAGATGGCGGAGTGCGCCCGGTAGAGATTTAGAACTCTCCCGGCCCGCCGAGCCCGCAACATGCTCGCCGCGCGTCGCAGGTGACTCAGGCGCCGGAGGTCGCTTAACGGCCTCCGTCCTCCATGAGCGCAGGCCTGGGGGTGGCAGGTGCGGCCGCCTATCACCCCAGCAGAAGCAGGCCGGGACGGCGGGGCGACTAGCACCCCTCCCCCAAACGGCGGGGCAAGACGGGGACACCGTGGTTCTCAATTCCCAGGGGGCCTACTTGAAACCGGAGATGCCCCAGGGTCAGTCGGGGTGCCAGGGATATGCTCTATGGGCAACCTGACTCCCCGGCGTCTTAAGACCCGAGACGGCGTGCGGTTTTAATCGGTTCAAGCCCGACATAACTGCCCCCGCTGGCTAACCGATAGTTTGTGGAGAATTGGGGTGTGATGGTCCTCCGACCTGCGAACAGACGAGATGATCACACCTGGCGGGCCACGACCCAACGGTTGACTTTGGAATATTGTATACATGCAATCCAGTGCTAGAACTTCAATTGCGCGATCCAAGATTGATGGCTTCTAAGTAGTTCAGCTCGCTGTCGCTAGATGGCTACTTGTTGGGTACTTGTGGTAAAATAATTTACTTATTAAATCTTTACAAGCCGAACCGCTGACGTCGTGCCGATGGCCGTGCATAAGTAACGACGAGAATCAAGAGAATGAGGTATACTCGTCCGGCAGCGAAGACTTCTACCCTCAGGACTTCCATCTAACGGACGAGCCGCACGAACAATAAAGTTTAATCATCTATAACGGACATAAGTTGTGTAGATTGCTTTGTAGTTCCTTAGAATTACGGTAGATGGCGGTAGACGGCGTATAATTAAAATGAAATATAAAATCGAGAGAAAGTGCCCTTAACTCTTGTTAGTATGGAAAATAGTGTCGCTAAAATATGACATGTTATAACCAACTCCCTAACACAATACAAAGACGAATAATTCGTCATGTTTTTATTTGAAAGAGAAGAAGCCGAAAGGTACCTAAATGACAGTAGCCAATCACGTTGCCAATAATGCTGAACATCTCTTCACAGCATTGTGAAACAAAAGCGATAGTTACGGGGCACTTCTGCTTGACATTTAAAAAAAAACTTTGTACGTCACGTCATTGGAGAATGGTGTGTAAGTTTCTAGAAATAATTATATACACTGATTACTAATCGTAGTGATTAAATGAATTTGGATAATATAAAATCTGTTTCAATAACTCATATACTATAATTCCTGACAGGCACACACGTTTCCTGGGTTTGTCAAAAGCCTTCGATACTCACCTATCCTATTGACAAGGTTTATGGTAAACCAGGGCAAAATAGGCACAATACGGAATACGAGTGTGTGTAAAGTTTAAAGGCATAGTATTGTTAAAGTAACAAACATTCGTTATTTGATGGTTATTTGTCGATCTACAGTAACATACAAAACGCATTCTTTGAATTGTGAAGTATAATAATCGCAGACACGAATTGAACATTGAATATATTCTTTGATAATGGAATCACCTACAACATGCTTCAAACGTCAGGCGTTAAGGACTTTGTATCCAGTTGCCAATGAAATCTATAAAAAAAACTACTAACGTCAAAAACACGTGTTTTTAAATGTCAATGTCAAACATATTCATAATCTTAACCTAAAAAAATATAGTGTAAGTCTAGGATGAAGTATACTTGATCCTAGAGTGTAAGTAAAGTTTTTGTTTGAAAGTTTACGTGGTTGCGATCAGTGTCTTCAACAATGGCTAAAGTGAAAAACAAGAGAAACTCTGGTCTAGCTGACAGAGTACATAACAAGAGAAAAACGGATAATATTAAGAAGAAGCTAAATCCTTTCGAAGTGCACATTAACCGTGAAAAGCTTAAAGTTTTAGGCAAAAAATCTAAGCATGACCGAGGACTACCTGGTGTTTCTCGTGCGAAGGCTATACAGAAGGTAATAACATAATATGAAAGCATTCTCATTTATGTTATTTACGCTTTCATTCAATTTTTATGACAAATTTGTTAAGTAATTCCTTGTGTAAATAACATCTATGGATGTTCATTGCTCACTCATTGAAACATATTTTGGTATATATATGGTGTATTTGGTATATATATCATTAGAAGGGCTATTATAATTGCCTACTATTAGCTAGTCCATATGCTTTTTTGCCACACAAATAAATGTTTGATTGAGTATGGTTTGAATATACCATGGTTTTCATATTGATATGTGTGCATTATTGACGTCCAACATTCCGTATTTTTTTGTTCCTTAATCTTTAATTCTGAAATTGCTATTGTATAAATATACAAACATTGTTATAATTAACTTTAGTTACAAACATGTTTGTAATCGAACCAAATGTTATCATCACTAGCATTATCTAACTTGAGTATAATAATAAACATAACATAACTTCACGCCTGTACGCAGAGGTGTATTATATACCCACGATTCGCCAGTTATGTTTAGGTCCCAATGTAATAGGGGCCTATTGCCATCTACCGGGCACATTACTAAGCAAGCGATAATCATAATAATAAACTCTTGAGTATAATAATAATTAGAAACATACCAGTCTCAGCTGTCCTGACATGGTCTGATTGGATAGATGATCTTCAAGAACTATTTCGTGCATTACAAATTTTTATTGAAATTTAATGATTTTTCATGGAATATCATAAATATACTTTTAATTATATAGATATGAAGGTAAATGTACAAATGTGGTTACAAATTTTATATCTAACTAAACTAAATAAAACTAAAATAAAATAAATAATTAAAAGAAACTTAAACCTAAAATGCATCGTGGAATTCCTCCGCATCGCATGCCTCCTGTGGTAACGTGCCCAGAAGACTGGCAGCATTGCCATGTTGTATGGCAATACTTATTCTCTGTGCTAAAAAGAAGCCAGCCTTCTGGTCACGAGAAGCGTCGATCATTCGTGTTACAATCTCCCTGAAGAGACTGCGAGGACTCGGACCCCATGCCCCTAACGTTTCGACTCCAAACGGCACAAATTCATAATCTCCAATTAAGTTTGAGTATTTGCGCCGTTTGAGAGTCTCCGCAGAAGCAGCAGCAGCACCGGCACAGCCAGCCGTGCTGGCTATATGGGTAGGAGCAATGGTGTCGACGCATGTTGCGTCCCAAACCAGAGTCCTACCCATTTTCTATGGCATTAATGACATACCGTCCGGTCTCTTGCCATCGTCGCGCGCCAAACCATTTGGTTCAAGTACAGCTGGCACACCGGCAGTGACAAGAGCACGTCGGATTATGTCATTGAGGCTGGCGTGCCGTGGTATTCGCCCAGCGCTCCTGCAGCACGATAAGCCATGGTGTCCGAACCTGTCGACGGCTTCTCCACAGCGACATCGATGCGGAGAAACACGGGGCACCTAAACGAAGGCATGTTGCAATGCGGAAGGTAGTGTCATCTAACATAGTTCCTACGGATGACGGAAGAGCTTGTAACCAAAGACCCGACTCCCACACTCCTACCGCCAGCAAACGGGCACGCTCTGGAGCATTAGAACATGTATTTATTAAATGTTGTCTTACTAAGCTGCAAAGCGGCGCGTCCCACTGTCGCTGAGAGAAAAGGTTCTTTGGGAAATCAGTGTTCGGGCAAGCAATTTTCCAAGCATTTACTGCATCAGTTTTACACAATACTTCAGAGTTAACCAGTGTAGGTGCAAGGATTTTCCTGGTTAATTCTTCCGTACTGTGGACCGAGGACAGGAACGCTGGTAAGCTTATATCCGAAATTTTGCGAACACCGAGCCTACCCAAGCGATTCGGTAGAGACGCTTGTAGTGAAGCTCGGTCATTCAAGGCCACATTCAAGATTTTTGTCAGGGTGCTTTGTATAATTTTGTCAATTTTTTCTAAAAGTGTTAAATGTTTGAAAAAATGGGAAGATCTGAGGGCATGGGTGAATTTTGGAACAAAAAGGCAATACCGAAGAATAGTAAAAGCGGAATGGATATTAATTTTGAGTAGGCGATCTGAAATATCACAAAAATTTTGAATTTTCTCCTCTATAAAGGAGTTATAGGCATCTTCTAAAATTGGGGACCCAAGGAGGCGTAGTGCATCTTTTTCAATAATTTTAATATTCGGTGCTAATGAATTAAATTTTGAAATTGTTGTTAAATCAAATGGAACATTTAAGGGTACGTTGTTAGTACGGAAATTAATGTTGGGAAACGTAACCTAACACACAAAACAGCGACCTAATTGGTTACCGCTAACAGAGAACAAGCCTAAGTATAAAAGTCAGTTAGTAGCCAATCACAGCCTCCGTGGTGTGGCGGTATTGAAAGCGGCCGCTACGCAGGAGGCGCGGGTTCGATCCCCGCTCAGTACAAATATTTGTATGCATGAATATGAGTATTTGCCTTGGTCTGGTCGTGCCTCGGAGAGCACGTTAAGATGTCGGTCCCGGTTGCCATACGAATATGTATGACAGTCGTTATAGGGGAAATGGGTGAAATGGCCCCACATAGAAGGGCTGATCACCCGTCTGGTCAAACGGCATCCCCACTGGCAGTATATGTATATATAGTAGCCAATCACGATGCAAAACGTCGTTGTTGAACGTCTCCACAGCATTATGGCACACACATAATAGTTTAGGAAGTACCCCGCCTCTGTATTATATATATTGTGACTTTTCAATGTTATAGTTTTAATATTTATTACAGAGGAAAGAAACACTTGGTACAGAGATGAAAATGATGAACAAAACAAATGCATTCATTGACCGTCGTATTGGTGAGAAGGACACACAGCTGTCGGCAGAAGACCGTATGATTGTCAGGTTTGCTGCTGAGAGACAGAAGCAACACAGCAGGAAAAATATATATAATTTAGCCGATGATGAGATTTTGACGCACAGGTAAGTTCAGTGATATGCACACATCAGATCAATGATCTGCTATTGCATTATAAAGTATTTAAAATAAAATAACTAATTTATTCAACAAATAAACGACAATTTTACTTGTTTCACTGATCTTTTCGATGTTTTGGTTACCTTTTAGTAGCCATGGTCATCGAGTGACTAAGATGGTGGTTGGTGAAGGATAGTTTTATTTCCGTCCTTATTTTTTCCAGAACTACCCTACCCTAGTTTTCAACCCCCGACATAGTTATAAGATGAAGATCTGTGGATGGTAGCTCCCAAACGGATGAAACAATTTTGATGCGGACTTTTTTGTTCGAAAGCTGAAAATGCTCGAGATGGTTCTTAGCTATAAATAAATTTATTTGTGTAGGGGTTTTGAATTTTTAAATTAATTTTATCACTATTGGAACTTTGATTCAATAATTCAAGATAATTGTTTGCAGGGGTCAAACATTGGAGGAGATTGAAAAGTTTGATGATCCCAGATCTGATGATGAGGAGGAGGAAGATGGCAGAAAGTTTGGTGGAGGGTTAGGCGGTGAGTTGTATGAATTTGTGGTGATGTTAGAAATGTGCATAGCCAGGTGGGTGTATTGAGATTCAAACCTTCCCCCAAATTGAAAATATAATCTACCAATCAACTTTCTGTCATCCACATTTTTGTTTTCTTGAAACCTACACCACCGATTTAGTTGCGGACTAAAGCCTGGATACATTTGTGATGTCAAAATTCATAGCTAATCTAAGTAATCCAACAATACGTACAAGGTGAAGACCCACTGCGTATTCATACATACTCATAAATACCTTATTAATTATTTTTCTGCAGGTGAATTTGTATCAGACGGACATTTTGGCGGTGGAATGTTATCAAAGACTGACTCAAAAGATGGTGCCAAATCACATAAAGATTTAATAGAACAACTCATAGCGGAATCTAAGAAGAGAAAGGCAGAAAAGCAGAAAGAGAAAGAACAGACGCTAGACTTAACTGAGAAGTTGGACAGCGAATGGAAAGACTTGCAACCTGTTGTGTTTAAGAAGATGAAGAAGGATGAGAAAGAAGAATCAGCGATTGATAAGCTTTTGAATCAAGCGGAGAAGAAGAATTTTGACTATGATAAAATGATGAGGGAATTGCGGTTTGAGAAGAGAGGCACTGTAAGTACCAATCTTTTTGATAACATTCAACCTCTGTAGTGCAGTAGTAGTGAGTATGTCTGATGTGCAAGAAGTCCTACAATTTTTTTTTCAGGTTAAGCAAAGTGTTATTCAATTTCTCCATTAGAAAAAGAGACATAAGACAATTTTCTCATCAACCATCAACCCTTTTTGTGTCCCTAGTCTCTAGAGTAGAACAAGTGCTCTGTTGATGGCAATAGGCTCGGCTCCTATGACCCAAATTGGTTTCTAATATTTTCAATCTACTTGGACTTAATGGGATAGGTATAGCAGGGAAGTAAGGCCTGCTGCGCTCATACAAGCCAATCATAATGCAGCATACAGCTATTTAGAACAGAAGATTTTTTTTATTTTTTACATATCAACTTTGTATGCTGCTTCAGCTCTGAAGTAACATCATAAAAAGTTAAGTATTATAACTAGTATATGTTTATTTACAGCCATCTGATGGTTTGAAAAACGACGAAAAACAAGCAAAAGAAGAGAGAGAGAAGTTAGCGCAGTTAGAGAAAGAAAGAGAACAGAGAATGTTGGGCGAAGAAGATAGAGTCGCGGTTAAACCTCAGCATGCTAAGGTCAAACATAGGTAAGAGTTTGGAGCTGTATTAAAATATCTGATTATGGTTAATTCCACTCTACTCGACCAGGTGCTATCTCCCAGGTGAACAAAGGGGAAATTGTAGTGTCCTCATTTCACCTATGCTTTATCTCAAACAGCAATTCGACATATTTGGTGTCAATTGCTCACCTTGGAATTGATGCATTCAGGTGAACAAAGGCGACTTTTTTATTTATCTTGTGTACTTTTATCACCCACAAATCATCCAATTAAATGCTAATAAAAACTTTAAAATTACCAGACAACTTATTCGTGTTTTAGGTCTGCTGAGGATTTGGACGATAATTTTGAGCTGGACGACGAAAAAGACTTCATGTTAGCCTACGATAAAGATGGGAAACCGTTGGTGCCGGAGAACATTCTTAAAGATTTCTCAGGTAGGCTCTCAGCAGATTTTTCTATTTTACTCACTTGTCACGATTGTATATCCTCAAATATAAATTGGAGAGGTTATTATAATTATTATTTCGGCGGGCGATCAACCCTACTTGAGTGAGCCATTTCACCCATTTCCCTAATTGGAGCGGTTAACTATTCTATAATGTTTTGTGTTACCTATAATATTAACAAAAAAGTATTTTTTCTATATAGAAGATGTCTCTAAATTCAACATCAATGGCTATGGGTTAGCCTCTCGCTCGAAGTCCGCTTTTAGTTTGAGAACACACACACACACACACGCATTATACTATACTATTTTTAATATTGTTTCAGTTCCAAACGCAAAACCAAAGTTTGAGGATGGAATATCAGACACATCTGAAGAAGATGATAGTGAAGGTGATGTCTCTGGTGAAGAATCTGATGATGAACGAAACACTCAAAAGAAATATTTACAAAATGAAGGGTCTGACGATGCCTCAGAGTCATCCGATGATGAAAAAGTCAGTCAAGTCAATCATAAAGATAAACAAGTAAACAAAAAGACAAGTAATGATGAATCTGATTCTGATGATGAAAGTAATTTTAGTAAAGCCGAGGCTAAACAAATCACATTACAATCAAGTAACAAAAATAAAATAAAGTCTCATAATGATTCTACAACTTCACCTGATCAGAAAAAACAGAAAACTGACCATAAATCTGAGAAAGGGAATACTATACTATTCCAGAATATAGAAGATGAGAAAAGCGACGAAGAAAGTGCTAAAGAAGATGGAGAACGTAGTGAAGATGAAGAAGCAAGTAGTGACAATGAAGAACAAACTGAAGACAACGCAGAAGACTTCAATGATTTGAAAGATTTAAAAGAATCTGATGTCGAAAGTGATAATGAAATCGTTGAAGCGGATGTCGAGAAGATTGGTTCATTGTTTGATCTTAAATCTAGTGAAGGAGATAAGCTAAAGGTATTTTATAGCAAATTTATAGTTACAAATTGAAGTTAGTAAGTTAGTTATTGATGCAGATTTTTAGTACCCTGACGCAAAAACGACGAGTTTGACGTGTCTGTCTATGGCATCGTAGCTTCCGAACGGATGATTTTTTTGTTCGAAAGCCGATATGATCTAGATGGTTCTTAGCTATAAATAAATCTGTGTATTTAATTTTGGAATGTTATTTAAAAACTTATATAAACTAGTTCAAGAGAATTAAAATTTATTCCGATCTCTATTTCTACCAAAGGCTGGAGAAGGATGGGGATATATTTTAGTCTTGCCAAACTAGTTTAGATAAAAATGTTTGAAACAAAATCGCCTCCTATATCAATAAATTATTATTCACCATGCTTATAATAAAACTCGCACGTTTTGCATATGATAACTTTGAATCGTCTGAAAACTTTTGGATATATGTGATTTTTTTTTACTACGTCATAAATCGTAAACCGCAATTTACCTTTCATTCAATTAACTCAAATAAAAAAAATAATTACTTGCTGCTACGGAACCCTTCATGGGCGAGTCCGACTCGCACTTGGCCGGTTTTTTTTTGGTTAACATTTGTCAGCAATACAAATTTTCTGTTTCCATTTCAGGAGTTACTAGTAGGAAAGACGCCATCACAGCAGTCTACAGCCCTACAGAATCTTATAAAGAGTTATGATCCAAGCCTATCAGAAAACAACAAAGATAAACTTAGCCGACTCTTCGCTCACATGCTTCAATACATAAACGATATCTTCACAGGACTGACAGACGAGAGTGAAGTTCTAAAATCCCTTCTAATTTTTGACAAATTAGCCCCATATTTCTACGATTTAGCCCACACAAATAAGGTTTCTACCAAAAAATATATAGTAGAATTGTTAAAAGAAAAGTATGACAACTTTAAAAAAAGACAGAAGCGCGTTCCAGAATTGAATACGTTAATATTTTTCAAATTGATATATATTTTATATCCGACTTCCGATTTCCGACATCCTGTCACAACGCCGGCTTTGATATTCATGTCGGAAATTTTAACTTCCTGTAGATTCAATAACGCGTATTCAATATCAAGAGGATTATTTGTGACTACCCTCATATTAGAATATACGACGTTATCAAAAAGACTAGTGCCTCCAGCTATAAATTTTTTAAGAGGTATTTTATATTTAAGCGCGAATACAAGCGTTTTGAATCCTATACAAGTTGTTCCTCCATTTAGGTTACATAGAGACATGAAAATTTTAAATTTGGATAACGACTGTTCGAAAATGGAAGTGCAAAGCAAAATGGCCGCCAAAGATTTTGTACTGACTGACATAGATGATGATTTCAAAATCCGATATCTGTTGACCAGTATGGGAATTTTGAAAGAATATTTTGATTATTTTAATGATATTGAAGCACAGTATTATTTATTTGAGCCTCATTTGAAATTGATGGATAGGATTGATATAGACTTATATCCTAAGAAAGTCAGTAAAAGTATAACTAGTATAGTGCAATACATGAAATCTAGTTTAGAAGTGAAGACATTTGCGCCATTGTGCAAGGAGAAACCAAGGCCTAAGGCGCTGAGGCTATACGAACCAGACATACAGGAAGTGTAAGTCTTTATTTTATTTTTATATGGTCATCATCATCATCATCATCACACTCATAGCGATTACTCAGTTGTGTCCAAAGTTTATGAAGCCTGGGATCTCGTTGGAGACCACGGTGAAGGCCGTGGTCTCCGACGGGAGCAAGTGTCACGCCGCCGCCTCTTTCTGCGAGGTTATGCGCGCGAAAGAGACGGCGGAGAGGGAGCAGGAGAGAACCCTGCCCCCCGAGTTCCGCAGTCTGCGGCGAGGACGCCGCAGATTCGTCTACGCTTGGGACTACCGACCTCCATGATCGGGGCCTGAGGACGGCAGTTGGCCGACTCGCCGTCCTTACAGAAGCAGGCCGTGGTGGAAGCGTGTCGTGTGTGTCCTACACACGCCTGCCTACTCACCGACGCGGGATAAAACCCGACCTCACCAGGCGAGGCCGCGTTTGCGGCCAAAGTCCGCCGGTAACCCTGGGCTTATCCTTCGAAGGGCTTACCCGGGGTGCCCGGCAATGGACACTTGGGGAGGACACCGTGTGGTTTCAGTCGGTCAGATTCCGACACGCCCACCCTATCGTCGGCACCGATGGGGCGAAACCCGAGGGGGTTTCCACACGCTAAAAAAAAAGCCTGGGTTCCGCTTATTGTTTTCATTGGTAAGTTGGTTTTTCCGGGAGCGATTGCCGTTTGAACTCCCAACCAAGCTTTCACGGGAGCAACAGTCGCAGGCGTTGCTCCAGCGCCAGAGCTTCATCCGTCAGTCAGCAGGTGTAGCCTTGGCAAAGCAGGCTTGGCTCCATAGGTCTTGGGTTTAGTCCCTATATTGATACACCCTATTTAAGCCAACTGTTTAAATCTTTTGCAGGTTCACCGTCAGCAAAAGTTTAAAGTTATCAAGAGAACAAGCAGAGAGTCAGCGGCTGAGGAACAAATACAAGAAAGAGATGAAGGGAGCGCTGAGAGAGATCCGAAGAGACAAATCTTACGTCGCTTCTGTCAAGATAAGGCAGAGGATTCATAGGTAAGCTTCCAGTACTTCATCATCATCATCAACCTATTCTAGTCCACTGCTGGACATAGATCTCCCCTAATGAGCGCCATAGCGCCCTGTCTTCAGCTTGCCGCATCCAGCATCTGCCTGCAGTCTTTCGCAGATCGTCATCCCACCGGGCCGGAGGGCGTCCTACACTTGCTCAGTATGAACTGACAACTTTTCATAATTACATGCTAATTATGCACTATGCTAACTTTGTATACATATTAAGAGCAGTGCTGACTGAATGGTTTAATTGTTGGTTTCTCACACGGGCGGTGCGAGTTAAAATTTTCGGTCATTTGTCTCCCAAAACCTACTAATATAAATTGTCTGTAACTTAGTGGTTAAGGAGTCGGCCTTACGATCGAGAGGTCCCGGGTTCGAATCCTGGCTATTACACTACCGACGTGAACCTACTCATAACACAAGTAGAAGTTAGCGGGAAAACTAGTAAATTCGGTTACTAGTACTCTTTTGAAAACAATAAATGGCAAAGTTGATGACGTTTGAATGTTTGTTATTTAATGGTTATCCTTCCGAGGGCTTACCCGGCAACGGACACTTGGGGAGGACACCGTGCGGTTTTAGTCGATACACGACATAACCACTCCCGCTGGCCGGCGGGGAGGTATCCGAAGGAATTTCCGCACGTAAAAAAAAAAAATCAGACTTAAGCGGTTGAACAGGTTTGGCTACAATTTGTTACAGGGATGTATTTATAGGTTCGAATAACATATAGGCACAAGTTTTTATCTCTGGAATAGATTCCCATGGTACACAATAATTTATCGGGAATTAACGCGATCATATATATGTAAATACATACCTTTGGATTGCCTGACGTTTCGACCAGGTACATACTACAGGTATATACTACAAAAAAAAAATTAACCTTGCCTTTTTCCCCTTTTTACCCTTGCCACATTTACCCTTTTTACCCTTTCCACCTTACCCCCTTTTCACATTTCTCGTTTTATAACCCTGCCTCATTTCTCCTTTTTACCTTGTCACATTTCCCTTTTTTACCCTTGCCACTTTTCCCCTTTTTACCCTTTCTATATTTCCCGTCTTTACGCTTTCCACATTTCCCCTTTTTACCCTTTTTCACATTTCCCGTTTTTACCCTTGCCACATGTCCCCTTTTTACCCTTTACACAATTCCCCTTTTTACCCTTTTATAGTGTGTGTGTGTGCAAGTCACACACGGTAGAAGTGAAACTTCTGAAAAGTCCCTGATTAAAAAAAAAACTATGGACTTATTTTTTCGTTTCATCGAGTTTACAACGATTCTTAAGAAGATTCACTTCAAAAAAATTAGATTCACATATTATGTTGCGGGAATGGGATCAGAATTCAATGTGGGTGTGTAGTATACGTGACAATCGTGATACAAAATACTAGAGCAAGTAAAATGCTCAACCGGTTCAATTCCCGTCTTAAACTTTGCCTTGTCCGATTTTTCCTAATGATTTTTATTTTATTTTCAGTGATAACATAAGAAAAGATAAGGTGAAACAGATATACAAGGATGCTGCTATTCAACAAGGAGAGCTGAACCAAATGAAACGCATGAAATAGCATATTGAATTTACAATAAAAAAAAAATTAAATGTTATAACGCGTTTGATTTGTGAAGTAGTAACATAACTTCACGCCTGTATCCCCGAAGGGGTAGGCAGAGTTGTATTACACACCCACGATTCGCCAGTTATGTTAAGGTCCCAATGTAGGCGAGCCTATTGCCATCTACCGGGCACATTATTGAGCGAGCGATAATTAACATTTATTAATGCACACATAGCTACGAAAAGTCAGGGGTGTGTGCCCGGGGCGACTGGGGATCGAACTCGAGACCTCGTCTCAGCAGTCCGTTACGTACGCTACTGGGCTATCGCCGCGCGTGAAGTAGTAAGGAAGTATTCTGAGGGTTGGTAACAAATATTTGGCCGTGCCATCTCCCCCGGGCCTCGGTAGGAGAGGTAGACCCAAGAAGTAATGACTTGACGTCGTTTCAGGCCTAGGCTTTCCTCTCAGGGTTGGGGGGGGGGGGGGCTTCAGGAAGAGGAGTAAGCAGACTCCGGGCTTTAAGGCGAAAGCTTCGGATGTAACCGGGAACAACGCTAAGATGATGCTGATGTCGATTGTAATGTCGGGTACACACCAAGTGAACGAAAACGAACGATGGCCAACGATCGATCGCGAAGGAATCGGTGAGAACGAGCGACAGCGTGCGGTAATGACCGACGAGTTATAATCTTTTCCGTAGCATTAAATTATAGTTGTTATCGATCTCAGCCGGCCTCACTATTCTTCCCCACGGGCCACGTGGGGAAGAATAGTACGAGAAGAGTAGTAGAATAGCATAATATACTATGCCTCACCCGAGGGGGCCATCTCGAAACGGGAGATGGCCCAGGGTCAGTCGGGGTGCTAGGGATATGCTCTATAAGCAACCTTACACCCGGCGTCTGTAGACCCGAGACGGCGTGCGGTTCTAGTCGGTTCAAGTCCGATATAACCACCCCCGCTGGCCGTCAGAAGGGTATCCGAGGGGATTTCCGCACGAAAAAAAAGTCATAATTGTCATAGCGTCCAAAGTTTGAATTTTGGAGCCCGAGGTCCGCTTATAGCTTTGGATTGGTAGCTTTACTAGCTTTTCTGAGAGCGACTGCCGTCTGACCTCCTTGTGTCGATACCACATATACCCAGCGCCATCTAGTGACAACAAGTTGAACTACTTCGATAATACTACGTCACTACCAATCCTGAATCGCGAAATTGAAGTTCGCGCGCTGGTATAACATATATACAACATGCCAACGGCAACCGTTGGGCCGCGGCCCGCCAGGCGTGATTACCTTGCCTGGTCGGAGGATCCTTCCCTTTATGTTATTTTCATAGTATTATGAGCTACAGCATTCTCCTTTGGGGTAATGCCGCAGATTTAAATACAATCTTTGTATTGCTAAAACGGGCTGTGCAGGCAATTTATAAATTGGGCCCAAGAGTCTCTCCCTCCGCGAAAAGTTCAAAGAAATAGACATTCTAACTGTAGTGTCTCAATATATTTAAGAAAATCTTTTGTATGTTAGAAGAAACATTTCCAATTTTTTAAGACTGTGATATACATAACGTAAATACTAGACATAAAAACAATGTTGTGGTATGTACTAGTCGACTCCACAAGACCAGTAATTCCTTTCAGGGTATACGCTTATACAACAAGCTTCCTAGTGAAATGAAGAATCTACCAATTTAAAAGCCAAATTGAAACTAAACTCTGTTAAAAAGGCTATTATAAAATTCAAGACAATTTACACGACAAACAAGCTTGTATATGAACTGTTTGCTCTCTCTCTATGCTACTCAAACGAAATATTGTAATTAGATTAAGTAAACATGTTTGTAAATAGACCAAAAAAAAAACAGCCCGCTGACTTTCTTGCCGGAGTCTTCTAGCACAGGGTCGCGTTTCGAACCGGTGGTCCATTTGCCAAACAGTACTTTTTTTTTGAATTTTTGTAAGTGCCGTATTAATGGTCTATACAGAATAAATGGTTTTTGACTTTGACTTTGTTGGAGGAACATCACACACCTTTCCTCCACATGTTAAACCCGAGAGAAAAGCCCACGCCAGAGCCTCGTCCGTTCTTCAGCAGCTGCACCGACTAGCAGACCAGGTTGATTTAGGCCTCAAGGATGTTCACACCCCTAGACTACCCCATGTACTAGTATACTTACAAAGGTATAAAAATAAAACTATGACTTCATACTAAAAATATAATTAAGTTTTAACAGTAATTGAGGTTCTGAGTTTTATGAGTTTCGTTTCCATATTGAATAGTTCAAGCACGTTGCGAAGGCTAACCAAGCGAGGTACGGCAGCATGAGATGGCTGGCCAGGGGCGAGATCTGGTAGAAACTGGCTGTGCAGGCAATGGTCACGACGTCCAGCACCAGCATATGAAGAAGAGCCTGAAGAGGAGTTTAACATTGAGATTATCCTACTAATATTGTAACTGTCGAAAGTTTGTGACGATGTTTCGACGTTTGTTACACAATCACGCTCTAACGGCTGAGCGAATCTAGCTGAAATGGTACAGATATAGATTATCGTCTGGAATAACACATAGGCTATTATCCCTGGAACAGGTTCCCGGGAACGGGATCAGAATTCCAAGCAGGCCGCAGTCAACAGCTAGTATATAATAAACTATCTACCTATATATCCCACGGTTTCATACTGTACTCGCATTAACTTAAACTCCGAAACTAAAACTGGGCTACACACGTTGGTCCACGTTGGTTGGTGTGTATCTGGCATTAGAAGTAACTGAGGAGGAGTAGCTGTAGATAAGCCGTATAAAAACTTAATAATTCGCCTTATTATGTAGGTATGTAGACGTGGGTGTGTAATACCTCTCTGCCTACCCCTTCGGGGATACAGGCGTGAAGTTATGTTATGTTATGTAGACGGAACAAGATCGGGACACTGGTTCCCAAACCCATCTCAAAGCCGCCCAGAGTCAGCTGGGGTGGAAGGGAATTACCTTATTGGGTCACCATACACCCGGCATATGAGACCCGAGACGGCGGCGTGCGGTTTTAGTCGTTTCGACTCCGACATAACCACGCCCGCTGGCCGATTTATCCATGGGGATTTCCGCAAGACAGGTAACTATGTAGACGAGAATTGCGGCCAGCTCAGTTAGTCAGATTATTCCCCCTAGAAAGGGACTGACACGAGTTCATATCCCTTCCTGAATGTTGACTATTTCCGATTTAAATGAATAATACAAAAATAACTTACAGTTCCTAGCCAATGTAGTCCAAAGAAGATTGGCGTCCAAGCCCAATTCATTGCTAGTTGTCCTGCGTATAGAGCCAAAGGGTACGAGGAATCATCTGAAATTATAATTGCCACTGTACGATCTGTGAACGTAGTGATCTGTGAACGTAGTCGCTCTGAACTTCGCAGTTTGAATTTTTAACCCCCGACGCAAAAAAGACAGAGTGTTATAAGTTTCATGTGTCTGTGTGTGTCTCTGTCTGTGGCATCGTAGCTCCCGAACACATTAACTGATTTTGATGCGGTTTTTTTGTTTGAAAGCCGATATAATCGAGGTGGTTCTTAGCTATAAAGAAATATGTGTCGATGGTTTTTTGTTTTAAAATTATGAATGCATAAAGTTGTTTAAAAAATGATTGATATTTGTGGTTCCGGTAATATACTCCCGTGATCGAATATTCGTGTGGTTTTAGTCGGTCCGAGTCGAAATAGTCATTTCACAGCTAGACGAGAGAACGGAGGTATAAATGAAAACGAAATAACTAAATTGCCCTTGAACCTTGAACCTTGAACCTCGGCCCTCTTTCCAGAGACTTTACCTTCAGCTTACCATCAGGCGAGGTGAAGTCAAATTGACGTGTCCTAAATATAAAAAAAAAAAAACGTCAAAACGTAAGTTCTAATTGAAAAGGAGTGTGACGTCACACTTTGTTATTGTGAAATTACTAACTATTAATATAACCATTAATAACTATTATATATTATTATTACATAGTGGTTGGGCGGATTAAAAAAATAAATAAAAACGATGGTATGAGAATGGACGTAATTTTTACTGCGCATTACCTACTAAGTATTTTCTATTGAATAAACTCAGATAAATAATTTAATTTAACTGTAGGAACTGTGCCTCTTGATTAAAAAGGGCCTTGTTATGGGTGCCCAATATGGGCGGAGGCCCTGAAGGCCGGAAGTGTGTGGATGCTGCGCGCTCCGCAGCGAGTGATGGCCATCAGGGTCAACCGCGGGTACCGCACGATCTCCTTCGAGGCGGCGAGTCTCCTTGCCGGGACTCCGCCATGGGACCTGGAGGCGAGAGCTCTTTCGCAACTGTACCAGTGGCGAAAGGAGGCGCGGGAGCAGGGACTGAACCCCGAGCATCGAGAAATCGAGGCCGTGCAGTCCCAGCTCCGCCAGGCCATCGTGGTGGAGTGGAAGGAACGACTTGGGCGACCAAGCGCAGGGCACGCCGCAATAGCGGCGGTAAGGCCCATCATGGAGGATTGGCTAGAGAGGCGACACGGAAGCCTCTCGTACCGACTGACGCAGGTGATCTCCGGGAAGGGGTGCTTCGGGGACTACCTGCATCGGATCAGGAAGGAGCCAACGCCTGAGTGTCATCACTGTGACGCGAGTGAGGACTCAGGGCTGCACACGCTGGTGGACTGCCCGGCGTGGGAGGTGCCGAGGCGTGACCTCGTGGCAGCCATCGGGGTGGGAGTCCTCTCGCTCGGCAGCATGATTGCGGCAATGGTGCGGAGCGCGAGCGCGTGGGCCGCCGCCACCTCCTTCTGCGAGCATGTGATGCTCGCGAAGGAGATGGCGGAGCGCGCCCGGGAGAGGTTCAGAACCCTCCCGGCCCGCCGAGCCCACAACATGCTCGCCTCGCGTCGCAGGCGACTCAGGCGCCTGCGACGCGAGTCCTCCATGAGCGCAGGCTGGGGGTGGCAGGTGAGGCCGCCTGTCACCCCAGCAGAAGCAGGCCGGGACGGTGGGGCGCCCCTCCCCCAAACCGGGGCAAGACGGGACACCGTGGTTCCCAAACCCGAGGGGGCCATCTCGAAACCGGAGATGGCCCAGGGTCAGTCGGGGTGCGAGGGATATGCTCTATGGGCAACCTTACACCCCGGCGTCTGCAGACCCGAGACGGCGTGCGGTTTTAGTCGGTTCAAGTCCGACATTACCGCCCCGCTGGCCGGCGGGGGGGTATCCGAGGGGATTTCTGCACAAAAAAAAAAAAAAAAAAAAGGTACGTAATAGTACATTTGTGCCTATTTGATATATTACCTGTGAATCCACCGCTCTTTTCATACACTAAATAAGAAGCATATCCCATGGCGGTGTAAAGAACAACCCAGGTAGGTCCAAACAGCCAGTCAGGAGGTGTCCAAGAAGGTTTGTCCAGCAGCTGATACCAAGCTTTTCCATCAGGACGTTTCACTTGCCCTATCATTGAGAGTGCGCTAGCCCAACCGCCAATGCTGGGCATTAATAGAGCCGCGATTAAGTTCCAATTTATCATTATAACTATTGCTAAAAGTACGTTTTGTGTGGGTAAAATAAAGGATTCAAGACTGCGGGTTGTACTTAGCACTATATTAAATCTTCTGAAGAAAACTAAACACGATAAATCTATTTATACTAAAACTTATGCTCGCAATCAAATGCACGCTTTAATTGATAACCTTATTATTCTTATTGGTAAGTATTGTATTTATGACGATGAACTTTAGAAATGTTTTAAAATCCTTTGTGTTTGGTTGTGTCTACGCTGTCTAACAGTACTAACGCGTTTCACGATTATTTTCTTTATGTTTTTTAGCTTTGTTTACAGTTTGTAAATATAGGTACCTACGTAAAGTTATTATCTAGCATGAGCAATGAGCACCCGTGTGTCATGGCCCGTGCGTGTGCGATTTTAAAGGGTTAATAGGTCATTATCTCGACGGCTATAATAAACTTTTTAATTATCTTCTTACTTAATTGTTTACCAATAAGTTTATTGCGCCTTGCGTTTTATTTTTGTACCTATTTAAGTATGTAGGCACCTACTTCTTTACATACCTACTTTTAACATACTTAGCTTTAAAAGTTACAAGTAGAGCTAATTATGGCTAATCTGGGCTTCGCTTATTACTTTTGGAATAGGTACCTACTAAGTGGGACCATTTCGAAACCGGAGATGGCCCAGAGTCAGTCCGGGTGCGAGGGATATGCTCAGTGGCGTAGCAAAGGGGTGGGGGGGTGGGGGCGGCGGGGACGGGCCGCACCGGGTGTCACCTTTTTTGGGGTGACACTCACCCGGTCTCTCAACTTTAAGAACAATGTACAAACAAAAAAAAAATCGCTAGCAAAAATAAATTTCTTTTTCGGGGGTTCCTCCACTAGCACTAGCTCAGCTCTATGTATAATTCGGGGATTCCCGCAAAAGAGCCTGACGCTGTCGTGGGGTCTTCCCCGTCCCATACTCGCGATCTTTGACGTCTCAGTTGAAAAATTTCTCATTTGTTTCGTGAAGTATGTTGTGTTTGGTTGGCGTGAATTGTTAAACGTGTATTATTCTATAGTGATAGATAATAAAAAAGTAGTGATAGATAATAGAAAATTTATTGCTTTTTACTTACGATGGGGTGACACCACCAACTTCCGCACCGGGTGCCACCCAAGGTAGCTAGTGTAGCTACGCCACTGGATATGCTCTATGGGCAACCTTACAACCGCGTCTTAAGAGCCGAGATAACGTGCGGTTTTAGTCGGATCAAGTCCGACATAACCGCCCCCACCGGCTGCCAGGGGGGTGGGGGGCAAATCCGAGGGGATTTCCTCACGAATAAAAAAGGTACCTAATAAGTAAGCTTTATACCTGCTTAAGCTACCGAAATTACTTGCCATCATCGTATAGGCTGACGCGATAAAAGTAGTTGGGTAGTAGCTACCGCAATATAGTAGGTAGGTACACACTGTAGGTGGGGTGCAACTGGTTGGATCACCTCCAAGTTTGGTGCACCCTGGGCAACGTGGGCGATGACGCATCATTGATTGCTCCTCTGGAGTAGCTGGCGTCAACGTCAACGGCCAAGAGTCTGACCAACCGGCCCTTTGCAGGGCCAGCTGACCCCATTGCACGAGGGGGTCGGGGTATGGCGGGCCTGCAAGGCCTTTGGAGGGGGTAGGGTGGGGTGGTCGCTCCAGGTACCTCTCTGCTGTTATCAGAGGGGACACTGCGAATGGCCCAGGGTCAGTCGGAGTGCGAGGGATAAGCTCTATGGGTAACCTTACAACCACGGCGTCTGTAGACCCGAGACGGCGTGCGGTTTTAGTCGGTTCAAGCCCGACATAACCGCCCCCGCTGGCCGGCAGGGGGGTATCCGAAGGGATTTCCGCACAAAAAAAAAGGTATTTGATATGTATATTTATGTATTATATAATTATATTGTATATATAATGTAGTATATACAATTGGTTGAGTAGAACGGTTGAGTAGTACAATTGGTTGATTGACGAAATAAAGATAACCGACCTGCGCGCTGGCTGTGCTGCGGGCTGGAGGAAGTGGCCGTGGTCACAAGCTCCTATACTGGATATTCTCATCATGTACTTTCATACTCATCTATCTATCTATCTGACGGCCTCTGTGGCGTAGCGGTAGTGCACTCGAATGCTACGTCAGGGGGCGCGGGTTATCCTTTCAAGGGCTTACCCGGGGTGCCCGGCAACGGACACTTGGGGAGGACACCGTGCGGTTTTAGTCGAGACACGACATAACCACCCCCGCTGGCCAGCGGGGGGTATCCGAAGAGATTTCCGCACGTAAAAAAAAAAAAAACGCGGGTTCGATTCCCGCTCAGTACAAATATTTGTATGCATGAATTTGTATTGGCCTGGGTGTTTCTATGTACCTATAATATGTATGTATTTACAAAAAGAAGTATATACCTTAGTATGTTTATCCGCATTCTGGAACCCATAACACAAGCTAGTTAAACTATGCCTACTTTGGGTCTAGAAAGCGCTGTGTAGAATGTCGTAGAATATTTATTTTAATATCTTTAAACTATTATAAAATTGTGAATTAGTGGTGTCTATAGGTACATTGGAGATGGGGTGAGAAAAAAAAAAAAAAGGTACATTGGAGATATCAAAAAATATGTAGGTACTTGAGTTATGTTAAATTAACGATTATGGATACAATATTTTTTTGAATTCTTGTATGTTTATCTGTTTGTATGTTTGTTCGCGGTGGACGCAAAAAGGGACCCAGATTTTGATGCATTTTATCTATTAGAAAGGTCTTGGTCAGACTTAAAATCTGCCCTACGTTTGATTACAATTGGTTGAGTAGAACTGGAGATTGGCGAAATAAAGATAACCGACCTCCGCGCTGGCTGTGCTGCGGGCATTCGCTAATAATAAACAATACTAACGGGAACCCATTACTGTAAGCTTGCCGTCGATTAGCACTTCTTCTCGAGTCCATGCTGCTACTTAGATTTTTTTGAAAGGAAATCCAATAACATTTTACCTGACTCTCCTGGCATTGAACTCATGACTACATGCGCCTATGGGTTTCCCAAGCCATCAAACAATATAGTATTATCTGATACAATTTTCTGCTTATAATGAACCGGCTCAATCATCTGACAACTGTGACATAACGTCAGGCCATCATAATATATTACCTTACCATTTTAAGAAGCACTATATTTGACACTACTTTTTTGTCGAAATACCACACCTTGAATTTGGTCTTATAACATTGTTCCAGAAGTTGATTTTCCTTTTAGAAATCTGTATTTTCACATTTCTAATAAGTTTAGCACGCTTGGCTGCAGTTTTTAGCAGCTTTTACTCTAGTAAGTATTTGATTAGTCAGTGTTTTCTTTATTTACTTTCTAGAAGATTACCGGCTTTTATTATATAGTAAATAAATTGCGTAATATTGAGTAGAGAATAAATTAAATAAACTAACAATTTTAGCTTCATCATTGTCGACCTGTGCCGGCATTACGTCACTTATATTTAACTTGTATAATTATTACACCTGGTAAGTATATTTACGGTATCTTATCACGACATACATAGTCTAATCAATATTTGGTGCTGGTCTGGTAATTTGTATCAATCGATTAAGCTTTAGCTTGTGTATAGAAGTGTATTAAATTTTTATAAAATGCCGGGACTGGAAATAAGTCTAGACAGGTAGGAACGGTTGTAGTACTTGCTCTCTCAATGTTATACTTACCTAAATACCTATGAATATACTAAAGTATATCATTCTGTTTTATCTAAATAGTTATCTAAATAATTTGTAGTATCTGTTGAAATTAACATTACATTTTAATTGATTGTATGTAATGCATGTCTTCGTCATTCTTCATGGTTGCTTCTGAGGTTTTCACCATGAAGCCTGGGGTTTGTTTGATGTGCCTTTTTTTGGTTTGGATTATATGATTGATGTAACCGGCGATAGCCCAGTGGCGTACGTAACGGACTGCTGAGACGAGGTCTCACACCTCTGACTTTTCGTAGTTATGTGTGCATTAATAAATGTTAATTATCGCTCGCCTAATAATGTGCCCGGTAGATGGTAGGCTCGCCCCCTATTACATTGGGACCTTAACATAACTGGCTAATCGTGGGTGTGTAATACACCTCTGCCTACCCCTTCGGGGGTACAGGCGTGAAGTTATGTTGTGTTATATGATTTTATGGCAGGGATTGCCGTCTAACCTACCAAGCCCTAGAGGAAAGTCTGCACCAGAGCCAGAAGTTCAATTGGCTTGGCCCCGAAGATCTTGGCCCCATATTATTGTGCTTATTATTTTTACAGATTATCAACTATGGTGAACTGGTCAGCTCTAGGTTCCATCATTCTCCCCAACGCTGGTGGTTGGGCCAACGGATTGTTCTTTGCTGGGCAAATTGACAAGGATGACAAGTCTAGGTCCTGGTACGATGACCTCAACAAACCATCATGGTGCCCTCCTAAGTACATGTTCGGACCAGCCTGGACCATCCTCTACAGTAGCATGGGCTATGCCTCATATTTAGTGTATGAAGAATGCGGAGGATTCACAGGTTAGTATTTTTCTTAGTTAATGTGCGTTACATCATTCGGGTGCATCAATGTTTCGTCATACACCTGTTCAGCCCAATGGAACAAATCACTGAATTTTGAGAATATTTTTTCATTCAGCAATGCCTGCCATTGATTTGTTTTCTTCATTTAGTAACAAGTTGCCAATCACAGTGCTTGAAATCTCTACTTCAGCGGAACAATTTACCCAAAGTAAACTTAGCTGAACAATATTGTATTATGGGTTCTAGAATGCAGAAAAACATACTTTTTTTCTAAATACATACATATTATACACAGAATCACCCAGACCTTTAAAAATATGCATATCATGCGTACAAATATTTGCACTGAGCGAAAATCAACTTGCAACCTCTGACTTAGCAGTTGGAACACTCTACTGCTACACCACACAGGTTTATTGTATATTCTACTAGCGACCCGCCCCGGCTTCGCACGGGTGCAATGGATGTTATTATACATATAAACCTTCCTCTTCAATCACTCTATCTATTAAAAAAAACCGCATCAAAATCTGTTGCGTAGTTTTAAAGATTTAAGCATACATAGGGATATAGGGACAGAGAAAGCGACTTTGTTTTATACTATGTAGTGATAACCCCCAAACATCCCCCCCCCCACGCCCTAGTTACGCCCATGAACTGAATTATCAATAAACTACTTTCACTGGTCAAATGATCTTTAGGTTTGTGATAAACTGTAGCTATAACTAAGATAAAATAAGTGCATACATGAATATTCTGTACTAAGGCTTTACAATTCAAGTGCTTATCTTGTTCAAGAAATAGATATCATATCTTTTTGTTCAAGTGGCGTGGATATAATCATTCAATGTCATTGTTTATGTCTCTTATCTTAACGAATTGCCTGTAACCATAAAAAACTGTTGTTTCTAGGGCCTGTGTGATAAAAAGTTGGGTGCAGAAAGTATAAATGAAAAAAAAAAACAGAAACACGGAAACCACAGACAGACATAGCACCATTTTTAACCTCCGACGCAAAACGACGGTGTTATAAAGTTTTTCGTGTCTGTGTGTGTATCTGTCTGTAGCATCGTGGCTCCTGAACGGATGAACCATTTATGATTTTGTTTGAAAGGTGAATTAGTCGGGAGTGTTCCTAGCTATGTTAGGAGTTTTTTTAATTTCATTTTCTTCGGGTGTTAAAAATGGCGGTGTTTCCTCCACATGCGTCACAGTCCTCGCTCAACGTAACGAATTCGTTGATCATCTCGCTATCGATTGGTATAATGACCGCCACAACTTGACAACGTATTCTACCTGCGCAGAAAGCGTTTTTTAGGTCTCCTTTGGTGGTAGTGCGGGGCGGGACGGCCGAGGTGGTCAATTAACCAATGCAATCACGAGCTCAAAGGGTGACATCATTGGTTGATCGCTCCTTTCATTGATCTTTTTGTCGGCTTGTGTAGTGCACATGCGTGAACTTTCTAGCTTTAGTTCAAGATATTTGCCGACACTTAAATATATGATGACGAGCTGACCCAGCAAAATTCGTTCCGCCTTAGAATAAACTCATGTTGGTTACCTTATCATCTGAATTTGTTGCGCGAATGTTTCATATTTTTAATTATTTAAATTGCTTGTATAGGCACAGTATCGCTAAAGCCATAGAAGGCCAAGGGTAGGTATTGGGTACGGAATTGCCTTATGGGGCCACCTTACGCCCTGGCACCCGAGACGGCGTGCGGTTTTGGTCGGTTCGAGTCCGACACAACCACCCCTCCCTGCTTGGGGGGGGGGGTATTAGTTAAGTATGGTAGGTAGTTGGGCTATTATTTATTAGTTTTCTGAATTATTATATTCTCAGTTATGATATATTAAATTCAAACTGCACCGCTTCTCCACTGATGAAATTTTTGCCATTTGTCATTTGTATGGAGTACTGCTCGTATCTGTGTGATGGCTCAGCTAAATACCACCTAGATGCGCTGGAGACAATAGACAGATGGGGCCAAGAGGCTCATTAATAACGATGCACTTGTCGAGAAAACACTTAAGAGCCTTGAACATCGACGCAAAGTTGCAGGCCTATCGATCTTTTGTCGAATGCATTTCGGAGAGTGTGCGCTGGAATTGCACGACTTGGTACCTCCACGACTTGTACCTCCAAGCCCTTTCCACCAACGAACGACCAGACGCACAGCGACGCGCTACCGCTACATGGTGGATATTCCACTCATACGAACGAAACGTTTCGGCGACACATTTATTATTAGCTAAGGAGTGGAATTGCCTGCCTAAGTCTGTGTTTCCAGAAAGCTAACCTCGGAATCTTCAAGGCTCGAGTGAATAGGTTCCTTCTAGGACAACGTGATCCATCGTAGACCACATCGTCACTTTCGACCAGGTGAGCTGAAGTGGCTGTGGACCGGCCATATCTCGCGAAGAACCGACAACCTCTGGGGTAAAAGGGCAAACGTAGTGAGCCTATCATTCATAAAAAAAAAGTTTTTATACAATTATATTCTTCATTTGCAGAAGAGGCAGTTCTGCCATTGAGTCTGTATGGTGGTCACCTGATTCTCAATTGGGCATGGACACCCATCTTCTTCGGCTTGAAGGACTTTAAACTGGTTTGTAAATTGTTATTATTGACTACTTAGATTATATACGGTCACCGCCTCCGCTAGCCAGCGAGAGGGTATCCGGTGGTATATCCGTAGGAAAAAAAGGATGCATCCGTGGCTTTTTCTGCACGAAAAAAAAACCTCCAAGAAATTAAATCATTCAGTAATAATAATAAATTACTTTAATTGTGAAAAGGCCGGACGGTCATGTGATCTGGTGCCGTGGAAAAATGGCAGGTGCCTCCTGTGGGATGCCACGTGAGTCAGCACTGTAGCTCCCAGTCACCTGAGTCGTACTGTCCTGTCTTCAGCAGCAGCCGAAGACGCCGCTGATAGAAAACGGGAAAAATATGTGACTTTAATGGAGCAATATTTATTTGCACCGTTTGCGGTCGAGACGATGGGCAGTAGGGGTGCCGACGCTAAAAGTTTAGTGGGCGGGCGTAGGTTGAGGGACAAGACGGGTGACTTCCGCTCCGGCTCGTATCTGGTGCAAAGGTTGGCCATCGCTATTCAACGGGGCAATGCAGCCAGCGTAATGGGCACCTTTGCACCGGGTATTATGGTGAGGGATGGGTTAATTTAAATAAGTATTTCTTTTTAATGTGATGATTTATAATAATTTAAATATTTAAAAACTTTAATTGTGATCATAATTAATGTAATTTATTAATGTAACTATTGTAATTTAATTATCTTATTTCATGTTCATAATACCAAATATCGATTTATACATAATATTCTAATTAGTAAATAATTATAATCTTAATGTCTGAATTCAAATATCACATTGTTATAAGGTTTGTGTTATCTGGTTAGCGAAATTAATTAATATGGGTTTTTGATTACCTGAAATAAATAAATTTTAATTTAAAGATTTAAAAGATTTAGATCGGAAAAAGAGAACATGTAGAATGGGACTGGAACCCGCGACCAGTCCCTTACAGGGGGAATGCTCTGACCAGCTGAGCTATCTAGACACGTCCCAGATATTCGAAATTCTCCGATATATTATATACGTCGTAAGGCGACGCCATCTACCGTAATTCTTGCGAACTACGGAAACAATGAATAACTTTACAGTAATTTTTAAACATTGTTTTTTGATGACTCCGCCTAATTAATTAAATTAAATTTTTGCATGCTTAAAAATCTAAATGAAATTTTAATTTCTTAAATTTAATTTTTAATAATGTTCCCAGGCCCTCATCGAAATCGTAGTCCTCACGGGCGCGGCCACAGCAACGGCGATATCTTTCGCGGCAGTCAACAAGACCGCCGGAGCCCTGATGGTGCCCAACATCGCGTGGCTCAGCCTCGCCACCTCCCTCACCTACTACATCTGGAAGAACAACCCCACGGTCGAGGTCACGGAGATCAAGGACGAGAAGAGTCAGTGAAGGTAACACTATTGTTCTATTAATAGTTAGTGTTATTTTTGGGGTAGTTTCATAAAACTATTAGTAACCCGCTGTCACTTCGATTTATATGATTTTTTTTAAACTCAAGCTATCTCACGCTAATTTACAAAATAATATACAGGGTCTTACAGAATGTCACACACTGTACAGCTTATGTCCATTATCTCAAATCCCTGTCTTACTATAATATTAGTACAGACTAACTGCTGTCCTTGTCTAAAGCTTTTATCTGTGAAAAAAATTTTCCAAATTCGATTTTTTTCGTACATGGAAAAATAACGGAACTTACAAAACGTCAATAAAAAAAGAACTAGACTCATAATTATCATCCTAGCGATTTCCCGGTTACCTCCAAAGTTTACACTTGAAAGCCCGTTGTCTCCTTATTATTTTTTATTGATTTGTTGACTTTTACGACTAGTACGACCAATCCAGACAGGAGAGCCTGAGCCAGGGTCTCATCAGCAACCCATGGTAACGGCTTGCTTTCAGATGGACAGTGGGCTGGTTTGCTAGGAGTATCAAAATAAAAGAGAGACAAGAAGTTTTTATTGAAATGAACAGTTTTTGATGAATTTTATCGCGACTTATTTAATAATTAATTGGCGAAACTCAAAAAATCACGATAAAATTAACTAAAAATAGTTTTATTTCGGTGTGTAATATGTAATTCGCGTAAACTTAAAGATTTTTTACCATCTTTTCTATGAACTAATAATTTTGTTTTTTCTTTCACAGATATTACTTACCACAAATATAACTTAAACTTAAGTCAAAGTGTTCTTAGTGTTAGATATTCACAAGCTAAGTGCAATTCTATGGGCTGTCTTAGTGGGAAGTCGGTTAATTCTAACTTCGATCTACGTCTAACTTGTTAATTGATTACAAAAATATATGTCACGCATCTGAGGCAGACTCAGTTTTCTTAAAGTTTATAAGTACTTTTTTTTTTGCTGGCAAAAAAGTATTAATGTTAAAATGATAGCAAACACTGACAGACAAGCTGTTGAAAACAAAAATTGTGACATGGTTCCTGGGTGTGGCGGGAATGAATTTCGTATTTGGAAGGGCACGCAGAAACTAAATATAAATCTTGACACCTATCAAGAATCTTGACGCGTATCATAGTCACAGTACGCCTTTTCTGATGACATCTGTATGACAGCAACAAAAAGTTACGTATTGTTGGTGGTCTATTAGTGGTCTTACTAATTTTTTTGTTTCTTAATGTCTAGTATTACATAGAATTCATTGGTAGTACATAATTATTTATACGCTTATATGTAACACTAAAACTGTGCTATATAAGCGTTACAAAAAAAACTAGAGCATTTCCTAAGGATTCGCTGATTATTTCCAAAGATTGTAAACTACGGGCCCTAGAGCACAATAACCATGCGAAATGACTCACTGTGAATTTAGTTTAAGATCTATGGGGCCCAAGTCAACCCCCCCACTGCAAGCAGGCAAGGTCAGACGGCATTCGCCTTAAAAATCATACAAATCAAGAAAAGGAGGTGCATGAGGGTGGACCTAGTGCTCCAAAGTGCGAATATTGGATGTGACTGGGATTAAATCTATCAACTAGAAGAAAACCATACACAAAAATGGAACGAAATTATTCATTTACACCTGGAATATTCCATTCTCCCATGCAACACTCACATGTACCACGCAAAAGTGAAAGTAATTGTCTGATAAATAAAAATGCAATATCTTTTTGCATTAGATAGTCCGTTTATTGAGGAAGGCTATAGGGTTCCACAATAAAAGCGCTTCTAACCAAGGGAGCGGATCAGTAATCATAAATGTAAACAGTTCCAGAAGATTCATCATCATCATTTAATCCCTATGCTAGTCCACTGCTGGACATAGGTCTCCCCTAATGAGCGCCATAGCGCCCTGTCTTCAGCCTGCCGCATCCAGCATCTGCCCGCAGTCTTTCGCAGATCGTCACCCCACCTGACCGGAGGGCGTTTGCCCTCCTTACACTACGTTTGCCGAGTCGCGGTCTCCACTCAAGAAAAAGATTACCATACATTATTTAAAAACTAATAAATGATGGGCAAATATGGCTTAAAGGGGTGCAAAAGGAATTCGAAGTATGTCACGGGTGAAGCCGGGAAGGGGCCAGCTAGGTTTCTGATATAGGAGCAGCTTGATAAACTTAATTCCCATTGGGTCATTTCACAGGGTCATTTTGTTTTTGGCCTTGTAGTCTATTGCTTCAAAACTTGTTTCGAATTCAACTCTTGCGCAGTTGTTCCTTAATCATCGGTACTGTCAAAATATATGTCTGTTATATAATATTACATATATATATATATATTTATCACAATATAGATATTTGTTCAAACATTATAAACTTTAAAGTTTATGGAATTGTAAAAAAATACTTCATGGTTAGCGTGAATATGTCAGTATTAAACAATTATCATCTGCATTTAAATATTTATTAAAATATAAGGGGCCCGTTTCATAAAACTCACTAATTATTTATTCTCAGTCAAATTAGTCAAACTTCTTTACCACAGCTGTAATTATAATAAATTTTATATTGTTAACTGATGTGAAGACCGGTCTAAGAGCAGATTTCACCAATGATGGTAACTCCAATTAAGTCTAATTAACTGCGTTATCACCTTTTACTCAAAGTATTTCATTAAGTAAAACGTTGAAACTTTTGAGTTGAACTTAGTCGCAATATTCACTGGTGAAATCCGAGGCGTGATGATTCTAAACCTCTATATTATCGATAAAATAGACAATGTTGATGACACTATTTGTTTATAAGTAAAAAGTAGAATTATTTGATACATTATATTATTGTTTGTATGGTTTACTGTATCGTTATGAAACAGCACCCTAATATATATTTATATACGAATATACAGGTTTCAACGGAATCCATTGGAGGATTCAGATGTCACTGTGTACGCGATATTATTCCATCACATATGCTAATTACAATAACTAGTTTCGGATAACTGATAGATTTCTATAAAAACGTGGGGGAAGTCTAGACTTTTCTTTGAATCGTTTGCTTATAAAACACACTAAAGAAGCAATAATTGAATATAAAATCGAGAGAAAGTCGACTGTGTAATTTGAAAACCTAATAAAGGACACTTACTGAAAACGTATACTTTGCATTTTGCAAAATACTACACCAAAAACCGGCCAAGTGTGAGTTGCACAAACGGCAAAAAAATCACGTTTGTTGAATGGGAGTTCCCTTAAATATTTATTATTAGTGGCAACTGAAATACATCATCATCATCAACGAACTATCTCGGTTCATGACTTACAGCTTGATGACAGACGGACAGATGGATAGACAGCGGAGTCTTACGGCCGGTTTCAATAATCCATCTATCCTTTACCAGCAGTTAACCTGTCAAGCCAAGCCACAAACTGTCAAAAAAAAAGGGGAGCACGGGCGGGTGATGACATCGTGACGTTGTCTTACTATCATGTAGAAACAAAGTAATTACTCTTGACATTGGCGTCTTCGCCATTAATAATTTTTTAAACATTTATTATATTTTGATACTCTTTGAGAAAACCGTACGACGTTGCCGTTAATTTGAAATGCTTAGATTAATATAATTTTATAAACATTTACTATATTTTACTTGACATTGGCGAAATTGCGGTGATTCTGAGAAGCCATTAACTAAAAGAAGAAGAAGAAAGTAATTACTCTACAACCAAACCATATTTGACTTTTCTGTAAACGGCAATAGGTTTATTGATTTATATTTTTTATGATCAAGCCACAAAAAATGAATAATAATGCAAACAAATATTTATTCTAAAACCAAAATTTGGAAACCACGTTGATAGCTAAATTTCAAGGAATGAATGAAAATTCAAATGAATTTCAAAGAACAAGGACCTATGCTATCTTAATAACGTAAATAATTTGATAAAAGACCTCAAGATGTTTATAATAACACCACATAAAGCTCGACCCGCGGAAACGTAAAATCCACTAGGGATGTGAAAGTGATAAACAAACCCAGTGCAATGGACTTGTTTTCAATAAAAATATATGAACAGGGTAACAGTTGGTCTGGAAGTTTCTCTCAGGAACTTGCAAAACAGAGCAGAGTACGTGTTGACGAGTCTACCGCAAGTGTTATAAAAGGGCTCTCTAAAAACTCAGACTTTATTTGTGATTTCATCTTGAATTCAGATGACGACAATTCTGCTACTTTTCGCTGGAAAAAGAAGATCAAGTCTGGATTCTTAATCTACGGCTCCGTACCTATCCATCGTGACAAAGATACAGAATCCAAGGACACCCTAATTGATTTTTTAATAAATGAAAATGAGAGACTTAAAAATACTATAGATTCTGCGACAACAAATAATAAAGAACTAAACCAGGAATTAACTCCTGAACCACCGTACGGATTTCAATGATTCATGTCTCAAATGAAAGGTATTTATTGCCCAAGTGTTCTTGGGTATATAAAATATGAACAAAAATTATATGTTGGTTTTTTGGCACCAAAATATATGTGGTAAAAATAAAATTATCACTTAAATTTATCAAGTGAGGTATCAAAATGAAGGAAATTAGAAGACGATTACAAATATATATGTCATAGTCACAACTAAAAGTATGAAAAAAATAATTAATTATTATAAATAAAAAACCCGACTGATTCTGAAAAGATCGAAACAAGCTTTATAGCAGGCGGTACGCATTTGCAAATCTCAAACCTTTTGATCTTTTCAGAATCAGTCGGGTTTTTTATATTTAATAATTAATTTTTTTGTCCTTTTGTGTTGCTGTTTTGTCATCAGTCCTAAAGGTTGCCTGGAAGAGATCGCTCTTAGTGAAAAGGCCGCCCATTGTACATTAGATTAGTCAAAGTCAAAGTCAAAAATCATGTATTCTGCATAGACCATGAAACGGCACTTACAAAACGGGGATCTTTTTCTGTTTCAATAAACAAAGATAAGCAGAAAATGACTTTGATAATATTGAAACCGCAGTTACAGATAGATTAATGTTGACATATTTATCTGGGATAGCTTCTACCTTTAACTGTAGGTAGATTATTGAGACTGACCGTAAGTGATAGTGTCCCGTTTTACCCTTTGGGTACCGAACCCTAATAAAGCATTGATTCCTATTATCAAAGTATCTAAAAAGCGTTGAAAATCTTAAAAACGGTGCAAGTATCAGCCGCAATGCTGTTAAACGTAAAAAAAGATATAAATAAATCAATAATTACGATATAATTTAGGTATAATAAATATAATTTTAGGTTTTGTAATTACACAGCCGAAGTGCCCTTAAACGTCGTTAGTATGAAAACTAGTGTTGCCAAACTCTCACACGTTATGACCAATGTTGTCACACAAAACAGTGCCATGGTTGGTTATAAATTTCAACAGTAAAATTAAACGTTAGTAGCGAATCGCGTTGCGAAATATGTTGAACATTTTCGCAGCATTGTCGCATACAAGCGATAAGCTGGAATATTTTCTCTTGATTTTATATTAGCAGCAATAATAGCTCACTATTTATTTTTTGCATAGATATACCTAGGTTATCCGGAACTTATATAAGCTATTTTTACTTCATGGAGCCCTACCAAGATCTTCAGGGCTCGAAACCAACAAGAAAAAGTTGGCTGTCTGGAAAGTCGGTTTACTGACGATAGTTGAACGTGACAACGTCATAAGAAAATACTGATGGAATGGTTGCATTTTTCAAAAGAAAATTTTAATTTTATTTGTTAAACCAATAAGATCGGTTATAAGAATTTACTGCACTTCATACTTGACGAAAACATGTAAATGTATTATTGTATAGCAGCTGTCCACGCGGACGCATCGCTCACTCAAGTAGGAGAGAGACAGATGTCGAACGCTGCCGAACGCGGAGGCCGATTGTGCCTCTTTGTCGCTCCTTCCGCGCTCTCGCTTGCACTTCATGCCTTAAATGGAACGCCTCAGAGCGAGGTAACGCCGCATACGTCATGTTTTTTCGTACGTGCAGCCGGCTCCATCGAATTATAAGACGTTGTCACGTCAAAAATGGCATGAAAAAGATAATATTTCCCACGCGACTGACCCCTTACTCCGAGAGGATGGCCTCTGTATGTCATTCAGCAAATGAGGTTGGTTTGGGCCCCAAAAATCTTGGCGGGTCCCATACATCCACTAATAGTTTGATGTTAATGTAAAAACCTGAACAAATGTTATTTTCTGCTATATAAAAGCTAACAAACTTCGTGAACAAACGTCACAAAGTTTGCGCATGCGCACAATACGGACTAACTATAAAACCAATAACAAGATAACTTCACCAATGACACGAGCTCTATGGCCCGTGTTTGGTTTACTATAATCTATGGTTTGGTTGATTGGTGGGCCTCCGCCCTCGCACCCCGCGCTTACTACCAAAGAGACCTAAAAACGCGTTCTGCGCAGCTACAGTACATTGTCACGAAGTTTGCTGGTCACTATTATAATAATTTTAAGTGAACTGTTAAGCACAATTAATTTTAAGCATTCCTCGTTTGCATTTTGTGACTAGTTTGTTAATCCGAATATTATTTTTTCGAAATATTTACACGTTTCGATGTGACCGAAAATAATCTATCAATAAATGAGTATTTAAAAGATTTTGTGTCATTATTGTGTCTCACTTAGTCTCATCATCATCATCATTTTTTTTTGTTGTCTCAAAAAATTATAAAAAGTATGTTTTTTTATAATTTTTTGACACAACATGGCATGGAATAAAACACATACAATGACCCCCTAGACCCCACACTAGGATTCCCTGTGTCGTGGGATCTAGTCTCTCGTTCCACTCGACAATATAGCAATATTATGACATAACATCATCCTTTAATTTACAAAAGGTATTATTCATCATAGTGTTAGTCCTGTCATAGTGCGTTAGAGGGTATTTTAAGGAAAGGTCAGGTTAAGAGTACCTTTTTTACGGAAATCCCCTCGGACCCCCCCGCCGGCCAGCGGTGGTGGTTATGTCGGGCTTCAATCGACTAAAACCGCACGCCGTCTCGGATCTTCAGATGCTGGGGTGTAAGGCGGTCCATAAGGCATTTCCCTTGCACCCCGACTGACCCTGGGTCAATTCCGGTTTCGACATGGCGCATTCGGGTTTAGTTTTCATATGCAATTTAAAAGTAAGTTGAATTTAAAAAAAACCTTTATTAAAAACAAGCTTTTATTGAATAATATTGCATGTACTGGTCAAGACGAACCAAACAAGCCCTAACTCGATGGGGTAGCGTCGTTTCATTACAGAGTTCCTATGACCACCTTCCAGCTCCATCAGACCCTGGTTACCATTGATAGACAAACTACTCGTCAAGACAATTCAAATGGGTCCAAACTCGATGATGTTGTGTCGTTTTATTGCGAAGTTCCTATGGCCACTTTTCAGCTCCATCATCAGATCGGCACCATGTTATCATAATATTGCGCAATTTACACATGAATGCAACATTTCAGCTCCATCGGTAACTGGAAAGTGGGTCAAATTTAATTTTGCAAGATTTGGTGACAAACATCGGGACGGGTGAGAATGTAAGTGTAGTTTTTTGTCGCATGGGTCTCTTGCGTCGTGGGTTTCAATAAAAACGCACTAATTAGGTAACTATTTGATATTTAATAGTCCACTGTTCTATACGACATAATAACACAATTTTGGTACTTATACACTACGAGTCGCGAACCGAGGCGGGTTCGCGAACGTCATTCTTCTTACGTAATTATTTTGCCACTGCCCTTGTCCCCCCTCTCGCCGCTCCCCGCGTTCCCGCCTCGCCTCGCATGACAACACGAGCGCACACGTAAATAGGTACTCACATAGAATGATACAACCAAAAAAAATGGGTTGCCTACATTTCCCACCCCCTGTTCCTGAACACAATCTTAAACACTATCAGTTGGCAACACAATAATTTTTGTAACAGGTCTGGTCAGAGGACCCTTAGACGTTTTTACAGTCACAATTCTCACATGGCCGTCACGGCCCGGATGTACAGCACTTATCACGCCCCTAGGCCACACGTTGCGCGGTACATTATCATCATGCACAAGTATAACGTCACCCACCTTAAGAGGTGGCGTGGGGGTCGACCACTTTTGGCGCCGTTGGAGTGTGGGAACGTACTCCTTGAGCCACCGTCGCCAGAACATGTCAGCGATTGCTTGAGCCTTTCGCCACGCCTTTCGTCCGTTGAGATCTGAAGCATTAACGGAGCCTAGATTAGGTGCCCCGGTTGCCGTTCCTAATAATAAATGATTAGGTGTCAACGCTATAGGCTCATTCGGATCATTATTTACAAATGTTAGAGGTCTACTGTTTAGCGTCATTTCGACTTCCGCTAGAACGGTTGATAGAATCTCCTCGCGTGGTGCACGTTCGTTCAGTACGACCATTAACGCCGCTTTAGTAGTTCTTATAAGCCTTTCCCAGCAGCCGCCCATGTGAGGAGAGGCCGGACTGTTGAAACGCCACGTGATACCCTTGGCCGTAACGAAATCTTGAACCTCGTCCTGGTTCATAGCACGCAATGCAGCTCGTAACTCTTTATCGGCTTTTATAAAGTTGGTACCTCTGTCACTATACATCACTGATGGTGCCCCTCGTCGCGCAACAAAACGGCGGATAGCCATGATGGCTGAGTCAGCTGTAAGGGTAGCTGCTAAATCAAGTGACACTGCTCTAGTCGTTAGACATGTAAATATTACGCCCCATCTTTTTTCCCGACGCCTACCTATTGCTACCTGCATGGGACCAAAGTAATCAATACCGCAATGTACGAAAGCTCGCCGCGTATTTGTTAATCGTGCAGATGGTAAATCCGCCATCTTAGGGGGAATAGGCATAGCCCTACGAATACGACATAATTGACATGACGCTACAACAGCTTTGACCGTTCGACGAAGCTTCGTAATCCAGAATTTCTCTCTTAACGAATTGAGAACGATTTCCAGGTTGGCGTGATGTGCCCGCTTATGAAAATCTAATATGATAAGTCGCGCCGTGTGACTCCGACCGCTAAGTATTATTGGATGCTTTTCACTAAAACTCAAGACGGGTGCATCGCTTAAACGTCCTCGAACTCGCATGAGGTCGTCACCTTCAAACAAAAACGGATCTAGATCGCGGATGCTACTCTTTTCCGAAACACAGCCACCCGTTTTTATCCTATCCAGTTCAAAACGAAAATCTTCGGCCTGAGCCTGCTTAATAATAAATGCTTCCGCATCTCGTACATTTTCACCTGTCAAACACGCCGACTGTTTTTTTCTACAAATGTTTACGAATGCGAACACTCGTGAAATAACTCGTACCGCTCGTATCCAAGAAGAATAACGACTAATGTCAATTATTGGCTCATGTTTTTTTACGACATTGACCTTTTCTACGCGTTCCAGGTTCACCTCGATGTGATCTTCAAAATCGTTGGCCGGCCATTTATCAGGCGTCAGTTTCAAAAAAGAAGGACCTGAAAACCATAATCTAAATTTGGTGGGCCAGTAAGCCTTCGTCGCCTCGTCCGCTGGGTTCTCCGCTGTCGGTACCCATCGCCATTCGCTAACCTTACTTTTATTGTCTATTTCCGCTAATCGGTGTGAAACAAATTTTTGAAAATCCCGTGGGTCGGAATGTATCCATTTCAGTACAATTTTAGAGTCAGACCATAAAACTCTGCGAGTGATATCAATACCTACTTCCTTTTGTATCGTGCACGCTAGGCGACACGCTAAAACACTAGCCTGGAGTTCCATTCGTGGTATGGATATAACTCTTAACGGGGAGACACGAGCCTTCCCCCCTACCATAGCTACAAGTGGATGTCCGCCCGAGTTCCGGCCTACCAAATATGCAACCGCTGCATATCCGAACGCGCTGGCGTCCCCAAACACGTGTAGTTCAATCTCTTTTAGGTCTAGACCGTACCACCGCGGCACCCGTAAACTCGACAACTGACGTATATCTGTCAACCATTTACGCCACTCTGCCGCATCATTACTACCCAGCTCATCATCCCAACCGATTCCCGATTTCCAAATATTTTGAAGTATGAATTTTGCCTTTATAGTAAAAGGACACAGAAGGCCTAAGGGATCAAAAACACTCATCACGATTCGCAAAAATTCGCGTTTGGTTGGGATCGCTCTCCCTTCCACTATTTCCGTAGGTATCTTTTTAAACGACAAATCGAAAGCCAGTTCATCCGATTCTGGAAGCCACAGCATACCTAAAGTACGTTCCCCACTACTGGGTAACTTGTCTAAATTAACAGCGCCCGTCACGACCGCAGGTAGCTCACCGCGCAACGTTTGTGAGTTCGTCACCCACCCTCGTATCTCGAAACCACCGGCGGCATGAATCATGGATACATTTTGTATCAGTTCCCGTGCCGCATTGATTGAATGTGTACTATCTAAATAATCATCCATATAGTGTGTTTTGTTAATAGCCTCAACGGCAACCGGATGTGAGCCTATAAATTCACTCGCATTCTTGCGTAAAATGTACGTGGCCGTAGTTGGTGACGACTTAGCTCCGAAAATCATTGAGTCCATTACGTAGGTATCTGGTTCCCAAGTCCGATCCTGCCCTCTCCATAAGAATAGTTGAACACCTTGATCTTCTTTTCTAATTTTAATCCTCATAAAACAATCAACAATATCACCTGTAAACGCAATTGGACCAAGACGAAATTTTAATAAAACACCTAACAAGGAATTCAATAAATCAGGCCCAGTTAATAAAACATCATTCAAACACACATTATTGCTTTTTGCAGCACAATCCCAAACAAGTCGGACTTTACCCAGTTTGTTGACATTAACAACCGCGAAATGTGGTAGCCACCACACCGGATTAGTATTCACAGGCTCTTGTAAAATAATTGCATACTTTTCATTTACTAAACGCTCGATCTGTTTTGTATACGCTGCCGCGAATGACGGATCGCCATCCATCTTTTTCTCGACATTACGTAACCGCCTAAATGCGTAATTATAATTATTGGGTAAATATATGTGATCGCGTGCCCACAGCAATCCCACTTCCCAACAAACATTCGCTCCGTGCTTTTGACTCGTGGCCGCTAAAATGTCGCACGCTCTCTCGTGTGATAAATTTTTACGTGACTTCTCTATTATACCTATAGATTCTAACTCGAATTGTTGTTTCACCAAGTCATGCAACTCCTCGGTTACTGAAAGAAAGTTCACAGACTCACATTCCGCCACAGCTCTTCCGACTGGTCCGTGAACTACCCAGCCCAACTTGGTATGTGACGCTACCGGTTGCCCCGACTTGCCATGCCGTATTTGCTGGTTAACAATTAATTCCCAATTATCCTGTCCAATTAGTAGCATCGGTTTCGCGCTCGACATTGCTGTACAGTTCAAATCTCGAAGATGTCTATATCTTTGTAAAATATCGTCTGACATGGTCTGCGATGGTAGGTTAATGTTATGCATAGTACGTAAATTTATCGCGTGGGGAATACCATTAGGACCCGTGATCTGTGCTGCCACCCTACGTGAATTATTATCTACGCAAACATGACCACTTGCACTAATAATTTTAAGCGGCATTTTAGTGCCACTGCTATTACATACTAAGCTACTGTCTACTAACGAAATTGTAGCGCCATCGTCCAATAGGCAATAACACGCGCGTTGCACATTGTTAACAGTTAAAATCACTGGTAATATTTTTAATAAAGAGTGTTCGTTACCTCGATGTCCCACACTTGTAACTGACTCACTCTGTACCTCGCGTTGCGTAGATGAGATCGCGAGCGCGGGAACCGACCCTGCGCTCGCCCCGTCGCTGTCCGCCGGCGCCGCTGAGCCGTCGACGCCACTCGGCGCGGCCCGCTCTGTCGCTGGGCGGGCTGGGTGAGGGCGCGCACCCGCGCTCCTCGCGTTGTTGTTATTGAAATGCAATAACTGATGGTGTGGGGCTCGGCACTTTCCACACCGTTTCGCACTACATGTATAACGAGAGTGTTTACCCTTGAGACACTTAAAACACAAATTGTTTGACTTAACAAAGTTCCACTTATCGTCATTGCTTTTATCAACGAAAACACGGCACTCCGTTATTAAATGACTTTTATCACAAAGTAAACATGTTACGGTATTTCGTTTCTCCTCCTCGTCGTCGACGCCCGTACTCTCGTCGCAATCGGTAGCATGTACGCGGTGTGCAATAGGTCGGCGTGATAATGTTCCAGGTTCGATGTTCGGCGTGTAATATGCCGCCGCGCGGCAAAGATGGGTAAGAAACTCGAGAACGACGTTCAAATTCGGTGATATTCGGAGATCTCCGAAATGTCTCGTTTTCTCCATTTTCATTACGAACTCCCCGTACTGTGCGCGTTGTATCGGTGTCAATTTCCCCAGCACTTGGGCGATAATCTGGGGGTTATTTACATAACCCTCGGCTCTAATGATTTTTAGTATGTGTACGCAGTTTCTCACTGTCGCTGTCATACTACGTAACTGCTGCGTACTTCCCTCCGTAACATTAGGAAGTTCTCTTATCTTTTGTAGTACGTTATCCAATAAGAGACTTGGGTGACCGAATTCTTCGTCTAACGCTTCGATGACTTCCGTGGGATTGACGCCGGTACGAAGCAGACCATCAACAGCGCGTTTAGCTCCGCCACTCAATGCCTTCTGTAGCCGTACGATATTCCTATAGTCCGAATAATGACGCGCACTGTGTTCAAACGCTCTCTTGAATGATAACCATTCGACAGGATTACCATCAAATTCAAGCAACTCGTATTTTTGTTGAGACATCGCCATTATTGCGCTGGCTAGTTGCCTGATATCCGATGAACCAACAGCACCGCTTGGCTCGTCAGCCGTTGCGTGGTCGCGGCGGCGATCGGATGACGTCGCGACGAACTTCGAATTAACGGGGTGAGGGGGTGGGGGGTCCGCTTCGCACGCGGCCGCACGCAGCTCTAGAAAATTCTGTTCGTAGGTATAGGTACATGTCGCCTCGCCCGCCGGCGGATATACTGCTTCATGTCCTCCTGTTTCGATCCATCGCGTTACCCTCTCCGTTCCGCCCTCCTGCTCGTTCCACTCTTCCTCTTCCGCGTCCTCAATCTCCGCGATATCTAACGCAAGCTTTTTCTTTATAAGTTGTTCTTTCACCGAGGCGATTTCTTTCTCCGCCTCGTATTCGGCACGAAGTCGAGCGGCCTCGCGGCTGGTGGACTTTGCTGTTCCACTGAGCGAACGCGTCAAGCGTGGGCGTGGCGCCGCTGCCGCCATGCTCGTGGCGGCCACGGGGGGGCCGCCGCCGGTGCCGGTTGCAGTCAAAGCTCGTTCTTCTTGTGAGTCTGTGTGAGTCTTGGCAGCCTTACTTCTTGTCACGGCACCTCGGGTAGACATTATTTACATAACGTACCTAATACGAATACCACTCCGCAAGATAGATCCGGCTCGAAGAAATGTAGTTTTTTGTCGCATGGGTCTCTTGCGTCGTGGGTTTCAATAAAAACGCACTAATTAGGTAACTATTTGATATTTAATAGTCCACTGTTCTATACGACATAATAACACAATTTTGGTACTTATACACTACGAGTCGCGAACCGAGGCGGGTTCGCGAACGTCATTCTTCTTACGTAATTATTTTGCCACTGCCCTTGTATCCACGCGGGCGCGCGGGCGCCGACCAACCCCTCTCGCCGCTCCCCGCGTTCCCGCCTCGCCTCGCATGACAACACGAGCGCACACGTAAATAGGTACTCACATAGAATGATACAACCAAAAAAAATGGGTTGCCTACAGTAAGCTTGAAAATATAAAAAAAGCTTGTACTCGTAACATAAAATTTTCAATCTGGAAGATGGTTTCAAATAGGAAGGTGCCTGCAGTTACCATCACCACCAAGTTGCTGAACAGTAATAAATCGATGTATGAGTGTTATGGTAATCTTCAGATGATAAGCTTCATATTTTAATTATTCAATATTTTCATTAGAAACTATCACATCTATCTGTACATTTAATAACCTGTACATTGAATATTTTTCCAAGAAACATAATTGATGTGTATTCTAGTAGCGATACCGATGCCGAAAATGTAATTTTTTGAATATTTGTCTGTCTGCTTTTAATTATCGATGTCCGAGCATCACTTGAAAACCGTTGAACAGATTTGGCTGAAATTTTGGATAAACATTCTTATAAGGTAGGTATGGTCATAAACTGCGCTATATATAATCACGCTATTATAGATATGATAGGAGCAGTAGAGAAAAACGGTCTTAAATAATATTATTGATGATATTTTTATTATTACTAGGTAGATCTTTACGAAATTTTGTAGCTCAGCAGAACTCAGCCATAGTCAAAATCCAGACTATCACTCATCACGCTACACATTAAAGGAAGAAGTAAAATGTAAAATCTCAAAACTCTATAGAGTTACACACATATGAAATACAGTTGATTAGAAACGCATAAACATTTCATAATGAATATCATTTTTTTTTTAATATTTAGGACACGTCAATTTGACTTCACCTCGCCTGATGGTAAGCTGAAGGTAAAGTCTCAGGAAAGAGGGTCACCATTACATACACGTATCATGTTAACAATGGTGGCACTCAGCTTGACGGCCTCATCAGAAGAGGATTGTCGTCGCAGCACCGCGTGACACCCACAGGTCCCACTAGTGCTGCGACCACAATCCCCCTGCCCGGCTATGCACTTGCTGACCCCTGAACGCAATCAAACCGAAATTGGATTACTATGGAGGGTTTTTCGCAATCATGCACGGTGGTACCTACCCGGCCGAATTTTGTGACAAATTTGTGTCATCAAATTTCTACCACCAGTAAATCATCATTACGCTATCATATTAGGAATCGGGCAGAATTGATTTCGATGTTACATATTTCTCTATATGTTTCGACCGAATTTTCAATGTAATACGAGTGTAATACATCAACTCATTCGGCCTACGTACGTGTTAGTATCGAGACTGCAGAAATACCATACCTTGATTTATTCCGAACTTAAAGCGTATAAAGTCGCGGGCAACAGCTAGTTTATAATATATAATAGAAGCGTCGGTAACTTAGCAGTTAAGGAGAGGTCCCGGGTTCGAGTCCTGGCCATTACACTACTAACGTGAACCCACTCCTAATACAAGCAAGTAAGCTTAGCTGAAAGGGTTAGGGGGAATATTAGTAATTTCGGTTACTAATATACTTTTTACAAAAAAAAAAATTATGGCATCACATCACTCGGAAAAAGAGAACATCTAGGACGGGACTCAAGTCCCGTCCTAGATGGTCAAGCCCGCGACCAGCCTCTTACAGGGGGAATGCTCTGACCAACTGAGCCACCTACACAGGTCCACGATATTCGAAATTCTTCGAAATATTCTATACGTCACAAGGCGACGCTATAGCCATCTACCGTAATTCTTGCGAATTCAATACTCAATACCTTTATTGCATTCTATAAAGTTATACAGTTAGTAAATTAAAATTAGGTTAGAATTATGGACCCTGTCGGGCACAGCAAAGTTTGGAGAGAGGAATAGTTTGTTAAACTTAATAATTAGGTAGGTATATTATCTTAGTATTTGTTTATATTATTGCACAATAATTTTATTTCAATTAAGTATATTATTTTGGATCTTATTAACTACGGAACTACGGAGATTCTCGGAAATTCGGATCTAAATCTATGGGCAAAGTAAGCCAACTAATTGCTTAAAAATTTCATTGAATTAATGTGAGAGTTTAGCCAAACTGCTTTCCAAATTAACGATGTTTATGGGCGCTTCCTCAGTGTATCAAACGGATCATCATATCAGCCGTAGGAAGTCCACTGCTGAACATAGGCCTACCCCATCGACTTCCATTTCGACTGTCTGTAGCGGCCTGCATCCATCGAGTCCCTGCGATCTTTGTTAGGTCGTCTGTCCATCGATAACATAAAATAATAATATTGCATTTCTCGTTCAAGCATACGGATAAATACGCGCTTATCTTCCTACGCCCAAAAAGCCTATTTCAACTATTATCGGACGTTTAAAACTAATGGGGAATTAAACGTTGCATGTTTACTGTAATATAGTCTCTAAGATAATTTGCTACGGTAGGTTTTTGAATAGAACCTTGCACTTGGAATGGATTAAGTAAAATCTAATTGCTACGTTGGATAGATTTTGTTACTTAGATTAGTATGCTATTACCGTTTGTGTTTAAAAAGTAAATTCTGACAATAACCATTTCTTTTAGCGTGTGGAAACCCCCACGGGCTTCAACCCATCGGTGCCCATGATGGGATGGGCGTGTCGGAGTCGGACCGACTAAAACCACACGGTGTTTTCCCCAAGTGTCCATTGCTGGGCACCCCGGGTAAGCCCTCGAAAGGATAACCCCAGGGTTACCGGCGGACTTTGGCCGCAACCGCGGCCTCGCCTGGTAGGGTCGGGTTTTATCCCGCGTCGGTGAGTTGGCAGGCGTGTGTAAGACACACACGACACGCCTCCGCCACGGCCTGCTTCTATAAGGACGGCGAGTCGCCCAACTGCCGTCCTCAGGCCCCGATCATGGAGGTTGGTAGTCCCGAGCGTAGACGAGACTGCGGCGTCCTCGCCGCAGACTGCGGAACTCGGGGGGCAGGGTTCTCTCCCGCTCCCTCTCCGCCGTCACTTTCGCGCGCATGACCTGCTCGCAGAAAGAGGCGGCGGCGGCGTGCCTTTCTTTTTTTATTGCTTTAATATTAATAACTGACTGACCCGGTAAACTTCGTTCCGCCTTAGAATCAAGTTATGTTGGTATAAAATTATCTTATTTGGCCACCTGACTTAATTAGATACTTGAGACCTGCGGCGTGCGGTTTTGGTCAGTTCGAATCTGACAAACTACCACCACTTGGCCGGAGGTGGGGATAACCATGGGGATTACAGAAAAAAAAACCACAAAAAGGCACAATATGTAAAAAATCTAAAATCATGAAAAACTGTCCACCCGTTCTCGAGTTCACCGCGATCATCAATAATACTATTTTGTTTTATTATAGATAATAATATTGGAATCGATAATAAAAACAAAATTAGGTGTATGGAGTCCACCGTCCACCCATATTTTTTTATTGACCTCGACATTTTTGCACTTACCCAGAACAAATTCAAAAAAATGGCATCCGAAATTCTCGCTAATCAGAACGAAACGGGTGTTCTGTTAGGGGTTCTTTTTTTTTAAGTAGATTTTTTTATTTATGTACGTGTGGGTAAATCGCGTCCGTCTCTTTTAAATAAAATTATAATTCCGTGGACAATAGTGTGGGTGGTGCGTTTTTAGTGTTATGCCTAGTTTTTAAGAATTTACTGTAACGATAACTGTTTTTTGTCCCTAGTAAATAAAATAAAATAAACTGGGGATGCGAAGCAGTTAGCCGCAAGAAAATCTGAAAAGTCCAATTTTTGCGCTCGTGAACTTTTTCCATTAGTTTCAATAGTAAATTTTTTTTTCGGTGATAATTCCTCAATGGTACCTATGTTCAATTTTAGGGTTTCGTTGCCAAATGGCAAAAACGGAACCCTTATAGATTCGTCATGTCTGTCTGTCTGTCCGTCCGTATGTCACAGCCACTTTTTTCCGAAACTATAAGACCTATGCTGTTGAAACTTGGTAAGTAGATGTATTCTGTGAACCGCAATAAGATTTTCACACAAAAATAGAAAAAGAACAATAAATTTTGGGGGTCCCCATACTTAGAACTGAAACTCAAAAATTTTATTTTCATTAAACCCAAACGTGTGTGGTATCTATGGATAGGTCTTCAAAAATGATATTGAGGTTTCTAATATCATTTTTTTCTAAACTGAATAGTTTGCGCTAGAGACACTTCCAAAATGGTAAAATGTGTGGGGACACCCCCTGTAACTTCTAAAATAAGAGAATGATTAAACTAAAAAAAATATATGATGTACATTACCATGTAAACTTTCAACGAAAATTGGTTTGAACGAGATCTAGTAAGTAGTTTTTTTTTAATACGTCATAAATCGTAAAGCGCAATTTACCTTTCATTCAATCAACTCAAGTATAAAAATTAAAATAAAAGCATTGTTATGTTACTTCCTGCGTCGGAACCCTTAATGGGCGAGTCCGACTCGCACTTGGCCGCTTTTTTAATTTTATCTTCAAACATGCCCCTAGATTGTCGTTATGACCATGCCAAATTTGGTTGAAATCAGATTTGTGGTTGCAAAGGAGTAGCCGAGTTTGTAAGCGGCTATCCCGCTTATAAGAGCTTCGCTCGCCAAGCCAAAAGCAGAAGAAGTTGGACCCCGGGCTCCGAGATGGAAGCCTCATGAATGCTAATAAAATACAATTGAAATAAGTTTTTAATCATCTCCTTAACAAATTAGCTATACATCTAAATAAAATTGGAGTGTCTGTTTGAAGTATTGAAATAACCGTTTTTTACTACATGTATATGAATATATATATATGTATATGGTACATACACCAAAATAACATTTTTTTCAATTTTTGTCTGTCTGTCTGTTTGTTCCGGCTAATCTCTGAAATGGCTGGACCGATTTTGACGGGACTTTTATTGGCAGGTAGCTGATGTAATAAGGAGTAACTTAGGCTACTTTAATTTTAGGAAAATAATTAGGGATCCGCGCTACTAAACCCTAAAAATTGATATCCACGCGGACGAAGTCGCGGGCACAGCTAGTTATTATATAATATCTTTGTTTCTTTTTTTTTCCGACGTTTTAAAAATGTTTTCCTAAAAGTGAAATCTAGCTAGATCGATTTATCGCCCCCGAAACCCCCCTTGCTAAGCAGCCCGTCAAGCTGAGTGCCACCATTGTCAACTTTTTTTTTCGTGCGGAAATCCCTTCGGATGGGGTATCGCCGGCCAGCGGGGGCGGTTATGTTGGGCTTGCACCGACTAAAACCGCACGCCGTCTCGGGTCTTAAGACGCCGGGGTGTAAGGTTACCCATAGAGCATATCCCTCGCACCCCGACTGACCCTGGGCCATCTCCGGTTTCGAGATGGCCCCCTTACTTGCTCTCCACTGTGCCATCTGCTAATCAGAGGGACACGTGGAAAGCTTCCGAACAGCCCTCAACAGGACCGTCCCCGCTTCGGTCGGAGTTGGCGGTAGGCGGCAGCGTCTCTCCCGCCCTAGGAGAGAGGCGCTGCCGTCTCCGTTGCCCAGGGTGCACCGCGTGGAGGTCCCCAACCAAGCACCCCACTGTGCAAGATACCTACAGTTTACTTAACTGGTTCACTAAACCAAATCATGTTTCGATATGTAACCAAATTATAATATTCTCTAATCTTAAATTTCCATGGTAGGGATTAAGATAAGAGCAATGAGATGTTGAGCTAAGGACATTTCTCTGTTTAACAACGACTCAGTTTTTAGTGCCTTCAAAGAATTTTAGTGTTTTGCGTTAACTAATACTTAAGTCATATTATTTTAGTATTCGGAGGCACTAAAATCTTATAATAAACAAATTTAGGAAGGCGATTTTATCAATGACGACTATTCAATTATATAAGGTGTCACAAGATTAGGTCTCTGAATTTGGTGAGATGACTTGGGATCGACGAAATATGTATTTGAGACAAAAAAAAATATTGGGTAGAATAAAAAAATATATAAAAAAAAGTAAAAATAAAAAAAATTAAAAAGAAACACCACCAGCGACCAGCGTCACATGACGCGACGAGCTCACATGACGCTGGTCGCGATTTAGGTATTTCCCACACATCCGCTTGGAGAATAATGCGAGGAGAAGGACTGCACGCCTACCACGTGCGTCACGGGCTCGTCGCGTCACGTGACGCTAGTCGCTGGTGGTGTTTTTTTTATTTTTATGTTTTTTTAAATATTTTTTATATATATTTTTTTACCCGATATTTTTTTTCTTTATTTCAAATACATATTTTGTCGATACCAAGTCATCTCACCAAATTCAGAGACCTAATTTTGTGACACCTTATATAGTCGCAAAGAGTACAAGTGAACTAGATAGATCTTTGATAAGTGATTTTCGCCATGACGTGTTAGATATTAAAAAACTATAATCAGTATATGAATTCACTTTTACGCCTGTTTCGCCACTGACTTCTAAGACCAACACTTGTCGGAAAATCCGTCGCGAATCATCCGTATCGGAACGCCAATTCTACATGTTATTGTATATTGAAGTTGAAAACCGTATCAAAACCGACACGACGACACTTGAATCAAAATATAAGTAGATTAATATTATTAGGTAACATATTGTATTAAAGTAATAGGGTTTTATTTTTTACTCTTTGTAGGTGTTTTTTGTGACGTTGGTTTTCAATTTGTATTCGCTTATTTCAATTTTCAATTTATATGAAACTAGCTGTCCCTCGTGGTTTCGCCCGTGACATACTTCGATCTTGCGTGGGCACCCATTTACCACATATACATGCCCATAATTTATTAGTTATAAAATAATGTATGGAAGTTTGCCCGTTTTGTTGACATTTATGATTACTGCTCCGCTCGCCTGGATAGTAGCGTGATGATAAAACACATAACATAACTTCACGCCTGTATCCCCGAAGGAGTAGGCAGAGGTGTATTACACACCCACGATTCGTCCCAATGTAACAGGGGGCGAGCCTATTGCCATTTACCGGGCACATTACTAATCGAGCGATAATCAACCTTTTTAATACACACATAACTATGAAAAGTCAGAGTTGTGTGCTCGGGCGACTGGGGATCGAACTCAAGACCTCGTCTCGGCAGTCCGTTACGTACACCACTGGGCTATCGCCGTTTTTTCGCCGTAGTTCCTGAGATTCGCGCATTCAAACAAATAAACAAACAAACTTTACAGCTTTATAATAATCCTTGCTGTACCCTGCGGCTTCGGACGCGGCATAATTCACACTCGTGGCGGCACCTATTTATCTCAAATTCCTCGTTAAATGGGCTATCTCAAAGATAATTTTTCAATTTGAACCAGTAGTTCCTGATCACGTTCAACCAAACAAACAAAGAAACTCTTAAGATTTATAATGTTATATATAGTATAGACAATGTAATATCTTTGTTATCTACATTTAGAAACTTGATTAGACCGGCCAGACGTCGAATATCAAGAAACTTTGTATATGTTAACCAGAGCGAGACCCTTTATTTCGTGATGCAGGAACAGTAGTTCTGTAGAAGTTCCCTACCCTACATACATGAACTATTCTTTTTCATTGCCTGCGGAAACTACCCAAGGCTTCACCTCACGGTAGCTAACGGCGAGGTGGGTATGTCGGACTAAAATCGACTTAAATCGCACCACTTAAACGGAGGGGATTTCCGCACGACAAAAAAAAAGTAAGGTATTTATTTGACTTGGCTCCGACTTCAACAGACAACTTCTACGCGTATTTTTGTATTCTGAATTTAAATGGGACCACCTGGGAAGTATACCCTTTAAAACAAAAAAAGATTTTTTCGAATCGGTTCAGGCTTCTTGGAGTAATCGGAGAACATACATAAAAAATCCGACGAATTGGAACCTTAGTACTTTTTGGAAGTCGGTTAAAAAGATATTAAGCTTTTGACATGCACTATCTTCTATCTTACCCTTGACAAGTAGTAACGTCCGGTGACACCTAAGATATTGCAAGTACTCGTATACAACGGTAAATACATACTTACCTTAGTAGATAGATTAACTTAACAGAGCGCAGCACTCGACCTACTCCATTGTCGCATGCTACTAGCATGCCAAGTATATGTGATAATTATATGACACTGACATGTAATAGTCCATGATGTGGAGTCAGGGTATTTGCATAGCGACGAAAACACGCTTCAGCTTCCGAGATAGCTGGGGCTAGGCTTGTGACACACTGTTAGCTAATACATACACATATTTTGAATCACAACCAATTCAATCTGTCAACTCAGTGACCACTACCAGTTTTTTTGTGGTTGACTCGGCCCATGGTAAACTCGACCCGCTTCTGATCTAGTTCGTGAGCTTAGTTGACCACTTAAATTTACTACATCCCACTCATCCTGTGGGCTGAGTTGACCTTAAGAGGGTGACAGTTATCAACAGCGCCCGCGGGCTGAGTTACTAAAAACTGGGTCGAGTCAACCATTAAAAACTGGCAGTGGTTAACTGAGCCTGGGTGAGCTAAGTGAACTGTGGGCTTAGTTGACCCTGAAGCCCAAACATTACGTCATCGCAGTAGTTGAAGTAGACGGAGGGGCGTATTGGGCCCCAAGATCTTCGGGGCCCAAGCCAATATCACCTTCAAGCCGATACACCTGCTGATTGTCGGACGAGGCTCTGGTGTAGGCTTTCCTCTTGCGGTCGGGATGTCAGATCCCGTAAAATAAATTAAATTGTGGAATCAGGAATCAGTGGACTCTGGGCTCAAAATTACCAGCTTTGGATGCTACCAAAGTTGACATGGGCTCTGAAAATGTTTGGTGAGCTGGTTCAACACCTAAATTGTATTAAAATATAGGAAGGTACTTAAAAGTGTGCAAAGCATATCTTCCTGTACTCTAAACCCTATCTAACACAGATATTTCAGCTAGCTCGACATCCGGCATCTGACGTCATACGTGCTCGATCAAGTGACGTAGTTTCGTAGAGCACCGTAGAGCTTCGTAGCTGTCGTAGCACACATACTTAACAATGTAACATTTTAGGAGTTTGAACTTCGTAGAGGAACGCGGTTGCTACGATATATTCTTGATACTTATTGAGTGGGAATGGTGATTGTAAACTTGATGATGACGAGGAGTTTAGATAACGCGATTCCTGTCGGCTTACCTTTAGAGATAATTTATTAAAATTAAAAAATTAAATACAGTGCCCGTTTTTTTTTGATTTGGCACATCGCATCGGGAAGAAGTGTGAGAGTCTGATATCGGCTTGCTTCAGTTTTGCAAAGCGCTCTCTCTCTATTGCAAGGCGCATATCAACACCGTGATATTTTGTAGAGTACTTAAAACTGAATCTATATCATTGCAGCATAATATCCACAAACAGTGTCCACTACTTTATAAAATATCAAAATATGAAACGAACAGTAATACAAAACCAACCAGTTAATCTTCTCCGGATTCTCACTCTCCTTTTGCTCGTGCCCAATAAACCGGGTACTGTACTTGGAGATGACAAAGAAACTTATAGAAAAAAACAACTGTATCTTAGGGATAGAAAAGTAACTTTTACACCGTCACATAAACAATAGCGAAACCGCGCACAAAAGTTGGATTCTAATAAAAGTTGGAATTTTACCTTTTATGCTGACGGTACCCAGTTTCCCGCTGATATAACCTGTCAGATATCTTACAATGTTACTCCAAAATGACTGTCGCCGTCTTAAACGCCACTTGGAAGGCTGGAAATAATTAAAGTTGAAGGGAGATCCCCTATTGATTTTTACCTCTCGCCTCCAAAATTGGAAACCTTTTGTTTAAAGAGCATGATTACGGGGGGCTTTGTGACGTGCGCTCATTGTCACTCCTCAAATAGATACCCTTTGAGTAAGATAATATGGAGACTAGGAGCAAAGGGTCCTTGAAGTGTGGAGATTGACTGATCTATGTTGTTTGAGAATATTCTATAACTAGCTGTTGCCTGCGAATTCATCCGCGTTAAATTTGGAATAGATCAATGTATGTTAACTTCCCTATTACATTGGGACCTAAACATAACTGGCGAATCGTGGGTGTGCAATACACCTCTGTCTACCGGGGATACAGGCGTGAAGTTATGAAGTTATGTTCATTTTTTTTTTTTATACCACTCAGGTGGCAGACAAGCTCACGGCCCACCTGATGGGAAGCGGTGTGCAACACCAGGGGCGTCATACTCGGCTACTCCCGCCTCTCCTTTCTTTTTTAGTTTTTGTGCTGTCAGAAGGAAGACTCTTCCCTCTGACAGCACAAAAACTCTCAGTGAGCTCTGGCTACCCTACTCACCGCCGGGAACACAACACGAGGTTATTATGGCCGCGGTATTCGGGGGGGGGGGGGGGCGACTTCCCCAGTCGGTCTGCTCAGTTAGACGGGAATACCGTCATGTCCTACCTACCTACCTTCACGTCTGCAGTTTCGAACCCAACGTGTTTTAGGTTATTTATTTCATCGTATATTTTCAATCATTATGAAGAAATAGAGGTATATGTGTAACATCGAAATTAATTCTACCCGGTTCCTTAATATATTAGCGTAATGATATTTATTTTCGAAGGTTGAGTCTCTAATCAACTATTTCTTACACGTAGGTAAAACTGTAGTTTCGAGGCTTCATATTTTACTGCTCATCACCTTTTAGCTTTAGCGTGATTATTTATAGACCGAACGTTGACCATGTCCGAGTTCTATCGAACTGCTGAATAACGTGATGATCTACTTTGTAATTATAAAGAAATTATCAATACCTCTACGACCTCTGTGGCGTAGCGGTAGAGCATTCGACTGCTAAGTCAGAGGTCGCAGGTTCGATTCCCGCTTATTGAAAAAATGTATATTTGCATTGGTCTGGGTGTTTCTGTATATTTATATAAAATTTTATTAATTTCAATTTATTTACAAAAAAAACTACATAAGTATGTTTATCCGCATTCTAGAACCCATATGACAAGCTCTGCTTAGTTTGGGTCTAGATGGCGCTGTGTAATATGTCCGAGAATATTTATTTAATGATAGATTTTGTCGATTTTACCCTGCTGCTCCTATCACACTTATAATAGCGTGATGATATACCATACCCTAAAAGAATGTTCATGCAACATTTCACCTGCATCTGCGGTTTTAAATGATGCTCGGATGTCGATAGTAAAAAGCAGACAAACAGATAAACAGACAAAATTTCTAAAAATCACATTTTCGACATCAATATTGTTCCTAAAACACCAAGCAATTATTTTTTAGAAAAAATATTTAATATATAGTTGTCGTCACGTTACAATTTTATTATATGTATAGAAGATTTAGGGTATTTCGCAACCAACGAGTATGTGTGAAAACAATTATGAAAGTATAAGAAGCGAAAGGAGTAGTAAGTGAAAAGATACTGTCTCTGCCATTCTGCCTACCCCAATAGGAAAGAGGCGTGACTTTATGTATGTGTGAAAAATTTCTGTTTCAGAGTGCGTGTAAATTGAAGACAGTTGACAGTTTCTGGGTTTATCTGACAGCGGTGGGACAATAAAAGTTTATAATATATGTATGATACCCTTTGAGTAAGATATCATCGAAGAATTGACTTTACCTTCTCTTTATATATATGAAGTTGCAATATTCATAAAATCTAACATAGAATTGTTTGAGTTTCGGACTAGAGCCCGACACTGTGACAAATTTTGAAAATATTAGCTGTTAGTCCTCCATACTATAAATAAATAAATAAATCATCCGTGGTAGCTAGTAGAACAGAACTGTTGCTTAACAGTGTTGTTTGCCTAGGACCACGCATTGACGGCCTCTGTGGCGTAGCGGTAGTGCATTCGACTGCTACGTCAGGGGGCGCGGGTTCGATTCCCGCTCGGTGCAAATATTTGTATGCATGAATATGTCTATTTGCACCGGTCTGGGTGTTTCTATGTATAATATGTATGTATTTACAAAAAAAAGTATTTAAGTATGTTTATCCGCATTCTGGAACCCATAACACAAGCTAGTTAAACTATGCTTACTTTGGGTCTAGAAAGCGCTGTGTAGAATGTTGTAGAATATTTATTATTATCTCTTTATTTACTTTAAAATTACATTTTTAAATACATATTAAAAAAAAAAGAAAACATCTATTTAAAAATATAAAAAATAGTGCTCCACCGGCAGCGTGGCAGGGCCCAAGCTACCGGCGGTCGGGGTCACAGAGAGAGAAACCTCCGGACAATGCGTGCCGTGTCGAGGATGACCGCCTTCTGCATCTGACCCTTGACCCAACCATCTAGCGAGATTAGATTATTATTATCATTATATACAATAAAATTCCAATAATGATTAGAAATGATAATGAAATGGAGAGTTTTAAAAGAAAACTTCGCAAACTTCTCATCGAAAAATGTTATTACACAATTAAAGAATTTTTAGAAGATAACTCACTGTAATTAGTACATATATTGAGAGACTGAGAAGAATATGATGCATGTTAATTATTAATCTTATTTGTATTTTAATTCATATTTTGTCTGCTTAATTTAATTTTATGTGATCATGTAATCCATACTTATTTAATGACTCATCTTATGACATAATTAATATCTACTTATATAATATTGTATGCCCAAATGGTGAAACATAGCTGATCTCATTATTTTGTGAACATCCTCTGTACCTATGATTTACAATAAACATAATTTGAATTTGGGGAAAAAAAAATAATTGAAGATGCAAAAGAGTATAAGCGACATCGAATTTTCTAAGAAAAATGATCCCAAACGATATTAAAACAGTTTAACAGTTTGTTTAACAGTTTTTTTTACAGTTTGACTGCTGAGACAAAGTCTCGAGTTTGATGGCTGTTATTTTTAAATTACAAACAGACACTTCAATTTTATCAATATGTTTAGATGTATAAGGTAGTAACCAAAATAGGATTGAATTGACAAATAAACTCTTTTCGCTGGAGCGCGGAGTGAGGAGAGAGAGATAGATAGACAGAGATCAAAATCAGACATTTCTTTTTCCTTCTCAAATTTACTCCATTGAAGCGGCCGCTGAACGCAAATTAATATTTTTAATGACAATTTCATTAAGGCGACGTTTGAAACTTTGTCAATTCAAAAAACGTTGGCGAGTCGACTTCAACTTTTACTTCAGTCTTCTTTCGACTTTAAGTATTCAGACTTTTGTTTAATTATCTTTGCCAAATGTTTACGATTTAAAAACTTTAGCTAGTTGTACCCGTTAATGAGAATTCTTTTGTTTTTGGAACAATTGTGTCTGTTTTTTTGTATTTTTTTAAATTGAAATAATAGGTTTTTTATATTTTTTTTATACCACTAAGGTGGCAGACAAGCACACGGCCCACCGAATGGGAATCGGTTACCGCGGCCAATGGACGTGTGCAACACCAGTGGCGTCACACTCGGTTTCCTGTCAACATAAATCCTGGACTAGTTGGATCCAATAAAGGATTTTAATGAAATAGAAAAGTAATCACTATAAAAACTACATACAGAAAGTTACGGTGTAACTCTATAAAACACTTTTTTTTTTAATGTAAGTACTATTAACTGCAATTACTAGTATTCCCGGTAACCCCTTCAGCAAACCTAAACTGATTATGTTACGAGTGGGTTCAAGTCGATAGTGAATAGCCAGGATTCGAACCCGGTCGAGTCTTGATCGTAAGGACAACCCCTTAACCACAACTACCTAGTTCATTCAATAACTATGCCCACGGCTCTGCCTGCGTGGAATACTTATCATTTCTGGGACCCACAGTAACCTATTTCTGGTTGCCCAATTTTCCAAATACATGAGTCGAACATAATGCCATGAACCAATAAGGTACTTAGAAACTGATCTATTTACAGTCTCAATAGCAGTAATATCACTTGTGAAGCTAACCTATTAGGTCAACTCAACGTGAAAGGACGTCGGAATCAGGTTGCGTTCACTTTGCGCTTGGCTTACAGTTTGCGGCAACTCTTGTACACTACGCCTTGTAGGCGATAATGATATTATATCACATAAGATGACGTCTTAACACGTCGTCACTGTGGGTCGAGGACGTGTTTTGTAAACGAAGGACTTAACCACAGAATTGAAAAAAGCACTGACGTACAGAATGGAAACTTACCCCCTCCCACAGATATCGGTTACCGCAGCCCGCCCCGACGACGACCAGTGTGAGTTCATGTGTATCTTAAACAAGGGCTGTGCCGCCCGCACGTGAAAAATCGTGCCAACTCGCTCGGATGATGTGTTTATCATGTGATGTGTGTGTCGGTTGACGTTTCAAATAATGCCAACCATATCCTATCCTACAATATTCATTTAATATTTATTATTATTATTATTTATTATTGTTATATGTATAAAAAATAGCGGCGATAGCCCTGTGGCGTACGTAACGGACTGCTGAGACGAGGTCTCGAGTTCGATTCCCAATCGCCCCGGGCATACACCTCTGACTTCTCGTAGTTATGAGTGCATTCATAAATGTTAATTAATGCTCGCTTAATAATGTGCCCGGTAGATGGCAATAGGCTCGCCCCCTATTACATTGAGACTTCAACATAACTGGCGAATCGTGGGTGTGTAATACACCTCTACCTACCCCTTCGGGGATACAGGCCCGGGGCGACTGGGGATCGAACTCGAGACCTCGTCTCAGCAGTCCGTTACGTACGCCACTGGGCTACCGCCGCTTTTCTTGATTATATTTAAATATGTATTAAGTATGTTCATCGGTATTCTAGAAACCATAATACAAGTTAGTTAAGCCATGTTCACTCTGACTCTAAATAGCGCTGTGTGGAATGTATTTCAGACTATAATCTATCCCTGATCCAAATTTCAGCCAGATCCGTGCAGCCGTTCTGGCGTGATTGAGGAACAAACATCCATCCATACATCCATCCAAACTTGCACATTTATGATATTATATATAAGTGGGACTAGCTGAACCCGGAAAACTTCCTTCCGCCATAGAATCAAGTTATGTTGTTTACCTTATCAGCTGAATTTATTTCATGAATGACTCATGTTTTTAATTATCCTTATTTTCTAAACTTTGCTAGTATAGGCACCATTTCAAAGCTGAAGATGGCTCAGGGTCAGCTGAGGTGCAAGGGAATTACCTTATTTGGCTACCTTACACCCCGGTATTAAAGAGCTGAGACGCACGCCGATTTTGGTCACTGTCAGGTCCAGTCGGGCGATAGAGATATGTGATACTTACTTTTGGTGACATAGCCCTCCCCCATCTATTTCAGATAGCCATGATACATTTAACAAATTAACTAGCTGAATATTGCCATTTTAATAATTGTGAAAAAAATTGCAAACGTAATACTTGAACGGCTCTATGCTCATCTGTGCGCGTAACTCTACACATGGTCCTTCTTATCTTATAAGCTCATCGGTTATGGGTACTCTGCATATAGTCTTTCGTTTCGATAATTTATTTTTCACCTCTCAAGCACGGAAATCCCTTCGGATACCCCCCCGCTGGGGGCGGTTATGTCGGGCTTGAACCGACTAAAACCGCACGCCGTCTCGGGTCTTCAGACGCCTGGGTGTAAGATTGCCCCTCGGCACTCTGGGAAATCTCCGGTTTCGAGATGGCCCCTTCGGGTTTGGGAACCACGGTGTCCCCGTCTTGCCCCGGTTTGGGGGAGGGGCACTGGTCGCCCCACCGTCCCGGCCTGCTTCTGCTGGGGTGACAGGCGGCCACCCCCAGTCCTGCGCTCATGGAGGACGGAGATCGTTAAGCGACCTATGGCGCCTGAGTTGCCTGCGACGCGCGGCGAGCAGAGGCGGCCGGGAGAGTCCTAAATCTCGCCAGGGTGCGCTCCGCCATCTCCTTCGCAAGCATTATATGCTCGCAGAAGGAGGCGGTGGTGGCCCACGCGCTCGCACTCCGCAACGTTGCCGCAATCATGGTGCCGAGCGAGAAGACTCCCACCCTGATGGCTGGCACGAAGTCACGCCTCGGCACCTCCTAAACCGGGCAGACCGCCAGCGTGTGCAGCCCCGATTCCTCGCTCGCGTCACAGTGATGGCACTCAGGCGATGGCTCCTTTCTTATCCGATGCAGGTGGTCCCCGAAGCTCCCCTTACCGGATATCACCTGCGTCAGTCCGTACGAGAGGCTTCCGTGTCCGCCTCTCTAGCCAATCCTCCATGATGGGCCTTACCGCCGCTATTGCGGCGTGTTCTACGCTGCTGCGTAAAACTCGCAGCAAAAAGCGTGGGGAAAAGTGAAGGGTACGGCCGATACGCGCGCGCTGGCCAGCGAAACTCTTATAAACATCGTCTTGTTTTCCTCACTAACCTAAAACATTTTTCTCACTGGTTGAAATGAAAAGTTGTATGTTTCACACGCGAGTCATTTTTAGGGTTCCGTTGGCAAATGGCAAAAAACGGAACCCTTATAGATTCGTCATGTCTGTCTGTCTGTCCGTCCGTATGTCACAGCCACTTTTTTCCGAAACTATAAGAACTATGCTGTTGAGACTTGGTAAGTAGATGTAATCTGTGAACCGCATTGTGATTTTCACACAAAAATAGAAAAAAAACAATAAATTTTGGGGGCTCCCCATACTTGGAAATGAAACTCAAATTTTATTTTCATCTAACCTATACTTGTGAGGTATCTATGGATAGGTCTTCAAAAATGATATTGAGGTTTCTAATATAATTTTTCTCTAAACTATAATAATATAATAATAATAATAATAATTTATTCAGGGTTTCAAACTTAAGTACAAAAGAAAAAAGTTTACAATATTTGCAGTTTAACATACAAAAAAAACTGAATGGTTTGCGCGAGAGATACTTCCAAAGTGGTAAAATGTGTGTCCCTGTAACTTCGAAAATAAGAGAATGATAAAACTAAAAAAAATATATGATGTACATTACCATGTAAACTTCCACCGACAATTGGTTTGAACAAGATCTAGTAAGTAGTTTTTTTTAATACGTCATAAATCGTAAAACGCAATTTACCTTTCATTCAATCAACACAAATGTAAAATTTAAAAAAAAAAGCATTATTATGTTACTTACTGCTACGGAACCCTTCATGGGCGAGTCCGACTCGCACTTGGCCGCTTTTTTTAGATATCTCGTGCCTTTAAATCACTCACTGTACTCGCTACGCTCATGATTCAATTCTGGTCTACTTCGCTAGTTCGTGATTTAAAGCCGGCACTCGCAGCGAAAAATAACTTTGCTCACTTGTGACCAAATAACTATAATTTTATTGTGTGCAATGAAGATGGGCCTAAACAATGTAGCCTGCGCTGGCCACTATACGTCGGCTCCCGCCCATTAGCCATGGTAATTCTCTCTGTCTCCCGGAAAAGTTTCTTCAGACAAGTTTTAAGTCAATTACGCTACACTTCTGCGGCAATAGAACGTAACTTCATTCGTATAATTATAAAAATTAAATATATTTATTTATTTCTATGTATTATATCTATGCATCCCGGAAGGTAAGCAGATATGTATTAACATTCACACTTTGTCAACTGATGTCGGGTTCTTGTAATAGGAGATGAGGCCCTACGGTAATAACCGATCACCTATAAACGACATCTGTGGTGTAACGGTAGAAGGTTCGCTTGCTAAGTCAGAGGTCACGATACCCGCTCAGTGCATATATTGTTTACACAAATATATATATTTGCATTGGTCTGGGTGTTTCTAAGTTTAATATGTATATTTTTATAACGTCTCGGGACTTATCGCGATAAAAATGGAACTTACTTTTACCGACGTTTCGGATGCGTTGCAGCTGACTCTTGGTCAAGCCGTGACCACGTGTGAAGTCCCGAGACGTTATAAAAATATGAGTTTACACCGCGATAGTTTAAAAATATAATATGTATGTAGTGTAGCGCCCGACCTCGTTCGTGCACTACAGATAGTTTCCTGGCCATCATGTGTCAGAGATTAAAAATTGTTTTAAAATATAAAAAGTAGAATAGGAAAGAAAAACAATTGCCTTGGTGGACAAGTGGCTGACAGCGGGTGACCGGGGGCTCCGGACTCGACCCGCCGTACGAAGAGAGTTCCAAGTAAAGTGATTGTAGGCTCAATCCTTGAGCAGAATCCGCGACTCTCTACAGTTCGCTTAAAGTATAAATAAACTCGTGTAAAATCCCCTAAAACTCGATATAGGAAGTTATATGTGAAAAATAAATGCCATTATAAATTTAAATACTTGTGTTTATCATTTCGTTAACACGAGGAATTGTGACTCCAGACCCCAGACGCCACAGTAGTAACAAAAAAATATCGAATCATTAAAATCATCCGAGTGTTGTGTACCGATTGCACCCGATATCTACACCTCGGAATCCGGGATTCACTATCCTGCTTTTCCTTCTCCACTTCGCAAAAAATATCTAAGTATATTTATCTACATTCTAGAACCCATAACACAAGCTAGCTAAGCTATGCTTACTTTGGGTTAGATAGCGTTGTGGAGAATGTCGTAGAATATTTATTATCAATTCATTTTTGAAGAACAAAAATCATAATTGAAAAAAGAATATTAATTTAATGCCAAAATTATATCACCTAGCCGAATGGAAAGACAGTCGTAAAATTACGAGCGCGAGTTACACATCAAAAAGTTTTCCAGGCTACGAAACTGCTACGAAATATTCGTCTCGTACAGGTTCTGTAGCACCGTAGCAGTAACGTCTTACGTCTTGTGACGCTAATAGAGTCTTACAGATCAACGAAGCGGTGGATTATTTAAATGAGAGTCCCCACGTTTCTAGTTAAAAAGTTACACCATAACAACAGCTTTGTTTGCGTCTTGCTTAATTCAGTCTATAGAAATTCTAATTGTATTATTGTACTGGTTACTTAGTGGTACAGCGGTAACGTAACATACCGTGCAGCTGCTGTAATTAAGGTCCCAGGTTCGATTCTCGGGTTGCAAAAAAATTAATTAGAGTTATTTGGGAAATATCAGCAGACGAAAATGAGGACAAAGTAATTTCTTTAAGTAAATTAAACATAAATAAAACTAAAAGGGATGACATGCGTGTTAATGGTCTCATTACCATGGATGCCCGAGATCGTGCGAAGTGGAGAAGGAACTGCAGGAAAGCGGACCTCGGGCTCCGAGATGTAGGCCTCGGGTGCAATCGGGATACAACGCTGTGAAAATGATGAACTTATAAAACTACGATAACTCAGAGTTTTAATTTAAAATTTGGTATTAAAATAAACTAGGTCTGCAAGGCGAATCGCTGCTTGCAATGTTGAGCTGAGTGAGACATCGTGATTTGAATTATTAAGAGCGATTTATTTATCATTAAAATCATTCATTCATCATCACTTTCATCAATAATTTGGTCAACTGTGGTGGTGGGAATCAGATTTTGAAAATTTTGAACAGTGATCATTTCTCCGTGGCAAGTCCGATATTGAAAATTCTTTTTGAAAGTCACAACTCTGGACATGCTTTCTGAGCGTGTAAAGTTTGGTCACAGTGTCTCGAGCGGTTATTATGTAATTCCATCTGGATTTTTTTTAACGGTGATCATTCCTCTGTGGTAGCATTAATTTTTTCAAAATGTATCCATAAACCTTCCTCTGATTGACCTCTTTAATCATGCCAAATTTGGTTCTGATTGGATTAGTAGTTTAGGAGGAGACCTGTGACAAAGAAAATCCTGAAGTCTGGCATGAGGAGCTTTCGCTCGACTTCGTCTCACTCAGCTCAAAAATATAACATCTGAATCTATTCAAACTAACTTACAAATACAAAAAAAAACAATGTGGCATAATTTAAGAAACAGTAATAAACTTGAACTAACGCGGGTATGCACTAACTACGGGAAACAAACTATATTGTTTGAGGGAGTTCAGCTGTTCAATCGATTACCAAATGATGTCAAGCAATGTAACGATATTAAAAAAAAAAACTTCAAATATATGTTTGTACACAGTGACCTCTGGTGCACCGAGGTGTAATATATTTATACTATTAACTATACTCTGTATCTCATTTTAAGCGAACTGTATTAGGTTCTTATGAGATAATAAGAAAAACAAGCTTTAATAGAAGACCAAACTAAAAAGTATTTCAGGCCGGGCTTTGGTATGGTATACCACATGCGCCGATACACTGGCGGCGTCCTACCTCCCGGTTACCAATAAACGAGCTTGTGCAATAGTGGCGCGCAGGGACTTCTCGTGGAACTCGGCAAGCGTCTGAGGGAAGAAACTGGTGATTCCCGTGCAGGCAATTTTCTTGCGCAAAGGCTTTCATTTGCAAATAGCGCGGGAATGCTGCCTGCATCCTAGACGGTAGCGGTAGTCCATTCGACTGCAATTCTGTTCGACTATTCGACTATTACTATACGACGATTCCCGCTCAGTCAAATATTTGTATGCATGAATGTCTGTTGGCATTGGTCTGGGTGTTTCTATGTATAATATGTTTGTTTTTACAAATATATAAATATATATATATATATATATATATATGTTTAACTGCATTCTACCATGAACTGGGTTCAACCCATAACACAAGCTAGTTAAACTATGCTTACTTTGGGTCTAGAAAGTGCTGTGTAGAATGTCGTAGAACATTTATTTAGAATACTTATTAATTATTTAATTTTATGATAAGTTTAAAATATTTATATTAGTTTAATTTACTTAGTTTGGTTTGAATTTAATAGTGTTTTTATTAACAAAATAAATGAATTTTATCGTGTTGAACTAAAAAGTAAAAATTGTTAGATAAAATTTTTGAGATGGAAAGAAAGCATTTTTTTTAGTTTTTTAAACTATTAATAATTTATATACGTCAAACGCACAACCTCTGCTTGACGATGCTGTCAAAGTTATGTCTTCCGCAGACACGAATCCGCAGTAAAAAACAACACTCAACTTTGAGAAGATATTATTTACAGCCATCTTACTTTTAGGTGCGATGTAAAACTGTTGTAAACTTACATTATCTTGTATTCACACAACGAAGCCATTTTGTTTTTATATTTGTATAAAAATAAAAATGTGAGAACATTTATAACAGACTTTGTATATCCTTATTCTTGTATATTCTAGAATGGGTAGACAGAAGTGTGTTAAAACCTATACATCGCAATTTTTTTCGATGCTATGTATTTTTTATGAGTTATTATTTTTATGAATAATAGGCTCACGTTTGACTTCTATCTTACCTGGTCGTAAGTGACGATGTGGTCTACAATGGATCACGTTTGTTGAGAAGGAACCTATTCACTCGAGACTTGAAGATTCCGAGTTTATAGCTTTCCGGAAACACAGACTCAGGCAGGCAATTCCACTCCTTAGCTGTACGCATAATAAATGTGTCACCGAAACGTTTCGTGCGTATGAGTGGAATATCTACCATCTAGCGGTGGCGTGATGGTGGCGTTCTTTGGTGGAAAGGGCTTGGAGATGTCAAGTTATGGAATTCCAGCGCATACTCTCCGTAATGCATCCGATAAAAAACTGATACACCTGCATCTTTGCGTCGATGTTCAAGGCTCTAAAACCTTTTCTCGACGAGTGTATCGTTGTTAATGAGCCTCTTGGCCCGTCTCTCTATTGTCTGTATATTGAATACTATGAATTTCAGCTATCCATGGCGGGTCTAGGTAGCCCAGTATGCAGAGTATTTCCACTTAAAAAGGATCGGGGATATATTATAGCTTGGCATGTATGTAAAGGAATCTTTGCAACTTAATTTTGGAGCACTTCCAAATCACGGATTGATTTAAAACTGCGCATAGTTATCAAGGACCGATGTGGCGTAGCGGTAGAGCGTTCGACTGGTAAGTCAAACGTCACGGGTTCGATTCCCGCTCAATGCAAGTATTTGTGTACATGAATATGAACATTTGCATTGGTCACAGTGTCTCGAGCGGTTATACTAACTTTTAAACTTTCGCGTTCCATGATATAATAATTATATTTACGGGGATTAACGCGATCACTTATTTAAAGGTATTACATACCTCTGGTTTGCCTGACGTTTCGACCAGGTTGCACTGGCCGTGGTCACAGGCTGACTGGCTCAGCGTTGCACGCCCTCCGTCGTCGAATCCGTGAAGTAGAAGATTCCTCTTCCACCCGCACATTTTCGATATTGTTGAGATTTTTGTTTCGCCATGTACCGTCACATACTACACTAACAGTGTCCCTATTCTGTAAGCAAACCGATGTGTTCCTATTCTGGTGTTTATCCGACTGCGCAGAAAAGCGAGGTGGTATGTTTTTTAACACTGGATTCCACGCTGTAGATAATTTAAAACCATCTTCCCGATTGAATGTTTTATGTTTTTTAATCTCAATCGCTTCACGTACAACTCTTGAGTAAAAGTGACGTTCGGTGGAGAGGACTTGCGTGCGGTGAAATTCAATCCAGTGGTTGATGCCTGCATCGAGTGCATGTTCTGCAATCGCCGATTTGCTCGTCTGTCGGTTCTTCACAGCAGCGATATGTTCTTTGACCCTTTCAGCAATAGTCCGCTTCGTTTGGCCTATGTAGGAACTTCCGCAGCTGCAGTCTATTTTATAAACACCTGGAGTTTGTAGTGGCAATATATCCTTCGGTGTGCCAACGATGTTGTGTACCTTTATGCCTGGTGTGTATACTGTCGGAATAGAGTATTTCTTTAACACGGACCCGATCTTATCCGTAACTCCCTTGACATAAGGCATATAGGCTGGTTGTCTGTTTACTTCTGGATACTTGCGTCTTCTTTTCGGTTGCTTTCGTCCTCCATTCACTTGATATCCGTTACTTTTTAGTACCTCCTGAACATGTTCTAGCTCCCGGTCTAAATGTTCAGGGTCACAGAGATCGTAAGCTCTGTTCTTGAGTGAAGTCATAACAGATTGCAAGTGCCGTGGATGGTGATGAGACGTGGCGTGTAGGTATCTATCCGTATGAGTAGGCTTACGGTACACACAGTGTGACAAGGACCCATCTGATCTCACGGTTACTTTAACATCTAAGAAGGACAACGTTGTCCTTCGTAGATGTTAAAGTAATAAAGTATCTCTACACATCTCTAAATATCTCGAGCGGTTATTATGTAATTCCATCTGGATTTTTTTTAACGGTGATCATTCCTCTGTGGTAGCATTAATTTTTTCAAAATGTATCCATAAACCTTCCTCTGATTGACCTCTTTAATCATGCCAAATTTGGTTCTGATTGGATTAGTAGTTTAGGAGGAGACCTGTGACAAAGAAAATCCTGAAGTCTGGTATGAGGAGCTTTCGCTCGACTTCGTCTCACTCAGCTCAAAAATATAACATCTGAATCTATTCAAACTAACTTACAAATACAAAAAAAAAACAATGTGGCATAATTTAAGAAACAGTAATAAACTTGAACTAACGCGGGTATGCACTAACTACGGGAAACAAACTATATTGTTTGAGGGAGTTCAGCTGTTCAATCGATTACCAAATGATGTCAAGCAATGTAACGATATTAAAAAAAAAACTTCAAATATATGTTTGTACATAGTGACCTCTGGTGCACCGAGGTGTAATATATTTATACTATTAACTATACTCTGTATCTCATTTTAAGCGAACTGTATTAGGTTCTTATGAGATAATAAGAAAAACAAGCTTTAATAGAAGACCAAACTAAAAAGTATTTCAGGCCGGGCTTTGGTATGGTATACCACATGCGCCGATACACTGGCGGCGTCCTACCTCCCGGTTACCAATAAACGAGCTTGTGCAATCGTGGCGCGCAGGGACTTCTCGTGGAACTCGGCAAGCGTCTGAGGGAAGAAACTGGTGATTCCCGTGCAGGCAATTTTCTTGCGCAAAGGCTTTCATTTGCAAATAGCGCGGGAATGCTGCCTGCATCCTAGACGGTAGCGGTAGTGCATTCCACTGCTATTCTGTTCGACTATTCGACTATTACTATACGACGATCTATTCGACTCTATTGAGATAGGTGCCCGGGTTCGATTCCCGCTCAATCAAATATTCATGAATATGTCTATTGGCATTGGTCTGGGTGTTTCTATGTATAATATGTACGTATTTACAAAAAAATTTTTTTTTTAACTGCATTCTAGAACCCATAACACAAGCTAGTTAAACTATGCTTACTTTGAGTCTAGAAAGTGCTGTGTAATATGTTGTAGAATATTTTTTAATTATTTAATTTTCTAATAAGTTTAAAATATTCATATTAGTTTAATTTACTTAGTTTTTTTGAAATGAATGAATTTTATGAAAATTTTATGAAATTTTTTTTTTCTGCCGTCATATATCTGCAATCGACTAGTATAAGTCATAATCAGATCTGATCACGTTGTTTGGGAATGTAATAACCATGCTTCATTAAGCATGCTCAGTCTATTCAAAGTGTTTATTGTCTCTTGTCGATGTCCAGAATGTTCCACTTCTTCAAGCGTTGGTTAGCTGGTTTATTACTAACCAGAGCTCTTGCAAGCACATTTTTGTGCTTTTGTAAACGCTTTTTATATTTCGAGCAGCACTTTTTTGCCTCCTGTTTAATCGTAAGTTCGTTCCTCATTCGTTCGTTCCTCATTCCTTGTGAACCATGGTGTATTTGTGATCATTCTAAGGGAATTATTTTGAAATCGCTGCAAAATTTCCAAATTAGAATTGCTCGCAGAGCCCCACAACTCTATACCATATGACCAAATAGGTTTGAATATGCACTTGTATATTAGCATCTTGTTCTCAAGTGATAATATTGATTGTCGCTCAAGTAGCCAATTGAGATTTTAAGCTGTATGCTAGCTTCTTGTCTTTTTACTTTTATATGTGTGGACCATGTAAGTCTCCTGTCTAGATGGATGCCCAGGTATGAAAAAATTAAATGAATTTTAACGTGTTGAACTAAAAAGTAAAAATTGTTAGATAAAATTTTTGAGATGGAAAGAAAGCATTTTTTTTAGTTTTTTAAACTATTAATAATTTATATACGTCAAACGCACAACCTCTGCTTGACGATGCTGTCAAAGTTATGTCTTCCGCAGACACGAATCCGCAGTAAAAAACAACACTCAACTTTGAGAAGATATTATTTACAGCCATCTTACTTTTAGGTGCGATGTAAAACTGTTGTAAACTTACATTATCTTGTATTCACACAACGAAGCCATTTTGTTTTTATATTTGTATAAAAATAAAAATGTGAGAACATTTATAACAGACTTTGTATATCCTTATTCTTGTATATTCTCGAATGGGTAGACAGAAGTGTGTTAAAACCTATACATCGCAATTTTTTTCGATGCTATGTATTTTTTATGAGTTATTATTTTTATGAATAATAGGCTCACGTTTGACTTCTATCTTACCTGGTCGTAAGTGACGATGTGGTCTACAATGGATCACGTTTGTTGAGAAGGAACCTATTCACTCGAGACTTGAAGATTCCGAGTTTATAGCTTTCCGGAAACACAGACTCAGGCAGGCAATTTCATTCCTTAGCTGTACGCATAATAAATGTGTCACCGAAACGTTTCGTGCGTATGAGTGGAATATCTACCATCTAGCGGTGGCGTGATGGTGGCGTTCTTTGGTGGAAAGGGCTTGGAGATGTCAAGTTATGGAATTCCAGCGCATACTCTCCGTAATGCATCCGATAAAAAACTGATACACCTGCATCTTTGCGTCGATGTTCAAGGCTCTAAAACCTTTTCTCGACGAGTGTATCGTTGTTAATGAGCCTCTTGGCCCGTCTCTCTATTGTCTGTATATTGAATACTATGAATTTCAGCTATCCATGGCGGGTCTAGGTAGCCCAGTATGCAGAGTATTTCCACTTAAAAAGGATCGGGGATATATTATAGCTTGGCATGTATGTAAAGGAATCTTTGCAACTTAATTTTGGAGCACTTCCAAATCACGGATTGATTTAAAACTGCGCATAGTTATCAAGGACCGATGTGGCGTAGCGGTAGAGCGTTCGACTGGTAAGTCAAACGTCACGGGTTCGATTCCCGCTCAATGCAAGTATTTGTGTACATGAATATGAACATTTGCATTGGTCACAGTGTCTCGAGCGGTTATTATGTAATTCCATCTGGATTTTTTTTAACGGTGATCATTCCTCTGTGGTAGCATTAATTTTTTCAAAATGTATCCATAAACCTTCCTCTGATTGACCTCTTTAATCATGCCAAATTTGGTTCTGATTGGATTAGTAGTTTAGGAGGAGACCTGTGACAAAGAAAATCCTGAAGTCTGGTATGAGGAGCTTTCGCTCGACTTCGTCTCACTCAGCTCAAAAATATAACATCTGAATCTATTCAAACTAACTTACAAATACAAAAAAAAAACAATGTGGCATAATTTAAGAAACAGTAATAAACTTGAACTAACGCGGGTATGCACTAACTACGGGAAACAAACTATATTGTTTGAGGGAGTTCAGCTGTTCAATCGATTACCAAATGATGTCAAGCAATGTAACGATATTAAAAAAAAAACTTCAAATATATGTTTGTACACAGTGACCTCTGGTGCACCGAGGTGTAATATATTTATACTATTAACTATACTCTGTATCTCATTTTAAGCGAACTGTATTAGGTTCTTATGAGATAATAAGAAAAACAAGCTTTAATAGAAGACCAAACTAAAAAGTATTTCAGGCCGGGCTTTGGTATGGTATACCACATGCGCCGATACACTGGCGGCGTCCTACCTCCCGGTTACCAATAAACGAGCTTGTGCAATCGTGGCGCGCAGGGACTTCTCGTGGAACTCGGCAAGCGTCTGAGGGAAGAAACTGGTGATTCCCGTGCAGGCAATTTTCTTGCGCAAAGGCTTTCATTTGCAAATAGCGCGGGAATGCTGCCTGCATCCTAGACGGTAGCGGTAGTGCATTCGACTGCTATTCTGTTCGACTATTCGACTATTACTATACGACGATCTATTCGACTCTATTGAGATAGGTGCCCGGGTTCGATTCCCGCTCAATCAAATATTCATGAATATGTCTATTGGCATTGGTCTGGGTGTTTCTATGTATAATATGTACGTATTTACAAAAAAAATTTTTTTTTTAACTGCATTCTAGAACCCATAACACAAGCTAGTTAAACTATGCTTACTTTGAGTCTAGAAAGTGCTGTGTAATATGTTGTAGAATATTTTTTAATTATTTAATTTTCTAATAAGTTTAAAATATTCATATTAGTTTAATTTACTTAGTTTTTTTGAAATGAATGAATTTTATGAAAATTTTATGAAATTTTTTTTTTCTGCCGTCATATATCTGCAATCGACTAGTATAAGTCATAATCAGATCTGATCACGTTGTTTGGGAATGTAATAACCATGCTTCATTAAGCATGCTCAGTCTATTCAAAGTGTTTATTGTCTCTTGTCGATGTCCAGAATGTTCCACTTCTTCAAGCGTTGGTTAGCTGGTTTATTACTACCCAGAGCTCTTGCAAGCACATTTTTGTGCTTTTGTAAACACTTTTTATATTTCGAGCAGCACTTTTTTGCCTCCTGTTTAATCGTAAGTTCGTTCCTCATTCGTTCGTTCCTCATTCCTTGTGAACCATGGTGTATTTGTGATCATTCTAAGGGAATTATTTTGAAATCGCTGCAAAATTTCCAAATTAGAATTGCTCGCAGAGCCCCACAACTCTATACCATATGACCAAATAGGTTTGAATATGCACTTGTATATTAGCATCTTGTTCTCAAGTGATAATATTGATTGTCGCTCAAGTAGCCAATTGAGATTTTAAGCTGTATGCTAGCTTCTTGTCTTTTTACTTTTATATGTGTGGACCATGTAAGTCTCCTGTCTAGATGGATGCCCAGGTATGAAAAAATGAAATGAATTTTAACGTGTTGAACTAAAAAGTAAAAATTGTTAGATAAATTTTTGAGATGGAAAGAAAGCATTTTTTTTAGTTTTTTAAACTATTAATAATTTATATACGTCAAACGCACAACCTCTGCTTGACGATGCTGTCAAAGTTATGTCTTCCGCAGACACGAATCCGCAGTAAAAAAACAACACTCAACTTTGAGAAGATATTATTTACAGCCATCTTACTTTTAGGTGCGATGTAAAACTGTTGTAAACTTACATTATCTTGTATTCACACAACGAAGCCATTTTGTTTTTATATTTGTATAAAAATAAAAATGTGAGAACATTTATAACAGACTTTGTATATCCTTATTCTTGTATATTCTCGAATGGGTAGACAGAAGTGTGTTAAAACCTATACATCGCAATTTTTTTCGATGCTATGTATTTTTTATGAGTTATTATTTTTATGAATAATAGGCTCACGTTTGACTTCTATCTTACCTGGTCGTAAGTGACGATGTGGTCTACAATGGACCACGTTTGTTGAGAAGGAACCTATTCACTCGAGACTTGAAGATTCCGAGTTTATAGCTTTCCGGAAACACAGACTCAGGCAGGCAATTCCACTCCTTAGCTGTACGCATAATAAATGTGTCACCGAAACGTTTCGTGCGTATGAGTGGAATATCTACCATCTAGCGGTGGCGTGATGGTGGCGTTCTTTGGTGGAAAGGGCTTGGAGATGTCAAGTTATGGAATTCCAGCGCATACTCTCCGTAATGCATCCGATAAAAAACTGATACACCTGCATCTTTGCGTCGATGTTCAAGGCTCTAAAACCTTTTCTCGACGAGTGTATCGTTGTTAATGAGCCTCTTGGCCCGTCTCTCTATTGTCTGTATATTGAATACTATGAATTTCAGCTATCCATGGCGGGTCTAGGTAGCCCAGTATGCAGAGTATTTCCACTTAAAAAGGATCGGGGATATATTATAGCTTGGCATGTATGTAAAGGAATCTTTGCAACTTAATTTTGGAGCACTTCCAAATCACGGATTGATTTAAAACTGCGCATAGTTATCAAGGACCGATGTGGCGTAGCGGTAGAGCGTTCGACTGGTAAGTCAAACGTCACGGGTTCGATTCCCGCTCAATGCAAGTATTTGTGTACATGAATATGAACATTTGCATTGGTCACAGTGTCTCGAGCGGTTATTATGTAATTCCATCTGGATTTTTTTTAACGGTGATCATTCCTCTGTGGTAGCATTAATTTTTTCAAAATGTATCCATAAACCTTCCTCTGATTGACCTCTTTAATCATGCCAAATTTGGTTCTGATTGGATTAGTAGTTTAGGAGGAGACCTGTGACAAAGAAAATCCTGAAGTCTGGTATGAGGAGCTTTCGCTCGACTTCGTCTCACTCAGCTCAAAAATATAACATCTGAATCTATTCAAACTAACTTACAAATACAAAAAAAAAACAATGTGGCATAATTTAAGAAACAGTAATAAACTTGAACTAACGCGGGTATGCACTAACTACGGGAAACAAACTATATTGTTTGAGGGAGTTCAGCTGTTCAATCGATTACCAAATGATGTCAAGCAATGTAACGATATTTAAAAAAAAACTTCAAATATATGTTTGTACACAGTGACCTCTGGTGCACCGAGGTGTAATATATTTATACTATTAACTATACTCTGTATCTCATTTTAAGCGAACTGTATTAGGTTCTTATGAGATAATAAGAAAAACAAGCTTTAATAGAAGACCAAACTAAAAAGTATTTCAGGCCGGGCTTTGGTATGGTATACCACATGCGCCGATACACTGGTGGCGTCCTACCTCCCGGTTACCAATAAACGAGCTTGTGCAATCGTGGCGCGCAGGGACTTCTCGTGGAACTCGGCAAGCGTCTGAGGGAAGAAACTGGTGATTCCCGTGCAGGCAATTTTCTTGCGCAAAGGCTTTCATTTGCAAATAGCGCGGGAATGCTGCCTGCACCCTAGACGGTAGCGGTAGTGCATTCGACTGCTATTCTGTTCGACTATTCGACTATTACTATACGACGATCTATTCGACTCTATTGAGATAGGTGCCCGGGTTCGATTCCCGCTCAATCAAATATTCATGAATATGTCTATTGGCATTGGTCTGGGTGTTTCTATGTATAATATGTACGTATTTACAAAAAATTTTTTTTTTAACTGCATTCTAGAACCCATAACACAAGCTAGTTAAACTGTGCTTACTTTGAGTCTAGAAAGTGCTGTGTAATATGTTGTAGAATATTTTTTAATTATTTAATTTTCTACTAAGTTTAAAATATTCATATTAGTTTAATTTACTTAGTTTTTTTGAAATGAATGAATTTTATGAAAATTTTATGAATTTTTTTTTTTCTGCCGTCATATATCTGCAATCGACTAGTATAAGTCATAATCAGATCTGATCACGTTGTTTGGGAATGTAATAACCATGCTTCATTAAGCATGCTCAGTCTATTCAAAGTGTTTATTGTCTCTTGTCGATGTCCAGAATGTTCCACTTCTTCAAGCGTTGGTTAGCTGGTTTATTACTAACCAGAGCTCTTGCAAGCACATTTTTGTGCTTTTGTAAACGCTTTTTATATTTCGAGCAGCACTTTTTTGCCTCCTGTTTAATCGTAAGTTTGTTCCTCATTCGTTCGTTCCTCATTCCTTGTGAACCATGGTGTATTTGTGATCATTCTAAGGGAATTATTTTGAAATCGCTGCAAAATTTCCAAATTAGAATTGCTCGCAGAGCCCCACAACTCTATACCATATGACCAAATAGGTTTGAATATGCACTTGTATATTAGCATCTTGTTCTCAAGTGATAATATTGATTGTCGCTCAAGTAGCCAATTGAGATTTTAAGCTGTATGCTAGCTTCTTGTCTTTTTACTTTTATATGTGTGGACCATGTAAGTCTCCTGTCTAGATGGATGCCCAGGTATGAAAAAATGAAATGAATTTTAACGTGTTGAACTAAAAAGTAAAAATTGTTAGATAAAATTTTTGAGATGGAAAGAAAGCATTTTTTTTAGTTTTTTAAACTATTAATAATTTATATACGTCAAACGCACAACCTCTGCTTGACGATGCTGTCAAAGTTATGTCTTCCGCAGACACGAATCCGCAGTAAAAAAACAACACTCAACTTTGAGAAGATATTATTTACAGCCATCTTACTTTTAGGTGCGATGTAAAACTGTTGTAAACTTACATTATCTTGTATTCACACAACGAAGCCATTTTGTTTTTATATTTGTATAAAAATAAAAATGTGAGAACATTTATAACAGACTTTGTATATCCTTATTCTTGTATATTCTCGAATAGGTAGACAGAAGTGTGTTAAAACCTATACATCGCAATTTTTTTCGATGCTATGTATTTTTTATGAGTTATTATTTTTATGAATTATAGGCTCACGTTTGACTTCTATCTCACCTGGTCGTAAGTGACGATGTGGTCTACGATGGATCACGTTTGTTGAGAAGGAACCTATTCACTCGAGACTTGAAGATTCCCAGTTTATAGCTTTCCGGAAACACAGACTCAGGCAGGCAATTCCACTCCTTAGTGTGTACTGTACGCATAATAAATGTGTCTCCGAAACGTTTCGTGCGTATGAGTGGAATATCCACCATGTAGCGGTGGCGTGATGGTGGCGTTCTTTGGTGGAAAGGGCTTGGAGATGTCAAGTTGTGCAATTCCAGCGCACACTCTCCGTAATGCATCCGATAAAAAACCGATACACCTTTTTTTTTTTTTTTTTTTACTGAAAATTTGAGTGCGTTTGACTGCATCTCACCTGATGGTAAGTGACGATGCAGTCGAGGATGGTACACGCAAACTCAAATAATGCCTATTCACTCTCGCCTTGAAGGTCCCCAAATTATAAGAATCGGGGAACACAGACGCAGGCAAAGAGTTCCACTCCTTCGCTGTCCGCATAATAAATGAGGAAGCGTTGCGCTTGGTGCGGATTGGTGGAATATCAACAACGAAGGGATGAAAACGTTGCCCGCGTCTAGTTGTCCGATGGTGAAATGGAGCTGGGGGAATGAGGTCATGCAGTTCTTGAGCACATTCTCCGAAATGAATCCGATAGAACACCGATATGCAGGCGACTTTGCGGCGATGTTCAAGGCTTTGGAACTTGTTGCTAACTAGCTCGTCGTCGCCAATGAGTGTCCTGGCGCGTCGATCGATGGTGTCCAAAGTATCCAGCTGATAGCGGGCTGATCCATCCCATAGGTGTGAACAGTACTCCATACAAGATCGGACCTGTGCTTGATATAAAATAAGAAGCTGTCCAGGTGTGAAGTACCGTCTCACCTTAGAGAGGATGCCCAGCTTCATTGCAGCAACTTTAGCCTTGGATTCTATATGTCGACCGAAATTAAGAGCAGATGTTAGGTGAACGCCGAGGAGCTCAAGATGATCGGATATTGGTATGGATTCATTTTGGAGAGTCGGAGTCAGGGCGAAAGGACTCCTTTTCGCGGAAAAAAGACACGCCTGAGTTTTAGAGGCATTGAACCTAACGAGGTTGGAGTTACCCCAGTCAGACACTGACTGAAGTGTCAGGTTCATGCGCTCTATCATGGCCCCTCTCAGAGATAGCGTCTCAGCGCCTGTAGCTCGTGAACTGGATAGGTATCTTTCCACAACTGTGCTGTCGTCCGCATACCCAATGATACCGGGTTTCAGCAGATCATTAATATGCAGCAGAAATAGAGTTGCGGAAAGAACAGACCCCTGCGGTACCCCGGCATCAATAGCCAATAGGTCCGAGGAGCAGCCATCAACGACCACTCGAATAGACCGTTCCCTCAGGAAATCAGCTACCCAGTTACACAAACTCACAGGTAGCCCGTAGGATGGAAGCTTGCTAATAAGGCTAGCGTGCCAGACCCTATCGAAAGCCTTCGAGATGTCGAGAGACACAGCGAGAGCTTCGCCGTGTTTCTCGATGGCTTCGCCCCATACATGCGTGGCATACACTAGGAGATCCCCAGTGGATCGTCCTCGGCGGAACCCGTATTGTCGATCACTGAGGAGGTCATTGTCTTCTAGGTATGCCAGGATGCGGGTGTTAATTACACGTTCCATAGTCTTACAGATTATGGAGGTGATTGCTATGGGGCGGTAATTGGCGGGATCAGCACGACTACCTTTCTTGGGCACAGGCTGCACGTTAGCAAGCTTCCATGACTCAGGGACTAAACCTGTTCTAAGAGAGAGGCGGTACAGGCGTGTCAGAACAGGAGACAACTCAGGAGCGCAGTTCTTTAGCACTATAGCAGGTATACCGTCAGGTCCACTGGCTTTGTTCACGTCTAGATTACGAAGCGTTTTAAGTACCTCCTTTTGGCGGATACGAATAGCGGGCATTGTAGTACCGCAAGGAGGTAACTGGGGTGGTACATTGTTCGCTGTATCCAGAAGCGAATTTTCGGCAAACATACAGGCAAGCAGGTTTACCTTATCAGTTGCCGTGTGAGCCAGCGTTCCGTCGGGTTTGTGCAGTGGAGGCAGAGACGAGCGACAAAAGTTCGCCTCGACCGATTTTGCCAGGGACCAAAACGCCTTACTCCCAGAAGGGTAAGAGGCTAGTTTTGATCCAATTCGGCGTATATGATCAAGACGAGCCATGCGCAGCGTCTTTTTGAAGGACTTGGCGGCTTTGTTGAAGGCTTTCTTCTTATCCCGCGTGTCCGGAGCTTTACAGTTCCGAGCTTCAGCCCAAGCCCGGTAAGCTGAATACTTAAGCGCCTCTGCGACTGAGCATTCAGCACCAAACCATGGGCGAGCTTTACTCTTGGATGGTAACTCAGAAAAAGGAATAAAGTACTCCATCGCCTGACATACCACCCTTCACCTTCATCACATTACTGATTTATGAGACGCGATTGTTTATAATTTGTGAGAATTTGGCGTCATAAGTTCTGTTGGTAACTTACTCACACTTTCTACTAATTTTAAGCTCCGTGGTATAATAGACCTCTGTCTAACCTTCGAGAGTATATGCTATGAGCATAGCTATGAGTATTGTGGACGACGTGCATTTTTTTTTTTCATTCGGTAATCCCTTCGGATACCCCCCGCCGGGCAGCGGGGGCGGTTATGTCGGGCTTGAACCGACTAAAACCGCACGCCGTCTCGGGTCTTCAGACGCTGGGGTGTAGGTTGCCCATAGAGCATATCCCTCGCACCCCGACTGACCCTGGGCCATCTCCGGTTTCGAGATGGCTTGCGATGAACTTGCGAAATAAAAATATATTAAAAAATCAACCTTATTGTAACCATTGTAGAGATTAATTGATTGTTTGGCCCAAATTATTATAAAGAACTAACCGACAACCTGCATATCTGTTTTTATTATAATAAATATTCTGTATTACCTGTTTTTTTTTTTAACGTCCGGAAATCCCTTCGGATACCCCTCCGCCGGCCAGCGGGGGTGGTTATGTCGTGTACCGACTAAAACCGCACGGTATCCTCCACAAGTGTCCGTTGCCGGGTACCCCGGGTAAGCCCTCGAAAGAATAACCCCAACCGCCCCCGCTGCCACGCGGGGGGGTATCCGGAGGGATTTCCGCACGATAAAAAAAAAAAAAAAAAAAAAAAAGGGTTACCGGCGGACTTTGACCGCCACCGCAGCCTCGCCTGGTGGGGTCGGGTTTTATTCTGTTTCGGTGAGTTGGCAGGCGTGTGTAGGGCCACACGACTCGCCTCCGCCACGGCCTGCACTGTAAGGATGGCGAGTCGGCCAACTGCCGTCCTCAGGCCCCGATCATGGATGTCGGTAGTCCCGGGCGTAGATGAGTCTGCGGCGTCCTCGCCACGCAGGGCACTCCACCAACGTGTGGAGCGCCGTGTCTTCTCCAGGATCCTCGCAGTGCCGACACTGCGGCGTTGTCTCCCGGTGGATGCGCCACAGATACTTACCGAAACACCCGTGTCCGGTAACCATCTGGCACATTCGGTAGGAGAGGTCCCCATGCTCCCTCTCCAACCACTCCTTCATGATCGGTCTAACCGCCGCAATGATGGATTCCCCCCACCTTGGGTGCTCAAGTCGCACCCTCCATGTCTTCATGAGTTCCCGGCGGAGCTGGGACCGCTGAGCCCTGATTTCTCGGGGCTCCGGCCTATAGCTCCGCTCCAGCGCCTCCTTGCGCCACTGGTACAGCAACGCAAGGGCTCTCGCTTCCAGGTCCCATGGAGGGGTCCCGGCAAGGAGACATGCCACCTCGACGGTGTATTACCTGCTCGCACACTACGTCATACATTTTAGATTCGATGCACCGTAGATGGCGCGACAGTCGCGTACTTAAGTAGTCCGAGGTCCACATAGTTTGCACTCAAGCGATACTTGCTTACCATCCTAAAGTCTTCTTGTTATTTTACACGAACCCGAAAATACTCCACGCTTACCTGCACCCCGTAAAAGTATCTCATAATCGTCATAGCAGTTTCCCAGTTGCGTTCAAAGCTTGCCCCTTAAAGCCCGGGGTCCGCTTATTGTATTTGATTGATATATCGGCGTTTCCAGGGGTGACTGGCGTCTGAACTCCTAACCCAGAAAGAAAAGCCTACGTAGCCTCGTCTGTTGTTTAGTAGTTACACCAAGGTTGACATGGGCACCAAAGGTAGGGCCATGTACTCGTGAAATTTGTATTATAACGAGGTTTAGGGGCACTTCCTCCTGATTATATATTCTATTGTATTAATATATCTCTGCCTAACTTATGGGAGTACACAGGTGTGAATATATACAGTGAACATCTCTGAATTACAGTCAGTTTCCTCTAAGTAGTACAATTTACGAAGCTGTTCCATTAACCGTTGTTCTAATTAATGATACATATTTAAATACAGTCTGCTGTACCACAGAATGCATAGATTTATTATCTGCACGTAGCTCTTGTTACGTAGTAAACTAAAAGGATAGTTCTCTATTAAAGAGTTTTTTTTTAATTTCTCTTTTTGATAAGTATGCAAAATCTTAAGATAATCCAAAGTTTTGAAGTGATCAAAAATCGAGTTCACATACATAGGGCGTGTGGAGACAAGTCAGTCAATATATATTGTAATCCAATATCAAGATCTGGTGATCTCATCATTAATATCACGTTTACACATTATTGACAGTATCGAAGAAAGAAAGAAAGAAGAAAGAAAATAAGTTTATTAAAGACACGCACAATTTTTTTTTTTTTTTATATTTTCGACACGTCAATTTAACTTCACCTCGCCTGATGGTAAGCTGAAGGTAAAGTCTCAGGAAAGAGGGTCACCATTGCATACACGTACCATGTTAGCAATGGTGGCTCAACTTGACGGCCTCATCAGAAGAGGATTGTCGTCGCAGCACCACGTGACACCCACCGGTCCCACTAGTGCTGCGACAACAATCCCCCTGCCCGGCTATGCACTTGCTGACCCCTGAACGCAATCAAACCGAAATTGGATTACTATAGAGGGTTTTTCGCAATCGTACACGGTGGTACCCACCCGGCCGAATTTTGTGACAAATTTGTGTCATCAAATTTCGACCACCAGTATTGTTGCAAATAGGCCATCTCAGCATAAATGCTGCTCATCCCTTGCTAAATATATGATGAGCAGCGCTGATATTCCGATGGAAGGTGGATATGTCGGAATCGGACCGACCAAACCCACACGGTGTCCTTCCCATGCGTCCATTGCCGGGAACCCCGGGTGCGCCCTCGAAAGGATAACCCCAGGGTTCCCGGCGGACCTCGGCCACCATCGCGGCCTCGCCCTTTGAGTCGGGATTGATCCCGTGTCAGTGAGTTGGGAGGCGTATGTAGGTAACACACGGCACGGTTCCGTCTTGGCCTGCTTCTGTAAGGACGGCGAGTCAGCCGACTGCCATCCTCAGGCCCCGATCATGGAGGTCGGTAGTCCTGGGCGTAGACAAGTCTGTGGTGGCCTCGCCGCAGACTGCGGAACTCGGAGGGCAAGGAGGCGCCATCCCAGTCCTTCTCTGCCGCATTTTTGCGCGCATTACCAGCTCGCAGAAAGAGATGCCACAGATACTTATCGAAGCACCCATGTCCGGTAATCATCTGTGACATCCGGTGGGAGAGGTCACCACGGTGCCTTTTGTCAAGTTGGTGGTTGCTCAAGTCGCTCCATCCATGTATCCATGAGTTCCTGGTGGAGCTGGGACCGCTGGGCCTCGATTTCTTGGGGTCTCGGAGCAAACACCAACGACGCAAGGGACCTCGCTTCCAGATCCCATGGCTAGAAGTCATGCCGCCTCGAAGGAGATTGTAAGGTAGGTTATGTCTCTGACAGCCAGCATTTTCAACAGGTTGTTCAAAACAGCGACGTTGCGGACCGTCAGACGTTCCGCCAATACGGGGGCCCCGTACAGGGCCATGATCCGCACTATTTCCAGGTACAGTCTCCTAGTGGGGGCGTTGGGTCCCTTCATATTGGGCATCAGCCGTGATAGCGCGGCCGCAGCCCCCTTCAGTTTAGGGACCAAATTTCGGAAATTCGAATATGATTGAGTAACAAACATCTTCACACACTTTCACATTTATTATAATACTTAATATTTTAAATATTTATTTCTCCTTACAAAAAACAAGAAGACAAAAAATAGAGCCACAGGATATACAATAATAAAAGCGTAAGTAATGCTCCTTATTCTTGGTGCATTTTTCTTTTATAAAGAGCTGGTGTCCGATTTCGGTTAATAAAACCGGTGCAGACAGATCACCAGGACCCCACCCCACTAATTGGACATATTAACAGAATCCAAGGATCGTAAGTACAGATAACTATGTACGTATTCATTTTAAATTGGTCGTAGAACATGTAACGAGCTAATTATGTTTATGTGTCTATGCGCATGGATATGTGTGTGTGTTCGTGTGTGTGTGTGTGTGTATGCATGTGTGTGTGTGTGTCTATGCGCATGGATGTGTGTGTGTGTGTATGTGTCTGAGAGAGAGGGTGTGGGTGTGTGTGTGTATGTATTATATTAGTAGGATGTACTCGTATTTATTCCAACTCGAGTAAAACTGTTCTTTGGTAAAGGTACATATAACGAAGCAGGCTATATATTAAGGGCTCTACTCATTTTGACATGAAATATTTAATGCAATAGGACGCCCAATAAGTGCTCATATGCGCTACAGCGAGCTGACCTTTTTGTTCGGTTTTCTATTAATAGAGTTCCTGGTATTAAAGCGACGTCCTCGTTCACGCTTCTGAATAATTGTTCAAATATGATGATAAACTAATCTGACCTTTTAAGAGGAATGTATGTTATTACTTTTTTGAATTGTATTCAAAGATTCCATTAATTTTTTAAGCAATTGGTATATTTACTTTTCCCATAGATTCAGATCGGAAGAAGAGAACATCTAGGACAGGACTTGAACCCACGCCCAGTCTCTTACAGAAGGAATACTCTGACCAATTGAGCCTTTAAGAACTGAGGGTTCAAGTCCCGTCCTAGATGTTCTCTTTTTCCGATCTAAAACTATATTGAAAGATCTTTATTATTTCAGAGGAAAACTTATGAATATAGAGACATTTACAGTCAGGTGCGCAGACAATAGGGAAACCCTGCGAGATCACATCCTTTATTAGGTTTTTTATTTTATTTTATACCACTCTGGTGGCAGACAAGCTCACGGCCCACCTGATGGGAAGCGGTCACCGTGGCCTATGGACGTGTGCAACACCAGGGGCGTCACACTCGCGCTGCCGACCCTAAAAAAAAGAAATTGCAAAGCAGGAATAGCCTTTAGTCTTCCGGGAAGACCAAGGGCTACTCCCGCCTCTCCCTTCTTTTTTAGTTTTTGTGCTGTCAGAAGGAAGACTCTTCCATCTAACAGTACAAAAACACTCAGTGAGCTCTGGCTACCCTACTCACCACCGGAAAAAGGTATATTTCCGCACAAAAAAAAAAGTATATGTATTCCATTGTCAAAGCCAGTCCCAGTTCTCAATCTCAGTAATCTCAGTTACGAATGACTGTTTAGAAATGATACCATCGAGCAAGATGCTAATATACCTACCTCACACCTTTCTCCCTCCGGGGTAAGCAGAGACAACAGCCCGCCATCTGCTTTTGCTTTAACTGTCATTTATAACACTGATTCCTCAATTTTATTGAAATCTAGAATCCCTTTTTATTTTTTTATTTTTTTTATCGTGCGGAAATCCCTTCGGATACCCCCCCGCTTGCCAGCGGGGGCGGTTATGTCGGGTTTGAACCCACTAAAACCGCACGCCTTCTGGGGTCTTCAGACGCCGGGGTGTAAGGTGGCCTATCAGGCATTTCCCTCGCACCCCGACTGACCCAGGGCCATCTCCGATTTCAGATGGCCTCCTCGGCGTTGGAACCATGGTGCCCCCATCTTGCCTGGAAGGGGGGGAGGGGCGCTTGTAGCCCCGCCGCCCCGGCCTGTTTCTGCTGGGGTGACAGGCGGCCTCACCTGCCACCCCCAGGCCTGCGCTCATGGAGGACGGAGGTCGTTGAAAGAATCTAAAAAATGACCCGTTTGTCAGTGACAAAAGTTGATATACACTAAAATATTACCAAAATTTTTTCCCATTGGAATACATGCGTCAATATACATCTGGGGAATACAAAACTAACTATAGGTCAACCAATAATTGACGTATATTTAGTTTTGTATTCCCCAGAAGACAAAGTTAATATAATTCATGTTTTGTTTAACTTTTTATGATAGGTTTAAGAGCTAAGGCGATCAGTACAGTAGAATTTATTAAGCTACTTTTGTCATTGACGTGTATAAAAAATAAAAATCTAGAAGGTGTAGGTATAGGGCCCCCTCCAAGACTTTCGGAGTCAAGCAAATCTCACCTGTAAGCCACACTTGCTGATTGATGGACGAGTTTCAGACCCTCCCATAAGAGCCGTTTAAATCAAATCAAAAAGAGGAGAAGGAGTAAGCGGCTCTGAGGTGAAATTCGCACTCGAACCGACCAAAACCGCACGCCATCTTTGGTCTCTAATGCCGGAGTCTTACACCAATTAGAGACCCGGGCCATATAAGGTAATACCCTCGCACCCCGGCCGACCCTGGGCCATCTTCGACCTTGAGATATCCTCCTCTGGATAACAGTATAGTCCTAGCAATTAGTATCATTCAAAATATGAGACATTCATGACATAAATTCAGCTGATAAGGTAACCAGCATAACTTGGTTCTAAGGTGGAAGGAAGTTTGCCGGGCCAGCCAATTAATGTTATAAAACCATTCTAGCAGCTCATTCAGCTGATGTGTATCTTTGAAACTGAAGAGACCGTGAAGTCGGTGATGATAATGACGATGATGAGAGGATCTTCCAACCTGGCACAAAGTACAGTGTAACTTTCGCATTTATAACATTCGTATTATATAACATCAAACTCCGTCCCCCCACAGGGTCAACCCCTGTGGAGGGGCGGAGTGTGATGTTTCTCCAACACAAAGAGAGGATTCTCCGACCAGGCAAGGTGATCACCAAGCCCAACAGTTGTCATATTGTATATATGTTATACCAGCGCGCGAACTTCGCTTTCGCGATTCAGGATTGGTAGTGACGTAGTAGTATCGAAGTAGTTCAACTTGTTGTCGATAGATGGCGCTGGGTATATATGTCGTATCGCTACAACCCTTTCGGTCTTATTACAAAAAACGGAATAAAGTCTGGTTTAATCCCGAACTATAAAGTCTAGGCTTAATCTCAAGACCATGGTTTAAACTTCTTCTTATTACAAAAACTAAATAAACCGTAGACTACTTAGAACCATGATTTAAACCTTGGCTTCAATAACAACCACAGATAACTACAAGTATTGTCCGTTCATTATGACACCATTCGATCGCAACGTTCTGTTACACGGGAGCGGGCTCGCGAGTTTTTAAAAAAACAAATTTTGAGTACACCGGATTTATTGAATTTAAGTTTTACAAAATTAATAAATAAATAAATAAATAAAATCTTTATTGGAACCAAAAAATAACAAGAATGATAAGACATAGTGTGATAGTGTCTGCATTAGTTTAGAACTGTGTCGCAGACACTAAAGCCACCTCCTGGCCAGTCTGGGGCAACCGAGTTCCATTTATAACATATTATCTAAAGTATTAATATTATTATACACATTTTAAAACACATTTATATATTTTAAAAAATATGTAGAAATATGTAGAAATTGATTAGATATTTAAATATAACAAAACACTTAATATTCTATATTATGTTAGTGTGTGTGTATGTGTGTTTCAGGTGTGTAGGTGATGTCGTGTGTTATGTGATATGTTAATGTGAGTGAGATTGTCTGTAAGAGTGTGTGACTTGTGAGGTAGTGAAGAAATTTGGAGGAGTAGAGTAAGACCTATTTAAATAAATATGGTTGAGCCACAATTTCCAGCTCTTCGTAGGTAAGAGTATGCAGCCATTTATCGGTGACCAGCCTGCAAGCCCTCAATGTAAGCGGATATACATTTAGGATTTTGTTAACTCGATTGTATAGAAGGGGGCTAACAAAATGATATTGGCGTTTGAGGACTGCAAGTCTAACCAATCTCATTCGACAGACTCTGTCTGACCTCCGTGTTTTTGTGGTGAATTCAGCATCAAACGATAGTTCACTGTGCTTGCGCAGTATGGTATTCAATAGAAATGAGTGTCTCACGGTAGGAACCTTACACAAAGCATATAATCCACCAGTGGGGAAACGAATAGGCTTGCGTGTCATGACCTTCAGAACGGCCCGCTGTGCCCGCTCCAAGGATAGTATTTGGGACTTTGGCGACCCACCCCACGCAGTAACACAATAAGTTATTATAGAATGGGCGAGAGCGAAGTAAACCATTTTTAAAGTAGGTAGGTCGGCTGCTGCCCTTATTTTTTTGAACACGAATATTAATTTTCGAACTCTTGGCACCAAGGATTCAACCTGATAATTCCAGGTCAACATACTATCGACAAAGACACCAAGGTATTTAATAAAATTAGTGCGCTCAATATTAACACAAGCACAGTTAGGACCAGTAACTCCTGTGCATTTGTGGGCAGTTAATGTAAAGGAAGACGGTGGTTGTGATGTAATTTTTGGGGAGAAAGTAATAAATTTTGTCTTATCTAAATTGAGAGTGAGAAGATTTTTATTTAGCCAGTTCATAGTTGATTGAAGAGCTGATACCGCATGTGAGTGTGCAACTTCCCAGCTTTTGCCATGAACCAGTATCACCGTGTCATCTGCGTAGGTAATAATTTTAGCGTTATGCAAGGGCAGCTTGCAAAGATCGTTGATGTAAATCAGGAACAGTGGGCATCCTCAGGGCAGCGTGCTTGGGCCTTCCAAGCACGCTGCCCTGAGGAACGCCGTAGCTTATGCATTCTTCTCCACTAGTATAGTTACCAATGGTAACGCTTTGGGTACGACCGGTTAGGTAACTTTTAAAGATTTTTAAAGGTAGCCCTCTAATGCCCATTCGTTCAAGTTTCGTCAGTAAGAGTGGAACAGAGACAGTGTCAAAAGCTTTTGAAAGATCGAGGAATATACCTATGGTTTTTAACTTATTATTAAGATTTGTAGCAACAGTATTGGTTAAGTCCAATACGGCATCTTCGGTACTTTTGCTACGCCTAAAACCATATTGGTTGTCGGCAAGAATTTTATGTTTATTTAAATAATTAAGAAGACGATTGTTTAAGATTTTTTCCAGTAACTTGGATAGAGTACTTAGGACAGAAATCGGTCTATAGTTGTCGACACTATCCCTGTCCCCACTCTTGTATATTGGATGGACTAAAGCCCTTTTAAACACAGATGGAAACACACCGGAAGTCATTATAAGGTTAAAAACATGACAAATAACGGGAATTAGAACGTGTCTGGAAGCCTTAACAAGAATGGCAGAGATACCGTCCCACCCCACTGCACTATTTAATTTCAGACCAAGTATAAGGCGCTCGATTTCCTCACCATTCGTTGTGAAGACTCCCATGGAGTCAAGAGGGGGATTTGTGACATTAGAGCTGGGGACTTCAGAGTATTGAATGAGCTCTGAAGATATTTTAGAAGCTAAATTTTTCCCAACGTTGGCAAAGAAGTGGTTTACAGCATCAACTGAGTCAGAAGGGATATCAGATAGGGTGAGCAGCTCATCTGCTGACGTTGATTTCTTCTGGATGTTAGAGATTTGTTTAATTAAATTCCAGGTAGCTTTCAGGTTATTTCGATATTTTCCAAATTCCACACGCTCATATTCGCGCTTTAATGTCTTTGTTAAATTGTTACAATAATTCCTGTAACGCAAGTAGGTAACTTTTTGAATTTCGCTACAGGAAGTGTTTTTGGTTTTTCTGTATAGATTGTCCCGATTACGAATACACCGTAGGACACCAGGCGTAACCCAAGGTTTTAAGATTTTGTGTTTACTTGGAACACAAGAACTACGTGTATTTTCCTTAACTATGGCTCCAATTGTGTTGATGAGTTCCGTAGCGGCCTTGGTTGCATCATCACATCGGAAAATTGGTGGAAAGTCCGTTTTCTCAAGAGCCTGCACGCAAGCCTCAATATCGATTCTCCGAGTTTGGATAGCTGATTTAGAAGTGCTGGGGTTAAAATCACAAGAGACTATTAGAGGAGCATGGTCTGTAATAAAGGAGTCCAATACCAAGGTGACCGCTGGTTTCCCAGTTTTGATGGCAGCGTGATCGATACACCGGTCCTCTCGAGTAGGAAAGAGATGGCCCGGAAGCATGCCATGTCTCGCGAGTATGTCAAGATAGAAATCAGCGTCTGGATCACAATTCCCTGGAGTTATACTTATATTAATATCGCCGATTAAAACTATAGTCTTGAAAGTTCTTAGGGAGTTCAAAGTAGAATCCAGGCTGTAAATGAAGTTTTGTGAATTATTAAAGGACGGTGACCGATATAATGCCACTAGTGCAACATCATTGCGTAGTTTAACTATGAGGCAGTTCGAGTCAGCAACCACTGGCCTCTCTACAATGAAACGAACATCCAACCTTAGAAATACCACTACTCCTTCATTTTGGTTATTATAATTTGACTGGAAAGATTCAAAACCGGGTATGGTAGGAAGGTGGGGACATTTGGACAACCAGCACTCCGTTAAAACAATAACATGAAATTGTAATTTAATTCTATGTAGTAGAAGCTGAAGGTTAGTGAAATTGCGAGTGTTTCCGATACTACGAATATTGACATGAAAAATATTTAAACCATTTATAGTATTCTTTAAGTATGCGACACATTTTTCGGGCTCACAATTATAGGAATCTGAAACCGTTAATTGTTCGATGTCATTTGAAATCATAGCGTTGTCATCCATTTTGCAAAATATAAGTTAACAAAATACCAATATAAGAAATCACGGTTCAAATCATAACGCTCCTTACTTGGACAGCTGTGTAAAAATGTGAGATGTCTCAAAAGAACGGGCGCAAAGTACTGTGGTTGCTTCAAGGTTGGTGCAAGCTTTGATAACGATTTGTTGCTGAGGGTAGTGATTTGAACAAAACATATCCTCCATGGGGAGTACTTATATGTGTGAATGAGTGGGAGTTGAGCTGATGAATTGAGAGAGTATTGTGATAATTTGTGGTGTGAGAGTTGTGTTGATGTGTTGTGTGAGAGTTGATGTGTTTTACGGTGTGAGAATTTGAGGCAATGCAATGTGGGTGGTACGGTAGGTGTGTACGTTATTAGCTTAAAATTAACTGACAAGTAAACCATTACAACAATGAAAAATCTATAACCATAAGCTAGTCACTTCTTGGGAAAGTCCGACTCGTTTTTAATCAGTATGTGAGGAGCTCCCTGCTTCTCACGAAGATATATTTTGCCATTGGTGATCCAACAGTAACGATATTGATTACTACTTGCGAAGTCCCTGGCTAAGAAAAATAGTCGTTTCATCTTCGGAGTTAGATTTTCAGATACAAAGACGGGTTTAGAAGGTCCGCTTATTTTCAGGTGCTCAGTTGACAAACTGTTTACTTTTTTATATTTTCTATGCATCTTAATAAATTTTTCTTTAAGGAGATTAGTAGTAAACTCCACAATGATCGGTCTGTTGTTTACATCATTAGACCCAGTGCGAAAGACGTCCTTCACTTCATGGCATTTTACTGGAGCATTTATAGTAGAACCTATCTTGGTAACCAATTCCACCAGAGATTCCTTAGACTCCTGCAATTTGGTAGGAATATTTCTTATCTCCACGCACGAAGATCTAGCACCCTTTTCCAATTTTTCCAGGTTGTCTTCCAAGGTTTTTAGGTGTTGCAAATTAGTTTTCTTCTCCATCTCAAGTTGTGTCTCTAATTGTGTAATTTCATTTTTTAGTGTATCATAATTCTGCGATAAGAAAGTAACCGTAGATTGGATATTCGAATTTTGGGATTTAATCTCCTCGATAGATTTATAAATCTTCTCCATCTTTTTCTCCTGTTGTTCCTTAAATTCAAGGAACATGGTTTTCATGTCAGACATAAAGACGGATATTTGATTGTCCTGATTGGTATCTAACTGAAGACATTTACGTTTATTACGTTGTATAATGGTGGGAAAATCATATTCGGGACGTTTTTCACGCTCTTCATTCACAATATTAGGCACTGACGAACTGTGATGCAACGTAGTTAACAGTGGTGCAGTAAGCGTTGAAGAAGCTATCGGTGTGAGAGGAGGTGACCTATTTAATGGCATCTTAAATGACTGAAGGCTGCCTCGACTATGGAAAGATTTCACAAGCAAATACTGTGTGAGGGTCTATTTATTTATATATGTGTGTTGCCACAACTAGTTGTCCAGGCGTTTAAAGATTAAACATCAAGCGGATTGCGTTATTGTTAAATTGAAGCACTTTTTAGAATAAATGAGAATTAGAAATAAAATGAAATAGAATAAAGAAAAGAACAAGTGCTCTGGAAGGAGGCTGGTGGTGAACTGTCCGATCCGCTAGCCCTCTTCAACTCACAGGAGTGATAGCGCTGACTCAGGCGAAAGTGTCAGCACTTTTATAGGAGAACCCCATATGTAACAACCCCCCGTTAAGAGGAAACTTAGGGTTGTTGTGATAGGTTTCCGTATTATTCTACGCGCAACCGGGGCGCCACCTGTTTTAATTCTATTTCTGAATTACTGTCTTTCCGAGTTACTGATCTTTTTGATTTAATGTTGAATTTTCCAAAAGACTTGTTCTTTTTACAAATTAGTATTATAATCAAAATGATAATCATAATTATGGAGATTATAGTTAATATTGGGAAACTGATATGATTCTCAAATTTAGTTGACTCTATTTTATTTAAACTATTTATAATTCCATCAGTTCCCGGTTTAAACGATTTCAATTCATATAAATTAAGAGTTTTAATTTTAGGTAAGGATGCATTAAAGTGAAATGTTTTGAAAGTCTTTAAATTACAGCAACTATCGTTAATAATATTAAAATCAGAATATATATATGGTATGTACAATTTCGGATATAATTTAGGAACCAATTTTAAATTATTATGGAAAGCTATACATTCTAATGGAATGTTCAGTACACCTGTACCGGATATACTCTTTTCTAAAACATTACTATTACATTGTATACTTAATTTAGTTTTACTTGATTGTACAAAAATCCACTTATTATTTTTTAATTTATGCCAGACATCCACATCACCGGATATAAACTTAATAGGACATTTTTCAGGAAGGGAAGGTTAGGTTTTTGTTATTATTTCAATTTCACAGGAAGGATTATTCAAAACCGCGTAAACCTCGGAAATTTCACAAAGGTAAGTCTCGGTAAGTATCTTTTTACAACTATTTAAGGTTTTTAGGTAAGTATATGTAGATTTATCTTCACTAATAGCTAGATATTCTTCAGAAGGAAGAATCATAACGAAAGAGTTTGGTTTATTTTCAGCGATGTGGGGCGTCGGCAACGGTATGTTCTTATATATGTTATATTCTAGTAAACTAACTAGAGGGAGTTTTATAATAAACATTAACTTATTATCTAAATAGTAACACGTTAAATCAGCTATATTGATTAGCGTATGTATGTTACTTATGTCTAGGTTTACAGGAAAATCTCTAAATTTAGGTATAATTTTAAGATTACTTAAAATATCGTTATACATTTGTTTGGGTGTAAGTATAGACGGATGTAGAGTGTTACTCTTTACAAATAATATAGAGTTTAATAAATCTTCGACCTTGAAAGAAATCGTCAATAAGTTTGATTGCAAAATATTAAGTGCATTACTAAGCTTAATTTTAAAATTTACAATTCTAATCACTCCTGTTATATTAAGAGATAATTGCTCAATGACGTCGGTTAATTTAGCTTCATTTACACTAATTTCATGTAGGGATTCATTGATGTTAGAAATGGCCGACTGAGATATCATGATACTTCTAGAAATGGAGTTTGCTAACATTTTATCATTGTTATAAAGAGCTTGAACAGCATCATTATAAGCTTTAGCATCATCTTCGTCCAATGTACCGAATATGTGCTTAAAAACAACACCTACGCCAGAGAACCAAGCAGATCTTTTGGAGACGCCGTTTGAGATTATGTGAGATACTGATTTAAAATCACGTAAAATATCATTATATAATGATTCTAAAGGTTGTAACATATTTTCACACTGATCATAATCAATTTCGTCGGTTTCACGACACTGAATTCGGATATTATTCAGTACCTTATGAATGTTCCCAAGGTGGTGTTGAAAGGGGAGAACTTCGATTGGAACAACTATATGGAGTTGATCATTAATAATCCTTAGTGTACCGATAGCGTCGAAGAATATGCCAGGGCTTTTATTAATATATTCAATATATTCGTAATTTTGTTCCTCTGTCGAGACTGCATTGCAGAATACTGTATAGACAGCAATTCTGTAAATAAACCGTTAGTAATTAGGGTATGGTAATATAAAACCTATAGAATATATTTTCTTCTTAAACATCATATAAAAGAATACTTAGATTACTAGTGATTACATTTGGTAAGATTAATTACTTAATATCATTCAGCTCCATGAGCTGGCTTTATTTCATCGTAATGATGTTTGATATGGCGTCGATTAATTAAAAGGGATAAGTTGTTATTACCATGGATTTTCATGACCTTGTAAGGGCCTTTTCGCGGGATACTTTTAAACGATGCTGGAGCATTTTCGTATATTCAGGATAGGTTATATCTGTAATATAATGTATGTAATAAAACCGCGGTAGCCTAGTGGTATGGGTAATGGACTGCTGAGACGAGGTCTCGGGTTCGATCCCAGGTTTTACCATGGCACACACCAATGACTTTTCGATGCTTTTCGAAGTTATGTGTGTATTTATCGCAGGTTTATAAGTGCCCGGTTAATGGCAATAGGCTCGCCACCTATTACATTGGGACCTAAACATAAACTGGCGAAATGTGGGTGCTAGCACCTCTGCCTACCCCTTCGGGGATATAGGCGTGAGTTTATGTTTATGTTATGTTATGTTATATCTGTTCTAGAGTCAAAAACAGAGTCTGGGAGATAAGGTTTATGACCGAACACGAGTTCATAGGGAGTAAATTGGGTAGTGGTGTGGACGCTGCTGTTGTATGTTAACATGGCAGTGTAGACATACTTATGCCAATTGGTTCTATAATCATTTACATATGATTTGAGATACTCTTTTAGAGTTGAGTGGCTCCTCTCGAGTGCTCCTTGTGTCTGCGGATGATAAGGAGAGCTCCAAATCTGCTTCACCTTAAGGAATTCGCAACTACGCTTAAACAGTTCTGCAGTAAAGTTTGGCCCTTGATCAGTTAATACAGATTTTGGAATCCCGAACACAGATATGAAATGTATTAAACATTCACAGGATTCCTCTGCAGTGCAATTTGAGATAGGGTATGCTAAAGAGAATTTAGTGAGGTCGTCCTGTAAAGTGAGGATGAACCTAAATTTGTGAAGACCAGCTACTGGAAGTGGACCAACAATATCTAAACCAATTCTCTCAAAAGGTCGGGTAGAAGAAGTAGTAATTTGCATAGGGGATCTATTTATTCTTCTTAGAGCTTTGTTGGATTGACATAGTTTACAATTTTTTACATAGTTCTCTATGTCTGACCGCATATTTTTCCAATAATAGCGCTCTTTAATTCTATTATACATTCTATTTGAGCCTACATGCCCCGCTATCGGAATATCATGGTTTTCTTTAAGTATTTTTGCGATTTCTATTGGGACTGGATATATAATAGTGTTGTGATGAATATTTATTGTAATATTAGTATTATCAAAGAGATACATGAACATGCCGTAGATTTTAACAAAAGATCGTTGCTCAAATAAGTTCTTGAAATCTGATACCGCTATTTCACTGATATCTCCAGCTAGCAGTATATCATCACGAGCAGATTTAATGGTTTTGAATATTTCGGGATATGAGGTATTATCAAAATAGTATAACTTAGTGAATAGTAGGTAGAATGTTTTTCCTTTTATTTCAAGCCTTTTGAATGAGTGAAGTTCGCGTTCTTCATCGAGAATAATAGAAGAGTCATCGAGTTCAGAAAGAATATCTTGGAGATATGGGTTTGAGTCATCAAAATCGATTGAAACTGGAAATAAGATGGTTTTACAACTGCTTTTAAGAAGATTTTCGTTATGTTCCTTTATATAGGTGTTGAATATTTTATCTTTGTTAGAGAAGGATTGTAAAAAATTATTATAATCTTCGTTAGAATTAGAAGGAGATGGGATAGGATAAGGACTGGTATTAGGGGTGCCTAATAGAGATGGGAGATTTGAAGGACTTAGGTCTTCGTCGCGGTTTTCCGTGGGACTAATATCAAATGCACCTAAGTCTTCGAGGTCCTTCAGAACCTCTTGTGGGATATCAGAGTTTCCTGATGAGTTAGAATTTTGTTCGAAGATTGGGTCGACAGGATCTCTAGAAGTAGAAGGTTGAGGGTCATTTTCCTTTTGGACAACAGGGTTCACGGGGTAACGGGATAATGCATCTGCATTACTATTCGTCTTACCTCTTTTATATTCTACCTCGTAGTCGAACTCTTCTAATTTTAATCGCCATCTTACAAGTTTGGAGCCAGGGTCTTTGCACTTAAAGAGCCATTTGAGTGGCTGATGGTCAGTGATGATTTTAAAGCGACGGCCGTAAAGGTAAGGTCTGAAAGCTTGGGTACCATGAAGGATGGCAAGGCATTCCTTCTCAGTTACGCTATAATTGGCTTCAGCCTTATTTAGAGTTCTGGAGCTATAGGCAATTGGTCTGTCTTTCCCTATTGGGCCTTGAGATAAAATGGCTGAGACGGCAAAATTGGATGCATCACAAGTTAGGACAAAGGGTTGTGAGAAATCGGGATATGCCAATACTGGAGCAGAGGTGAGACATGTTTTAAGGGTTTCGAAAGCAAGCTGCTGCTCATTTTGCCATAAAAATGGGATATCTTTCTTAAAGAGGTTTGTCAAAGGCTTAGCAATTTTGGAGAGGTTAGGTATAAATCGGCGATAATAAGAAACTAGCCCTAGGAAGGATTTTATATCTTTTGGGCATTTGGGCTTAGGGAATTGTTGTACAGCCTTAACTTTCTCTGGGTTTGGTTTGACTCCTTGGTCGGTTATCATGTGACCGAGATAAGAGACTTCCTTACGGAGAAATTCGCACTTATCCGGCTGAAGTTTAAGGTTGGCATGCCTAAGCCTGTCGAAGATATTGGATAGGTTTTTCATGTGTGTGAAGAGATCAAATGAGTAGATTACGATATCATCGAGGTAAACAAAGCATTGAATGCCTTGTAGTCCTGACAACACCGTGTTCATCACCCTTTGGAAGGTAGAGGGGGCATTTTTGAGCCCGAACGGCATACGGGTGAATTCAAAGTGACCTTGAGGCACAGAGAAGGCTGTTTTAGAGGAATCTTGCTCTGCCATCTTTATCTGATGGAAACCGGATGCCAGATCAAGTGTGCTGAAATATTTGCATTTGCCCAGTTGGTCTAGAATTTCTGTGATGTTTGGAATAGGGTAGGAGTCACCAATGGTGATATCATTCAGTCTGCGGTAGTCTATTACTACACGCCATTTGCGCAGACCGGAAGCATCTGCTTTCTTGGGGACTACCCATATTGGGGAAGACCATGGAGAAGTAGAGGGCTTTATTATCCCATCATCAAGCATTTTATCTATTTGAGATTGGACTTCTTGTTTGTGCACCTCAGGGAATCTATAAGATTTAGTATTTATAGGTACAGAAGAAGAAGTAGGTATTTCATGTTGAAGAACATCGGTACTTGTTAATTTATCATTAGGGAGATGAAATATGTCAGAGTAAGTAGCACAAAGATCAAAAAGAGCGTCCTTTTCTTCATTATTTAAGTGTGATGCTCTTAAAAGGCCTAATACTTCTTCAGTCCGATTGAACGTGTCATTTGAAGAGTTATTCGAGTGAGTATTATAAAGAATGTGATGACTATGATCCTTCTCTAAGGGTAGAATTCTTAATTTCATGTCGGAGCTGATTGATATAGGAGATTCAGAGATATTCACGACAGTTACGTTAACCCGTGAGTTAGGTTTCACCTTGACTATGCAATTGGCTACTAGAAGGGACTCCATAGGATGTTGATCTAGAATGAGACCTTCTCTTATTCCAGGATTTAGGACAGAGCATTCTATTATTGTCTCTGTGCGAGGTTCAATAGTATATATAGGATCATTAAATTTTAATGTTAATTTTATTTTGTTTACTGTAAGAGTATCGTCATTATAATTAATGTTAGAATGAGATTCTGACAGGAAGTCATTTCCTATAATTCCGTCATAAGGAAAATGTAAGTCACCGATTACATGGAAATTATGCTCGAAAGAATTGAATTTTAAAGAGATATGCCCAAGAGATTGTATGGGATTATTTGTGGTACCTATTCCGGTGAAGCTTATAATTTCTTTATTCACGTCCGGTAGTTTCTCAATGCATGATAACTTAATGAGACTTATCGAAGCGCCACTATCTACGAGCAATCTCAGTGGTTTGGTTGACACAGAAGTTTGGGCTTCGATAAAAGATAAGTACTTTCTTGATGGATTGGATGTAATGTTATGAATTTTAATGCGCTTTTTTTCTTTTTCAGATAGTTTAGGAGCCGAAGCATGGGATTGAGACCTTGAAGAAATGACGTCTTTTAGTTTAGGTTTGGGTTGAGTGCATGTATTTGTGAGTGACGTAGTGGAAACAGAGGATGAGGTTATTGTACGGGATTTAGAAGATGTGATGGAGCTAGTAGATGTAGTGGGCACATGAACAACAGGTACAGCGGACATAGGGGACGCAGTGGAGACAGCGGTTGCAGTGGATACAGCGGATACAGTGGGTATAGCGGGAACAGTAGACACAGTGGATACAGCGGATACAGTGGATACAGCGGATGCGGTTGATACAGCGGATACAGTGGATACAGTGGATACAGCGGATACAGTGGGTACAGTAGATACAGCGGATACAGTGGATACAGCGGATACACTGGATACAGCGGATACAGTGGATACAGCGGATACAGTGGATATATTAGGCTTGGCATCGATTTTGTTATTTAATTTTCCCGCACGACACCGGCCGGGAAAGCTTCCTCGTTTAAATGATCGATTTCATCGATGCCATTCCCGTCATTCTCAGGCGAGGAGATAGTGTGAATAGGTTGATTACGGTTTTGGAATGCTGAGTTAGGGGCTGGGCGAGAATAGTTTTGATTATGTGAATTACCAAAACGCCTATTATTGTATTCCCTTTTACGGCATTCTTCTATGGTATGACCTAAGGCCTTGCAGTACCGGCACACTACGGGATTAGACCTATGTGATGACGATGCCACATTATTGTTATACTGTGGTCGACTGAAATTACCTTGTGGCGGAGATTGGCGTAAATTTTTATTAGAATTCTGGAAACTGCTGGTCTGTGGCGTAGTATTGCGCTTAATAGAAGCTAAGAAAATTTTTTCCCCGGACACAGCAAAATTAATTGCGTCATTAAGTGTTTCGGGGTCACGACATCGCACAAGAGTATAAAGTCCAGGTTTGAGCCCGATGACAAATGTGTGCAGAGCTAGGTCTTGCATTGCAGCGACACGACCTGCCAGTTCGCCCTTTTTCTTAGTTGGCATCGATATATTAATTTCTGTTAGTAGTTTAGAAAGGCAAGATTCAATCCTGAGGGCAAACTGGTTGACCGTCTCTGACTGAGCCTGTTTACATTCTTGTAGTTCGGAAAGTAAAGCGGCGTAGTGCTTTTTCTCACCAAATTGGGATTTTAAGAAATCTTCTAATTGTTGCCAGTTTTCGAATTCTTTGATAGAGCAGGCGCTCTCAGCACGCCCCTCGAGTTGGCTTAAAATGAATTTTAACAACACATCTACTTGTGCAGCGGAGGCTAAATTTATTGCATTCCTGCAGTTATTTAAAAATGCATTTAATTTTTCCCTATTTCCATCATACTTATTAATAAATTTAATTAAAATATTCATACTGATTTCAGACATCGTTAGTGTGTTCTCGTCCTTAGGCATTACTGAGAATATGTCTGATAAGAGCGTCCAGAACGCTATTGCTAAGCCGTCCCACGCAAAAGATAGGCACACCTGCGCTTGATTCTCCGATTATTGTACTGAGAATAAATAGTTACAAATAGTTTAATAATGCAAAAGTTATTTTTAGACTTACAGAAGTAACCGCATTTGGATATTGAAGTCTTGAAAACACTGGGAACACTGCACTGAACCGAAAATGTCGGAAATATACGAAGGGTTTCGAGGAACACTGGAAAATTTTACGATTTCTTTACGCACTGCGAATTCCGCAAACTTAAAACACTTTTTCGGGTGAGTTAGGTATCCGTCACAGGATACTAGACACTGGAAACTGGATACGAGATTCTGGAACTGGATACTAGATTCTGGAACTCAGGAAAACTGGATACTGGGCTTTGCAGCTTGACCTTTGTATATATATTTTTTCTTTTTTTTTTGACCTCGGTGATGTCCTCGTCGCGGCTTGACAAAGAGTTACAGAAGAAAGAGTCACTCGCGGCACTCGTGAAGATATAGTATTATAAAACACTTTTTCTTTTTCACGTTTTCACTTTCACAATTTTCACGACTGGAATGTCCCGGATTCCATTTTTCGAGGAATCCCTTTACGCTGCCACCAATGTTACACGGGAGCGGGCTCGCGAGTTTTTAAAAAAACAAATTTTGAGTACACCGGATTTATTGAATTTAAGTTTTACAAAATTGAAGCACTTTTTAGAATAAATGAGAATTAGAAATAAAATGAAATAGAATAAAGAAAAGAACAAGTGCTCTGGAAGGAGGCTGGTGGTGAACTGTACGATCCGCTAGCCCTCTTCAACTCACAGGAGTGATAGCGCTGACTCAGGCGAAAGTGTCAGCACTTTTATAGGAGAACCCCATATGTAACAGTTCCATATCCTCCGAAAGCAAAAGTTTTCTGAAGTTATTGATTAATAATATTTACTAAGATTGGTGAAAAATATATTTACAACATATATTTTCATTAAATTCAACTTCATGGATAATAGTTATACTTTATTTAGTAATAAAATATCACTAACATGCCTTTATTTAGCAATCATTGTTTTAAAATATTGGGATCTATGGATGTTAAACGGAACGAAGTTTTTCCGCGTTGTTCGAAACGAATTACGAAACTTTATACCTACTGTAAGTTGTATGTTTGCATAGTAAAGTTAATTATAAAATAGAACAACAAAAGAAAAGGAGATACCGGGTATCCCCGAGGATCCTGAGCAATTCATCTAATTAAATCAACAACTCTCATAGTAAAACATTTGGAACATCTATACTTCTGCCTAAAAGCTGCCTCAGATAGTTCCACAAAGGGGTTCACTCTAATACGATGTCTCTTAGGTATGTCCAATATCTTCGATTTCCATTTCATCAACTGCGTTAATATCCATTACGAGCAAAAATATGTACGAATAATAACAACCTAAATAATAATCGACATCGATGGGGAGGAATTCTTCGACACCTGACCCCTTTTTTCCTTTCCCTTCCTTTTTTTTTTTTAAATCTTGTAAATATTTTTATTTATTAATTTAGTTAGTTTTGTTTATCTGTATATATTAAGTCCGATAGTAGAAATTATAATTTGTCCATTTGTAATCGCGATAGAACCTAAATAATAGAATACGTAAATTACAACTTTGACGTATGTGATTATTGTGATTACACTTTAAACCAACGTTAAACTAGGGGTCACGCAGGTTTATCTTTAGACCAAAGATAATCTATGGTTTACTCCTAAAACGCTTTTTGTAATATGACTTTATTTAGACCATGGTCTAAAGACGGTTTAAACCTGGTTTTACAATTAGACCGTGTTTTGTAATAAGACCGTTTAAGTTTACAAGGATTAGTAATATTTTGATCCAGCCTTCGTCGGTGCTAAAATAAGCCTCACCCGACTGTAAGCTTTAGTCAGCTTAGAATGTGTTTATAAAAACCGCGGCTAATAAACATATTTCAAACGAATGAAGACCGCAAAAGCCACAGTGTGTCTGCGAACCTGAATTTATTAAATATATTTTAGCATATGTTTCTAAAAATAGTACACCAGATGAAATTCTGTTGTTTATGGACTTACAAAGAGGTGGAGTGGATGGGGCCCCATCAATAGGTGTATGAGCTCTATCCCGACTAAAAGGGTGTATAGGTAGAATTCTTACATCATCGAGTTACACTAGCGAAAATTTTTTTTTAATCATTAGCTGATGTCAACAACTCTGCCTGCGTGGAGGTTAGTTTTTATTTTTTTAACATATCTCCGGTCCCACTTAACCAATTGCAATCAAACACACGGCAGATTTTAAGTCTGACCAAGATCTTTCTAATAGAAAAAACGGCTTCAAAATCCGTTCAGTAGTTTTCGCGTACATCGCAAACAAACAGACAAACTGGCAAGAATTCCAAAAACATGTTTTTATTTACAAAATCGTTCGTTAAATAAATAAAAATAAAATTCGTTTATTTCGGACCGGAATTCATAGAGTTAGTAACAATAATCTTAAAAACTATGTTAGTAATATAATTAGTTTAACATTTTTTAATAAGTACATAAGTCATTATTTATTTATTTATTTCATGGAACAAAAAACAGATATACATTTAAAGTTTACAGTATATACACAGTACATACAGTACATGTATAATATTTACTAATGTATAACCCACAATATTGTCCTCGTATTACTAAGATAATATTTTATTTTCATTAATAGATGCCTACTACATTAATTAAAGGTCTAAACAAATCAAAATTAACCTAACCCAAGTTTTTTTTCAATTTTATAATAGTATATATATAGAAATCGGTCCAGTTATTATTGCATTAATAGGACAGTAAATAACAAAATTTTAGTATACAAAAATATGTTAGAACCTATCTACACTGAGAATTTATTGAATGCGTTACGTATATAGTCTTTAGGGTTCCGTACTCGAAGTTTCACCCACGGTAACCTGTTACTGTAACTCCACAGCCTACTGATAGACATATAGTCTATCAGTAGGCTGTATTTTCAATCAATTAATTAGTCAAGGCACCTCTTTCTGCGAGCAGATAAAGCGCGCGAAAGAGACGGCGGAGAGTCTGCGGCGAGGACGCCGCAGACTCATCTACCATGGAGGTCGGTAGTCCCGGGCGGACTACCGACCTCCATGATCGGGGTCTGAGGACGGCAGTTGGCCGACTCGCCGTCCTTACAGAAGCAGGCCGTGGCGGAGGCGTGTCGTGTGCCAACTCACCGAAGCGGGATAAAACCCGACCCCACCAGCCGAGGCCGCGGTGGCGGCCAAAGTCCGTCGGCAACCTTGGGGTTATCCTTTCGAGGGCTTACCCGGGGTGCCCGGCATCGGACACTTGGGGAGGACACCGTGCGGTTTTAGTCGAGACACGACATAACCACCCCCGCTGGCCGGCGGGGGGGCATCCGAAGGGATTTCCGCACTTAAAAAAAAAAAAAAGGCAAGCTGAAGTCATGGCGCTATGGCGCTCATTAGGGGAGACCTTTGTCCAGCTGTAGACTGATGATGATGATGATATTTGGTTATTTATTGTATGTATAATATATTCAGGTTTATATATTACATGTTTAGTTTATATTATGTTAATATGTATGTTTGTGTAACTTAATTTAAATGTTTGTGTGTGTTAATGTATTCACTCTTGTTATCATACACACGTATATATACTCCTTTTCTTTTCACGATCTCCTCACGCTGGTCCTGCTGGAAGAAATTTCTTTGAGAAATAAGCAATACGCAATTTCTGTTATGTTTTTATTGTGCGTGCATAAATTTTAAATAAATAAATAAATGATGATGAATTAGTTAATCAATTCATTATTCACATAGACAGCTGAAATTTTTTAGATTTTCTATTAATATTTCCACTAGAACACCTTTTTTCTTTTTTTTTGTCGTGCGGAAATCCCTTCGGATACCCCCCGCCGGCCAGCGAGGGTGGTTATGTCGGGCTTGAACCGACTAAAACCGCACGCCATCTCGGGTCTTCAGACGCTGGGATGTAAGTTTGCCCATAGAGCATATCCCTCGCACCCCGACTCACTCTGGGCCATCTCCGGTTTCGAGATGGCCCCATCGGGTTTGGGAACCACGGTGTCCCCGTCTTGCCCCGGTTTGGGCGGGGGCGCTAGTCGCTCCACCGTCCCGGCCTGCTTCTGCTGGGGTGACAAGCGGCCTCACCTGCCACCCCCAGGCCTGCGCTCATGGAGGACGGAGGTCTTTAAGCCACCTCCGGCGCCTGAGTCACCTGCGACGCGCGGCGAGCATGTTGCGGGCTCGACGGGCCGGGAGAGTTCTAAATCTCTCCCGGGCGCGCTCAGCCATCTCATTCGCGAGCATTACATGTTCGCAGAAGGAGGTGGCGGCGGCCCACGCGCTCGCGCTCCGCACCATTGCCGCAATCATGCTGCCGAGCGAGAGGACTACCACCCCGATGGCAGAGGACTCCCACCCCGATGGCCCACTAGAACACCTTTTTTTTTTTTTTTTTTCGTGCGGAAATCCCTTCGGATACCCCCCCGCCGGCCAGCGGGGGCGGTTATGTCGGGCTTGAACCAGAACATCTAATAATAAAATAGAACAAAAAGAAAATTTAAAACAAAAACATATTGTTAGAGCGATTCTTTTGTTTATTTTACAAGAGTATTTAAAAAGTACATTATATATATTATAAACAGAACCATTCGTGTGCGAGTCCGACTCGCACTTGACCGGTTTTCTAAGCTATTCTAGCTCGCAGCAATAGAGTCGGTGCCCTAACACAATGATGTATGCATATAACATTGCGGTTTGCAAGCTCACACAACGCCATTGTGCGCCGGCGCTGCGGTTGGCTAATAATTCACTGCGATTCCCCTTCTCTGCATAGCTAATGATTTATTAACCAATATTGGCTAGTCAATTCATCCTTATGATACATTGTACACTGTATGGAAGTAGAAATACCTAGTTTTTTTTAAGGCCGACAAGGTAGGGGCTACCATTTTAGGATCGTCAGCATCTGGGATGGTGGCCCATATCTTCTGGACTTCACCCTAGCTTCTCACCATCCAGCGGGGTGCAGTCAAGTGACGGAATAAATAAAAAAAAAAAAGATTTATAATAATAGGCTTCAGGTGAAATTTCGTATTGTTACTTTCTGACACTCCCCATAGACTTGAGTCTCGAGTCTAGAGACTTCGCTCACACTTAAATCAAATGTTTTCAGGACTGTTCGAATCATTTAGCTGTTTGCATGAATTATATATGTATCTATGTATGTGTAAGGATCTATTCCTTTATATATATGAATGTTTATCGTGTATCAAGTTTAGTATGAGAAATGAACCGAACAAATCAACATCTCTTTGAATTAATAAAAGTCCTTACAAGCCAATTTAAACCTTATCAACCCTACAAGGAGTTAAAAGAAAGAAGTTCAAAAAAGTTGAGTGGTAGAGTCAAGCAACAGTCATTTTGGCCGTTGCATGGGCCGACTCGACCGGGGAAGCACCACCCTCTCACAGAATATCGACGCCAAGTAACAGTATTTGAACTGTTGTGTTCCGTTTGGTGAGTGAGAGTGCCGGAGCCCAAACTCCTTTCCCATCACCTCCCAAACTCCTTTCCCATCCCCTCCCAAACTCGTTTCCCATCCCCTTTCCTTTACAGGGTCAGCAGCGCGAGTGTGACGCCACTGGTGTTGCACACGTCCATAGGCTGCGGGAACAGCTTCCCATCAGGTGGGCCGTGTGCTTGTCTGCCACCTTAGTGGTATAACAAAAAAAATAAAACAATGTGATGTAAATTAGTTGTAATAATACGTATATTTATTTATTACTGTATTTGGCTGTAATGCACTTCTTTGTAAGTGAACCTTTGTGTACGTGTTAAATAAAACACCGTAAGTGGTGTTTGATGTTTTGTGATTCAACCACGTTTAAACTACTGGACATATCTAGCTGTATTTTGGTACAGTTATAGATTATAGTCTGGAATAACACAGGCAATTTTTGTCCTTGGAATAGGTTCTCATGGGTTACGGGAATGGAGATCAGAATACCATCTGGGTGGAGCTGCGGGCAACGGCTAGTAGTAAATATTATTTTAAACCACTGCCCAAAACAGATGTAAATGCGGAGGTACACAGTACAGTGTACAAGGAACATTTAGGTACATATGGGAAGTGCAGGCCTGGGGGTGGCAGGTGAGGCCGTCTGTCACCCCAGCAGAAGCAGCCGGGACGGCGGGGTGACTAGCGCCCCTCCCCTAAACCGGGGCAAGACGGGGACACCGTGGTTCCCAAACCCGAGGGGGCCATCTCGAAACAGGCGATGGCCTAGGGTCAGTCGGGGTGCGAGGGATATGCTCTATAGGCAACCTTACACCCGGCGTCTTAAGACCCGAGACGGCGTGCGGTTTTAGTCGGTTCAAGCCCGACATAATCGCCCACGTGCTGGCCGGCGGGGGGGTATCGGAAGGGATTTCCGCACGAAAAAAAAGGTGTATATGGGAAGTAGCCGGCTTTTAATGTAGCCGTTATCAGGAAGAATGTATGGAGATGAGGGGTCTATGGGGCCATACCAAGATGTTGGGGTAAGCCTCACCTGCAAGCCGGTTCACCAGCTGATTGACGGAAGAAGTTCTGGCGCAGGTTTTCCTCTACCGGTTTGGAGGTCGGAGTGCAGTCGCTTGCATAAAACCCAAATAACCATCACCGAAAAGGTGGAGGAGGGGTAAACGGAAACTGGGCTCCAAGTTGGGAACCTCGGATGCAACCTGGAGCAACTCTAAGATGATGATGAATAGTCGTTTCTGTAATCTGGTTGTATACATCTTTCTTTCTTTATGCGTGGAAACCCCCAAGGGCTCCACTCCATCGGTGCCAACGATGAGATGGGTGTGTCGGAATCGGAGCGATTAAAACCACACGGTGTCCTCTCCAAGCGTCCATTGCCGGGCACCAAGGGTAAGCCCTCGAAAGGATAACCCCAGGGTTACCGGCGGACTTTGGTCGCAATCGTGACTTCGCCTTTGGCGTCGGGTTTTATCCTGCGACGTTGAGTTGGCAGGCGTGTGTAGAATACACACGACACGCCTCCGCCACGGCCTGCTTCTGTAAGGACGGCGAGTCAGCCAATTGCCGTCCTCAGGCCCCGATCATGGAGGTCGATAGTCCCGATATTAGAAAATTGTATATTAGTTGTGTCTGTACATTGGAGATATTTAATAATAAATACTCGGGCTATGTTAGTTAATTTATATTCTAAACGCAAAAATATTTTTTTTTGGAATTTGATGCAGTTTTTTTTTATTAACAGGGTCTTAGAAACATTTAAAATCTGCCGAATTTTTGATTGCAATTGGTTAAGTAGAACTGGAGGTATGAGCAAAAAACGATATACGAACTCCACGCGGGCGGAGCCGCCGGCATAAGCTAGTAAATATATACAATTCACAACTGCTCTACGCCCTACCCCTTCGGGAGTATCAAGGGATAATTATAAAACACCAATCGCATGCTATAGAAAGCAGTGAATTACTCCGGTGCGTCCACTCATACGCCGCCATTTTGTCCAATCAAAATGTTAATTCCAATATGTAATTCTATTCCCCAGGCCTCAATGTTTACATTAATTAACGGCTATTGTACCTGATGGTGTCCATATAGCCGTGCTCATAGGGAGCTTGCCAATTATCTCAACTCAAAGAACAATATTTTATAACTCATCTAACTTAAGCGGCGATAGCCCAGTGACGTACGTAACGGACTGCCGAGACGAGGTCACGAATTCAATCCCCAATCGCCCCTGGCACAAACCTCTGACTTTTCGTAGTTATGTGTGTATTAAAAATGTTAATTACCGCTCGGTTAGTTATATGCACGGTAGATGGCAATAGGCTCGCCCCCTATTACATTGGGACCTAAACATAACTGGCGAATCGTGGGTGTGTAATACATCTCTGCCTACCCCTTCGGGAATATTATCCTTTTGGCGCGCCATTCCCGTGGGTATGTAGATACTATATCCATCACAAAAAAATACTTTTAAACACTTAAAAAATATTAGCACTTACCTTTCGGGCTCCTCACCTTTGGGCCCCAGCCAAACTCACATGTAAGCCGGTGCTGATTGACGGGCGCAGGTTTATCTCTCAAGGTTGAAGGTTAGACGACAGAGGTCCGTAATTTTACTTCGAGAGTTATATGTTCGATGAATGGAAAGTCGACAGAACGTTTGATCGAATATTGCTATTTCGAATGAACCGTTTATCGCCAAACGCAACTTCGACTGAACGTTTTATCGAATATTTATCAATCGATGGACTGATGTCCGAAAATTAATAAAGTGGGTTAGGTTAGGTTAGAACTGTGACCCCAACAGAGCGCAAGCCGAGCGAGCGGAGCGAGCGTGCCGCGGTAGCGGCCGGCGAAGCGCTGGAATCAGCTTCCTTTTCATAAAATTTCATGTCTAAATCTCATTCGAAACAGCAATCCATCGATTAATAATATTCGATAAAACGTTCAGTCGAAGTTGCGTTTGGCGATAAACGGCTCATTCGAAATAGCAATATTCGATCAAACGTTCTGTCGACTTTCGATTCATCGAACATATAACTCTCGAAGTTTAGTTACGGACCCAGACGACAGTCGTTCTGAAATATATCAAAACCAGTCAAAATAACTTTTGCTGTGGAAAATTGTAAATTAGTGGTGTCGATAAATCGTACTATGCCTGATTAAGGGTTAAGCAACGTTTATGATATTAACTGTACCGGTACTAATGAGACTAATTTCATCTTGCCGGCAACAGGATGCTAGTTCCATGGAACTACTGGAAGAAAAAAATCCCAGTAGTTTGGCATAATGGAACAAGAGAATGGAACTACTGGGATAAGGGGGTATATACCAGTTATAGTTCTCAGAGTTGAGATAATTGGCAAGCTACCTATGAGCACGGCTATATGGACACCATCAGGTACAATAGCCGTTAATTAATGCAAACATTGTGCATATACCATGGTGAATGTTCCGATGAGCTAGCAATTGATTGCTCCTTCTCCCTTCTTGTCCCGAACGATACATGCAGGACTTAGGTGTCATCCTCATACAGTGCAATGGTTTTTTTTTTTTTTTTTTATATATATTTAGGAGACGTCAATTTGACTTCACCTCGCCTGATGGTAAGCTCAAGGTAAAGTCTCAGGAAAAAGGGTCACCATTACATACACGTACCATGTTAACAATGGTGGCACTCAGCTTGACGGCTTCATCAAAAGAGGATTGTCGTCGCAGCACCACGTGACACCCACCGGTCCCACTAGTGCTGCGACCACAATCCCCCTGCCCGGCTATGCACTTGCTGACCCCTGAACGCAATCAAACCGAAATTGGATTACTATGCAGGGTTTTTCGCAATCGTGCACGGTGGTACCTACCCGGCCGAATTTTGTGACAAATTTGTGTCATCATCAACCAAGCGGTTTGGTGACTCCTTTTTTTGTCCGACCATAAAGCACTAGAACGCTTTACCCACACACGTGTTCCCTTCTACCTACAATCCTGGGCTCTTTAAGCGGGGCTTGAAAAAATATCTGTTGAGGCCTTCTAGGTAGGGGCCACCATTCTAGGGACAATCTCTGGAAATAGTGGCCACTACTTTTTGGACTTCACTTCAGCTTACCATCAGGCGGGGTGCAGTCAATTTGACGGATTAAATATAAAAAAAGTACATTGGAGATATTTAAAAAAAAACCTTGAGTTATGTGAAATGATCGATTTCGAACACAAACATATTTTTTTATAACGTCTTGGTCAGACTTAGAATCTGCCGTATGTTTGATTGTAATTGGTTAAGTAGAACCAGAGATATGACCAAAAACAATAAGCGACCTCCGCGCGGGCGTAGCCGCCGGCATCAGCTAGTGTTATATATATTCGCACCCAGACTAATTCAAGTAGACAAACATACATCCATTCATTCATCCTTATAAACGTTCACATGCTACACGGTTTTAAACGGCAGTTTGAAACAGAAAAAACAGATTTGCGCTTTGCCGGCTACACGGTTTAAACCATGTTTAAAACCATCAGTGTTTTATAGAAAAAGCGGCGATAGCCCAGTGGCGTACGTAACGGACTGCTGAGACGAGGTCTCGAGTTCGATCCCCAGTCGCCCCGGGCAGACACCTCTTACTTTTCGTAGTTATGTGTGCATTAATAAATGGTAGCCGCGGTAGCCTAGCCTAGGTAGTCCATTACCCATACCACTATGGGGAATGGACTGCTGAGACGAGGTCTCGGGTTCGATCCCAGGTTTTACCATGGGACACACCAATAACTTTTCGATGCTTTTCGAAGTTATGTGTGTAGGCTCAATATATATACATATAATTATTTTATTAATATCTTTCACCTTTACATACTAATATATATTTAATAGAATAAATAAACAATTTCATACTTGTATTCATACCTTCTACACTATTCTATTCTATTACTGTCCTTTCTATCCATACTATTTACTCCGAGCGTGGCGTGAATATAGTGCATCGCGGCCATGCCCCGGCCGTTCAATGTTTTGCCACATGAAGGTGACCTTTAGTCGCGCTTATGCTTCGAGGCCGTATGTTCGTATCGTTTGTTGACCCGCACCGCCGCGCGCGCAACATAATAAAAACATTGTTTTTAAGTGTTTCTAAACTTCGCATATTTGTGTAAACTGTGTCACTGTGCTATCTTCATCTTCTCCTTCTAATTTCTATTAACTATATGAACTATTGTGTGTTACTGTGTCTATCTGTTTTCAATAAACTTCTTCTGTGCTGTGTACCTACTTCGTATTATTTATTACGTTACCTAAGAACGTTTAGGCGCACCAGGTACGTGAACTATATATATTACGACATCACACACTCCTACAACTGGTGACCCCTGTTTTGAACATTAAAAATAAAATGAGTGATAGCAGTGACTCCATAAAAACCGCCGGGTCTAATGCGGGTCAAAATGTTACGAAGCGAGCTCCGCGTAAAATGCGTACGCGACGCGATTCTACATCCGACCAACGGAAACTTACCCTTAAGGTGGCAAAATTTTCAACGGAAGATCCGGAACTGTGGTTCGCCCTTTTAGAAAGTCAATTTGATACTCTCGAGATCACCGATGACTCCTTAAAGTTTAGTACTGTTGCTACTAACTTGAGCATTCAGCACGCCAAGACGGTAAAGGATGTAATACTGAACCCTCCAGCAAAATACCGTTATGAGAAGATCAAGTCCGAGCTTCTTCGACGTCTGACCGCTTCACATGAGGCAAAGGTTAAGCAACTGTTGACGCAAGAAAAACTGGGTGACCGTAAGCCTTCTCAGTTTCTGCGACACCTGCAAGACCTGGCTGGTGCGTCTGCTGCCGAAGATATCGTGAAGCAGATATGGAGCAACCAGCTTCCCATCGGAGTACAGACGTTGTTGGCGTCACAGCCCACGCACTCACTGGAGCAGCTGGCTGACCTAGCTGACCGCATCCAGGACCTGACTTCGCCGCCTGTGGTGGCGTCTACATCTGCAGCCGCCCCACCGAGTAGCGGCTCATCGAGCGAGATCTCAGAGCTGAGGAAGATGGTGGAGCGTCTCGCGGTTAAGATTGACGAGCAGTCGCGTAGGCATAGCCGGCCTCACGACCGGTTCAGGCCCCAACGTGGGCGATCGCCCTCTCGTTCTCGGTCCAGATCAAACTCCAATTACAACAAGCATCCTATTTGTTGGTACCACGTCAGATTTGGGCCTAAGGCGCGTCATTGCATAGCTCCGTGTGACTATGGTAAGTCGGGAAAAGACACCGGCAGTCGCTAATGGCGACTGACGACTGCCCGATATCTTCAGGTCGCCTCTTCGTCACCGACCGCAACACGAACACTCGGTTCCTAGTGGACACGGGAAGTGACCTGTGTGTGTTCCCCCAGTCTGCATGCCGTGACAGACGTACTAAAACTGAGTTCCAGTTGTGTGCCGCTAATGGGACTATTATAGACACTTTCGGTAGTATAAACATAAATTTAAATTTAGGTTTAAGACGCGACTTTCCGTGGCGTTTTACAGTGGCTAACGTTACTAGAGCTATAATTGGTGTAGATTTCCTTAGCTTTTATAACCTTATTGTAGATATCCGTAATCAACGCCTAATTGATAATACTACTTCCTTATTTTCTAGTGCTTGTATTGTTAAAAATGATGATGTATGTTCGGTGAAGGTCGCAACGGGCAATACGAAATATCACATGTTACTTGGTAAGTACCCTGATATCACTCGCCCGTCAGGTACTCCGTGGACTCCGAAGCATAAGACTGTGCATCATATTCGCACCACGCCCGGCCCACCCCTACATTGTACTCCCCGCAGGCTCGCTCCGGATAAACTACAGATAGCTAGGAAGGAATTTGAACTCATGCTACGTAACGGTACCGCGCGTCCCTCTGAAAGCTCCTGGGCTTCTCCCTTACACCTAGTTCCGAAAAAGGATAACGGCTGGCGACCTTGTGGTGATTACCGGATGCTCAATGCTCGAACCATCCCAGACCGTTATCCAATTCGGCATATTCATGATTTTGCTCATGCTATAGCTGGTTGTAAGGTTTTTAGTACTATAGACCTGGTGAAGGCCTATAACCAGATTCCGGTCTTCGAGGACGACATCCAGAAGACGGCCATCTCCACGCCATTTGGTTTGTATGAATTTTCTTTTATGAGTTATGGTTTGAGGAATGCAGGCCAAACTTTCCAGAGATTGACCAGGGGACTCGATTTCCTGTACCCATATTGCGATGACATTCTCTGTTTCTCTAAAAATGAACCCGAACATGAAAGTCATCTCCAGCAGCTGTTTGAGCGTATGAACGAGTATGGTATACTTATCAACACTGCAAAATGCGTCTTCGGAGCCAATGAGGTAAAATTTCTAGGCTACCACATTTCCGAAGCTGGCACCAAGCCTCTAAATTCTAAGGTGGAAGCCATCACTGATTTCCCTGCTCCAAAAACCATCAAGCAACTGAGGCGTTTCTTGGGTATGGTTAATTTTTATAGGCGTTTCCTGCCCAATGCAGCCCTAACCCAGGCCCCTCTTAATGCCTTACTCACTGGTTCGGTCAAGGCCTCTCAACCAGTTGTCTTAACTGGTGAGGCCCTTCTCGCTTTTAATCAGTGTAAGCAAAGCCTTGCAAATGCTGCACTGCTCGCACACCCTGACAGCAATGCCAAACTGGCGTTAGTAACCGACGCGTCTGACACTGCAATGGGTGCAGCTTTGCAGCAGCTCAAAGATGGCGACTGGCAACCACTTGCATTTTTTTCGCGTAAACTTACCTCCTGCCAGCAGAAGTATTCGCCATACGATCGCGAACTATTAGCGATATATGAAAGCATCAAATACTTCCGATATATGCTTGAAGCTAGGCACTTTATCGTGTTCACTGACCATAAGCCGATCACGTTTGCCTTTCGTGAACGTAAGGCTACGTGTTCGCCCCGTCAGCATCGCCACTTAGATTTCATCTCGCAGTTCACGACCGACATTCGTCACATATCCGGCAAAGATAATGTCGTAGCCGATACGCTGTCGCGAATCGAAGAATTGCAGATGCCAATTGACCTGGATCAGTTAGCCGAGTCTCAGGCTAACGACTCAGAGCTCCTCCAATTCGTAAGTGGTGAATTTTCACTTCGCCTGAAAAAGCTCAAAATTCCTGGCAGTACGAGGGAATTGTATTGTGACGTCAGCACATCACAACCTCGCCCTTTTGTTACCCGAGCACTGAGAAAGCCACTATTTGACAGCCTTCACAATCTCAGCCACCCAGGCGCTTCGGCAACGACCAAGTTGGTGGCAGAACGGTTTGTCTGGCCTGGCATGCGGAAAAACTGTCGTGAGTGGGCTCGTAAGTGCTTGGCCTGTCAACGTTCAAAGGTGAATCGTCACGTCTCTGCTCCTTTGGGTACGTTCGATCTACCTCACGCCCGATTTGCGTATATCCACGTTGACATTGTGGGTCCACTCCCGTACTCACAAGGCTTCCGATACTGCCTTACTGTCGTAGACCGCTTTACCCGTTGGCCTGAAGTCACGCCTATGGTGGACATAACAGCGGAAACCGTAGGCAAGGCATTAATATCGTGGATATCCAGATATGGATGTCCTACAGATATTGTCACTGACCGCGGTCGGCAGTTCGAATCCGCACTTTTCCAATATCTTGGAAAAATGATAGGATTCAAACACCGCCGAACAACCGCGTATAGGCCGGCGTGTAACGGGTTACTGGAACGCTTTCACAGGCAGTTGAAGGGAGCCGTGATGTGTCATGCGGACGCCAATTGGGTTGATACCTTACCTTTGGTGTTATTAGGAATAAGAGCCTCTTATAAAGAGGACCTAAAAGCATCATCTGCTGAGCTCGTATATGGTGAGCCTCTGCGTCTCCCTGGTGAATTTTTCCAGGCAACTGCACCAGAATCCACCGATTTATCGGATTTTACGACTCGCCTAAGCCATTTTGCGCAAAAACTCCGTCCTGCTCCGGCTTCCCGCCACAACAAAGATAAAATCTTTATTTATAAGGACTTGAATACTGTGAGCCACGTATTTCTTAGGGTTGATTCACTGCGAAGTGCCTTACAACCTCCTTACTCCGGCGCATACGAAGTGCTCGAACGTGGGGATAAAATTTTTAAGATTCTGGTCAAGGGTAAGAGTGTCACGGTGTCAATAGACCGCCTTAAGCCGGCTTATATACTAGCTGACCCTACCCTTAACACCGCACCTGCAACCATTCCCACGCCTATTACCAACCCTCTCCCTGAACCTAGCCAGGATATCCCAGCTGAGTCGCATGCCAGAACTACTCGTTCCGGCCGCAGAGTTCGATTTCCTGACTACTATCGTCCGTAGGGACGGCCTCTGGGGGGGAGTGATGTAGGCTCAATATATATACATATAATTATTTTATTAATATCTTTCACCTTTACATACTAATATATATTTAATAGAATAAATAAACAATTTCATACTTGTATTCATACCTTCTACACTATTCTATTCTATTACTGTCCTTTCTATCCATACTATTTACTCCGAGCGTGGCGTGAATATAGTGCATCGCGGCCATGCCCCGGCCGTTCAATGTTTTGCCACATGAAGGTGACCTTTAGTCGCGCTTATGCTTCGAGGCCGTATGTTCGTATCGTTTGTTGACCCGCACCGCCGCGCGCGCAACATAATAAAAACATTGTTTTTAAGTGTTTCTAAACTTCGCATATTTGTGTAAACTGTGTCACTGTGCTATCTTCATCTTCTCCTTCTAATTTCTATTAACTATATGAACTATTGTGTGTTACTGTGTCTATCTGTTTTCAATAAACTTCTTCTGTGCTGTGTACCTACTTCGTATTATTTATTACGTTACCTAAGAACGTTTAGGCGCACCAGGTACGTGAACTATATATATTACGACATCACACACTCCTACATGTGTGTATTTATCGCAGGTTTATAAGTGCCCGGTTAATGGCAATAGGCTCGCCACCTATTACATTGGGACCTAAACATAAACTGGCGAAATGTGGGTGCTAGCACCTCTGCCTACCCCTTCAGGGATATAGGCGTGAGTTTATACAATACAATACAATAAATGGTAAGTATCGCTCGCTTAATATTGTGCCCGGTAGATGGCAAAAGGCTCGCCCTCTATTACATTGGGACCTTAACATAACTGGCGAATCGTGGGTGTGTAATACACCTATGTTGTTTTATAGAACGTTGCGTGAATAGGACGTCTCTACGCTCGCCCCGTATATTCAGTACAACAACGTCATGGCGCCTTACCTATCTAAAGAACAAAGAGTTGGGGTGTGTCTTGCTCTTTTGTGTGCAATTAAAGAAAAAAAATCCGTTCCCGCAGGGGGAACGCACAGGTAGATTTCGTGAAGCAATTAATATTATTTTATTAACATGTTTAATTTTTTTTTCTCGAAAACGGTACTTTTTAGCGAAAAACTTTTCAGACATTTATTTTAGACTTAAAAATGGCCTATCGATTAAAAATGTTTCCGACGCAAGAATGTTCACCGGTTAGAAGTTATGATTTTTTCCCGAAAAATTTTGGTTTTTCCCCTCTCCACTTTTAGTTAAAGTTTTAATCTTATAGGTTAATAATTAAAAGTTGTTTTATTATATTCATGTATACTATGGGATAAATTTAGAACGGTTCGAATATCTTTCATGGAACGTGAAATTTTGAGGAAAAACTGATTTCACAAAAAGTGAGGCCCTACCGTCCCCTTAGGCCGGATTCCACCCGTTCACGAACTTAAACTAAGTTTACACCCAAGCAATTTTTGACCGCAGTTTGAAAGCGATTGGGGCAAAAATTCGACTGTGAGAGTGCCGCAAATTTTGGGAAGTGGAACCATACATACATATATATATATATATATATATATATATAAACTTTTTGAGCCGCGGTAGCCTAGTGGTATGGGTAATGGACTGCTGAGACGAGGTCTCGGGTTCGATCCCAGGTGTTACCATGGCACACACCAATGACTTTTCGATGCTTTTCGAGGTTATGTGTGTATTTATCGCAGGCTTATAAGTGCCCGGTTAATGGCAATAGGCTCGCCACCTATTACATTGGGACCTAAACATAAACTGGCGAAATGTGGGTGCTAGCACCTCTGCCTACCCCTTCGGGGATATAGGCGTGAGTTTATGTTATATGTTATATAAACTTTTTGACCAGTGGTCATTTCGGACTCAGGGGGGTCATAACTAGACCTCCTATGAAGATTTTTTTTTTTAATTCGACAGTAGTCAAGAAACCAATAGGTAGATCGATTTCATCGAAATCTACCTAAAAATGAATATGGATGAAGCGATGGTTAAAGGAGAGATTAACCCTTAGTCATATGAACTTAATTAAATAGAAAAATAAAAATATCCCACGCATTTTTTTTCTGAGTCGAGTCTTTTTATTCTCTTAATTTTACATGTCCAATTTCGGTATGATTGCGTTCAGGGGTCAGCAAGTGCATAGCCGGGCAGGGGGTTGTGGTCGCAGCACTAGTGGGACCGGTAGGTGTCACGCGGTGCTGCGACGACAATCCTCTTCTGATGAGGCCGTCAAGCTGAGTGCCACCATTGTTAACATGGTACGTGTATGTAATGGTGACCCTCTTTCCTAAGACTTTACCTTCAGCTTACCATCAGGCGAGGCGAAGTCAAATTGACGTGTCCTAAATATAAAAAAAAAAAAAGCATGTTAAGTTTCCTGATAACAGAATTGGCAACAGTAAATAAACACAAGACCGCATTGTTCTCCTATAATTACTTTAGCCGAAGGCCCGTCTGAAGTTTTAATTTTATTGTGTTAAAGTTAAGAAGGCTGCAGTTTCTCAGTTCGTGAATGGATTACGATTTTAAATTCTTCCATCCATGACTTGGACTGTTAAATTCTACTAATATTATAAATAGCTGTGCCCGCGACTTCGTCCACGTGGATTAAGATTTTTAGGGTTTTAGTTTTTTTGCGCGGAACCCTAATTATTTTCCTAAAATTAAATTAGCCTATGTCACTCCTTGTTATATTACCTATCTGCCAGTGAAAGTCCTGTCAAAATCAGTCCAGCCATTTCAGAGATTAGCCGGAACAAACAGACAGACAAAAAATGAAAAATGTATGTACCGTATAATAAATATATATTCATATAAATCTATATATATAAAAATGAATCGCAAAATGTGTTGGTAAGCGCATAACTCAACAACACCTGGACCAATTTGACCAATTCATTTTTTTTAATGTTCGTTGAAGTCTAAGGATGGTTTTTTTTTTATTTAGGACACGTCAATTTGACTTCACCTTGCCTGATGATAAGCTGAAGGTAAAATTTCAGGAAAGAGGGTCACCATTACACGTACCGTGTTAACAATGGTGGCACTCAGCTTGACGGCCTCATCAGAAGAGGAGTGTCGTCGCAGCACCGCGTGACACCCACCGGTCCCACTAATGCTGCGACCACAATCCCCCTGCCCGGCTATGCACTTGCTGACCCCTGAACGCAATCAAACCGAAGTTGGATTACTATGGAGGGTTTTTCGCAATCGTGCACGGTGGTACCAATCCGGTCGAATTTTGTGACAATGTGACATGTCATCAAATTTCTACCACCAGTAAAACGGTTTTACGGAGAGAAAAGTTTAAAAATTGCATAAAAAAAATTACACGCATGTTTGGGATAAATAGGTGCCACGGGGTGAAGTATGCCACGGGCGAAGCCGCGGGGGACAGCTAGTGTAGTATAAAACGGTTATTTCAATATTACAAACAGACACTCCAATTTGTGAAAGTCAACGAGTGATGTTTTAATGTTTGTTACTCGATCACGCTTTAACGGCTGAACGGATACGGCTGAAATTCGTTACAGAGATAGATTACAGTCTAAACTAATACATATATGCGTTTTAAGGCACTTTTTATCCCTGGAATAGGTTCCCATGGGCTGCGGGAAAGGCATCAGAATGCCACGTGGGCGAAGCCGCAAGCATCAGGCAGTTATTAAATGAATGTAAATTAGTTATCTGTACATTGGAGAAATAACATTACAAGATATAATTTTTTATTTAGAAATATAATATAATAATAAATAAAAATACGCCCACTGCTGGCCTATGCACAGCAGTGGGCGTCGTTTGGCTGACATGATGATGATGATGATGATGAATAAATAAATATTGTGGGTAAAAGTACTCAACGCCATCTAGACCCAAACTAAGCAGATCTTGTCATATGGGTACTAGAATGCGGATAAACATACTTAAATACTTTTTTTTTGCAAATACATACATATTATACATAGAAACACCCAGCCCAATGCAAACATACATATTATAAAACTTGGGTTATGTCAAATTAACGATTCTGAACCTAAAAATATACTTTTTTTGGGAATCTCGTCTGTTTGCTTGTCGCGATGGACGCGACAACACCTGAACGTATTTTGATACGGTTTTTTTTAAAAGAAAGTTCTTGGTGAAACTTGTTTGATTGCAATTGGTTGAGTAGAAGATATGACTAAAAACATTAACCGACATTCACGCGAGTGGAGCAGTGGGCTTAAGCTAGTTAATTAATAATTTCGTAATCTTCTTTAGAAATTTTGTTTTCCTTCGTAACCAAGACCTCCAGGCCAAAGCCCTCCGCAATTGCCTACATTGTTGATTGATGAATGAGGGTTTGGCACAGGTTTTCCTCTCAGGCCTGGGGCATCAGACAGTAGTCACTCATTTAAAAGCCAACCAGACTAAATTTGCATGAAAGAGTAGTAGGAGTTCAAGGTCCTTGCATTTAATTCTGGTAATACTTGCAATTTCTGTACTAATTTCTGGTCTTTACCTATGAAATTGCCGAAATTTTCTTACAAATTCATGAGTTCGTTATTCCTGTAATTTAATAGCTATTTCCATTATTTATATTTTGTTTGAAAGTTGATTTCAAATTAATTCGATCTTCAAAAACAGTACTTCCTTGATAAATTTCGTATTACTTAACAGCTGTCACTTTTCAAAAATGTAATAAAAGTTGCTGTTTGTTAGCTTAATGTTGTCTCATTCATACACACAAAAAATCATAAAATTTGGATTTGTCACTCCTAAAAAAAATGCAAAAATGTTAGTACTGAAAATTGGGTTTCCTCCAATTTCTTCAAGAAAAACGGCAATTTCATATGTAACGACTTAATATTATAAAGAGAGAGGCCGAATTTTGTGAGTTTGTTTATATGTTTGGGGTAATCTTCAGAACTACTGCATTTACTAGTAAATGGTTTCACCATTTGGAAGGTATTTTGTCTCTGATGGACTGAGGCTATATATTATGTATAAAATACAATGGCTTGGTTTCAAAACAAAAATAAACCGCCTTCAAAAATATAAAAGTTGGTTATAACTACAAACGACAGGTACTAGAAGTCGGTGCCAAGCCCGAAACACAACGTAAAAATTCAATGTCATTTGAGACACCGAATTCAACAGAAAAGTCTAACGCGTCTTTTGAATTCAATCTGTAATTCACTTACTTTTCTTTTTTCAGTGCTTAAGTGATATTTAAATATCTTTTTGTTTTTGAAGTCAGTTTAATTTTATTAATAAAAAATTATTTCTCTTTTAATGAACGTAACTTAATTCATATGGGACCACCCGCACCCGGGAGCTAAACCAAACCCGACGTTAAAAGATTTTTTACAAGGTGCTGCTAAAGGCTACTGTGAAACGTTGAGGAGTTACCTTGACTGTCCTTCGTCTTCATCATCAGACCCCTAATGACAGTCACAACCAAACTAGGTGTAAAGATCTCATCAATACTAATTAATCAAGCCCAAACACCAGGCAATGGCTTTAAATCGTTGAGGAGCTCTGTCGACTGTCTTTTGGCTACATCATTAGATCGACAATTAAGCAGTAGTGCTATAAAATAATTAATGAAAAAATTAACGCACCAGTCGCCAATACGATTTTCGAAGGTTCCCCTCAATTTCTCTGCGATTTCATCATCAGATCCTGGTTTCCTCATCATGATACCACTCTTGGGATATCCCCTTTCCAACTAAAAAAAGAATCATCAATATCGATTCATAAAGGATCCGCGAACACATAACATAACATAAACTCACGCCTATATCCCCGAAGGGGTAGGCAGAGTTGCTAGCACCCACATTTCGCCAGTTTATGTTTAGGTCCCAATGTAATAGGTGGCGAGCCTATTGCCATTAACCGGGCACTTATAAACCTGCGATAAATACACACATAACTTCGAAAAGCATCGAAAAGTCATTGGTGTGTGCCATGGTAAAACCTGGGATCGAACCCAAGACCTCGTCTCAGCAGTCCATTAGGCTACCGCGGTTTTCGTTTCCGCGAACACACATAAAAAAATATACGGTCGAATTGAGAAAAAAGGAGGTTTTATGAAGTCGGTTAAAAAACTTATATAAACACTATACACTAGCTCTGTCAACAGGTCTAGGTCATGCATTAGATTTATAAGGTGCGGGTATATTGGACACGTAATTTATTGGGCCGAGAACACAAGGCCAGGGTTAGTTAGTGAAGATATTGAGTGCTCTAAAGTGGATGAAGTGCTTCCCTGATCTTGTAGTGGGCGATAAATAACTTTAGACGTTTGAGGGTTGCAGGTATACAGGGTTAAGAACATTACTGATATTTGTTGAATATACTGCTTCCGGGCTGTTTGGCCGTGGTCCAAACAAAACTTGTGTTGCAAACGTTTCGTCGATTACTGCGGTCGACATCTTCAGTGGTACAAGTCCGGGCGCCAACGAGTGCGGAGAACCCTCCTTGGTGGCGAGTTTTCTGCGACAGTAGCAGAGATGTCCATCGCAGTGATCGACGAAACGTTTGGAACACAAGTTTTCTATGGACCACGTCCAAACAGCCCGGAAGCAGTATATGCAATATGCAACGCCGGCCGTGAAAGCCATAAGATTTATATGACTGATATTTAGTTTACAAGATTTCACCTACAGAACTAACATAAAAACATTGCAAGTTTGCATTGCCAAAGTCGGTACACTATCCTCTATCGTATCGACGGCCTCTGTGGCGCAGCGGTAGTGCATTCGACTGCTACTACAGGGGGCGCGGGTTCGATTTCCGCTCAGAGCAAATATTTGTATGCATGAATATGTCTATTTGTATTGGTCTGGGCGTTTCTATGTATAAGTGGAAATTTTAGTGTCCGCATATCACCTCGGAATCAATTCACCTACATTTTATCTCCCAGGTGAAACAATACGACCTATTTGGAATTGATTCAACCGACGAGATTGATTCCCACTCAGTGCAAATATTCATATGCATGAATATGTATATTTGTCTGTGTGTTTCTATGTATAATATGACTGTTCTTCTCGTCATCCATACCGCAGTGTTTGAAAACGAAAGTTTTCATTCAGTGCGTCCTACCCATAATGACCTACGGAGCTGAGAAGTGGACCCTCACGGTAGGGCTGGTCCACCAGTTCAAAGTCGCTCAGCGAGCTATGGAAAGAGCTATGCTCGGAGTTTCTCTGAAGGATAGGATTCGTAACGAATACATCCGACAGAGAACAAATCTCGCCGTGGGCCGGCCATATCTCGCGAAGAACCGACAACCGCTGGGGTAAACGTGTTCTTGAGTGGAGACCGCGACTCGGCAAACGTAGTGTATGACGCCCTCCGGCCAGGTGGGATGACGATCTGCGAAAGACTGCGGGCAGATGCTGGATGCGGCAAGCTGAAGACAGGGCGCTATGGCGCTCATTAGGGGAGACCTATGTCCAGCAGTGGACTAGAATAGGTTGATGATGATGATTTACAAAAAAAGTAAGTAAGTAAGTGTCTAGGTGGCTCAGTTGGTCAGAGGATTCCCCCTTTAAGGGACTGGTCGCGGCTTCAAGTCCCGTCCTAGATGTTCTCTTTTTCCGATCTAAAATCTTTGGAATTGTGCTGTTTTTAATTAGTTAAACTTGTGAATGATCTCAATAAACTTTGTTCTTTTTTTGGACATCCTAAACCCCTATACGAATACTGTTTATAAGCTGTGTCTGTGACAAACCTTTATAGTATTAAAAATAAATTGTACCTTAAACTCTCGCAGAGTCTGAATAACGCAAGTTTTGAATGCGTAGTTTAATATAAATTATGAAAATGTAATTTCCGTATACGTTGAAACTAATTAGCGCATACATGGACTCGTCGCTCGCAACTACAGCTGAGCGTACATTAAATTGTAACGGCAGTGCATATTTTACTTGCTAAAAGAAAATTGAATTAAGTGCATGACATTTAGCTTCATATAGGAGATTTTGTGATCTATAATAAACTGGCTGTTGCCCGCAGTTTCACCCACGTTTAATTCTGATCCCGTTCGTGCTTCCTATGGGAGCCTATTCCACTACTACAACCTATATAAGATGCACAATTCCAACATACATCATTTTGTTATATCTAAAAGGGTTTAGGCAGCATTTTCATTGGAAGCTTCCAGACACCTCTAATAAATATAATTTTATTTTAGCAAATTTATACAAAAACCTGACGAATTATATACTAAAACCTTCCTCGAGAACGACTCTATCAATTAGTGAACGTCATGAAGATCGGTGCAGTAGTTTTTGAGTTTATCGTGAACTGACAGACAGACAAACGCGGCGAAGGACTTTGTTTTATAATATGTTAGAGATACCTTTTATATTGATCTGGTAAACATACATACATACATATAGTCACGCCTCTTTCCCATTGGGGTAGGCAGAGACTTCATCTTTCCACTTGCTACGATCTTGGCATACGCCTTTCGCTTCTTCCACTTTCATAATTGTTTTCATACATGCACGCCGGTTACGGGTACTTCTGACCTGGCCCTAATCTGGTATAAGTACGCCAATTAGCTAATTGGGCATATGGGGCCCAACTCAGACCTTCGGAGCCAAACCTGTCTCATCTGTAAGCTGGTACACCTGCTAATTGATGGACGATTGGGGCTGGGAAGTTACACGGCAGTGATTCCCAAAAAAGCCAAATTAAGAGAAGGCGAGTGGACCTCGAGCTCCAAAGTGCAAGCTTTGGATGCTACCGTGATTGGAAGTATGATTATGATGAATAAGAAATTTTCCTGTGCGTCCCGTTACTTATGTAATAAAAGTCTTGCAAAACCAATTTATTCAAATAATTTCTAAGTCAGTAGTTCATATATCTCCGCGCTAACAAAGCCCTGCTTCTTGGCACCTTGCATTCAGCTAGTGTGTGAATCCTGTCACTCCTCAAGTAGGCGGGGTCAGAGGACAGTTCCGCTAGGGCTTGCAGTGCCCCTTCTTTGTTTAAAGGGTGTTGCAGACCATCAGAAATCCGGGAGAGCCAGCGAGTTTCAACACACCTGGAAGAAAGTAGAAGTAAGCTTTAGTTATGAATTTAGCCGACTGTAGCGAAGCCTAAAAAAGAGGATTGTCTGTATGTTTGTATGTCCGGTCGCCATGTTTCTGTGATATATGTGCATTATGTATAATCATGTAGGTAAGTATAGATTTATTTCAAGCGTCTGTCGTCTGTTTTGTTAACGCCAGACGCAATATACGTTTACATGTGCCTACATGTTTTACTGTGCTCCGCACTTAAATAAATTACAAATACTTCAGTGGCGACGAAAAAAAAAATACAAAAGAAAACCATCAGTTCGTGCGTGGTAATGTGTTATTGTGGGTGTGATACCACAACGGCAAGATGGCTATCGGAAGAATTAGCGAATTCAAAGTGCAAACGGATGATTGGAAACTGTACGTGAATCGGCTCGAAAGTATTTTGAGGTCTAGTAAATACTTAAGAACTGGATCGATTTTGATGAATGATATGTCGTTAGATTCGCCTTTAATGTGCGAATATGCATTGAAAGCGATGGGAGGCGATGGATTGCTCCCGTAAGAGGTTGTGTTCCACGCACTTCGTCTCTGCTGCGGGCGTGGTAGCGTCCTTTTTTTGACCTCTGCGCGATGTGTTCCGCGTGTAGGTACACCATCTTCTTCTGTGGCGTAAACATTCACGATCCGGCTCGAAGTGACCAATGAAAGCGATGGAGGCGAGGGTGGAAGATACAACGCCATAAAAAGTAAATGATTTTTTTATATTTGAAAAAGCGAGTACAGTATAAAACACACATAAATGATGGCGGCATTGGGCTCGTATATACGTGATTTTTGAAAGGTACTTCAGTGCCGACTATCAGTTTTCAAAATTAGTGGCGCACACCTGTACCTTTCGGGCCTCGCAAACCCCGCACACTCCCTGTTTATACAAATCATCACAGCAAACAAATTTACTTTTTCGAGGGCTTACCCGGGGTGCCCGGCAACGGACACTTGGGAAGGACACCGTGCGGTTTTAGTCGAGACACGACATAACCACCCCTGTTGGTGGGGGGGTATCCGAAGGGATTTCCGCACGTAAAAAAAAAAAAAGACTATTTTTAATTTTTATAACAAAATTAAGGGTTTCTCTCGTTTACGTGCATTTTTGCATTGATCTAGATATTTCTATGAATAACATGTATGTGTTAGGGGGGGGATACTAATAATTTCGGTTACTAGTATTCTTTAAAAAAATCTTAAAAAAAGATGGTAAAAAGTAACTATATTACAATCAATGCTCAGTTTGGGTCTAGGAAACAAAAAATATCGTTTTGATATATGTATTTGAACAAAGTAAGTAAGGCTACGTACGATGGGCAGGGATCAGCTGGTAACAACACGTTAATAGGCAGAGGGGTGAATGGTGCAGGATACTCCCCTTGCACTGTGTACTTCTTAAGCCTTGAAAAAGTCTTTTCACGGCTTTTGTCGGTCTTCTGCATGTACCGCTCCTAGAAGGGAAGAGTCAAAGGGTAGTATATGTCTTCATTGGTCGACAGTTGGTATTTTATTTCTTAGTAGCATCACCACGCGGTTTCAATCGCGTTAGTCCTGATCCTATATTAATATCGGGATAAAAAGTAACATATATTCTGTGTGTCTTTTTTTTTTTCGTGCGGAAATCCCTTCGGATACCCCCCCGCCGGCCAGCGGGGGCGGTTATGTCGGGCATGAACCGACTAAAACCGCACGCCGTCTCGGGTCTTAAGACGCCGGGGTGTAAGGTTACCCATAGAGCATATCCCTCGCACCCCGACTGACCCCGGGCCATCTTCGGTTTTGAGATGGCCCCCTTACTTGCTCTCCACTGTGCCATCTGCTAATCAGAGGGACACGTCGAAAGCTTCCGAACAACCCTCAACAGGGCCGTCATCGCCTCGGTCGGAGTTGGCCGTAGGCGGCAGCGTCTCTCCCGCCCTAGGAGAGAGGCGCTGCTGTCTCCGTTGCCCAGGGTGCACCGCGTGGAGGTCCCCAACCAAGCACCCCTGTTCAGTGTGCCTATGTATTGAAAGAATTTTGAGTTCAGTGGTTCAATTCTCGTAATAAAAACTATTTTTTAAATGACTCTATCGCGATTTATTTGATGTTATTTTATAATTTACATTGAATCCGACGTTTCGGTTGCTTTTCAGCAGCCATGGTCACGGGGAGACTATCTCCGTGTAGAATCCGTTAAAACATAGTTTTATTTCAATGTGTGACATTCGCGTAAACTTTCGACAATAATAACATGTTAAAAAAGCGGCGATAGCCTAGTGGTGTACGTAACGGACTGCCGAGACGAGGTCTCGAGTTCGATCCCCAGTCGCCCCGGGCACACACCTCTGACTTTTCGTAGTTATGTGTGTATTAAAAAGGTTGATTATCGCTCGCTTAGTAATGTGCCCGGTAGATGGCCTATTACATTGGGACCTAAACATAACTGGCGAATCGTAGGTGTGTAATACATCTCTGCCTACCCCTTCGGGGATACAGGCGTGAAGTTATGTTATGTTATGTTATATTATGTAAAAATTCATCTAATGTCAAAAAAGGTTTTCTCGTGACACAATTTTGTGGTTCTGTGGACTTTTAACGCCATCTATGGTGAACTATGGTGAGTCGCAGTACAGTTTTGTCACACAATCGTTAATCGCACTTCTATTTGTCGAACTCATGTAGTACACTTTATAATATTAGTATAGATTCAATTAAATTTTTAAGCATTTTGTATGCTTACTTTTTTCTAAAGATTTAGATCGGAAAAAGAGAACATCTAGGACGGGAATGCTACAGGGGGAATGCTCTGACCAACTGAGCCACCTAGACACGTCCCAGATATTCGAAATTCTCCGATATATCATATACGTCTTAAGGCTAGATGTTCTCTTTTTCCGATCTAAATCTTTATATTAGTATAGAGTTTAGACTAGCTAGTACTGATATCTTACATAGTAATAAGCGATTTCTTTGTACTCCTTGATCTTCTCAGTGATGAGGAGCAGAGTCAGCTTCAGCGTGTAGACCGAAGGACCCTTGTCTCCTAGGAGATTCTGGAACGGCTCCAAACTGCAGTTTAGTATGCTGGAATGATAAACAATGTTTACAGCCTATACCACCTATGACGACCAGTTTGGCGCGTTGGACTGCTAAGTCAGAGGCCGTGATTCGATTCCCGTTCAGTGCAAATATTAGTATACAAGAATATGTATATTTGCATAGGTTTAGGTGTTTCGCAGGGGTAAGGTTTAAGGGGTAGGCAGAGGTGTATTACACACCCACGATTCGCCAGCTATGTTTGGGTCCCAATGTAATAGGGGGCGAGCCTATTGCCATCTACCGGGCATATTACTAAGCGAGCAATAATAAACATTTTAAATCTATCTATATATAGTTATAAAATTGTAAATTGGTTATGTATGTACATTGGAGATATTATGAATGATTCTGAACACAAAAACATTTGTTTTGGAATTCTTGTCTGTTTGTCTGTTTGTTCGCGATGAACGCAGCAACTACTGAACAGATTTTGAGATATTTTTTTCTATTAGAAAGGTCTTGGTCAGACTTAAAATCTGCCGTATGTTTGATCGCAATTAGTTAAGTAGAACCAGAGATATGACCAAAAATGATTAGCGACTTCCGCGCGGGTGGAGCCGTGGGCATCAGCTGGTGTATAATATGTATGTAATCACAAAAATGTTTAGGTACCCGCCTTCTCGACACGGAAGTCTCTCGTACCGACTGACGCAGGTGATCTCCGATAAGGGGAGCTTCGGGGACCACCTGCATCGGATCAGGAAGGAGCCAACGCCTGAGTGTCATCACTGCGACGCGAGCGAGGACTCAGGGCTGCCGCCGAGGCGTGACCTAGTGGCAGCCATCGGGGTGGGAGTCCTCTCGCTCGGCAGCATGATTGCGGCAATGGTCGGAGCGCGAGCGCGTGGGCCGCCGCCACCTCCTTCTGCGAGCATGTAATGCTCGCGAAGGAGATGGCGGAGCGTGCCCGGGAGAGATTTAGAACTCTCCCGGCCCGCCCAGCCCACAACATGCTCGCCGCGCGTCGTAGGCGACTCAGGCGCCGGAGGTCGCTTAACGACCTCCGTCCTCCATGAGCGCAGGCCTGGGGATGGCAGGTGAGACCGCCTGTCACCCCAGCAGAAGCAGGCCGGGACGGTGGAGCGACTACCGCCCCTCCCCCAAACCGGGGCAAGACGGGGATATCTATCTGTCGGTACTTACTATAAATAAATAAATATTCTACGACATTCTAAACAGCGCTTTCTAGACCCAAAGTAAGCATAGTTTAACTTGCTTGTGTTATGGGTTCCAGAATGCGGATAAACATACTTATATACTTGTAAATACATACATATTTATATGTAGAAACACCCAGACCAATGCAAATAGAAATTATTCATGCTTACAAATATTTGCACTGAGCGGGAATCGAACCCGCGCCCCATGTCGTAGCAGTACCACTACCGCTTCGCCACAGAGGCCGTCAATATTCTATAAGTCCATATTTGAACGAGAATCTGAATTTTCTTAGTTATGTGTGATTAAAAAATTATAATTATCGCTCGCTAAATTATCTGCCCGGTAGAAGGCATTAGGCTCGCCCCCTATTATATTGGGACCTTAACATAACTGGCGAATCGTGGGTGTGTAATACACTGTGTACACGGTGTGTAATATACTCTGCCTACCCCTTCGGGGATACAGGCGTGAAGTTATGTTATGTTATGTTATGTTGAACGAGAATCACCTTAACAATGTATACTCTGTTAATGTAATTTTGAGATAGACTCACATCTAATTAACGGTTCTATAATTAACTATTAATAATATATCTCTAGGGCAGAAATAGATACCTAGTATCGCAATACTAGGTATCTATTTCTGCCCTAGAGATATATTAACTTTAGAGCTGTAACGTTAAAAAAAAGTTTGCTAGTTACAGTCCTTCAACTATTTTTACCGGATTCTATCGCGATTTATTTGATATTATTATTTACATTGAACCCAACGTTTCGATGAATAAAATAACATCAAATAAATCGTGATCGAATCCGTTAACAATAGTTTTATTTCGATGTGTGACAGTCGTGTAAACTTCCGACAGAATATATAGTTGTTTGATACTCAATCACACTACAACGGCTGAACGGATTTGTATGCTCATTTGACTCAGAAGAAGACTACAGTCTAGAATTGGTTCCTGTCCGTTGCAGGTACGGTATCAGTAATTCACACGGGTGAGCGAGCTAGCTAGTGATTATTAGCAGATATTATAGATAATCAGCTTTAATATCAATTGAGCCAGTCAACCCGTGATCACAGCTGGTTTGACTGGTTTAGCTTTGAAGTCAATACCCGTAAACACATTCATAAATAGTAAGACGCAAAAGATAAAAAGTTATTCAACTTTTTTAAAAAGAATTAGTACGTCCCAGATATTCCAAATTCTCCGATATATTATATACGTCTTCAGGCGATTCTAGTCCTAGATATTCTCTTTTTCCGATCTAAATCTATTGGAAAAGTAAGCATACAAATTGCTTAAAGAATTTAATTGAAAGAATTAGTACTTAAAATTACTAGTATTTCACCAAAATACTGCAGTAACGGTAAATTGCTTTTATTTCCTATTACAAGTAATTTAGCTTTACCGCACTAATAGTTGCACGGCGTTAGTGTCAGGATTCGAACCACTAAGGAACTGACGCTTCTTATAACTTATACTGACTTATAAGTTAATCATAACATCGTCTTTCTAGCATGAAAACATGTATTTCCTATTCTATACGCGCTAAGTCTATTATTGGAATCAGCCATGATACTTGATACAATCTGTGATTCCGTTTAATAACCTAACTTCATTATAACCTGCATGTTGACGATTCAAGGCAGTGCAATTTCGATTAAATCCCATTAAGCTCGACATTGTATTCTGGTAATGGATATAGGATGTATTTCTCTACATAATGAATGTTCGCATAGACTCCTATTTTAATTCTGTGATATTCGGAATTGGGTCCGAGGGTGAGTATTCGATGAGGAAACTTTTTGACAAAATCATGCTTGCATTTTTGTGAAATGTATTGTGATATTAATTGGTAATTTGAGTTTGGATAGACGTTGTACGTTATATGTTACGCTGTGATGATGATGTTGTAATTTACGGAGTAAAATAAAGGAGTCTCGTGGAACTCGCGTGGTATAAGTTTCGTGAGGTCTTCGATGCCCGAGTCGAGTGCAATGTTTTTGGGTTTCAACGTAACCGGTAAAAAGTAATAAGCTCATTTCTATTAAAAATATTACTAGGAATTCAGTGCAAGGTGCGACTGAAATAAATTGAACTGAGCGAGCAGAACTCTTACTTGAAAATAACACATTTTACTACGGTCGCGCGCCTAGCTAAGGCCGCGCGCTCGTGAAACTGTTTTTTCGGTGATTATTCTTCAATGGTACATCGGATATGAACCATCTCGCTTCAAAACTCTCCTCAGTGTCTACACTATCACCGTGGTCAATTTGGTCAAGATCGCGCGAGTGGTTACGGAGGAGTTCAGCCACCAACAAACGGTTATGCCGCGTTTATGAGCTTCGCCATTATAAAAATTGGGAGGTAATATACCCCTTTTTGAATATGCAGGTGTGAGTAAACTTTACCTATACCACACGGTTCACGGCGCAGACAAAAATCTGGACCTGTAGACAAAGCGATATTCTATTAGCGAAATCGGTATTATTTATCAATGGATCACGTGACACTTCGATGATTATAATAATAATAATATTATAAATCATTTTTGTCCCTACACTAATGATTATGTCAATCTCATACATCAGGTACTAGCGTTATCGCTAATAGGATGTCATTTTGTCTAGAGGCCCAGGCTTATAAAAACAGGCTGAAATGTACATTCACAAACATTGGTGCTCTGACCACCGAGAAAATTGCCCCAGAAGTGAAAGTTTCACGTCCTCGTCCGAAGTTGAGGGGGCTACTTGGACGGCGTTCATTTATATCACGCGATACCAATCACTTAGAATTGACGCGTCATCGGCGACCAATCATAGTTTTTCCCCCCGTTTTTTTGGAGATTTTGCTACTCAGGGACGTCTATATCTATAAAAGTAAATATCAATGCCATAAATGTTTGTCGGCGCACCTCTTTAGAACGGCTGTTCTGATTTGGCTGTTTGTAATTGGTACAGACAAGGTTTGTATGATTTTTTTTTAAAGTGCACAGGAAATGTCGGTTTTGTCCCGGCCTGGTTCCGTCCTAGTACAATTTTATTATAGTAAATCCACCGGGGCTAATAAGCTAGGCTGGGCACCTGCAAGCCGGTAAACCTGCTGATTTGATAAGGCTCTGGGCCAGGCTTTCATCTCGGGGTGGGGAAGTCAGTCAGCAGTCACTCTCATAAAAGCCTAACCAAAAGGAGGAAAAGGAATAACCGGATCTCGGGCTCCTAGGAGCAGCTCTTGAATGTATCCAGGCTGGTCGCTTGGATGAAGAAGAAAAAAATAAAAAACTACCAGCTGAGCACAATCAATCTTCATATCGGTACAGCTTACTGCAATAATGCTATCGACTTTCAATTCTATGTTAACACTGCCAAACTAATCCGTCTTAGTTGGCACGTTTAAAATTGATTGGAACTTCTTTCGTATTAACTGAGATTTCTGATCCGTTTTTGTATTGTTGATTTATAGTTTTGGAATATGCGGGTAGAGAATTTGTGCAGGGCCGCTAAAAACCAGCACACAGGCCATCTGATAATGAGCGCTAATATTACCAGATGGATCTATATACAACACTCATGTCTATGATCATCATGCCCCTAGCGATTTCGCTGTTTCGTTTCGTTGCATATTGAAACAAGTTGAATTCCTGAGACGAGCTCAGCTGAATACAAGGGATTTTCGATTTTGCGTTTTTTTTTTTTTGCGATTTTTTCTTTATCTTGCAATGGTTCACCCCAGCACGAATCTATTACCGAAAACAGCAACTGGATAGCTCATCTCCTTCATACCCAAAACCGTGACAGAAAATTGGCAACGACGACGTCGATGACGACAACTCGATAGCAATAGGGCTTTTCTAAAGAAAATCCCTAAAAATAAAATGGCTGTTAGGAAAACGCTCCTGAAAACGAAGACAGGCGTAGTACTGAAGACAAAAAACAGTAGCATTGTATTTTTTTATTTTCAGGAAATATTTACAAAGCCATTTATGTTGTTCATTAAGAATCATTAAAATGTTCACCCAAAAAGTGCTAAACGCGCCTAAATAAGCTTGTAATTCAAATATTTTGAGCGATTTTTTTTCGATCAGCTATTTTTTTTTTTTTTTTATATTTTTATTACACGTCAATTTGACTTCACCTCGCCTGATGGTAAGCTGAAGGTAAAGTCTCAGGAAAGAGGGTCACCATTACATACACGTATTATGTTAACAATGGGGGCACTCAGCTTGACGGCCTCATCAGAAGAGGATTGTCGTCGCAGCACCGCGTGACACCCACCGGTCCCACTAGTGCTGCGACCACAACCCCCCTGCCCGGCTATGCACTTGCTGACCCCTGAACGCAATCAAACCGAAATTGGATTACTATGGAGGGTTTTTCGCAATCGTGCACGGTGGTACCTATCCGGCCGAATTTTGTGACAAATTTGTGTCATCAAATTTCTACCACCAGTATTTTTTTTTATCAAAATAAATAAGAATAATAATAGCATGAATAATTTAATAAAAAAGCTATAAAATATTTATAGCTTTTTTATTAAATTATTCATGCTTCATCGTGTTAGTACAGTTAAATGAAACCGACGCGGCGACGTAATACCAATATTCATTGCAGCATTCTTTTTTTGATTTGATTTTATGAATTTTAATGAAATTATCGCTTAATACAACAAACACGTAACCTTTTTTTTTCTTTTTTTCGTGCGGAAATCCCTTCGGATACCCCCCCCCGCGTGCCAGCGGGGGTGGTTATGTCGGGCTTGAACCGACTAAAACCGTACGCCGTCTCGGGTCTACAGACGCCGGGGTGTAAGGTTGCCCATAGAGCATATCCCTCGCACCCCGACTGACCCTGGGCCATCTCCGGTTCCGAGATGGCCCCCTCGGGTTTGGGAACCACGGTGTCCCCGTCTTGCCCCGGTTTGGGGGAGGGGCGCTAGTCGCCCCACCGTCCCGGCCTGCTTCTGCTGGGGTGACAGGTGGCCTCACCCGCCACCCCCAGGCCTGCGCTCGTGGAGGACGGAGGTCGTTAAGCGAACAAACACGTAACCTGACCTTGATGATTGATATTACGTTTGTTATGTATGAGCAAGTGGCTTGGCTGTCACTGCTGTCAGGCAGCGTCTTATCTGTTGGCCCTGCGCGGGAGCACAGAGCCACAGATTGTATAATTTAATCATAGTTTGTAATTTGTTTTTTCTTTTTTTGGTTTTGTTTTTGATTGTTGATTTTATTTTCCTTTATGTATTATGTACCTATTGTATTTGTTATTTTTTTAAATTACATTTTTACATTGTGTGCGCGTACGTGACGTCACTAGTGGCCCCATCTGAAAACCAGCGCTGCGCATATCACATGGTATGCGTAGCATTTATGCTGAGATGGCGGACATATTTGGGTTCGGACAGTGTGAGAGTGTCGAGATATTTATTTATTATGTAATGTGATCATTGTAAATTAAATGTTTTTCTTTCTTTCTTTCTAGTTTAGATGTACTAACACGATAGAGCGTGTATAGCTCTAATAAAAAATAACTGTTTTTTTTTTCAAATTTAATCGCAAATCGCTCAAATATTTATTTTATCTTCAGTACTAGCGCCTGTCTTTGTTTTCGAGAGCGTTTCCCTAACAACCGGTATTTTTTGTTGTAGGGATTTCCGCACTGAAAAAAAAAAAAAAAAAAAAACAAAAAAAAAAAGGTAGATGAAACTGAACAATGTTCGAACAGACATTTTCATTTCGAATGAGTTTAAAGTTGTATTTTAAAATAATTCTCTTAGCCTCGTGACGTTGACAGAGTGTGTATAATAAACAACCGTTCCGCGCTCTCGTGTGCGATTATTGAGCCGTGTTGTTTCACTCAAACATTCGAAATTATCTACTTTGTAATTTGTGTTATTTGTTCATTACGAATAGTTAGTTAGTTAACAATTACATTCTAGCTATGATCCTATGAGTGCTAATCTCATTTGCACCCAAAGCCTAAGCTGGGCTTCCACTGCGAGTGGAGAGGACTTCATCGGAAATATATCCTGAACGATGGCACGGTGGACATTTGTCGGGCATGTCACCGTACCGGAGAATCCCTCAGGCACAGGTGAGTATTTGCACAGACACAACCAAGTGGCCAGGATTGTCCATCACCAACTTGCTCTTAAATATCACCTTGTGGATTCAGAGGTGCCGTATTACAGATATTTGCCTGACTCAGTTCTTGACGATGGTCGCGTCACATTGTACTGGGATCAATCTGTCATCACTGATAGATTGTAGCCAATAAGCCCGGTATAGTGGTGATAGATCGATCAGAGCGGCGCGTAATAACTGTCGATATCACCATCCCCCATGAAGAGAATCTCGTGAAAGCCGAAAAAGACAAACAAAATATTTGGACTTGGCTCACAAAGTTGTTGACATGTGGGATGTGGATGCAAAAGTTGTTGTTCCGATAGTTGTATCCGTTCATGGACTGATTGCCAAAAGCCTCGATCAACATCTCAAGAGGCTCACGTTAGGCAGTTGGGTCAAGGGCTTGATGCAGAAGGCAGTGCACCTCGAGGAGGAGATTCCTCTCTTTGGAGCCCTAACCACCGGTAGCTAAGTCCTTGTGCCCGATGCTGGTGGGTAGATATTATTACTTTAAGCTGCCCGGCTTAAATTAATAAAATACCCAGATTTTATTAATTTAAGCCGGACAGCTTAGCAAGCCTAGCTTATCAAGGTTAGCTCGGATTTTTTGGCAATAGTTTCTAAAAATAGCTAGTTCGATTTACCGCCTCCGAAACCCTCTGTTTACAAAATTATGATTACATAAAGACATCTCAAAGCGTCTTATAGAAGCTGCCCGTGAACAGAGGGCTGGTTTATTCCTTGCGCAGAGAATTGGAATTGTCATTCCACGTGGCAATACTGCCAGCCTTTTGGCCACCCTTCCAGTTGACATCGATGGGGAGGAATTCTTTGACGCCTAAAATTTTAGTAGTAGTTTGCATTTGTACACAACTACATATCTATATTTTATTTGAATTTTAATAATAATATTATGTACTTACCTTTGCAATAATATATATTCGAAGGATTCGAACCCGGGACCTCTCGATCGTTAGGCTGACTCCTTAATCACTAAGTTACTGTCGCGTTGTATAACTCTGATTGTTATTACTTACCCTGTCCGAAACATAATTACATCCTAAACGGCAATATTCGTTATAATAACAACTGATGATCCACAAATCAAACCCGTGACGTCACGGCACGTCGTGACGTCATGGCGTGCTGTTCGTATCAAACGTGCGTTAAGCACAGACGGGCTTGACACGTTAATCATTACGCCAGAATTAATTATCGCTCAACTTTCCGCAACTTAGTGAAGGGACCTCTGGGGAGTGTGGGGTGATTCCCGCGTTCGATTTTTAGTTGATAATGGTTAGGGGCGTTATATCTATATAAATAAATAAAATTGAAGTGTCTATTTACAATAATAAAATAACAGCTTTTTAGTAAACACTAATGTACGTAATTTATAAAAGGCGATTTTTTTAAATTTTTGTCTGTTTGACTTGGCTAATCTCTGAAACGGCGGAGCAGATTTTGACGGGACTTTCACTGGCAGATCGTTAATATAGAATGTAACTTAGCCTATTCTTTATTTAAACCCAGATCTAAGTTCACGCTGAAGTAGTTGTGGGCACAGCTAGGCTAAAACGTAATAATTTCACGTTTGCTTGTTTGTAATGGGTGGGTGTTGGTTATACGCTTAGTTAGGACCTAGTTATAGGTGGGTTATAGGCAGACTACACATATATATTATTTTTTTTTTTTTAAAGAATATTAGTAACCGAAATTACTAATATCCCCCCTAACCCCTCCAGCTAAGCTAAATTGCTTGTGTTAGGAGTGGGTTCACGTCGGTAGTGTAATGGCCAGGATTCGAACCCGGGACCTCTCGATCGTAAGGTTGACTCCTTAACCACTAAGCTACCGACGCTTTTGGTCCACAAGTGTCGGTTCAAAACTATAAAGTCTTCTCTTTATCCGATCACACTTTGTACTTTGGGGCCCATGGTTTACTGTTCTAAACCACCTTTCTATAATATAATTTAGTCGGTAGTCTTGTGGTTAAGGAGTCAGCCTCACAATTGAGAGGTCCCGGGTTCGAATCCTGGTCATTACACTACACTAATTTATACTTACAATATAGTAATTTCGGTTACTAATATTCTTGCAAAAAAAAAATGACTTTTATGGGATGACCCCCCTAACTCCGAGAGCAAAGCCTGCGCCTGAGCTTCGTCCATCAAACAATAATGCACCAGCTTGCAGGTGAGCTTGGCTGGACCCCAAAGGTCTTGAGGAGCCCCATATACCATTTACCATACCCATACATCATCCCGCAATTTTTTTTATAATGGTCTCGTCGGTATGATTTCACCTCGCCTGATGGTAAGCTAAAGGTAAAATCTCAGGAATGAGGGCCACCATTGCAGACACCGATAATGGTAGAATAGCCCTCAGCTTGACGGCCTCATCAGATGCTTTTCCACGCCCCGCTAGGACCCGGGACTGTAAGAAGAAGGAAACACGTGTGCTGGTGAAGAATTCCAGGTCTTCATGGTGCGGTAAAGAAAAGAGGTGCTGAAGTGAAGCCAGGTTAAAAAATATTCAGTAACTTACTTCACTGGTGGTAGAAATTTGATGACACAAATTTGTCACAAAATTCGGCCGGGTGGGTACCACCGTGCACGATTGCGAAAAACCCTCCATAGTAATCCAATTTCGGTTTGATTGCGTTCAGGAGTCAGCAAGTGCATAGCCGGGCAGGGGGATTGTGGTCGCAGCACTAGTGAGACCGGTGGGTGTCACACGGTGCTGCGACGACAATCCTCTTCTGATGAGGCCGTCAAGCTGAGTGCCACCAGTGTTAACATGGTCCGTGTATATAATGGTGACCCTCTTTCCTGAGACTTTACCTTCAGCTTACCATCAGGCGAGGTGAAGTCAAATTGACGTGTCGTAAAAAAAAAAAAAAAAAAAAGACGGCGATAGCTCAGTGGTACGTAACGGACTGCTGAGACGAGGTCTCGAGTTCGATTCCCAATCGCCCCGTGCACACACCTCTGACTTTTCGTAGTTATGTGTGCATTAATAAATGTTAAATATGGCCATAGGCTCGCCCCCTATTACATTGGAACCTTAACATAACTGGCGAATCGTGGGTGTGTAATACACCTCTGCCTACCCATTCGGGGATACAGGCGTGAAGTTATGTTATGTGTTACTTACTTAAAAATATCATTTATATTATTCATAATGATTTTCAGAAGTTGCTGAGAGTCTTCGTCTTTTTTTGCAAGCTGGTCTTTTTTTGCCTTTAACTTCTCCAGCTCGTTCTCATAGTTTGTTATTTTCTTCTGGCGTCTTTCTTCTGAAGACTCGTTGAAGTCTCGGCGATCACCTGAAAAGTTCCACAGCTGAAATATTGTCACTAGCATCCTCATAGCGATGTCCCAGTTCCGTCCAAAGTTTGTAGTTTGAAGCCCGTGGGCCGGTTATTGTTTTTGTTTGGTATGTCGGCTTTTCCTGGAGCGACTGCCGTCTGAGTCTGCGCTAGAGCCTCGGCCGTTTTTAGTAGGTGCCCTGACTAGCGGTTGAAGTTAGCTTGGGCCCAAAAGGTGTTGAAAACCCTGTACAGCGTACACCGTGAAGTATTGTGTTTAAAAAAAACTTCAGATACCAATTATCTGACAACCACTGGTTACCAACTAAAATCAATAAGTATTTTCGCCATCAGATTGTCGAGAAAGGCGGATATACACACGGAGTCAAGTACCCACCAGGCCCTGGTAGATCTTGAGAGTTTTGAATTCATTTAATAGTTTTATCCTGATCCCCACTATGTTATTCCTCTCTAACCTCTTTAACATACATACATATAGTCACGCCTCTTTCCCATTGGGGTAGGCAGAGACAACATCTTTTCACGCTTTCGCTTCTTCCACTTTCATAATTGTTTTCATACATGCACGCCGGTTACGGGTACTTCTGACCCGGCCTTTCTTCAATACGTCCTCGATCTGATTGGCATACGTACGACTAGGTCGACCTTTACCAGGTTGCCCAGTAGCCCTCGCCTCATAAATCTGTTTCTTTAATCTCATGTCATCCATCCTCTCTACATGACCGAACTATATATCTTGCTATCTTGGTCACTACATCTTCTGCCATACCACAACGTTCCCTTATCACGCTGTTCCTCACTCGGTCCATCAGGGTCACTCCAGCTATACTTCTCAGACTTCTCATTTCAACAGCATTCAGCTTACTTTCATGTCCCTTCTGCCACATCCAACATTCACTACCATACATAAGTGTGGGGACGAGTACTCCTCTATGTACAGCCAGTCGTGCCTCTTTAGATACTTTCTGGCTGCTCATAAAATTACGCAGGGCTCCATTCACTTGATTTCCAGCCAAAATTCTTCGCTAAATATCTCAGTTTTAATTTCCATCCCTCGTAAACTTTGAAACTAAGTACCCTCTTTAAATCACGCAATAAACATTTTTTTACTAACTGGTGTAAGTATTGTTATACACTTTTATTAACCTCACCCAGAATTACTAATTTGCACGTAAACAAATACCAAGCTAGTGATTCAATTTCGATGTTAAAGACATCGTAAGTAGCCCTTACGAGGTACTGAGTTCAAATCCTGGCCATTACACTACCGACGTGTAACCACTCCTAATACAAGCAATTTAGCTTAGCTGGGGGGGGGGGGTAAACGGGAATACTAGTAATTTCAGCTACCAGTACTCTTTAAAAAAAACCCGGTGGCATTATAATTGGGTATAGAAAGACATTGTCGGAAGTTTACGCGAATGTCACACGTATTGGAATTATTTTGAACAGATTCTATTGTATATGGATTATGTATGTATGTTTATTTTATATATTTATGTATATGTATTTGTGTCCTGTATGTATATGTATATATATATATATATATATGTATATATACAAATATATAGATCAGTATCTATTTTTACACACGTATTATCTGTGTAGATGTAATTATTTTGGATTAGTTAAATGTAGATTTCATGTTAATGCTTGCCTCGTTCTAGTTCTGTACCACACTATAGTTGACAGGTAGACAATGCCTATGACATTAAGTCCGCCAATGTACTTTGTGCATGAAGTTCAAAATATAAAATAAATGGTCACTTTATCCGTTAAAATAGTTTTATTTCAATGGGTATAGAATATTTTTTTGCGATTTTTTCCCGTGTGAAACCGCGATATGTCAGTCATTAACTATATAATATCGTACTTGCTTCCTGACGAATACGCACGACATCTCGGCGAAGTACTTCGTTCTCAGCGCAGCAGTCGGTCACCAGCTTGTAGTTGGAGTCGATCTGCTGCTCCCACCAGCGGAACTGTTCTGTTATGTCCTTTGTGCTTATCTTCTCTGTGAAGGCCTGTATAATTTAAAGGTGATGTAAGGCATTGAGTAGTCTTTTCTTATAAGTTGCTATCAATCAATAAATTAGCCTATTGCAGCCCACTGCTGGACATAGGCCTCTACTATTGTACGCCATAGCACCTGATCCTCCGCCTTGCGCATCTAGTCTATCCCAGCTATCCGTCCATCTAGTTGCTATCAATCAATCAATCAATTAGCCTATTGCAGTCCACTGCTGGACATAGGCCTCTCCCATTTTACGCCATAGCACCCGATCCTCCGCCTTGCGCATCCAGTCTATCCCAGCTACCTTTTTCAGGTCTAGCCTGGCATTAATTGGTTTTATATCCATACATACGTACACTCACGCTTTTTTACCTTCAGGGTAGGCTGAGAAACCGGCCCGCCATCTACTTCTGTCTCTATACACTTAATGGGCTTTGTCTATTGTCATTAAATCTTTCATATAAGCCGAGCGGTTTTGAGTGCTTTTGACCTGCCCTATTTTCAATACAGTGCTTGGGACTTGCGACCCAAGTGTAATACTTGGGTCGCAAGTCCCAAGCACTGTCCCGAGTTCCCAACTCAGCAACGCGATGGACCCGGCACCCGCACGGAGAATCCATAGATTGCTAAGAATATCTGTCTCTTTATTTCAGGTTGCATAGACTCTTGGCTTGCCAAAATTTCCAAAAAGGACCAAGCAGTAACCTTTCCTATTTTCTTTTCTTAGGTAGAAATCGAGCATCCTCCATGAGCGCAGGCCTGGGGGTGGCAGGTGAGGCCGCCTGTCACCCCAGCAGAAGCAGGTCGAGACGGTGGGGTGACTAGCTCCCCCCCTTCCAGGGTAAGACGAGCTCACCGTGGTTTCCAAGCCCGAAGGGGTCATCTGGGTCATCTCGAAACCAGAGTTGGCCCAGGGTCAGTTGGGGTGCGAGGGGAATGCCTTATGGGCAACCTTACACCCAGGCGTCTGAGGATCCGAGACGGCGTGCAGTTTTAGTCGGTTGAAGCCCGGCATAACCTCTCCCGCGGGCCGGCGGGGGGTATCCGAAGGGACATCCGCACGAAAAATAACAATGTAGCTAACGAGCACACGGCCCACCTGATAGGAAGTAGTCACCGCGGCCTATGGACGTGTGCAACACCAGAAGCGTCACACTCTTGCTGCTGATCCTGTGAAAACCTTCTAATGCCCTTCTTGAAGAACCCCATATTATAGTCGATGCCTTAATTAGAAGGTCATGACTGTGTGTAATAAAAAAATGCAAGGTCATGGTTCGGTTCGATAGGAATAGAAAGGATATGAACCTTTTATGATACGCTAACTTACGGTACGTGAACATCTACTTACGTAAATGTCTTCCAATATTTGGATATGATACTGATATTGTTCGAGAGTCTCGTCTTCTTCTCGTCTTTTCTCTTGTTCTTCTCTCAATTCTTCTTTTTTGTTGATTCTGCTGACACCCTTAGAAGCGAAGAAGTGATACAACTTCATCTCGTGATTGTAGGCCTTTACGAGATCGCGCATTTCCTGCAAAAGATTATTAAGTAAATTAAAATAGACTACTAAGGTAGCAAAACAAAGAATTTTGGGTAAGTATAGTGTTGTGTAATATATACAACACTCTCTAGACCCAAACTAATCATAGTTCTATCATGGAAGGTAGCTTGCGGACATTAGATACATATTCATATACATATTCAATCATATAAGTATTTTCAATGAGTGGGAATCGAACCTGCGACCTCAGATAAAGCAGTTAAACGCTGTGCCGCCAATACAAGGCACTTATTATAAAACTAGCGGTTGCCCGTGGCTTCGCCCGCGTGGATGTTGGTTATTGCGATCCCTATTTCATCCCCGTGTAGGTCGATATTACAAAAACGCTAAGGCATATTTATTTACAGCTGTCCCGTTCCGGCTTCGCGCAAGTGAAAATGATAAGTTGACAAAGATTTATCGCAATCGCTTTGCTGGCGTGGGTATATGGATATATTCAATTTAGACTCATAATTCAATTAAATATTTAAGCAATTAGTTTGTTTACTTTTCCTATGGTTTAGATCGTCCCAGATGTTCTCTTTTCCGAAGCTTCGAGAATGCCGTAAGGCGAAACTGGTCAGGTTTAATAAATAAATATTGTGGTAAAGTACAAGTGATTTAATTCCTTGCGTGTAGCAAGTTCCATAAATTGCCATCAGTCAATAGTATAAATAGTAATGGACACAAATTTCAAATTGTTAAATTTATCCTCTGAAGATCAATTTATTTATTGATTTATTACTTCGGGCCACCAACCAGGTGGACACCGAAGTCTTAAAATCACGCAAAAAAAATCAAAATCTTACACCCACTTTTTATCACTTTTCTCGACGTTTCACATGATTCAAAGTCTAATTAAGCAAAAAAAATTTTTGTGTCGGTCTGTCTGTTGGTCTGGATGTCTGGATGTCTGGATGTCTGGATGTCTGGATGTCTGGATGTCTGTTTACGCAATTACTCAAGAACCACTTATCCGATTTAAAAAAATCTTTCGCCAATCATCTTGTTTGGTTAATGGGAAGAACTGATTAGATTTTGGGGTTTGTACGTTCAAGGTTTCGGGTACCTACCACACAAATTGTCCCTAAAAAACTTTTACAAGTGAGTTTCTTTCGAGTTATCAGAGTAACGCGTATTTGACTTTGACATTTGAGTGACAATGACAATACGTATATTGTATATTTACATAAAACAACCAGACTGAAAGAAACTGAAATATAAACGCGTCGAATAATATGCATAAAGGCTAAGGTCTGTAATTTTGAATAAAAATACTGCAACAAAAATATCTAAGTTTGGCCCGAAGTTTGACAATCACTGTGTGATTTACGTCCCACTACATTTCAATGTAAAGATCATTTCTAAATTTGTTAGTGTTCAGCAACTTCGCAGGGTGACTGTACATCTCTCGGTAGGTATTAAAAAATTCTTACCTGTATCTGAAGCATCTGATCAATTTTGCCTTTCTCCTGGACTGATTTTAGTTTAGTGACCCACTCGTCTCGCTGGTCGTAGGCCAGGGTTGAGGACTCGAAAAGGTCTGCCAGAAATTTTTTGCCTTTACTTAAAGCTGCAAGCATTTTTTCCCAAGCTTGGTTGAAGAGAGCCCTAAGAGATTAAGAAAAAATAATCCTATTATATTATAAAATAACTGACCGGGTAAACTTCCTTCCGCCTTAAAATCATGTTATGTTGGTTGTCTTATCAACTGAATTTATCTCGTGAATGTCTCATGTCAAAGCCGTAGATGGCCCAGAGTCATCCGGAGTGCGAGGGAATTGCCTTATTTGATCACCTTACACCCCGGTATTAGAGACCTGAGATGGCGTGTGGTTTTGGTGGGTTCGAGTCCGACATAACTACCCCCTCTGGCCGGCGGTGGGTGAACCGTGGTTATTTCCGCAACGAAAATCAGATGGCACAGTATAGGCGAGACAAGTCTTCAAGAAGTCTGATGTCCAAGTCTCAAAAATCAAACATTGTTTATAACTCTCGAAAATCGGTCCACCCGTTCTCGAGCAATGAACGGTCTCACTAACACGACTTTGTTTTATATATATATAGATGCGAACGTTTGTGAAGATGTTCAATTTAAAAAAGAATAATAAATCAATTTTAATCACGTAATCATTGAACAAAAAACCTTACAGTTTCTTAAAATATCATGTGTTATTAAATTGTAATTAATGCATATGCTTTTGATATATATTGATATCTAAGTCATATGCTTATGGTATGCATATCTAAGATTTGGATATATGTTACTCAATTACGCTAAACAGGTGAACAAATGACCACGTGCTCTAAAGTGCAAGTTTTAGCTGTAACCCGGATTTGCATCTGGTGTCCTCTTTATATCTTTTGTAGATGGTTTATCTTGGCTTTTACGGGAGAGACTGCCGTTGGACCCCCAACTTTGAAAGGAAAGTCTGCACCAGAGCCTCGTCCGTCCATCAACAGAAGTACCGGCTTGCAAGAGAGCTTGGCTCGTACTGCAAGGAACCTTGCAGTACAAAATACAAAAAATAGAACAGCGTTTTTTGCAATAGACGATAGCTACTGACCGATCTTTCAGCATGTGCTCAATTTCTTCCCTAATCTTGTTATTTTCATACTGGACTGTGTTGAACCTTAATTGAGCTGTTTCCAGCCTGTTCTCAGTCGATATTAATCGCTGCTCGCTTTGAATCCTACGTTCGTTGAGCTATAAAAAAATACAATTATAAAATCAACTGAACTGAACCCGACGTTTCAGTTGCTTTTCAGCAGCCATGGTCACGGGAAGTCTCCCTGTGATCATGGCTGCTGAAATCGCGATAAAATCCGTTAAAAATAGTTTTATTTCAATGTGTGACATTCGCGTATGCTTCCGACAGTATCATAAAATATATGTTATGTATTTAATCTGTTAGACCTTTTTTTTAACGTGTGGAAGCCCCCACGGGGTTCACCCCATCGGTGCCAACGATGGGGTGGGCGTGTCGGAATCGGACCGACTAAAACCACACGGTGTCCTCCTCAAGTATCCATTGCCGGCACCCCAGGTAAGTCCTCGAAAGGATAACCCCAAGGTTACCGGCGGACTTTGGCCTCGCCTGGTGGGGTCGGGTTTTATCCCGCGTCGGTGAGTTGGCAGGCGTGTGTAGGACACACACGACACGCCCCCGTCTTGGCCTGCTTCTGTAAGGACGGCGAGTCGGCCAACTGCCGTCCTCAGGCCCCGATCATGGAGGTCGGTAGTCCAAATCTGTTAGACCTTGAACACTTATTCCATTTTCAGCACTGAAGTCAAACAGAGATGGTTTTTTCAAGCTATTTAAGTTTTACATGTAACTATTTCTGTACGAGCCTCGTACATTGCTCTACTTTTACTATTTGTTAACATAGCATTATTTATATTTCATTATACATGCCATTTACTTTAAGTGCAGTTCGCGTTCGGCAACTGTCGACGAACCCCGCGTACAGCAACAGTTGTCGTGTATCATTATATCAATAAATATACGTAGTCAGTTAAAATTTACATCTTTGTTTTACTGAACTATTTATATTACCCAAGGTGTGCGGACCGTACATCCTTTTTTTAAATTTTAAAATCTGACTATCACCTCGCGAGTGACTCAGTGTATCGTAGTTATCAATTCGGCTCTGTGACACAAGTGAGGATCCACTAGCAGTGAAACTATCAGCGCAGACAAGCTGCGCATCTCAACATTCTAGCAGGTACCAACAGGTATCACCGGACGAAGACTACTCTACGTCAACGTCAAGTATCAAGTAAGATCTTTCCATATCACAACTTTCGTTTGCTTATATCAAAATGTCGAACATGGAAGACTTACTAGTTGCTCAAGAACAAATCTCAACGGCGATTGAGCAACTCTATTCGAATTTTAAGAAGGACGGTTCGGATAGGAAAACTCACGATAATATCAAACGACGGCTAGACACTCTAGATAGCTACTGGAGTGAGTATCAGTCGAATCATATCAAGCTTTGTGGACTTGGAACTAGGTCTCATCAGTATTTTACCAGCAATTATTTCGAGCAAACCGGAGATAGGTACTCCTCTATCAAAGCTGCTATTCAAAATTACGAGAGTACTGTGAAATCACACGAAGAACCAAAAGCTCCTTTAATCAAACCAGCTACCCCCATGGCTGTGTCTCCCATGCCAGAATTTTCCTCTCAAGCTCGGGGTAGCAACAGTAAAACCGATGAGATGTTGCGGAAACAGAGCAGTAATTTCAAGGCTTTTGAGCATACTGTTTCGCTTATCAATTTAGATTTAGTATCTGAAAAATGGGAGTTTGATAACTTGTTACGTAGCGTACAATCTCGTTGGACAGCAATCGATAGTCTTCATTGGGAGCTGGATAGCGAGCTAGGTCAGCGGAATCTGGAGTACGAATCTCACTTCTACCGAACGGAGAAGAAGTTTATGGACATTGTCAAGTCTATTAACAAAAAACTTTGGTCTGTTTCTCACTTTGAAAAATCTACTCCTATATTAGATATCCCTATTTTCTCTGGCAACTATCCTCAATGGTCCAGCTTTAAAGATCTCTTCACAGAGACTATTCATGTGAATCCGAGTTTATCTTGCGCCCAGAAGATGCAATTTTTGAAGTCTAAGGTTAGGGGTGAAGCGGAACAACTCATCCAACACTTACTGATCTCTTCCGACATTTACTCTACTTGTTGGAAATTACTTAATCATCGGTACAACAATAAACGGCTGATAATGAGTTCTCTTATTGATCAAATACTTAACATCCCCGTGATACAATATAAATCTGTTCCCCATATCAAGAAAATTCACGATGTTACCCGAGAAACCATGAACGCCATCAAGAACTTAGGAGTAAGCGTGGACTCGTGGGATCCACTTATCTTTCATCTCATGAGCCAAAAATTGGATACGGAGACTCTCAATGATTATTTACTCTCTCTAAAAGAACCTAGGGAAATTCTCAAGCTGGAAGAGTTTTTATCATTTTTAGAGAAGACGTTTACGACCATGGAAACGTCAAAACGAAAATCCGAGCCAAAAGTATCTCCTCAAAATCATAAACCTCATAAAGGTTATAATTACAACGCAAAGCCATCGTCGTCATCGACCGGACGTAATATTTCACAATCGTCTAGCGAGAAAAACGTATTTGTTGCGAAATATCACAAATGTGCAGTTTGCAAAACAAATAATCATACCATCTTTCAATGCAATAAATTCCGAGCGATGAACCCGCTTATAAAACGTAAAACTGCAGAGAAGCTAAATTTATGCGATAATTGCCTATATTGCCACAATGGTAATGAGTGTGTTTCTGAAAAACGCTGTCGTGAGTGTAAGCAGTCACACAATACTTTATTACACGAGGCGTTTGCGCAACATGACAACGAAGCCGGACCATCGACCGCCAGCGATTTACCCAAACCAGGACAAAGGTCGAATCTAAGGTCACACGTGTCTATGCAATCTGAAATACCTGAAATCCTTTTTGCAACAGCTATAGTGAGAGTTCAAACTTGGGATAGCTCTTATATCAACTTGCGTGTACTCATAGACCAGGGATCACAAACCTCTCTTATAACAGAGAACGCCGCTCAACGACTCGGACTACCTCGTCATAGATACCAGGGCGTGATCACTGGAATAGGCGAGAAGCAAACCAATTGCAAGGGAACTATCAACATTAAATGCGTATCAACGAATCATAATTTCGAGTTCCCCACTGACGTCATCATTATGCAAAATCTTATTAAGCATCTGCCAAGCTATTCCTTCCCTAAGCCAAATTGGTCGTATCTAGATCATATTACTTTAGCAGATCCTGAATTCAACGTCAGCCGTCCAGTTGATATTCTGTTTGGAGCTGATATCTATTCGTTAATTCTATTAGAAGGGATCTGCAGGGGTGATCATAGTAAGTTACCTCTTGCGCAAAACACGCGTTTAGGATGGATCTTAACTGGGTGCGCTAGGACTTTGCAATGTAATGTCACCTTAAACAATATAGAAGAAATTCAGCGATTTTGGGAGATCGAGGACATTGCAGAAGATTCCAACCTATCATCCGAAGATCAAGAGTGCATTCAGTATTACAAGAGTACTACTACTCGCCGAGAGGATGGTCGATACGAGGTGCGGTTACCCTTAAAATCCAATTATGAAAACAATTTAGGTGTATCAAAAAACAAAGCAGTTGCCCAATTGAAATCTTTAGAAAAAAGGTTTTCGAAAAATCTGTTGATGCAAGATAGCTACAAATCATTTATCAATGAATATCCAGCAATGGGACATATGATTCCTGCTCCAGCATCAAGGAAAACGCAGCCTGCTTTCTATCTCACGCATCACGGTGTAGAAAAAGCTGAATCTACCACAACTAAGTTCAGAGTCGTATTCAACGGTTCTATCAAATCATCAACGGGATACAGCTTGAATGACGTTATGAAATGTGGGCCCAACCTTCAGCAAGATCTGCAGTCGCTAATAATTAAATGGCGTCAATATCAATTCGCTTTCACTGCAGATATTGAAAAGATGTTTCGTCAGATTTGGATAAGTCATCAAGATCAAACGCTCCAAAGGATCATCTGGCGAGACTCTGAGCATGAATCTATCAAAGATTGGCAGCTGACGACTGTCACTTATGGCACTAAAGCGGCTCCTTTCTTAGCAATGATGACCTTACGACAGTTGGCATCAGACGAGAAAACCAATTTTTTGAGTAGCCCAGCATCCGAAGTCCTGGAAACTTCATTTTACATGGATGATGTGGTACATGGCGCTCATCAACTTGAAGATGCAAAACAATTACGCATCGACCTTATCAACTTATTAAAGTCAGGTGGGTTTAACCTAAGGAAGTGGAAATCTAACGTGCCAGACCTATCAGACGCTAAGCAAGAGGATTGTAAGCAAGAAAGCTTCGACTTCAAGCAACTAGAGACATCTAAAACTTTGGGTCTGAGCTGGGATCACCAGCAGGATGTCTTCACATATAGTTCAAAAATTGAACCGTCCGCCGAACGGCAAACCAAACGATCACTATTATCTGATATCTCTAAATTATTGGATCCGCTCGGCTGGCTGGCACCTATATCAACAAAACTGAAAATCATTTTCCAAACCGTTTGGTTGTCCACCATCGGTTGGGATGACCCTCTTCCCAATGATATTTTATCTGAATGGATTACTATCAAGAACGATATCAAAAACATAAATAAACTGCAAGTACCTAGGTGGATATCAACAAAGGCACGCGACATCATCGAATTACATGGCTTTTGTGACTCATCGATCAAAGTTCACTCTTCCGCGATTAGAGTTAAGCGCAGCTCATCTCCTTTCAAAGTTGTTACTCAAAGTGCAACAGTGCTTGAGTAGCTATGAAATCAAAATCTACGGGTGGTCTGACTCTATGATCGTCCTTGGCTGGCTTAATGGAGATCCATCAAAGTGGAAGACGTTCGTATCAAACAGGGTACGTGACATAACTAACACAATGCCCTCAGGATGTTGGCGGTATGTTAAATCGGAGGAGAATCCAGCGGACTGTGCCAGCCGCGGATTGACTGCCTCTCAATTGATCAATCATGACTTGTGGTGGCAAGGGCCGTCTTGGTTAACTGAATTTGATGGACCAGACATAAGGCCAGAATATAGTACGGACCTAGAGATGAAAAGGATACGTCAAGCTAATATTACCACCGAGCAAGATCTAAATATCAATATTATTTATCAGCTTCTATCAAAACACAGCAATATCAATAAAGTTATTCGGATTATATCATGGATGTTTAGATTAATTGAAAAGCAAGACAAAAACCAAGGCTATTTATCATTATCCGAACTAAACCGATCCGAAAATCTCATTATCAAGCACATCCAACAAATTGAATTTTCTCAAGACATACTGAGTATCAAAAAGAACGGTCACGTGCAGACTAAAAGTAAGCTATCACAACTTGTTCCCTACTTGGACGAAAACGGAATCCTACGAGTTAAAGGACGTCTAAGCAACTCTAACTTACCTCATGATATGAAGCATCCTATTATCGTACCAGGCTCCAGCCGCTTTGCAGAGCTGCTTATAATTATTGATCAAGCGCATTATGCTTCTTATCACGGTGGGGCTCGCCTTACGTCAGCCTTTTTAAGAAAAAAATATTGGCTTGTAGGAGGAATCAAAATCGTGAAGAAACAACTTCGTGCATGTGTCACGTGCAGACGCCATGACCCTGTCAAACACGAACAGATCATGGGCAATTTACCAGCTGCTCGAACAGTCCCCACTAGACCTTTTTATCATTGCGGCGTCGATTATACTGGATTTGTTGACGTCAAATCAAACAAGGGTCGTGGAATAAAGACTTCAAAAGGCTACAGCGCAGTTTTCGTTTGCATGGTGACCAAAGCGGTGCATCTCGAGTTAGTGACTGACCTTAGCTCTTCAGCATTCCTAGCCGCTTTACGGAGAATGGCGTCTCGGAGGGGAGCGCCTTGCCACCTATACAGTGACAATGGTACTAACTTTGTTGGCGCCAACAAGATCCTCAATAGTGAATATCTGGATCTCGAGGCTACCTTAGACTACCTTTTATTCATCTATCACAGATATGAGAATTCAATGGCACTTCAATGCACCTGGATGGCCGAGTGCAGGTGGCTTATGGGAGGCGGCTGTAAAGAGCCTTAAATATCATCTAAAAAGAGTCATCGGTGATCAAAAACTGACGTTTGAGGAATATTCTACTCTGTTAGCTGAAGTGGAAGCGTGTTTGAACACACGACCTCTATGCCCTCTTACGGAAGACCCCGATGAACTGGAATATCCAAAGCCGGCCCACTTCCTTGCTAGTGGTCCGACCAACTCTATTGTAGAGACCGAGAGAGACCAACGAACAAGATGGCAACTCACTCAAAAAATCTTCCAAGACATTTGGAAAAAATGGCAACAAGAATACCTCAGTCAACTATCTGCCCATTGCAAATGGCGCACTCCAAAGGAAAATCTACAGATAAACGACGTCGTCATCATTCACGACGCGAATCTGCCTTCAGGGAAGTGGGCTCTCGGGAGAGTTATAGCTTTGCATCCGGGCAAGGATAACTACGTGCGCGTAGTGACTTTAAAAACTAAAAGCGGTACGATCAAGCGACCAATCACCAAAATTTCAAAGTTGCCAGCTCGAGAAACTGAGAGAGTCGACCAAAACTACAAGTTTCAACAGAAACAAGAAAATGTCTCCTCAGTTACTATCTAAACATAGCCTATCTAGCTATATTGTTATGCTATTCACACTGCTTTTTATGATGACATCGGCCGTGGAAAGCCAGTATCAAATGTCAACCCTGAATATCAGTCAAGGCCTTGTCTTCGATCACATTTCAACCATACGTCTGGAACGAGATCATTGGAACCTAATTATCTACTACGACATGGCTCCTTATTGGCAAAGCACTGAACTACTAAGTAAATATATTAGTCATTTAGACGGCGTTTGCAACGATCAAACAAAGAAGAGGATAAGTCAGTGTGAAGTACTCTTATTACAATTATATCACGGCTTCAATGAGCTCGAACATTACAACAGAATTTTGCTCGGTAAGCAATTCACACGCCGCGCGGGCGGCGCTCACGTGCGCGCCCGTGGCCTTATCAACGGTGTTGGGTTACTGGCTAACAAACTGTTCGGCGTACTCGATCAAGATTTCGCAGAACAGTATGAACGAGACATCGAGACTATTAGAGAAAATCAGAAACATCTCAGTTTACTTTGGAAAAATCAAACTTCTGTCGTCGAGGGAGAGTTTAATTAAATAAAGAGAGTGGAAGCATCTGTCAACAAACAAAGCAAACTTTTCAACCAGTATTTGATCAATTTAGAGAAGTCGATAAACCAACAAAACAATGATTTATCAGCTGTATCTTCATCGTGCGAATTCACACTATCTTCTGTTATCGCACAAGGTGTCCTAGTCAACTTGCAGAATATCCAAGAAATGATCATTGAATCTTTAACCGACATATATGCTGGCAAGTTCAACTTCCATTTACTTACCCCTGAGCAGCTCCAAGACGAATTAAACGTTATCAATAGTTTACTGTCCCGAGATATTTCGTTGCCATTGATTAATCTACAAAACAAATCCAACATGTACCGTCTTCTTGCAGTCAAAGCTAGAGCTTCAAATAAATTTATTATCTTCGAAATAAAGATTCCTCTAGTTAGCAGAGACTACTTCGAATTATACAGGCTTTTGCCTATCCCACAGCAAAGGGAAAACACTATGATCAGCCTAGTACCAATATCAGATTATGTAGCCGTTAATATACAAAAGGACTCCTACGTAACTATGTCGGAGAGAGATGTATCCAACTGTGTCGAAAGTGAAAACGAGTCTCATTTATGTCCTTTGAAGCAGCCCATCCTACACATGACATCAGATGAAAATTTGTGTGTCAGGGATCGCCATTCCAATCAATGTCAAACTGTAACACTAACCTGCAAAGATTCCTGGAATGAGCTGAATCGCGTGAACACCTACCTGTTCACTTGTTGCGATCAATGCCCTATACGTATCATATGTGAGAATCAAATTACTGCAGAGCTATTACATAAGTCCGGCATAATAACAATAGGCGAGGAATGTATTATCAAGAGCGATACTTTTACGATTTACGCTCATAAAACGCCATCAAATGCGTTATACAGAGAAGTCGATGCGATGAAGATCAAGATCCCACCCATTAATCACATTATGAACCTTTCTATGCCAATTTCTACTATCGAGAACCAATCCTACACAGATTACCAAAAGTATTTTGAGGAAATCGACAAGCAGATTAAGGAGCTAAAGGCTAGCGCGTCAGACGGAGTGCTGACCGAGCGCATTTCACAGCATGATATCCATCTCTATACCGTTAGCTACGGGATACTCTTGGCGTGTGTAGTTGGGTTCGCGGTGCTGGCGTGGCGCCGGTGGCGCGCGCGGATGCTGGCGCTGCGCCCGGGAGTACCTGCTGCACCTGCCGCAGCAGGGCACATTGACATCGAGCTCCAAGCGACGAGCTACGGACCTCGTTCAGTTAGATGTGTCAGTGACAGTGCAGTAAATCAGTGTTGTGCCTGTAGTGAGGTCGAGGACAAATCGCGTAGTGCGCGTGTGCTTAATAAGGCTAGTTCGCCGGTAGCCTTCCGTCCCAAATTCGATCGTACATTATAGTGAACGAATCTTAGGTATATCTTATTAAGCTAATATTGTTCTATCACCTTGTTATTCACAATGATAATATTGTTCTATCACCTTGTTATTCACTTATCATTTTTATCAGCATCCCATCATCCTCACTTTCTGGCCTGGGAGTATGTACGAGCCTCGTACATTGCTCTACTTTTACTATTTGTTAACATAGCATTATTTATATTTCATTATCCATGCCATTCACTTTAAGTGCAGTTCGCGTTCGGCAACTGTCGACGAACCCCGCGTACAGCAACAGTTGTCGTGTATCATTATATCAATAAATATACGTAGTCAGTTAAAATTTACATCTTTGTTTTACTGAACTATTTATATTACCCAAGGTGTGCGGACCGTACAATTTCGATATCCGCAGGTGTACTTAGCATGTGTAGTTGAAGTGCCCATACCATGGTGATAGGACCCCATACACACATGTACCAATGTACCTGCGGTGTACTCCTCATAGAAGGTGAGAAGTATACTCCCAGAGTTACCCGCTTGTATAACTAGGGGCGCAATGCCGCTGCTGAGAGCTGAGAGTGCACTACATGATTACCTACAATTAACGCGCTATTTTTTTTCAATTGAATACCATTGAATTGTTTTTTCGGTGATTATTCCTCCGTTGCTAGACCGATTTTCAATTTTCTTTTTCTGTCTTAAGCCAATAGTTAAGTTGTACATTTTGGCGCCAAAATCGTGGTCTCAACATTGATCATTTTGAAGAAATCAGATTTAGAAATTTTTGAAGGCAGATTAGTCCTCCAAGGTATGTTCGATTTTCAATTTTATTTTTTCTAAACCTTTTCGGTATCAAGTTGTATTTACATGCCAAGTTTGGTCAAAATTGGTCGATTAGTTTAGGAGGAGTAGCGTCAGAGTGGAGTATAGAGAGCTTTTCGCTCGACTTCGTCTCACTCTCAGCTCAATTATAGATTTCCTTTCATGTAGCGTACATCATTATGATTTCACTTTGCCTGTAAGCTAACGGTGAAGTCTCAGGAATGAGGGTCACCATGGCAGAATGCTACAATGGTGGATCTCATTTTGACGGTCTCATCAAATGCTTTTTCAAACCCTGCTTAAAGACCCCGGGGTTGTAGGAAGAAGGAATCACGTGTGTTTTTTAATGAAGGCCAAGTATTTAGGGTATGCTTACCTGTCCTTGTGCGGTGTTAGCTAGCTGTCTGAGGTTGACTGTGTCTTTATACTTCCTCGCCAGTAACTCATCTATTTGGCCGGTTACGACTATTCCAGCTGGAACAATCAGTCTTAGATCGGAAAAAGAGGATATCTAGGACGGGACTTGAACCCGCGACCAGTGCCTTACAGGGGGAATGCTCTGACCAACTGAGCTACCTAGACACGTCCCAGATAATCGAAATTCTCCGATTTAATATTATATACTTCTTAAGGCGACGCTGGAGCCGTCTAGTTATAGTTTTGGAAAAAAGTGGCTGTGACATACGGACGGACAGACAGACAGACATGACGAATCTATAAGGGTTCTGTTTTTTGCTATTTGGCAACGGAACCCTAAAAAGTAGCCTATGTCATATTCCAGACTGTTATAAATTCGTTTCAGGGATAGATCCCTGAAACGAATTTCAGCTAGATCCGTTCAGCTATTCTGGCGTGATTGAGCTACAAACATCCATCCATTCATCCATCCAAACTTTGAAATTTATGATATTAGTGGGATTAACTATGCGCCGCAGTTTCACCCACTTCACTAATTTTTTTACGATCGTTCATATGTGTCTTCTAACCTTTTTCTTTCACTACTCAGCTCCTAAAGGTCGTAGCGTGATGTTGAATAGCCTATAACGTTTCCCAAGAATTGGACTATCAAATACAAAAATGTTTTCTCAAACCGCGCAGATAGTTCCAGAGAATGAGTCGAACAAACAAACAAACTCTTTAGCTATATTATTATATATGGTGTCGTTTTGATTTTACGAATGGATAAGATGCAGAAGCGTTATATGTTCAGGGGTTTGCAAGGGGAGGAGGGAGTTGTTAAAACACAAATATTATACACAGAAACACCCAGACCCATACAAAAAGCAATATTCATGCGTACAAATATTTATACTAACCGGGAACTGAACCAGCTCCTCCTGACGTAGCAGTCGAATGCACTACCGCCACGCCACAGAGGTGAGAGTGACCTCTACTACTAAAATATATACTCCATGAATACCTGTACATTCCAACTCCGTTTCAAATCTATTCAACAAAGCGCTCTTTAAATCCTGCTTCATTTTCTTGTCTTTCTTCTTATGCGCTCCAGACCTCGCTATCTGATAACAGAAGAAAAAGGTCAACAATGTTGATTTTTATGCAGACTTTATAAAACTAACCAACCCATCCCGACTAGGTATGAGAAAGTATTGCAAAAAAAAATTCAGCGCCATCTACCGGATCGAATAAATTATACTGACACACAAGTGTAAATTGGATATACGCTACGGTGCTCATAAAGTACGAACAAACATTATTTCATATATAAATCTTAAGGCTTTCACGGCCGGTGTTGCATGAAAAATATACTGCTTCCGGGCTGTTTGGCCGTGTTCAGTTGCACCGAGTTCGCCGCCAAGAAAGGTTCTCCGCACTCGACGGCGTCCCGACGTGTACCACTGAAGATGTCGACTGCAGTGATCGACGAAACGTCTGGAATACAAGTTTCCGATGGACCACGGCCAAACAGCCCGGAAGCAGTATATTCTTCAAACATTATTTCAATTAAATTTTTAAGCAATTAGTGTGCTTACTTCTTCTATATATTAGATCAGAAAAAGAGAACATCTAAGACGGGACTTGGTTAGAACATTCCCCCTGTAAGGTCCTTCTGTAAGTCGCGGGTTCAAGTTCCGCCCTAGATGTTGTCTTTTTCCGATCTAAATCTATAGGAAAACATTAATTTTACTATATTACATAGATACTACTAGAGTGGTTCGTGGCTAAGTGATAGCCAAGTAGGTTAACACATTGTAAAGTTAAGCAACATTAGCCAAGGCAGTCTGGATGGGTGACCATTCTTCTGACTCATTAAGAGACCCCGCCGTGCCTCGGAGAGCCCGTTAACCTGGTTCCGGTTGCCATACAAAGATCAAAGCAGTCCTTACGGGTAGTTGTAGCCTTAAAAAGCTCGGCAATTGGTCTTTGTTTTTTAAACGTGTGGAAAACCCCACGGGCTTCACCCCATTGGTGCCGACGATGGGGTGGGCGTGTCGGAATCGGACCGACTAAAACCACATGGTGTCGTCCCCAAAGTGTACATCGCCGGTAACCTCAGCGTTACCGGCGGACTTTGACCGCCGCCGATGTGGCCTAAAAATGTTTTAATTCTGTAGTTACCGGGCGATGCCGCCAGCGCGCCCTCGCCTGGTAACTACAGAATATCGTCAATGGGTTGTGGAGCTCGGATGGTAGTCGTTTCTTAAATATTTAGGACACGTCAATTTGACTTCACCTCGCCTGATGGTAAGCTGAAGATAAAGCTCAGGAAAGAGAGTCACCATTACATACACGTACCATGTTAACAATGGTGGCACTCAGCTTGACGGCCTCATCAGAAGAGGATTGTCGTCGCAGCACCGCGTGACACCCACCGGTCCCACTAGTGCTGCGACCACAATCCCCCTGCCCGGCTATGCACTTGCTGACCCCTGAACGCAATCGAACCGAAATTGGATTACTATGTAGGGTTTTTCCCAATCGTGCGTGGTGGTACCCACCCGGCCGAATTTTGAGACAAATTTGTGTCATCAAATTTCTACCACCAGTAAAAGTTTTAAAGGAGTTTAACCGCTTCGTAGTAGTCCCCTTACCCTACCCCATATCCCAATAGTATGAAAGGAACGGAATGAAAGTACGAGAAGAATAAAAGCGAGAACTTGTATGGTACTAGAGGACAAGAATGAGAGCGAGACACTATAGAATTAATAATCAGATAAAGCAGAAGTTAACCCTGAGTGGGTTTTAACACAGTCAAGTTGTAAGTGGGCTAGTTAATATAAGAACTTACAGATTAGGCTTTGACCATGTCAAAGATGTTAGGATAAAAAAAAAAAAAAAAATAGACCAAAAAAAAACAGCCCGCTGAGTTTCTTGCCGGAGTCTTCTCATCAGGACAGGGCCGAGTTTCGAACCGGTGGTCCATTTGCCAAACATTAGATTATTTATTTTTTTATGACGTTTTGTAAGTGCCGTACTAATGGTCTATACAGAATAAATGGTTTTTGACTTTGACTTTGACTATAAATAAAAAAAACCGCTTCGTAGACTGAAAAGCCGACCCCAACTGGGTTAGGAAAATAGATATTACGTATTGCAATCGTGACTCATTGACGCGTTATGGCACAACAAGGTGCGGGGCATAAATACGAATAAACGTTTATGAGGTACGGGTCCTCAAAGGCCTGGGGGTGGCAGGTGAGGCCGCCTGTCACCCCAGCAGAAGCTGGCCGGGACGGCGGGGCGATTAGCGCCGTGGTTTCCAAACCCAAGAGGGCCATCTCGAAACCGTAGATGGCCCAGGGTCAGTCGGGTTGCGAGGGAAATACCTTATGGGCGCCCAGCGTCTGAAGACCCGAGAGGGCGTGCGGTTTTAGTCGCTTCAAGCCCGACTGGCCCCCGATGGCCAGTGGGGATATCCGAGGGGAGTTTCGCACGAAAAAAAAAGGTTCTTCATGTGTAATGAAAACACGAGAAACTTAGGCAATCATGCATATAATATTCATAAGACACAATTATTATTACATTGTAGGGTCGGCAGGCAGCGCGCGCGCAATTTTGCACGTGTCTAGGCGTGGACTGCGAAAGCGGAAGCACCGTATATACACAGTAGCTCGGGAGACGGTTAGAGTGAGAGATAGTGATTACTATGGGCACTAGCGCAAGCGAGATAGCTAGCACGCGTTATACACAGAATACTATCTTATTCTAAGTAACGAAATAAAAAAACCGGCCAAGTGCGAGTGAGTAGGACTCGCCCATGAAGGGTTCCGTAGCAGCAAGTAACATAACATAAAAGTTCTTGTAGTTTGTTGTAACCAAAATAAACTACTTACTAGATCTCGTACAAACCAATTTTCGGTGGAAGTTTACATGGTAATATACATCATATATATTTTTTAGTTTTATCATTCTCTTATTTTAGAAGTTACGGGGGGACCCATTTTACCACTTTGGAAGTGTCTCTCGCGCAAACTTTTCAGTTTAGAAAAAAAAAAATTAGAAGCCTCAATATAATTTTGAAGACCTATCCATAGATACCCACACGTATGGGTTTGATGAAAAAAATATATTGAGTTTCTGTTCTAAGTATGGGGAAACCCCCAATTATTATTTTTTCTCTTTTTGTGTGAAAATCTTAATGCGGTTCACAGAATACATCTAAGTTAAACGCTTAACAGTTAATAAGTTTCAACAGCATAGTTCTTATCGGATAAAAGTAGTTGTGACATACGGACAGACAGACAGCGAGACGTACATGACGAATCTATAAGGGTTCCGTTTTTTGCCATTTGGCTTTCGGAACCCTAAAAAGGGACGGCCGCTAGTGATGCGTTGATATAACGCGGTTTACTATTCCTTACAATAGTAGAAAGATTATTTGGACTTAAACCCCCGTTTGTCTAGTCTGTAATGAATAGGAAAGTAAGTTTGTCGAATCTTTGCCCTGTTATTAGAACCTTTCTTATGGAAACGATGTAATTTAGGTCGGAATTTACAAGGCCTGCTTTATAGAATGCCGTTATCGAGGCGTATTTTAAACAGATTCAACTCTGGTCGCAATTTATCAAGAATTATTAGACTCCTGCTACACTAGACCGGTGAATATTATAACGTCTAATCAAACTAGTAACCCGCTATCGCTTCGCTTCGATTTATGTGAGTTTTTAGGGATTTTCTTTAGAAAAGCCCTATTGCTATCGAGTTGTCGTCGTCGACGTAGTCGTTGCCAATTTTCTGTCACGGTTTTGGGTATGAAGGAGATGAGCTATCGAGTTGCTGTTTTCGGTAATAGATTCGTGCTGGGGTGAACCATTGCAAGATAAAGAAAAAATCGCAAAAAATCGCAAAAAAAATACTCGCAAAATCGAAAATCCCTTGTATTCGGCTGAGCTCGTCTCAGGAATTCAACTTGTTTTAAGTCACGCCATCGTCATTTACCTATACGTAATATATAGCGTATGTCCCTCGGGGATAATGTACCTTTCAAAAGGTGAAATAATTTTTGCAGTAAGTGTAGTGGTTCTGTAGATTACTCCAAGTGTATAAACAAACACACGAAATACGGCCTCTCTGCTTAGAACATTAGTACCTATAGATAAATTAAAGATTCAGATTTTCTTATAATTAAATAAATAAATGTACTACGACATTCTACACAGCGCTTTCTAGACCCAAAGTAAGCATAGGTTAATTAGCTTGTGTTATGGGTTCCAGAATACGAATAAAAATACTTTTAAACTTATTTCTTTTTGTAAATACATACATATTATACATAGAAACACCCAGAACAATGCAATTAGACATATTCATGCATACAAATATTTGCACCGAGTGGGAATCGAACCCGCGTCCCCTGTCGTAACAGTCGAATGCACTACCGCTACGCTACAGAGGCCTGTATGTTATTCAAGGGATAAACTAAGGTGTATTAATATCCACGTTTCATTATTTAAATTTTGTACACACAAAAAACATAATATAAAATGGATGATGAAAGAGTATTAGTACTTATTACTAAAATAAATTTCTTTCAACAGAACGGTTTTGTTTTTTGGAATGATGAGCGAGCCTATTACTGTCAATTTCCCTTTTCTAATGGGCCATATGTTGACTGTCAGATGGAGGCTGAGGACGACTTTAACATTAAGTCACATTATACGACACCCACGGTAAGAAATTCCCTTGTATTCTATTTCACAGAAAAAGTTTTGTACATATTTTTAACCTTTTTTTTGTGCGGAAATCCTTTCGGAGACCCCCCCGCCGGCCAGCGGGCTTGAACCGACTAAAACCGCACGCCGTCGCGGGTCTACAGACGCCGGGGTGTAAGGTTACCCATAGAGCATATCCCTCGCACTCCGACTGACCCTGGGCCATTCGCAGTGTCCCCTCTGATAAGAGCAGAGGGGTACCTGGAGCAACCACCACTCCCGCGGGCCTTGCAGGCCCGCCATACCCCGACCCCCTCGTGCAATGGGGTCAGCTGGCCCTGAAAAGGGCCGGTTGGTCAGACTCTTGGCCGTTGACGTTGACGCCAGCTACTCCAGAGGAGCAATCAATGATGCGTCATCGCCCACGTTGCCCAGGGTGCACCAAACTTGGAGGTGATCCAACCAATCGCACCCCTACATATTTTTAACCTGTAATATAATTTTCTTTCGTAATGTAATTTTACGACGAGAAAAGCGGCGATAGCCCATTGGTGTATATAACAAACTGCTGAGACGAAGTCTCGAGTTCAATCCCCAGTCGCCCCGGGAGCACACCTCTGACTTTTCATAGTTATGTGTGCATTAATGAATGTTAATTATCGCTCGCTTAATGATGAGCCCGGTAGATGGCAATAGGCTCGCCCCCTATTACATTGGGACGTTAACATAACTGGCGAATCGTGGGTGTGTAACACATCTCTACCCCTTCAGGGATACAGGCGTGAATTTATATTATGTAATTTTACGACACAATGTTATTTCTTTGAATATATTGTAAGGTTTTTACACTCTAGTGTATATTTACCTTTATATTTAACAATATTATCTAGACACGTACAAATGTTTCGGCAGATAAGTTAAGTTACTAAAATGTCTGATTAATGACAGACAGACAATCAAATTGTGTTATAACTAGCAGCCTTGTACCGTAAGACTGTTCTTCATTCAGAAGTAGTAATGGCTATTTATATATTTCTTGTATATACCATTTAGGGGGCAGACAAACGTGGCTCCCCTGATGGGAAGCGGTTACCACGGCCTATGGAAGTCACACTCCCGCTGCCAACCCTTTAAAAACCTTTGAAGCTTTGGCTATTTACAAATGTTATTTACGATTTATAATACTAATCAATAAATTATTATAAAAATATATAACCTGAATCTGTTATGATAATATAAAAAACAGGAGATAATAAATCTGTGTCCAACGATATTGTAATGTTTAGAAAATGCGTGACGCCATAGAATAGGCTGTAAAGGAATTGATTCAATTTACGATTTATTTATGATGATCATCATCTTAGCGTTGTTCCCCGTAGAATCCAGGGTTTTGGAGTCCGGGGTCTGCTGACTGTTCCTTCTGCTTTCGATTTGGCGCATCTTGGCTTTTATGGGAGCGACTGTCGTCTGACCTTCCAACCCCTAGAGAAAAGACTGCGCGATAGCTTGCTTGCCGCTGAGGTTGGCTGGAGCCCAGATACATCCAGATTTATATAATACTAGCTGACCCAGCAGACTTCGTACTGCCTCAATCGATAACAACTTCCATATTTATTCACCTTTCAAACCTTCTCTGCACCTCCACAAATAATTCAAGACCAAAATTAGCCAAATCGGTCCAGCCGTTCCCGAGTTTTAGCGAGACTAACGAACAGCAATTCATTTTTATATATAAGAAGAAGAAGAAGATTAACTGTGCCCGCGATTTCGTCCGCGTGGGCTTAGATTTTTCAGGTTTTTTTTGCGCGAAACCCTAATTATTTTTTCAAAATGAAAGTAACCTATGTTACGCCTTATAATATTACCTATGTACCAGTGAAAGTCCCGTCAAAATCGGCCCAGCCGTTTCAATGATTACCTCTTGCAATGCAAGGCACAGAGACAGACAAAAGTTTTTAAATTGATTTCTTGTTGTAAGTATCACATACGCATTAAGTAATAAACTGTTAGTTGAACATTACAAACAGACACTTGAATTTTATTAATTTGTATAGATTAGTTTTTCATTATTTCGCTTAAACTTGAAAGTAAAGGGATATTGTACCTTGAGGTCTTTACGGAGACTGATGTACTCGGACTTCAGACATCTCAACAGCTCATCCTGCCTCCGAAACTGAGGATGCACCCCCATCGTACGGTGTTGGCGATCAGTTTGAATCATTCGCACCTGGACACAGAAGAAAACTATTGCTAACTAGATATTCTGTTATCATTATGATATACAAACAGCTACGCCTCTTTCCCCATGAGGTAGGCGGAGATCACATCTTTCGATAGACCTTTTTACTTGCTACGATTCTGACATAAACTTTTCTCCTTAGAACGTCCTCATCTGATCAACACACGTATACCTAGATCTTCGCTTGGTGAACTACAGTGACATCACTCTAAATATACTTGAATCTCTCATTTTCATAGCGTTATTATTGCTTTCAAGGGTCTGCCAAACTCTCTGTACAGTCAGTCATGCTTTTTTAGATTCTGGCAGCTCATAAAGTTATGCAGCACCTCGTTTACCTAATTGCCTGCTGAAATTCATCGCTCCATTTCACAGTCATATTATCCCTATCCACTCTTTCATTTACTTTACTAGTTCTCCTTCAATCAGAGTTATACCATTTGTCATGCTTTCTTCATTCTCGAAAACTCTTACATTCCTTTGCTTTTTAGGGTTCCGTTGCCAAATACCAAAAAATGGAACCCTTATAGATTCCTCATGTCTATCTGTATGTCCGTCCGTATGTCACTTTTTTCCGAAACTATAAGAACTATGCTGTTGAAACTTGGTAAGTAGATGTATTCTGTGAACCGCATTAAGATTTTCACATAAAAATAGAAAAAAAAACAATAAATTTTGGAGGTTCCCCCATACTTAGAACTGAAACTCAAAATTTTTTTTTTCATCATTGCCATACGTGTGTGTGGATAGGTCTTCAAGTATGATATTGAGGTTACTAATATAATTTTTTTCTAAACTGAATAGTTTGCGCGAGAGACACTTCCAAAGTGGTAAAATGTGCCCCCCCCCCCCTGTAACTTTAAAATAAGAGAATGATAAAACTGAAAAAAATATATGATGTACATTACCATGTAAACTACCACTGAAAATTGGTTTGATCGAGATTTAGTAAGTAGTTTTTTTAAAACGTCATAAATCGTAAACCGCAATTTACCTTTCATTCAATCAACTCAAATATAAAAATGTTACTTGCTGCTACGGAACCCTTCTTGGGCGAGTCCGAATCGCACTTGGCCGGTTTTTATTTAAAAAGATTATTAGTAACCGAAATTACTAGTAAATAAGCTAAATACAGCTAAGCTAAATTAGTTGTGTTAGGAGTGGCTCACGTCGGTAGTGTAATGGCGAGGATTCGAACCCGAGACTTCTCGATCGTGAGGCCGACTCCTTAAACCTCCTTTTTGGTGCAATGTATATGTAAAGTGAATGTAATATCAGAATACTAACATAACATAACATAACATAAACTCACGCCTATATCCCCGAAGGGGTAGGCAAAGGTGCTAGCACCCACATTTCACCAGTTTATGTTTAGGTCCCAATGTAATAGGTGGCGAGCCTATTGCCATTAACCGGGTACTTATAAACCTGCGATAAATACACACATAACTTCGAAAAGCATCGAAAAGTCATTGGTGTGTGCCATGGTAATACCTGGGATCGAACTCTAGACCTCGTCTCAGCAGTCCTTTGCCCATACCACTAGGCTACCGCGGTAGAATACTATATATATAGCTATTGTTAATGTCTCCATCATTCATGTTGTTTCCACCTATCGACGCGCGATGACATTTTCCTTTGCTTTTCCCCACCATATTCACCAAACTCTCCATTTATTATGAAACTAGCTTTTGCCCGCGGCTCCGCCCGCGTAGATGTCGGCTATCGCGACAAAACATAGCCTATGTCCTTTCCCAAGGACTAATCTACCCCTGTACCAAATTTCAGCAAAATCGGTTCAGTGGTTTAGGCGTGAAAGCGTAACAGACAGACAGACATACAGTTATACTATATACTGCCAGTGGGGACGCCGTTTGACCAGACGGGTGATCAGCCCTTCTATGTGGGGCCATTTCACCCATTTCCCCTATAACGACTGTCATACATATTCGTATGGCAACCGGGACCGACATCTTAACGTGCTCTCCGAGGCACGACCAGACCAATGCAAATACTCATATTCATGCATACAAATATTTGCACTGAGCGGGGATCGAACCCGCGCCTCCTGCGTAGCGGCCGCTTTCAATACCGCCACGCCACGGAGGCTGTCAACAGACATACAGTTACTTTCACATTTATAATATTAAGTAAGGTTCATGTTGTTTCCACCTATCAACGCGCGATGACATTTTCCTTTGCTTTTCACCACCATATTAACCAAACTCTTCATTTATTATGAAATAGTATAATATTTTATAACCTGTCTCTGCAACCTCAGATGCTCATCCTCCATCTTCTTCAGAACCTCTATATCGCTTCCTGGATGCTCAGGACTGGATGGCTCCATTTTGATAGAAGATTAATGTATAATTTGGATACAAAATTATATTTGATTGATAAATGTTAGTGCGGCCATGCTCTTGGCCTACTGGATTAGAGTCTTATATGGTGAACGTTGTCACGTACACGGATTAGTACGCTAAATACGACGTGTGCATTAAATGGTATGAAAATCTTGCGTTTTTTTAATATTTAGGACACGTCAATTTGACTTCGCCTCGCCTGATGGTAAGCTGAAGATAAAGTCTCAGGAAAGAGGGTCACCATTACATACACACGGTACCATATGAACAATGGTGGCACTTAGCTTGACGGCCTCATCAGAAGAGGATTGTGGTCGCAGCACCGCGTGACACCCACCGGTCCCACTAGTGCTGCGACCACAATCCTCCTGCCCGGCTATGCACTTGTGACCCCTGAACGCAATCAAACCGAAATTGGATTACTATGGAGGGTTTTTCGCAATCGTGCACGTTGGTACCCACCCGGCCGAATTTTGTGACAAATTTGTGTCATCAAATTTCTACCACCAGTAAATAAGCTGGTAAAAAGCGTGTAATAAATTTTCCCCACCACCGGTGACGTCACGCGAGCATTCCTCCCCTATCCTCTGAACCTTCATTATAACTAAGAAATGGCCAACTTCAATATTTACTATGAAACGACTACCAGCTGACCTCCACAACCTACTGGTTGTCGGATTTTTAAGAGCATTCGTTAGGAGAAGTGATGTAAGTAGAAGTAAGAAGTATCAGATGGGAACTTCTAGAATCTGGTACACTGAACTCGGAGGAATTGAAGGATCTGAAGGTGGAACAGATCGCAAGATTCTGCAAGGACACAAAAAGGTTTGAAGAGGCGTTGTGAAAGCTTGATTAACCTACGCTCTCCCCAAACGTAGAAAACTCTAGGGAAATGGATGAATGGATCAAACTTCGTGGGTGGATCGTACGTCCGGCTTCCGGCGTCCACGCTTCAAAAAATAATAGGAGAAGTGGTACGTCTCGTAACGAATGCCACAGATGTTCGTATGGCAACTGGCACAAACGGCTTAAAGTGCTCTCCACTCTTCAGGATTTCAAAGTATTGGATTACATAAAATCCTCTTTTTTTTCAGTTCAATGAAGTGATTGGTGCTTCAAGTAATTCTACAATTGCTGATGTGCTATTCTGTTGGTATTTATCACCCCTTTCAGCAATAGTCGGCATCGTTTGGTCTATGTAGAAAGTACTGTAACTGCAGTAATGGGGCGCTTTGATGTGTCTTGCCACTTTACCTGAGTGGTGGAGCCCGTGACAAGAATCTCGATTAGGTATACAGTGCTATTATATAATGCTGTCTTCTTAAAGTAATGCAATTGAAAAGAAAAGAGACGTCACAGTTCGTATTTGTTTTTATAGCATCTCATTAAGATCATGATCAAGATCATTATGATCATTTTAGCTGTGCATATAAATATGTATGTTATATAAATAATATTGTAGGGTATAAGCTCTAGACTCTAAATCCAAGCTAGCACAGCACAGCTTGTAATATATAGCCAGGATTCGAACCTGGGACCTCTCGATTGTAAGGCCGACTCCTTAACCACAAAGCTACGAATACAAAGCTATCATCTCAGCATTATCACATCCGAGTCCATTTATCTCGGAGATCAGAGTCCACTCGCCTCTTCTCCTCGTTTTAGTTTGGCTTTATATGACTTTAATGAAAACAATTGCCGTGTGGCCTCCCAAAATTAGCAACAAATGTATGTTTACAAATAAATTCGGCCGGATGGGTACCACCATGCACGATTGCGAAAAACCCTACATAGTAATCAAATTTCGGTTTGATTGAGTTCAGGGGTCAGCAAGTGCATAGCCGGGTAGGGATTGTGGTCGCAGCACTAGTGGGACCGGTGGGTGTCACGCGGTGCTGCGACGACAATCCTCTTCTGATGAGGCTGTCAAGCTGAATGCCACCTTTGTTAACTTGGTACGTGTATGTAATGGTGACCCTCTTTCCTGAGACTTTACCTTCAGCTTACCATCAGGCGAGGTGAAGTCAAATTGACGTGACCTAAATAACAAAAAAGGAGAAATTAATAGAAGAAGTGTTACTCGTCGGTGTAACACGTGGCCTGTTGTCAGTCGCTTTGCGAAAATCTCACTTTAATGTCGCCGTAGTTTTTTTTCATCACACCGCTGAACTCTGCGCTAGTTTTTTTTCACCTATTGACGTTTTAAATCGGTTAAATGGCGGCTGGTATTAGATGCTTGATAAGTTGATTATTTGGTTTTCAAGTTCGCGGATTCATTTGTTAAATAACCGGACACAAACAGACACGTCAAACTTATAACATCCCGTCGTTTCGAGGGTTAATTATCAAACTCCGTGTTTTTTTGCATCGGGGGTTAAAAATGTTAAATTTGTCATCTGAAGATTAAAAATGTATTAAATTATACATCGATTTCTTATTCGATTCATTTCAATGTAAATATTGTTTGTAAATTTGTTAGTCTTCACCTAATTCTGAGGGCGATTGTAAAATAATGTACAATTGAATAAAAAATTAAGCGGTAAAAAAGTTGATGCCACCTTGTTAAATCAAATTTTGAATTATGTTTGCTGAAATGTTGCATACAAGTTGAGTAAAGTAGAAAAAAATAGGTTTAAAAAAAAATTATACCACTTAGGTGGCATACAACCACGTGACCCACCTGATGGGAAGCGGTTACCGTGGCCTATGGACGTGTGCAATACCAGGATCGTTGCTTTTATCTCAGGTACAGGTCTCTGTGGCGGGGACACCATGGTTCCCAAATCCGAGGGGGCCAGAGATGGCCCAGGCTCAGCCGGGGTGCGAGGGAAATGCTTTATGGGCAACCTTACACCCCGGCGTCTAAAGACCCGAGACGGTTCAAGCCCGACATAACCGCCCCCGCTAGCCGGGGGGGGGGGGAGGGGTATCCGAGGGGAATTTAGCAGTTAAAAAAAAAGGTATAGGTCAATGTGGATCACGGTATCAGCAAAGGGGTGGAGCAGCGGGTTTAAGATATTATAAATAAAATGAGAAAATAACTAATACAATGTAACAGTTGACAGAGTTATAGGTTTTCCGATACCATGAGTTAGAATTCTGTTGGTTTCGTTGCTTTTGTTGCAAGTGTGTTAGTTCTGACATTGTTGCAATATTAGATTCCTTCGGATTTATTTACAGATTTAGAATAGGCTAGATAAAGCGTGTGCGTCAAGAAGATATTGCTGGCAGCGCGCCTCTTAGAAAGTGTACTGTATCTACATTTTGTATTAAATTTGTAAGTTGAGGTATAGTATATCTATAGCGGCGATAGCCCAGTGGCATACGTAACGGGCTGCTGAGATGAGGTCTCGAGTTCGATACCCAGTTGCCCGAGCACACACCTCTAACTTTTCGTAGTTATGTGTGCATTAATAAATGATAATTATCGCTCGTTTAATAATGTGCCCGGTAGATGCCAATAGGCTCGCACCCTATTAGATTGGGACCTCAACATAACTGGCGAATCGTGGGTGTATAATACCTTCGGGGATACAGGCGTGAAGTTTCGTTATGTTATAGTATATCTGATATTTGATTCGGCACGTTTAACGAAAGGGAGAGTGCTAAAATTGGCTAATTTCGGTTTTGTAAATCGTTTCTTTGGTCAATAAGTAACTACTCAACCCACGATGCAAACAGGATGGATTGTTATAAGTTTGATGTGTCTGTGTGTGTGTCTGTCGGTGGTATCGTATCACCCGAACGTGTGTACAAAATTCTTATTTAGTTTTAAAAGTGAATTAGACGAGAGCGTTCTTAGCTATGTCGGGGATTTTTTTAAATCTTAATTTAATTTATTAAGTATAATGAAGTCACCAACAAGTCTGATTCATTAGTTTCCGTCACCAAGATCTTCGGGCTCCAAGCAACTTACACTGTACACCAGCTGATTAACGGAAGAGGTTCTGGCGTAGGCTTTTCTCTCGTAGTTGGGGGATCAGACAACAATCGCTACTATAAAAGCCAAATTAAGTGAAAAAGAAGAAGAATGAATCCCGGGTTCTTGCAAGCTTTAGAAGTAACCAAGACTAACGCTGTGATAATCATGAATGAAATGTCCAACGGTCGAAAATACTGCTAAATTTTCGTTGTCTCACACACAACCATACTCATTTCGCAAGTTGATAGAGACAGCAATATGTATTTGGAAGTAAGTATCCCAATTTTAGCGAGATTAGCCTCTTAAATTATATGAAAAGTGGGAGTGTAGTTTTTTTTCTAGGACCAGTGACGTCACGCGAGTCGTTTAGTGATAATGGTCACCGTAAAAAGAAACGTTTCTCAGCGCGTCAGTCGGCACAATTCGGCATTTTTAACACGATCTTTTTAGCTTCGTATGTTTCTTTTGTAGGTTTGTATGTAACGGAATCTTTACACTCGATTTTGAAGCATTTTCAAAAGATATTTACTTTTTTATGTTGACTATCGACCGGCGAGGTTAAATGTAGATTAAACTAGGAGCGTGAAAAGGAAGCTGCATAGTTTGAAGAAACGCTGAGACGAACAGCTTCTGATATCTGGTCTACACTATATCTTTGGTTTTTATATTTAACTTACAAAGTTTTGTGAGCTTACAAGAAAGAAAATGTGTTTATGCGTAAGTATATACTTGTGAGAACTAGATCGAATATGTGAATTCATGTTAGTTTCTGACCGCCACTTCGTCTACGTAACTTCATAATTATGACATAACATAAGCACCCCAATGGTATGGAGGGGCCCCCCAAAGGTAAGTGCTAATATTTTTTAAGTGTTTAAGAGTATTTTTTGTGATGAATATAGTATGTACATACCCACGGGAATGGCGTGCCAAAAGGATAACTTCACGCCTGTATCCCCGAAGAGGTAGGCAGAGGTGTATTACACACCCACGATTCGCCAGTTATGTTTAGGTCCCAACGTAATAGGGGGCGAGCCTATTGCCATCTACCTGGCATATTACTAAGCGAGCGCTAACTAACATTTTTAATACACACATAACTACGAAAAGTCAGAGGTGTGTGCCCGGGGCGACTGGGGATCGAACTCGAGATCTCGTCTCGGCATTCCATTACGTACGCCACTGGGCTATCGCCGCTTATAAAAATATGAATTCATAATTATGAATACTGCGTAATTTCAAAATTATCTGAAACCAATTGGGTTCAGATAAATTTGAAAAATTGTCGTTTATCAGGATGAAAGTATTCTATGTGTTAACCCAGTTAGGAGGCCGGAGTCCATGCGCTATGACGTAGGCTGCAGTTTTATCCATCCACCAGTTTACTGCCGTCCTCAAACTAGAAAGCGGTTTAGTAATAAAGGAAATTTCGAGCTCGAGCTGAAAAATGATGGCATATTTTAAAACTTATGCTAGTATGATAAATAATAAATATTCGACGACATTCTACACAGCGCTTTCTAGACCCAACGTAAGCATAGTTTAACTTGCTTGTGTTATGGGTTCTAGAATACGGATTAATATACTTAAATCCTTTTTTTTGTAAATACATACATATTATACATAGAAACACCCAGACCAATGCAAATAGACATATTCATGCATACATTCACTGGTGGTAGAAATTTGATGACCTAAATTTGTCACAAAATTCGGCCGGGTGGGTACCACCGTGCACGATTGCGAAAAACCCTCCATAGTAATCAAATTTCGGTTTGATTGCGTTCAGGGGTCAGCAAGTGCATAGCCGGGCAGGGGGATTGTGGTCGCAGCACTTGTGGGACCGGTGGGTGTCACGCGGTGCTGCGACGACAATCCTCTTCTGATGAGGCCGTCAAGATGAGTGCCACCATTGTTAACATGGTACGTATATGTAATGGTGACCCTCTTTCCGGAGACTTTACCTTCAGCTTACCATTACGCGAGGTGAATTCAAATTGACGTGTCCTAAATATATATAGAAAAAAAAAATTGCACCAAGCGGCAATCGAACCCGTGCCCCCCGTCGTAGTAGTCGAATGTTCTACCGCTACGCCACAGAGGCCGTTCCCATAAATCTGTAATTACGTTGTCATATATCAGATGTTGGATATATTTTTGAGCTGATATTTTTTTAACGAGAATAAATTATATTATTATATACAAATTATATTATATTGTTCATTATATACAAACGTGAAATTTCGGCAGTACATGCATTTTATGTCGTAGGCATCCTCTAAGAGGGGTGTGTGTTGGGTAACCTCCTCGAGTGTCGCTCCGATTCCGATCCCGCTGCAGTCCGGGGGGAACGGAATCGGAGCGGCCGATACACCCTGGGCGGCGGTCAATGGCTTCCCCTTCACCCCTTCATAGGGTTGGCATTGATCGTCGGCCAATACCCAACGTGGCGGGAACACATCGCTCTCCGTACTCCTCTGCTTTCAGAGGAGACAGGATGAGCGATGCTGTTAGTGGTGAGATGGCCCAGGGTCAGCCGGGGTGCGAGGGATATGCTCTATGGGTAACCTTACACCCCGGCGTCTGAAGACCCGAGACGGCGTGCGGTTTTAGTCGGTGCAAGCCCGACATAACCGCCCCTGCTATCCGGCGGAGGGGTATCCGAAGGCATCCTCTAAGAAAGGAGGTTTGAAAATGTCACTTCTAAGGTGGCAAAATAAGGAATGAATTTGTATGGAAGTTCGTCATTCTCAAAGTTACAAGCTCGAAATTTCATACACCTGCTTCTGGTTACAAATAAGTGAGGACGTGTATCAACGCTTTGCAAAGAAGATGAAATAGGGGATAAAGTTTATATGGGAAGTTGGTCTCCTTTGAAGATAGAATCATGAAATTTCATGAAACTACGTCGTTTTCAGCATTTTTCAAAAAAAATCTACTAAGGGGGTAAAATAGGCGGTGAACGGTTAAATGGTAAGTTCGTCATTTTCGGAGTAAGAAGCACGAAATATCATAAGCTGCTTCTGTAACAATGTTTTTCAATATTCTGCTACTGACGGGGTAAAATGAGGGAGTTAATAATAAATAAAAGTCCATCATTTTCAAAGTAAGAAGCATGAAATTCAATTTTAAAGTATCTTATAGTCATCTTATAGGTATATATATAAAAAAAGTGTTTAGTTATTGCCTATCTAACCTAAAATTATTAAGAGGTAAAGTTTGTGAGGTTGTAGTGGGTAATCTCTGAACCGATTTTGAAATTTTTTCTACCTCTAGAAAGCCACATTTGTTGTGAGTGTATATCATCACGCTATTACCCAAGGGAGCGGCGCAGTAATCATTAGTGTCAACTAGCCAATACCTTTCTAATAAAAAAAACGGCATCAATGTCCGTTCTGTAGTTTTTGCATCAATCACGAACAAAAAGATAAAAATTTCAAAAAGAAGTTGTATGCAGAATCGTTCATTTAACGTAATTTTATATTTATATTATTATTATTATATTTTCATTGTTACACAACTAATTTTCTATTTTATAATAGGATATAGATTAGTACGGTAAGTGAGGTTGCCGTACGCATTTCCTCCCTTTTTTTTTTTTTTTTTTTTATCGTGCGGAAATCCCTTCGGATACCCCCCCGCCGGCCAGCGGGGGCGGTTATGTCGGGCTTGCACCGACTAAAACCGCACGCCGTCTCGGGTCTTCAGACGCCGGGGTGTAAGGTTACCCATAGAGCATATCCCTCGCACCCTGGCTGACCCTGGGCCATCTCACCACTAACAGCATCGCTCATCCTGTCTCCTCTGAAAGCAGAGGAGTACGGAGAGCGATGTGTTCCCGCCACGTTGGGTATTGGCCGACGATCAATGCCAACCCTATGAAGGGGTGAAGGGGAAGCCATTGACCGCCGCCCAGGGTGTACCGGCCGCTCCGATTCCGTTCCCCCCGGACTGCAGCGGGATCGGAATCGGAGCGACACTCGAGGAGGTTACCCAACACACACCCCACGCATTTCCTCCCTGCCTTTCTTTTTTCTCCATTCTTTTAATCCTTTACCACACCCTTTATTTTTCGTGCGGATATCCATTCGGATACCCCTGTGGTTATGTCGGGCTTGAACCAACTAAAACCGCACGCCGTCTCGGATCTTCAGACGCCGGGGTGTAAGGTTGCCCATAGACCATATCCCTTGCACCCCGACCTACCCTGGGCCATCTCCGGTATTGAGATGGCCCCCTCGAGTTTGAAAGAGGGGCGCTAGTCGCCCCACCGTCCTGGCCTGCTTCTGCTGGGGTGATAGGCGGCCTCACCTGCCACCCCCAGGCCTGCTCTCATGGAGGACGTAGGTCGTGAAGCGACTTCCGGCGCATGAGTCGCCTGCGACGCGCGGCGAGCATGTTGCGGTCTCGGCGGGCTGGGAGACTTCTAAATTTCTCCCGGGCGCACTCCGTCATCTCCTTCGCGAGCATTATATGCTTGCAGAAGGAGCACCATTGCCGCAATCATACTGCCGAGCGAGAGGACTCCCACTCCGATGGCTGCCACGAGGTCACACCACGGCGCCTCCCACGCCGGACAGTCCGCCAGCATGTGCAGCCTCTTTTCCCACCCCTATTCCCCATTTGGGGTAGCAACATGTACATAACACTTCTGGCTCTTATGTTCATAGAGCACAGTAACCGCGTGACCCCGACCGAAAGGAACCCGTCAATAAATAGGAGCACTGGCTTACAGGTGACGTTGTCTTGGGCCCCCGAAGATCTTGGCGGGACCCCCTAAAATAATGTTTCTACCATTGTCCACCACTGTCCCTTAAATTTATAATATTTAAGAAAAAAATGTCGATCATTCCCGCTTCTATAAATTTCATTCGTGGAAAAATTCGTTGCAAAAAGTTATATTCAGATAAAATTAGGTTAAAAGACAAACTCACCGAATAAACTTGAATAATAAAAGTAGAACGCTGATAAAACTTAGAGCGATACCTACGCATTGTCTGAGACAAAATAATAAAAGCGTGTTAGAAATAATAGAAACTTATCACTTCGCACAAAGGATGGCTTAAAAGCCTGAAACAAAACTTAAAAAAGAATTATTTTCTAAATAAGTTGTTATTTATCATCACTGGCTATTAAAAAAACTTGTGAGTTGAAAATGGAACGTGTCAAAACGGAGTGTCTATTGCAATCTATGAAAGTTTAGTTGTTGCAGAATTGAAACAATAAAAAGTTTCTGTGTTTAAAATATTTGTATTTTTGTTGTTTTTTTAATTGTTTTCTTCTAAAAAATGCAGGCTAATTCATCAGTTCGATTGGCACTAAGTTTTCACCGACGGTTATGTTATGGGGCGTAGAAGGCAGGCAGAGGAGGGAGGGGTCCACGCAGGCGCCACTTCCCGCCATTTTCTCAGAACAGGGATGCCAGGCTTGCGAAAATTCGCAATAGTGAGGGAGGCTGTGGTTTTATATTTATTTATCAGACTTATTTATAGTTATTGCGACTGAGTGATCTATAAATAAGTATTCATATACAGTGGATGTCCATAATATGATATCAATTAACTAGGTAGTACGATTTTCTTAATTTTGACTGCATTAATAGTGCAATAGCGCAAGTGGTCACCGCTTTATTTTACTGGGCCGATAGATCTGTGTTCGATTCCCAAATGGAACAAATATTTTTGTATTAATAGATAGCTATTAAAGGTCAAGTTACTGTGTGCTTTGAGCGATAATACGCGACATTCGTATCTAGCTAATAATATTATTTTATAAATTTGTTTCACTTAAAATTGACGAAATTACGGCGACTACTGCAGAAGTCATTAATAAAAGAAGTTTACTTTGTGTTAAGTCGCCCAAGATAAGAAGAATATTCTTGACAAGTATCTCTATATAAGTTTCAGAACATTACACATACTAAATCAATATTGATTCTGCTGAATTCTTGCCCGTGATATTATCCATGTGTTGAATTAAAAAAACATAGTCACTAATGCTTGTTGAGTAATATTTCTTAATGAATTATTGATGTGAAAACAATAGCACTTCCGAAATTATATATATGGAAACCTACGCAGTTTGTCGGCCATGTTGATTTATTATCATTACTGTTCTAAATGTAGGCCCTTACATAAAGTACACATTATATGATTTTTTATGGCAAAATCCAATCAGAATAAATCCGATAGAATAAAATCAGAATTAATACGATCAGAATTGAATAGCGGACTTCAATTTTATTCATAAAAAAGCCATAAATAAAACATAAAGCTTGTTAGTATGAATTATACAGGAATAGAAAAACATTTTTCGTTTAATAAATAACAATACTATTATAATTGGAGTTTTTACTAATTTCCCTGCTTTCATGAATTTTCCCCGGGAAATTTTCCCTAAGACCTTGGTAACATATACGTCCCGAATGGTCAGTCGTTTTGGCGCCGTCGTCACGCGCGGTCGACACGAGCGCCCTGGCAGCACACGGTTCGTGTCTAACCAAAGAAAATAAAACAAAAAATTGTGTCAAGTTCTGTGCCAGTGTTTTTGTGATAGTGTTCCTTTATGTTGTGTTCACGGCTTTCAAAAACTGTAAGTATTTAAATATTAAATTAATTTAAAGGATGCATTTTCGGGGATTACATAGGATTCGTCGACCTTCAAATTCCTTTCTCGGGATCTTCAGTATCGTAAATAGAGAGAATATTGCTAGGAATGCCCGCTAGACAGATTTTTTATTTAATATTTTGGGAAAGGTACCATTGTTTGGTTTAATGTAGCTATAAATTTTGGAGGAATACGGGGCAGAATGTACTATAAATTGTAGTTGAAGTTTTGCGTAAGTATCGCTAAGAATAACGGTGTAGGGTCTTTTGCTATTTAGTTTTTTTTTTAAGATGAAATGTATCCTACTTTGTATAGGTATAGGCAAGAAACTTTCTTAGAAATTAAAATAAATATTTATTATATATGTATTTTTTATGTATAATAATTTTTGCAAAATAATTGGTTAGTTGGCCAAACTCATGCAAAATGGACTCTTAAAGGAAATTTTCCCAATTTGACATCAGATATGGGCAGTGCATTGCTATTTGAGAATGAAATTTAATTTAATATTTTAAATTTCTATTATGGCAATTATAACAACAAAGTCGTTATCGAATGTATTTCTTAAAGTATTACGAGTTCTTTATTTAAAATGTTATAATTGTAAGTTATGTACGTACCTATTTTATTTGTGTCTGCACTTTATATGAAGCACGACTTATTTACTATTTAAAATATAAATAAACTCTAGTGTTGAGTGGTAAATATATCTTCTTGTAGAAATCATCCATGATGCTCGTATATTTGAATTTATGTTTACCAGTTAAGTGAATTCGAATTTCTTTATTTGCATTTATTGGCATTATGCTTCGTAAATAAATTACATTTCATTTTTAATTTGTTTAAATAAATATGAATAGCTTAATTTTATTACAAAGTACGAAAGAAAGAAAGACGAAAAGAAAACCTGTTTTTTACTTGACTTGAGAACGATCGATTTGGATGGTTTATTTTTTGTTGTGGTCATAATTTTTGGGAAAAGGTTCATACGAAAGTAAATTGTGGAAAAGATCGGTACCCAGATAAGCCGGCCACGAACAAATGGTACTAAAATAAAACAATAAGTAATTAAATATAAAAACATAATTTTCTACCGATTTCCTTTTACATTAATTTACATTTTCATGGAAATTAAAAAAATAAATAAAAGTGTTGCAAGTCATAATTTCATTAAAGTACCTTATAATTAGGTAGATTTCGATGAAATCGATCTACCTATTGGTTTCTTGACTACTGTCGAATTTAAAAAAAATTTCTTCATAGGAGGTCTAGTTATGACCCCCTGAGTCCGAAATGACCACTGTTCAAAAAGTTTATGGTTTCACTTCCCAAAATTTGCGTCACTCTCACGGTCGCATTTTTGCCCCGATCGCTTTCAAACTGCGGTCAAAAATTGCTTGGGTGTAAACTTAGTTTCCGGCCTAAGGGGACGGTAGGGCCTCACTTTTTGTGAAATCAGTTTTTCCTCAAAATTTCACGTTCCATGAAAGATATTCGAACCGTTCTAATTTTATCCCATAGTATACATGAATACCAACAACTTTTAATTATAAACCTATAAGATTAAAACTTTAACTAAAAGTGGAGGGGGGAAAAACCAAAATTTTTCGGGAAAAAAATCATAACTTCTAACCGGTGAACATGCTTGCAGTCGGAAACATTTTTAATCGATAGGCCATTTTTAAGTCTAAAATAAATGCCTGAAAAGTTTTTCGCTAAAAGTTACCGTTTTCGAGAAAAAAAAAATCCGTCCGGAGTTCTCTATATAAAATAATATTCATTGCTTCACGAAATCTACCTGTGCGTTCCCCCTGCGGGAACGGACTTTTTTGAATTTATAGTTTTGTTCGTTTGTGATAATTATATTTAGGATTATTTTTGACGGAATATTTATCATATTTATTTGATAATCGGCGAGCATGTATAAAAACAATAATATTATAAAAGTAAAAGAAATGAAAAACGTACTGTACGTTTGACGGATTATAATAACGTGAGTTGTCTACATTGTTTGAATGATCTGTATGTATATAGTGTGTTAGTATTAGTGAATTTAAATAAAGCAACCCCGTACTAAGAAATTATATATTTCGAGTAAGGTACCTATAGGGTTTGTAGAGAACTTACGACTACCGCTGCACCCAAAAATTTTCTTTTTATACCACTTAGGTGGCAGACATGCACTCTCGACCCACCTGGTGGAAATTGGTTACCGAGGCCTATGGACTTGTGCAACACCAGGGGCGTCACACTCGCACTGCCGACCCTGTAAATCTTTTAATGCCCTTCTTGAAGAATAAGAATATTGTATTTGCTTGTGAGTACCACACCAGGGAGAGTTAGGGAGCATTAGGTTAGAGCGCGTAGAGTTAGGAGCTTGAGTCTCTATAAGATCGCATAACTTTATTACAGTGCAAGCAATATGTTCAGTCAACGACAAAAGTTGATTAACACTTAAATATTAACAAACCATTTTTTAGGAATACATGAACAAGCAAGCTGAAGACAGGGCGCTATGGCGATCATTAAGGGAGACCTATGTCCAGCAGTGGACTAATAGAGGTTGATGATGATGATGATAAACAATAGTTGATGTTTAAGTACTTTTATAATCCCCGGAGGACAAAGTTAATATTATACATGTTCTTTTTATTATTTTATTGAAAGTTTAAGAACGAAGGTGACAAATAGATTAGAATTTGTTAAGTGAATTATATCTTTGACTGTACTGGTCTTGGAGTTACTTTACAAGAAATAGTTTTGGTGGGTTGGTGTAATAGGAATGAGCTTTTTTTAATTTTTTTTTCTTTATTTATTTATTCAGCAAAGACACATTTTTTACAATATGTTATTTCGCCAAACTGCTAGGGCAGTTTGTAGGCGCTACTACTAAAAGGACTGATGTATGATATTGTCGGAAGTTTACGCAAATGTCACACATTGAAATAAAACTATATTTAACGGATAGTTTTAATTCAATGTGTGACATTCGCGTAAACTTCCGACAATATCATGTAGAACACTACGGACTGCAAACAGCAAAAATAATAAAACACTTCAAACTACAAGACAACAACCATCTTTAGTCTCCCCGTGACCATGGCTGCTGAAAAACAACCGAAACGTCGGGATCAATGTAAAATATAAAATAACATCAAATAAATCGCGATAGACTCCGTTAAAAATAGTTTTATTTCAAGGACTGATGTAATCGTATAACGGGTTACAAACATACTATCGCCAATGTAGTAGGTACAAATACCTACAATATACATATAAACACAATCTAATATTAATATTAAAATATTTCGTGTCAATGTGTTTTTATCGAACTCCTGCGAAAGGGTTTGACCGATTCTTATTAGATTTTGTTTGAGAATAGGTCGTTACCTATTTCTTATACCCCTAGTCTTATACCCCTAGTCTTCTAACGGTATTAGAAGCACACGCGGGTTGAGCCGAGAGCAATAGCTAGTACCTATACTTATAATCGTACATCATATACATTGGCATCCGGATATCACATACAAAATTCAAATCGACACGATATATATTAGAAGTTGGTTAAATTCGACAGTTTACGTATAATATACTCACCTAAATGTCAAGCTAATAAAATGTGTTAAAATAAATTGCTACACGAGGGCTATGACGCAAAATTAATCCAGGTCATCGAATCCTACACACGCCTGCCAACTCACCGCCGTGGGATAAAACTCGTCCCCACCAGGCGAGGCCGCGGTGGCGGCCAAAGTCCGCCGGTAACCCTGGGGTTATCCTTTTAGGGCTTACCCGGGGTGTCCGGGACGCTTGGGGAGGACACCGTGTTGTTTTAGTCGGTCCGATTCCGACACGCCCACCCCATCGTCGGCACCAATGGGGTGAAGCGCTTGGGGGTTACACACGTAACCCACGTAAACTATCGAAATGTCTCACCGTGACCATGGCTGCTGAAAAGCAACCGAAACGTCGGGATCAATGTAAAATATAAATTAATATCAAATAAATCGCGATAGAATCGGTTAAAAATAGTTTTATTTCAATGTCGAAATATTGTTAAGGGTGACCGCTAATATACAATTTCAAGTTGGCCGACTAAACCGCAGAGTGAACTAATAGGCATAGAAACGTATTATAGCCCACAAATCCTATCCAACTAAATCGTCTGTAAGTCACGATCTATTAGTACACTCTGCGATTTAGTCGGTCAAGTTGAAATTGCATATCTGCCTTCACCCTAACACAGAGAGAAAAATCTCCCGTTTCGCATATATTTAAATCGGAAAAAGAACATTTAGGAAAGGACTTGAACCCACCAGTCCCTTACAGGGGGAATGCTCTGACCAACTGAGCTGCCTAGACACGTCCCAGATATTCGAAATTCTCTTTGTCCGATCTAAATCTATAGGAGAAGTTAACATAATGATTGCTTCAAAATTTCATTGAATCTTCCATAATATTATGAAAATGTCTGGCCGTATTACAGTAAACTTCGATGCAATGTCATTCGAAGCTCCGATTTCTGATCATCATCATTTTAAGCGTCGGTAGCTTAGTGGTTAAGGAGTCGACCTTACGATCGAGAGGTCCCAGGATTCGAACCCGGGATTACACTACCGACGTGAACCCACTCCTAACACAAGCAATTTAGCTTAGCTGGAGGGGTTAGGGGGTATATTAGTAATTTCAGTTACTAATATTCTTTAAGCCGCGGTAGCCTAGTGGTATGGGTAATGGACTGCTGAGACGAGGTCTCGGGTTCGATCCCAGGTTTTACCATGGCACACACCAATGACTTTTCGAAGTTATGTGTGTATTTATCGCAGGTTTATAAGTGCCCGGTTGATGGCAATAGGCTCGCCACCTATTACATTGGGACCTAAACATAAACTGGCGAAATGTGGGTGCTAGCACCTCTGCCTACCCCTTCGGGGATATAGGCGTGAGTTTATGTTATGTTATGTTATATTCTTTAAAAAAAAAGAAAAAAAATAATCATCATTATCTTAGCGACGTTCCTGGTTGCATCTGAAGCTTTCAGCTCGGAGCCCGGAATCCGCTTATTCCTTCGTCTTCTCTCGATTTTGCTTATACGGCATTTATGCGAGCGACTGCCGTTTGAACCTCTAGAAGAAAGCCGCGCAGATGTACCAGTTTGCAGGTGAGAGAGACTTGACCCCATAGTTCTAGGTAGGGCCCCATACACACCCCTGCTCATGTTCCTGGGCGGTTATAAAAATATCAAGTTGATCAGATAGATTGTACGCATGAATATGTGTACTTGCATTGATCTGGATTCTGGGTCTAGAATGTCCTAAAATATTTATATATTTACTTTTTTTTTAAATGTAGGACACATCAATTTTACTTCACCTCGCCTGATGGTAAGCTGATGGTAAAGTCTCAGGAAAGAGGGTCACCATTACATACACGTACCATGTTAACAATGGTGGCACTTTGCTTGACGGCCTCATCAGAAGAGGATTGTCGTCGCAGCACCGCGTGACACCCACCGGTCCCACTAATGCTGCGACCACAATTCCCCTGCCCGGCTATGCACTTGCTGACCCATTTTTTTTAATTTTTTTTTTCGTGCGGAAATCCCCTCGGATACCCCCCCATATGCATTTGCTTACCCCAATCAAACCGAAGTTGGATTACTATGGAGGGTTTTTCGCAATCGTGCTCGGTGGTACCCACCCGGCCGAATTTTGTGACAAATGTATGTCATCAAATTTCTACCATCATTCTCTTCCATATTTTTCTGTAGATCATATGCTCAGTTACTCTGTACTTGCTATGTCATATTTCACGTGATTCATCAAATTTTTCCAGAACCCACCTCTACTCTTAAAGTTTGTACATTTGTACTTTTAACCTTCCTGATTCAATTCGTTGAAATAAAACTATTTTTAACGGATTCTATCGCGATTTATTTGATGTTATTATATGTTATCAATGTAAAATATAAAATAACATCAAATAAATCGCGATAGAATCCGTCAAAAATAGTTTTATTTCAATGTGTGACATTCGCGTAAACTTCCGACAGTATCAAGTATTCAATTCAATTTTTCGGTGTGGCAAGCGATGCCTATATCGACCATTATTCTGCTAATGTCAGTCGTGCGAAGGAGCTGTGTATATTCATCGAGAACAGGGAGAAAAAAAACAGACTTGAATTTTGACAATTGACAAGTTTCACATACGTCTGATTATTATGAGTAAGTTTTTAGGGTTCCGTAGCCAAATGGCAAAAAACGGAACCCTTATAGATTCGTCATGTCTGTCTGTCTATCCGTCCGTATGTCACAGCCACTTTTTTCCGAAACTGTAAGAACTATGCTGTTGAAACTTGGTAAGTAGATGTATTCTGTGAACCGCATTAAGATTTTCACACAAAAATAAAAAAAGAACAATAAATTTTGGGGGTTCCTCATACTTACACCTGAAACTCTACATTTTTTATCAAACCCATACGTGTTTTACCTATTTTTTTCATCAGACCTATCCATAGATACCCCTATGGATAGGTCTTCAAAAATGATATTGAGGTTTCTAATATCATTTTTTTCTAAACTGAATAGTTTGCGCGAGAGACACTTCCAAAGTGGTAAAATGTGTCCCCCCCTCCTGTAACTTCTAAAATTAGAGAATGATAAAATTAAAACAAGTTGAATTCCTGAGACGAGCTCAGCCGAATACAAGGGATTTTCGGTTTTGCGTTTTTTACTTTTTTGCGATTTTTTTGCGATTTTTTCTTTATCTTGCAATGGTTCACCCCAGCACGAATCTATTACCGAAAACAGCAACTCGATAGCTCATCTCCTTCATACCCAAAACCGTGACAGAAAATTGGCAATGAAGACGACGTCGACAACAACTCGATAGCAATAGGGCTTTTCTAAAGAAAATCCCTAAAAAATATATGATGTACATTACTATGTAAACTTCCACCGAAAATTGGTTTGAACGAGATCTAGTAAGTAGTTTTTTTATTCATAAATCGTAAACCGCAATTTACCTTTCATTCAATCAACTCGAATATAGAAATTAAAAAAATACATTATTATGTTTCTTACTGCTACGGAACCCTTCATGGGCGAGTCCAAGTCGCACTTGGCCGCTTTATTGTTTTTTCTTTCAACATTACTCTCATGTCTTCTCATACTATGTCCGTACTCTAACAGCCACCTGCTTTTCACTTTTGTAATCACTGCTGCATAACATAAACTCACGCCTATATCCCCGAAGGGGTAGGCAGAGGTGCTAGCACCCACATTTCGCCAGTTTATGTTTAAGTCCCAATGTAATAGGTGGCGAGCCTATTGCCATTAATCGGGCACTTATAAACCTGCGATAAATACACACATAACTTCGAAAAGCATCGAAAAGTCACCTCGTCTCAGCAGTCCTTTAGCCATACCTAGTGGTATAGGTAATGGACTGCTGAGACGAGGTCGGACGAGGACGAGGAGGCCTAGTGGCTACCGCGGCTTGCTCAGCAGTCCATTACTGCTGCAGCTTATTCAATTACTAGTTGCCGTACATAAAGTACACTACATAATGGCAACCCTCGCTTTCAGACAAAAGTGGCGCCAATTGATTGACAGCAACTGTCAAATAGAATTTAAATGGAAACTTCAATATTGATATTAATTGGGATCCATAACAATTCAGATTCTAAAATACGAAATTCTACTTGAACGTTACAATATACATTTTGGTTATAAATTGTTATTTGTGTTTGCGTTATATGTAAATATAGATAGATTAACAGACACTACTTTGGGGTTCCATACTTGACCCCCCTCTTTCCAAGGGGGCGAGACGGGGCCACCGTGTTTTCCAAATCTCAAATCCGGAGATGGCCCTGGGTCTGCCTTATGGGCCACTTTACACCCTGGTTTGAGGATCCCAGGCGGCGTGCGGTTTTAGTCGGTTCGTATGACCACCCGCTAGCTAGCGGGGATGTCCGTCTGTCAGCGGGCTGAATGTCATTAACCAAAATAAATACTTGCCACCACTTAGATATTTGCAACTAACAAATATTTTCACTGAGCGGGAATCGACCCTGCGACCTTCGGCGTAACAGTCGAATGCTCTACCGCCACGCCACAGAGTTCGTCAAACATTTGGCTGTGGTAACTGGCAACTTTTAAAGGAAACTTTTTAGAAGTTGATAGTAGTCTCAACCAAAAGTTGCTCCTCTGCGAAGCGCCTTTGTGTGCGAGTCGTACGCGCACTTGATATTTTATTTATAGCTTTAGAGATATTACGCTATATTTTATTTGCGCGTTGCTAGCGCGCGTAAATTGATGCGCGGCTGTTGAACCGGCCCGGCTGAGCGGTAAAGGTCACCTGCGTTTGAGTGGTAAAAAATCTTCAAAAAACGATCACGTCATATCGAAATGTTAGTAGTCATAGTGAATGAAATGTTGATGATGTGAAAAAATTTTTGTATGCATGAATATGTCTATTTGCATTGTTCTGGGTGTTTTTATTTATAAATAGCTGTGTCCGCGACTTCGTCCGCGTGGATTAAGATTTTTAGGGTTTTAGTTTTTTTGCGTAGAACTCTAATTATTTTTCCTAAAATTAAAGCAGCCTATGTTACTGCTTGTTATATTACCTATCTGCCAGTGAAAGTCTCGTCAAAATCGGTCCAGCCATTTCAGAGATTAGCCGGAATAAACAGACAGGCAGACAGACGGACAGACACACAAAATTTGTAAAAAATGTTATTTTGGTGTATGTACCGTATATATATTCATATACAAAACGGTTATTTCAATATTTCAAACAGACAAACCAACTTTATTTATATGTAAGATAAGATGTAAGATGTGTAGATGTATAGATATGTATGTATTCATGAAAATATATATATATATATATAAGTATGTTTATACGCATTCTAGAACCCATAACACAAGCTAGTTAAACTATGCTTACTTTGGGTGTCAGAGAATAATTCCAATATGTGGGAGTGTTCAGATGAGCTCTTCCAATTAGTACCATCCTCTCCTTGCCTATACAGAACAACACGTGCAAGGATGAGGTATGACCCCACGGTACAAACAATTCCATCCAGAACCATTTTATAACTCTTTTCTTTACTGCACCATGAAGACTTGGTATTCCTTATCAGCACACGTGTTTCTTTCTTCCTACAATCCCGGGATGTATCCCGGGTCCGTAACGGCCGGTTTCAATAATCCATCTATCCTTTACCAGCAGTTAAAATAGCTACCATTAGTATCTATCGGGGATTTTTAGGGATTTTCTTTAGAAAAGCCCTATTGCTATGGAGTTGTCGTCGACGTCGTCGTCGTTGCCAATTTTCTGTCACGGTTTTGGGTATGAAGGAGATGAGCTATCGAATTGCTGTTTTCGGTAATAGATTCGTGCTGGGGTGAACCATTGCAAGATAAAAAAATAATCGCAAAAAAAAATATCGCAAAATCGAAAATCCCTTGTATTCGGCTGAGCTCGTCTCAGGAATTCAACTTGTTTCTGTTTCAATAAACAAAGATAAGCAGAAAATGACTTTGATAATATTGAAACCGCAGTTACAGATAGATTAATGTTGACATGTTTATCTGGGATAGCTTCTACCTTTAACTGTAGGTAGATTATTGAGACTGGCCGTTAAGCGTGGCGTGAAAAAGCATCTGATGAGGTTGTCAAGGTGAGGATCACCATTGTAGCTTTATCAGTGTCTGTAATGGTGACCCCCATTCCTAAGACTTTACTTTTGTCTTACCATCAGGCGAGGTGTAGTCACGAGGTGTAGTCACAAGTGACCATTATAAAAAAATACATAGGTATGAGTGACACCCCAGCAGAAGCAGGCCGGGACGGCGGGGCGACTAGCGCCCCTCCCCGAAACCGGGGCAAGACGGCGACACCGTGGTTCCCAAATCCGAGGGGGCCATCTCGAAACCGGAGATGGCTCAGGGTCAGTCGGGGTGCGAGGGATATGCTCTATGGTGGGCAACCTTACACCCCGGCGTCTTAAGACTCGAGACGGCGTGCGGTTTTAGTCGGTCCAAGCCCGACATAACCGCCCCCGCTGCCGGCGGGAGGGTATCCGAAGGGATTTCCGCACGAAAAAAAAAGGTATGAGTGACAAAATGTAACAATGAAAAGCTTTGAAATACCATTAAAATAATTTTTATTTCTTAAATCGTCGGTCGGCAGGTAGGTCGACAGAGCGAGCGTGACGCCCCTGGTGTTGCACACATCCATAGACTGCGGTAGCCGCTTCCCATCAGGTGGGCCGTGTGCTTGTCTGCCACCTGAGTGGTATAAAAAAAGCCGGTTGCCATACAAACATCTGCCAAGCCGAAAAGGCTCAGCGGATGAATGGTAAGAGATTAGGTGTTCTTGTATACTAACTTCGCCATTTTTAGGGTTCCGTTGCCAAATGGCAAAAAACGGAACCCTTATAGATTCGTCATGTCTGTCTGTCTGTCCGTCCGTATGTCACAGCCACTTTTTTGTAAAACTATAAGAACTATGCTGTTGAAACTTGGTAAGTAGATGTATTCTCTGAACCGCATTAAGATTTTCACACAAAAATAGAAAAAAAAACAATACATTTTGGGCGTTCCCCATACTTAGAATTGAAACGCAAAATTTTTTTTTTCATCAAACCCATACGTGTGGGATACTATATCTATGGATAGGTCTTCAAAAATAATATTGAGGTTTCTAATATCATTTATTTCTAAACTGAATAGTTTGCGCCAGAGACTTCCAAAAGTGGTAAAATGTGCTCCCCCCCCCCTGTAACTTCTAAAATAAGAGAATGACAAAACTAAAAAAAATATATGATGTACGCTACCATGTAAACTTCCAACGCAATTTGGTTTGAATGAGATCTAGTAAGTAGTTTTTAGGGATTTTCTTTAGAAAAGCCCTATTGCTATCGAGTTGTCGTCGTCGACGTCGTCGACGTCGTCGTTGCCAATTTTCTGTCACGGTTTTGGGTATGAAGGAGATGAGCTATCTAGTTGCTGTTTTCGGTAATAGATTCGTGCTGGGGTGAACCATTGCAAGATAAAGAAAAAATCGCAAAAAATCGCAAAAAAAAAAATCGCGATATCGAAAATCCCTTGTATTTGGCTGAACTCGTCTCAGGAATTCAACTTGTTTTTTAATACGTCATAAATCGTAAACCGCAATTTACCTTTCGTTCAATCAACTCACATACTTATAAAAATTTAAAAACGGAACCCTTCATGAGCGAGTCCGACTCGCATTTGGCCGGTTTTTTTTACGTTATAAATCGTAAACCGCAATCAACTCAAATATAAAATAAAAAAACATTATTATGTTACTTGCTGTTACGGAACCCTTCATGGGCGAGTCCGACTTGCACTTGGCCGCTTTTTGTTTGTCTGTTTGTGTAATTTATAAAATATGAGAATAAAATTAAGTAACAAATTGAGCGCGGGCTGCTTTAGACGTTTAATAAATTTTCCTTCTTTACAGCTATAATTGACGACCTAAATCTGGTAAAAAAATGTTTAAAATAATGACGAGGTGGTTCCGTAGCTCGGACAAATAAGACCGAACTCGAATACATTTCGAATACAGAACTTAGTGATGCTTTTTGGAATGGACTGGTGTTAGAAATTTGATGACACAAATTTGTCACAAAATTCGGCCGGGTAGGTACCACCGTGCACGATTGCGAAAAACCCTCCATAGTAATCCCATTTCGGTTTGATTGCGTTCAGGGGTCAGCAAGTGCATAGCCGGGCAGGGGGATTGTGGTGGCAGCACTAGTGGGACCGGTGGGTGTCACGCGGTGCTGCGACGACAATCCTCTTCTGATGAGGCCGTCAAGCTGAGTGCCACCATTGTTAACATGGTACGTGTATGTAATGGTGACCCTCTTTCCTGAGACTTTACCTTCAGCCTACCATCAGGCGAGGTGAAGTCAAATTGACGAGCCCTTAAATATAAAAAAAAAATGAGCTTGAGTATATTTCAATATTATACTACCTGGAGTACTGATCGCGTTCCTAGGAATAGACTCCTGTGGGACACAGGAGTCTATTCCTGTGGATTTCCTAGCCTAGTTGATTTGGTAATCCAGACTATCTCTGTATCAAAATTCATCCAAATTTTCATAAATTCTGATGACAAATTGAGTAACAAACTTATTTATCATATTTCATAATAGTTATCATAATTAAATTCAATCATTTCAATAAATTAAATTCAATAATTTCAATAAATTAAATTCAATAATTTCAATTTGATTTTATTGTTAATTTCAAATGATTTAATTGTTAATTATATTCACACTATCAAATTTCTATTTTAATTATAATACTAACATATTTGTACGTAAAAATTTTACTAACCCCAATATGACTCAGTTACTCGAAATAAAGAATTTATTATTATTAAAGAATCTGTCTAGGTATTCAAACCTAAGCGATATTCGCTGTCGTCTGTCGCTCCGTCTGTAGTAGAGAAAACCGAGTGGGCATGCCAATTGAGGCAATACTACACCCCTAAGCGTATAATAGCTTTAAGCACTTGTATCCATGGCCGTTAAATAAATTAAGCGTATAATAATACTGCCCAAGTTCCGCTCTGTGCCACGATTCTGCTGCATTTAATTTCAAACTTTATCTAAAAATATTAAAAGTCTAAAATTAACTGAAGAGACTTCATTACACATTTTTATTCACTCTACAAACTGCTTTATTATTTTAAGACTTTATATTTGTGATATTAAAGTCTAAAACCCACCCACATTTCGCCAGTTTATGTTTAGGTCCCAATGTAATAGGTGGCGAGCCTATTGCCTCTGCCTACCCCTTCGGGGATATAGGCGTGAGTTTATGTTTATGTTTTATGTTATGTAAAGTCTAAAATGATTTTTTCGAGTATCAGTGGAATGACAGTAGCTCACTATAACACCAACTAGAAGAATTGAGGCACAGGAAGTTACCCGAGCGAAACTCGCGAAAAAGTCAGGTTTGAATATTTCATTTTGCTGTTTCCGCCATACTCCAGTAGGAAGGGTAGCCTCAGGAAATGTTACTTCGACGTCTTGAAAGATGACATAATACTAAAGGTCTGACCTATCAGGGATACCGGAACCGTGCGAAATGGAGGAGAAAGGGTTGAGAGCGAGAACGGCTGCACGGATCTGGGTAAAAGAAAAAGATACTTTGAAGAGTAGTACAGAAGTTTTTTTTTATATATTTAGGCCGTCAAATTGACTGCATCCCGCCGGATGGTAAGCTGATATGAAGTCCAAGAAGTAGTGGCCACCATTTCCAGAGATTGTCCCTAGAATGGTGGCTAATCCTACCTAGACGGCCTCGACAGATGTTTTTTCATGCCCCGCTTAAAGTTACTTTTTATCCTCAGAATCCTCGTGAAATAAATAAAATAAATATTCTACGACATTCTACACAGCGCTTTCCAGACCCAAAGTAAGCAAAGTTCAACTAGCTTGTGTTATGGGTTCCAGAATACGGATAAACATACTTATATACTTTTTTTTGTAAATACATACATATTATACATAGAAACACCCAGACCAATGCAAATAGATATATTCATGAATACAAATATTCCATCCATAAATCCAGCTTGTTATATCATGACATAGCAGGACTGAAAAGCACAACAGATATGATATAGGAATTTGAACTATAATGGCCACTAACACTAGTATTAGAGTTAACTGGATATTTTACCATGTGTTATTCCGATTATCCGCTATTTTGACACTGTTGCAAGCGCCATGATCACGGAGGAACTCAAAACAAACCATGGTAAATATCCCATAAACTCTAATACCAACAACAGATACAGAATCTCAAGAACAATAAATGTCACAAGCTACGTTCTGAATTAAAAAAAAAGATAATTGTCTGTGGAACAAACCGCAATGAAACAATGCAGCCATTTTTTATTCAATTAAAACGCTATGAACATTGCATTGTTTACTGAAGCAATTACCTATTAATACCAAATATAAGTTAATGTTGAGTAGTTCTTGCTACAAATATTACTCACCAGCAACCCGTTCTCGCTTCGGTTTTTATGACTCAAGCCATCGTAATTTACACATAATAAATAGCTTATGTCCATCTGGGATGATATACCTTTTTTTTTTTTTATCGTGCGGAAATCCCTTCGGATACCCCCCCGCGTGCCAGCGGGGGCGGTTATGTCGGGCTTGAACCGACTAAAACCGCACGCAGTCTCGGGTCTACAGACGCCGGGGTGTAAGGTTGCCCATAGAGCATATCCCTCGCACCCCGACTGACCCTGGGCCATCTCCGGTTTCGAGATGGTCCCCTCGGGTTTGGGAACCACGGTGTCCCCGTCTTGCCCCGGTTTGGGGGAGGGGCGCTAGTCGCCCCACCGTCCCGGCCTGCTTCTGCTGGGGTGACAGGTGGCCTCACCCGCCACCCCCAGGCCTGCGCTCATGGAGGACGGAGGTCGTTAAGCGACCTCCGGCGCCTGAGTTGCCTGCGACGCGCGGCGAGCAAGTTGCGGGCTCGGCGGACCGGGAGAGTTCTAAGTCTCTCCCGGGCGCGCTCCGCCACCTCCTTCGCGAGCATTACATGCTCGCAGAAGGAGGCGGCGGCGGCCCACGCGCTCGCGGGGGATGATATACCTGGTGAAAATAAAAAAATCCAATAAGTGCAGTTGTTCCGAAGAATACCCCCAGACAAACGAAATCACAAAAATTCGGCCATTCTCTTTGTATAGGGCGCACTAAAAGTTTTCGGAACTGGCCACTTAGGTACATTGCATGAAAGGGCCGACTCGACCGGGGAAGCACCACCCTCTCACAGAATATCGACGCCAAGTAACAGTATTTGAACTGTTGCGTTCCGTTTGGTGAGTGAGAGTGCCGCAGCCCAAACTCTTTTCCCATCCCCTCCCAAACTCCTTTCCCATCCCCTCCCAATCTCCTTTCCCATCCCCTTTCCGAGTGTGACGCCACTTTTGTTGCACACGTCCATAGGCCGCGGTAACCGCTTCCCATCAGGTGGGCCGTGTGCTTGTCTGCCAATTTTAAATGTAAATTGACAGCTTAACAGAGACTTATTCGACTTCAAACAGCTTTTATAGGTAAAGCCATATGCAATACGACTATTTAAAGGTAGTTTGCAGAATTCAAGCGCGGTCGTGCCAATCTCAGTGATGAATTTCGTGAAGGTCACCCATGTCCCGCTGTGAACCATAAAAATCTCATCATCATAAATATCATTGAAATTGTCAGGCATGTGACCTACCTTGAGATTCGGGATTTCTTAGACATAGGTATGAGTCACATTCAATCAATCTTACACAAACATTTGGGTGTGGAAGTTTTACTCTCGATGGATCCCACTTAATTTGACTGAGGTTTAAAAGACGCACCGTGTCACTTGGTGCCGGGAAGGGGCGTCAATTTGTTGTGGGACATAGTAATAGGTGATGAAACATGGATTTAAAGCTACGATCCCAAAACAAAGCAGCAATCGAGCGTATCAATCTTTCAAGATGAACCGACAACAACCAAAGTGGCCCGCGTGAAAAGTGCTTCTAACCTAACGACTGCTTCTTTATTTTTAAACTGGACATGTTGCTACTGTTGCTTTAGATAATAATCGTCGTACTATGAACAGTGACTGGTACATGACCATTTGTTTGCCAGAAAATATTGTCAAACTGTATGAAAATGTGCCCAAACGGCTAAACAAACAAACGAGTTTTTGAAGGTGAAAACGTAGAACTTATGAACCATCCTGCATACAGCCTCGACCTGACTTTTATCTTTTCCCAAATATTAAGAACCAATAACGTGATTAAGGGTTTTCATCAAAAAACGAGTGGACGGTGGAGTGGCACATATGTTTTCAAAATTGGTTTAACCGAATAAATTCTTTCATTTTCCGTCAATGCACTTTGCATTGACGGAAAATGAAGAACAGAAACCAAAAATTCATTTTTGACCGTTAAAAGTATTTCTTATAAGTTTTTATTTAGCTTCATCTATGTTTGTCATCAAATCTTGCAAATTAAATTTGATTACCGGTTACTGATTAAGCAAAAAAATTTAACAAAATGAAAAATGTTTAAATCGCAATATCAGGATGACATTGTGCTAATCTGATGATGGAACTGGTGGCCGTAGGAACTTCGCAATGAAACGACACAACCTCATCGAGTTTGGGCTCGGTTGAATTGTCTTGACGAGTAATTTTTCTTTCAATGGTAACCAGGTCCTGATAATGGAGCTATGACTAGAGTTCCTATGACTACCTTCCGGTCTTAGGAACTCTTCAATGAAACGACAAAATTTTTCTTTTCATTAACAAGAACATAATAAAAACTTTTTTTAAAGTTTTCTTTTTAATTCCACTTGTTTCTTATTCATTTTAGAAACTTCGTCTCAGTGTTTAGACCTGCATCCATAGCTTCAATTTGGAGCCAGAATAGTCAGTCCTTCTTCGTTCGTTCGTCTCATCCCCAACGACGAGACAAAAGTCTGCGCCAGAACCTTACCAGTGAATCAGCCTGCATGTCAGGTTGGCTCGAGTCTCGAAATCCTTGTTGGGAGAAATGTTATCATCATTATCTTACATAGTATTGTTATTGCGCTGATAGCCCAGTAGCTTACGTAACGGTCTGCTGAGACGAGGTCTAGAGTTCGATCCCCAGTCGCCCCAGGCACACACCTCTGACTTTTCGTAGTTATGTGTTATGTTAATTATCGCTCGCTTTCTAATGTGCCCGGTAGATGGCAATAGGTTAACCCCCTATTACATTGGGACCGTAACATAACTGGCGAATCGTGGGTGTGTAATACACCTCTGCCTACCCTTTCGGGGATATAGGCGTGAAGTTATGTTATGTTAAGTATAGTTTTATCCAAGGCTTTCACCTTGGAGCCCAGGGTACGCTTGCTCCTCCTCTTTTTGGTTTAGTTTATATGGGTTTTATGGGAGTGACTAACGTCCAACTCCGAGAGGAAAACCGGCATCAGATCCTCATGCTTCAGATTAACCGGCTTTCAGATGAGGTTGACTTGGCCACGTAGGTCATACACCCCGTGGGAGAAGTCATTTCGGTGACTAGTTCTCTTTACAAAAATAATCCTACAATTGATTTCTCTAGAGAGGGTAGAGATTTCAAACCGTTGAAGTATATTTAAAATTTCTTTAAGATCCCTAGTTATTTGCTAATTGACATTATATTTAAAATGATACAAACCCCGCCTTTGTAATCTGTTAGCTTAAAATAGATGAACAAGCGGCGGCGCTAGTAAAAAACGAGATTTCCACTGGGAAATCAGTTTATTGGGCTGTGTGGACTAAGCCGTGGCTCATAAACCTGTGTGTTCGTCTCTTTATGTCTAGCTTAGCGAATTAACCTGGGATATATACCTGCTAGGGGAAGGTAGTCACAGAAATAGCGTAGGCTAGATGCACAGGGTGCATTATTAGTAAAATCCGAGCGTGTAATGGTTTCTCTGTTACTGATGTCGTGTCCATTTATTTAACGAAGTTCGTCAGAGCTTTGATCTCTTTTAGACGGCTCATGTATTTCGTTAGACCATCTTCTCCTCCCAAACGGCTGAACCGGTTCTATTGAAATTTCACACAAGCAAAGATGTTACCGATGACACACAGTTTTGGCGACTAAATTCGTAACTTTTAAAGTAGAGTCGATCAAAAAAAGACATTTTGAAATCCGTACCACTTACTACGTACCACGGAGGAATAGTCACCGAACAAAATTTTCAAAATCTGATTCCGCAATATTAACAGTTCAGGTCAAATTACACTGACGGTTATCAGTCGGGGAGCTTCGCTCAATTTTTGCAACAGCAGAATGTATTGCAGACCTAGTTTATTACATCCCACTTGACAACCTAAACGGCACGGCTGGTACTGGCTGAACTGGTACCTCGCAGATCGTGGGTTCGAATTTGTTCCTAATCCTGACCTAACCCGAAAGTTTTAAATATTCATAAATTGTGCCTCAAAATCTTAGTCCATTGGTGGTTTAGGTTTTAGATAGTAAGCTATAATATGATCTATTCAAATAAATAAAATTTAAGAGTCGGTTCCTAATATTAAAAGAACAGCTTCTTAATATATGCATATAAATGTATACACGGACCCTGAAATTTTATTTGTCTGTCTGTCTGATTGTTCTGGGTAATCTCCGAACTAGCTAGGCTAATTTTGATGTGATTTTTACTGCAGTTATCTAATGTTATAAGATGTAACTTAAGCAACTTTTATTTTAGAAAATTTATTAGGGTTCTGCCCGCGCTAAAACGTTAAAGCCCAGATCTAAGTCGAAGGGGATGAAGTCGCGGGCATAGCTAGTTAGATATATGATAGAATGGGAAGAAATCTCCGAGCGATGGCTTGCTGTATCTAGCCCACTCTAAGTCTGTGGTAGGTGCAAACTATCCTAGAGTCTGTCTTAGAATTATTATTGAAACTAACTCGGAATTTTGAGTTACCGAAGATTCTCCGTACAATGTACAAGCTGAATTTCAAGTAGGTATGGTAAGAATGTCTGGAACTAGTTGTTGCTTGCGGTTTGACCCGCGTGGAATTCTGATCCCGTTCTCGCTACCCATGGGACCTATTCCACCACCACAACCTATATAAGATACACAATTCCACCATACACAATTTTGTTATATCTCACAGGGGTTTAGGCAGCGTCTTCGTTGAAAGCTCCCAGACGGCATATATTTTATAAGCAGCCTTCAACAAATATCATTTTATTATTTTTTTATACCGCTCAGGTGGCAGACAAGCAGACGGTCCACCAGATGGGAAGCGGTTACCACGGCCTATGGACGTGTACAATACCAGGGGCGTCACACTCGCGCTGCCGACCCTGTTAAAACCTTCTAATGCCCTTCTTGAAGAACCCTGTTATACCCTATTGTAGTCGCTTGGGAAAACACAACAACAACAGGGAGATAATTCCACAGCCTGAGGGTGCGCGGAATAAAGTGCCTTTCATACCTTACTGTATGCACCGTTTCCGGTCGCAACGTGTGAGGATGGTTGCATTCCCTGTCTGTGGCGAGTGGTGTGATGATAGAATTTTAGTTAATGTATACAAAAACTTGACATATGATGTATGAGAACCTCTCTATCCATTGGTGCAAACAGCATAAAAAACCGGTGCAGCAGTTTTTGATTTTATCGCAATATAATACGTTAAGCTACAGCAGCATAGGCTAATCTCACAAAACACCTTTGCCTACACTTGTAGGAATATAGAAGAAAATAATAGATTCTACTCACATTCAGATTTAGATACAGTAAAATACACCTCCTGTACCTTTTTTTTTTTTTTTTTTTTTTTTTTTTTTTTTTTTTTTTTTTTCGTGCGGAAATCCCTTCGGATACCCCTTAACATAAAAAAATCGAGTAAAATTTAAATTCCTTGACCAGTAAAATGTCCACAAGGGGTGGGCATTGGCGAGTGTGCAAATATCGTGCTGGCATTCGTTGCGGTTTCCTGGCTACCTGAAAATTTCGCAACGCATTTTACTGTCCATTTTGGACACGATATGTTTCAGAACGGCGGTAGTTAAATAAATCTCTCATGATCTCTTTAAACATATATAACCTACTTATTAAAATCTAAATACTCGTATTTGTGCTAAAAAGTTCACAAGTGAAATTTTAGTACATGTTTTTAACGTGGTTTTTATAAGCAAGAATTCATTGGGACCTAAACATTACTGGCGAATCGTGGGTGTGTAATACACCTCTCCCTACCCCTTCGCGGATACAGGCGTGAAGTTATGTTTTATGTTTTATAAGCATTTATTTAGCCTCAACTGTCCCGATGTTAGACATCAAATCTTGTAGATTGAATTTGATCCACTTCCCGGTGTGCGATTGAGCTGAAATGTTGCATACAAGTTTAAATCGCGTGATAATGCAATATTATGATGATATGGTGCTGATTTGATGATGAAGCTGGAAGGTTGCCATAGAAACTTCGCAATGAAATGATAAAACCTCATTGAGTTTGGGTTTGTTTGAATCGTCTTGACGAGTAGTTTGTCTTTCAATGGTATCCAGGATCTGATGATGGAGTTGGAAGGTATTCATAGGACTCTGTAATGAAACAACGCAACACCATCGAGTTTCGGCTCGTTTGACTTTAAGTTTTTAGTACTTTTTATTAACAAGAACATAGTAAAAGTTTTTTTTTTGAAATTCCACTTGTTTTAAATGAAATCACTAAGCGAAGTATAAATCTGACCGCACTTTAGAGACAAGACTGTCTTAAGAGAGACTTGTCGTGACGTGACTTGTAGATTATTAGACAGCTTTCTGTAGAGCAATAGCCTTTTTTTTACGTGTGGAATCCCCCACGGGTTTCACCCCATCGGTGCCAACGAAGGGGTGGGCGTGTCCGAATCGGACCAACTATAATCAAACGGTGTTCACCCCAAGTGTCGGCGTACTTTTCCGCCACTGCGTCCTCGCCTGGTTGGGTCGGCTTTTATCTCGCGAGTCTGACTTACGACGTTTTTGTCTTCAATGAAAGCTCAGTCTAAATTATTGATGGCTGTCAATAGATGATTTTTCACGCTCCTCCAAAGGACCCGGGTCTATAGGGACACGGAAACAGGCACATAATGTCGAATCTTTCTTTATCTTCGTTGTTGGACTGATAAACACGACCTCTGTGGCGTAGCGTTCGACTGCTAAGTCAAAGGTCGCTAGAGTCAGCGTTGTGTAATATGCCATAAAATATATAAATACAAATATTCACGCCTTTTTTATGCATGGTAGGCAGAGGCACCACCCAGCCATCTAGAACTTATGTCCTTATCCACTTCACTAGCTTTTTCTACTGGCATTAACCCTATCATGCAAACCCTCTGAATATCATAGAGACCGTAATCTTAGCAATCCATGGATTCTCCGTGCGGGTGCCGGGTCCATCGCGTTGCTGAGTTGGGAACTCGGGACAGTGCCTGGGACTTGCGACCCAAGTGTAGGTTTAGAAGGGGCCCCTTTTGTTGATGTACATCAACACTCACCTTCACTACCCAAGTTCCCCTCCCTGCCTAACCAAATTTGATACGAACCTACTAGTGCCGCTTTAGACATTCGTCCTAGTAATGAGCTTATTGTAGCTCTCGATAGGCCTAGATCTTTAAGTAGGTTATAGAGAGATTTTGCTGGTATACCTCTCGCTCCCACTTCCACTGCATACAAATTAACCACGTAACCGTTTTTGATTAATTCGTTTGTGAGATCATAGTATTTATTTTTCTTTATTGTGTGGTCCTTCGGTATATTTGTTTCCCACGGTACAGTAAGTTCCACAAGAACCACATGTTTTAATCTCTTAGAATATAGGAATATGTCAGGTCTAGATGACGAAACCCCAACATCCTCCGGAATTTTGTAGTGCTTTTCATACGTGTCGATTAGGAGAGTCCAATCTGGGGCAGTATCTAAGATTGAATAAGGTTTGTTCCTGGGTGTTATGGATGAACCTTCAGACACAAAGTTGATATGACGTCTGTTAGTAGTCAATCCTTTTTGGGCTCTAGCTACTGCCAGACTCATTGCTTCACGTATGATGATAAGCACCTTATCGTGGCGGCGTGAGTAATGGCCTCTATCGAGAAGCACCCTACATCCTACTAATATGTGTCTAGCCGTCCCTATTGCCTCACCACAAGTATAACATTGTTTTTCTGTGGCCTTCCCCCACCTTACCAGATTACTCTGGTCTGGGAGGGTCATCTGAAAGGCGTTAAGATAAAATTTTAACAGGGCCGGCGACCAGTCATAGATCAAGGTGCGCCACTTTAAGGCCATCGGTATGCAGAACTCTCCCATTGTCAACCATTCATTTTGGATTTCCAAATTCATCGCGTGCACTCGATATTTATCATTTTCGTCTTGTTTTAGAAAGGACTTAAGTATATCCTGGTCCCTTTCTGGCTCTCGTACTCCCAACCCCACTCTGTTTGACTGGGCCCCTATCATAAATCGTTTATGGAATAGAAGTCTAGATTCAAGCTCGGACGCGTTATTATCTTTCGGGAGTGCCCTGATTGTGACATCTTGGGATTTTCCTAAGATGTGGGCTTTGGTAACTCTAAGATGTTTATAGAGCTCCGATGGTTTCTTAAGTTTCATCCCAAAATTATTTTGATCCCTAAATAGAGCAGAGGAATCAGCAGAGTGCGCTAGTCCAAGCCACGATTTTAGCGATTTTATGACAGTTGCATCTATTTTCGCCAGTAAGGTTTTACCGAATTCATACACCAGAAAAGGCCAAGTCAGACGTGATGTTAAGTAGTTGTCATATATCCAAGCTTTTTTGATATTGTTTAGTGGTATCTGATCTATCTTATTTAGGTCATTTATAAACGTATCGACAACTTCATCTAAGGATGGTGTGCGTCCTTTATAGTCTATCTTTCTCCCAAGAAATTTAAATGGCACCGATTCAGCGACTATGGAAACTGGTTTACCCCCAATGAAGAGTCCCGGGTCGTAAGAGGTAAATTTGGTGTCCCGTCTACCCAGACATAGACAGTGACACTTACTGGGCTTCGTCCTCAGTCCATTTGTCCACGAACAGAACTCATCGACTTCCTTTAATAGTTCCTGACATTGTTTTGGATTGCGCGTCAGTATTGCGAGATCGTCAGCAAAAGCTAAGATGGACTCTGAGTATATGTTATTTACTTTAAACCGATAACCCCATTTCTTTTCGTGACGTATTAACTTGGTAATTAAGATATTAATTACTATGTTAAATGCTATTGGTGACAAGCAGCATCCCTGAAACAGTCCCACATTATACCGTAATGGTCCTGTGTGTACTTCTTGGAAGCTTATAGCAAATTTTAGCTGGGAGTAATACGACTCGATTATCTCTATGACCACGGGCGGAAAGTTATACCATTGCAACGCGTATACCATAAGGTAATGTGGAATTGAGCCAAATGCATTTTCTAGGTCTATCCAACATACCGTTATCTGTCTTTCTTATTTTCTGGCATCTTTTAAGCTTTCCGCTAACAGACTATTGTGTTCCCGACAACCAGAAATGCCGGGTAAAAACCCTTTCTGGTGGTTAGGTCCGAAATACCTATTGTTAATCATAAAATGACACATTTTTGTTTGTAGAATTGAGAAAAATATTTTTGAAATTGTGTTAGTTAGTGCTATCGGTCTAGTATCTTTAGGATGGGTCACTTCATGTTTTTTTGGAATGAGAACGAAAACCGCTTCGCCAAATGCGACTGGTATATTCTTTTCTGACCAGATTTTACTGAATATATTTGTGAGATGTTTACGAACTGTTGGACATTTTTTATACACTATATATGGAACCCCATCAGGGCCCGGAGCCGATTTAGATGATTTCTTTTTTATTTGTATCTCTATTTCCTCTATGGTAGGTGCATTCCCTTGGAATTGTACTAGAGGGTCGTGAGGTCTTTGGGTTTCCGGTTGATTGTATGGTGTTCTGCATTTAAGTATTTCATAAGTGTTTTTGTAATGTTCGTAAGTTTGTTCTTTGGTCAGAAGAAGTTTACCATTTTGGCTTTAAACTCCTAAACTAAACAAAAAATTAAATCCGTAAGTTTAACAAACAAAAGTGTTAAAAACAATTATTTCAATCGTTTTAATTCGTTTCCGAGGTTGAACACCCATAAATTGGATTTACATTTTTTTGTATAAAATTGTTGAAATAAAATTCTATTTCGTCCAAATGCGGGACTTCAAACAGATTTATAAATATTTACCGATTTATAAATATAGCACTGAAAGCGTGAGAGTTTTTATTCTACTAAGGTAGCAAATGAGCATATGTTTGACCTTGCAGTAAGAAATAACGATACTAGGTCTGCAAGGCGAATCGCTGCTTGCAATGTTGAGCTGAGTGAGACATCGTGAATCAGATTTAGAAAATTTTGAACAGTGATCATTCCTCCGTGGCAAGTCCGATTTTGAAAATTCTTTTTGAAAGTCACAACTCTGGACATGCTTTCTGAACGTGTAAAGTTTGGTCACAGTGTCTCGAGCGGTTATTATGTAATTCCAACTGGTTTTTTTTAACGGTGATCATTCCTCTGTGGTAGCATTAATTTTTTCAAAATATATGCATAAACCTTCCTCTGATTGACCTCTTTAATCATGCCAAATGTGGTTCTGATTGGATTAGTAGTTTAGGAGGAGACCTGTGACAAAGAAAATCCTGAAGTCTGGTATGAGGATCTTTCGCTCGACTTCGTCTCACTCAGCTCAAAAATGGGATGGATAAGAATCTAGGGGTGAAATGAAATCAACTACTCATTGAAATCGATATCTAACGTAAGAAATCATCTTGATCATGTATGTTTCTGATCGCACATAGCAAAACATACATATAAATCTAAAGGCTTACACGGCCGGCGTTGCATGTAGAATATACTGCTTCCGGGCTGTTTGGCCGTGGTCCATAGGAAACTTGTGTTCCAAACGTTTCGTCGATCACTGCGGTCGATATCTTTAGTGGCATAGGTCCGGGCGCCGACGAGTGCAAAGAACTGCTGAAGCAATATATTCTACAAAAAACATACATAAAAAAAGATTCCAACGAATTGAGAACCTTAATTCTTTTTGGAAGTCGGTTAAAAAGTGTTTGAATTTTTACCCAACAGTTTTTAAACATAACACATAACATAAACTCACGCCTATATCCCCGAAGGGGTAGGCAGAGGTGCTAGCACCCACATTTCGCCAGTTTATGTTTAGGTCCCAATGTAATAGGTGGCGAGCCTATTGCCATTAACCGGGCACTTATAAACCTGCGATAAATACACACATAACTTCGAAAAGTATCGAAAAGTCATTGGTGTGTGCCATGGTAAAACCTGGGATCGAACCCGAGATCTCGTCTTAGCAGTCCATTACCCATACCACTAGGCTACCGCGGTTGTCAGTTACAGTTTACAGTTTTTATATATAGGAACATCCCGAAATTCCCACATGAACGGGACAAAATGATTTGTATTTTGTTGTAGTTGATGAGCCGTTACGCCAGCAGTTCAAAACTGGAAGTAGTCTTTTTCTAAAGGGAATATTCTATCAATTGAACTATCTGGATGTTTCCACTTCACCAAGATACGGCCTGAATTCAAATACTTTCACAGCCATTATAGTGTGTTATTGAAAATTTGAGGAGTTTCCTCAATTCGTTGTGAATTCTATCATTAGAACTGGATTTATTAAGAACTAGCTGATGCCCGCGGCTCTACCCGTGTGGTGGTCGGTTATCGATTTTTAGTCATATCTCCGGTTCTACTTAACCAGTTGCAATCAAACATACGGCAGATTCTAAGTCAGGTCAAGACGTTTCTAATGGAAAAAACCGCAACAAAATCGGTTCAGTAGTTTTTGCCTCCATTGCGAACAAACAGATAAACAGACGAACAAACGAAACTTCCAAAAAATATTTTATACATATCCCTAATGAACGGACACAACTAATTTACCAATTTTATAATACATATAATAATAGATTACTAACATTGCCACGCGGTTTCATCCACATAAGTCCTGATCCCGTGGGAATATCAGAATAAAAGTATCCTATGTTACTCAGAGATAATGTAGCATTCTAATGGTGAAGAATTTTTGAAATGTGTTCAGTAGTTTCAGAGTTTATCGGTTACAAATAAATAAACCTTTTCTCTTTATGATATTGGCAGAGATGAGATCAATCTGAAAGCATATTCTTTCGAAGAAAAAAAAATTTCCAAATCGTTTTATAAATAACGGAGTTCCATGATAACGAACGTTACTAAAACAAATTGAAACAAATTCGGACCCTCTTCTAAGTCGGTTAACAAAGTGGTACTTTATGTATCGAAATTCATTTACCAAAAGAGCAAAACCACTGATCATTTTCTCATCAAGTCAAACACCTTCCCAGTAATAAGATCACTAATATCAAGACTTAATTAAAACAAAGTTGGTTAGGAACGTGTCCGGTATCACCGAAGTGAAATAGAACGGGTCTGAGTAGGACGGATCAGGGAAGATGGGACGAGGACGCTTTACGGATCGGATCCGGTATTAGATAGCTACACGGAATAGATCAGGGTTTACGGGGCAAACGTGAGCGTGATTAAACGGCTTCCATGTTGAGGAATGTCATTAGGAAATACAGTAGGTCGTTTAGATTGTGAGACGTACGTGTGTTTTAGATTTGAGCAATTATATCTGAGGTAATAGGTAAGGGTTAAGTTTCTTGGAACCGGTTCAAATAGGATTAAAATAATACATTTCAGAATGCATTATATCTATCTAGACTCTAACTAAGCATCATTTGTAATATGGTGTCTAGATTGTGGATAATATTTTTTTTTTGTAATCCTAAAGATTCATACGTAAAAAGGGCAAGTGAAGAGCACTTTAAACCGGCGGGCTGACATAAAAGGTTTAATGACAGTAGAAGAAGCTCGTGAAGTGTGTAGGGCTGTTGTCTATGCCTACCTCAGAGGGAAAAAGCTGAGTTTTTTTTACAAAATATAAGACATCAATTCTACACATTAACATAACATAACATAACTTCACGCCTGTATCCCCAAAGGGGTAGGCAGAGGTGTCTTGCACACCCACGATTCGCCAGTTATGTTTAGGTCCCAATGTAATAGGGGGCGAGCCTATTGCCATCTACCGGGCAAATTACTAAGCGAGCGATAATCAACATTTTTAATACACACATAACTACGAAAAGTCAGAGGTGTGGGCCCGGGGCGACTGGGGATCGAACTCGAGACCTCGTCTCGGCAGTCCGTTACGTACACCACTGGGCTATCGCTGCTTTACTCACATTAGCACACCTTATACCACTAAGGGTTGTCTTGTATGCCATTATTAAACGAATTGTATATAAATCTTAAGGCTTTCACGGCCGGCGTTGCAATTGCTAAATTATTTGTACCTTAAATAAGTGTTGGAAGCGAACGAAATAACATAATAGAAAAAAAGACGAAGTACACAATTCAAATCATAACATAACTTCACGCCTGTATCCCCGAAGGGGTAAGCAGAGAAGTATTACACACCCAAGATTCGCCAGTTATGTTATGGTCCAATGTAATAGGTACCGAGCCTATTGCCAAATCAGGATAAAATAATAAATATCTAGACTGAGTAATATGTATGTAGACAGACCGATATTCTTAGCAATCCATGGATTCTCCGTGCGGGTGCCGGGTCCATCGCGTTGCTGAGTTGGGAACTCGGGACAGTGCCTGGGTACAAAGAAAACACTCAGACGTAAACGCAAGATTAAAATGTTGCGCTTTGGTACCTGGAGTTCGCTCTCCTCTGAACAGTTTGGTTTATCTTAGCTTTCATGGGAGCGACTGTTATCTGCCTCCCCCCCCAAAGAGCAAAGCCTTCACCTGAGTCTCGTTCATCAATCTGCAGGTTAGGTTGGCTTGGGCCCTGAAGATCCTGGTGGGGCCTCATACACCAGACCAATGCAAGTACACATCGTATTCATGTTTATATATTTTATTCACTGAGCGGAAATCAAACTTGTGACCCATGATGTAACACTTGAATGCTTAACTTGGCTTTACTCCGGCGGTAGAGCGTCACAAATATGTTTTTGATCAAAGTTTTTTTTTGCTTGGTATCTAAGTACATTGTTTTTGTGTACTTTTGCGACCCTGATCGATTTGTTTGTTAGGGAAAGCGGTCACATATGATGTGCGCATAAAACTGTCTCTATATTTGTACCCATCGGAATACAAGCTCATCCCCCAAACACCGAAAATAAATGCAATGAAACTAAGGATGACATTAGGTTTTCTTGCTACTAAGGATGAGATATGTAGTGTAGCGGTAGAGCGTTCGACTGTTTAGTTATTAGTCGCAGGTTCGATTCCTGTTTGCCCGATGTTAAGTATTTTCCTAGACGCTAATCTGCCTCCTTTGTATCGTTCTCGGAATAATAAGTGGGAATAACATTTAAATACGTGGAAAAAAGTGTAAAGTGTATTATACAATAATTCTTCTAAGAAAAATATGATTTCTACGTACCCTTTACGATAGAGGATAAATACAGATATCGTAGATTTCATAGAAGGTATCGATTTGTCTAGCGCCCCACCCCCAAACCCAAACCCGAGGGGGCCATCTCGAAACCGGAGATGGGCCAGGGTCAGTCGGGGTGCGAGGGAAATCCCTCATGGGCAACCTTACACCCCGGCGTCTGAAGACCAGAGACCGCGTGCGGTTTTAGTCAGTTCAAGCCCGACATAAGAAAAGATTGTAAGAAAGATTGTGAAATGTAAGGGATTGTAGTCGCAGCTCTAGTGGGACCGGTGGGTGTCACGCGGTGCTGCGACGATAATCCTCTTTTGATGAGGCCGTCAAGCTGAGTGCCACCATTATTAACATGGTACGTGTATGTAATGGTGACCCTCTTTCCTGAGACTTTACCTTCAGCTTACCATCAGGCGAGGTGAACTCAAATTGACGTGTCCTAAATATAAAAAAAAAAAAGAATTCCACGCGGGCGAAACCGCAGGCAACAGTGAGTTATTCATATTGAAATCTCCTGTTCAGTGAAAACCAAAAAATATAGTATGCAAAATATGCATGTTATACTTCTGTCTTACCCTATAGATATAAGCAGGTGTGATAGCGTTAACCTGCTAATGCTATATAATTTGAAAACGATTACTGATACTGTATATTTCTTAGAAGTTATCGATTTGTCTATGGCGTCATGACCCAGTACACTATCTTATTTTGTTTTCTATTTTTATGCCTCAGTAACGCAGCGCTTGTTATTGCGACTGCTGCGCTATATCCGGGGTTCGATTGCTGAAACGATCAAAGTATTATTGGGTTGTTTCGACTTCAAAACATTGTTGAACTTTTATAACCGAAGATTTATATGCATGAATATATAAAAATGTATTCAAGGGGAAGCCTGCAGGAATAGAGTTAATGACAAACGGGGTGAAATGCTTCTGCGACACAAAAAAAGGATCATCCGTAGAAGGGTTGATATTGAGTTGTTGCATTTATACCTACTAAATAGTGAGAGAATTTCAATTGTGCGATGCATGATAAGCAATGCTGTCCAAGTTCAGGTTTCTTTTGCTAGATGGCGCTAAATATATGTGGTATCACCACAGATTCATACGATCCCATCACTATAAGACGAGAATTATAATTATGTTTATAAATGAAAATGTAAAATGCAATTTTTTGCTTAGCGTAAAATTTCGGCATAGCTCGCCCGATTTATATGATTTATTTTTTGCTGTGGTACTAAAATTGTAAGGTTTATAGGAAAGGTTTCAATTCACTTCCTTGGATGATAGCCGGAAAGTAGACCTAGGACTCCGAGGTCAAAGTTGCGACCAGGACTGAAGCTAAGATGTTGATAATGAACGTTTATACCCGGACTGCGACCCAAGCGCCGGGACTTGTACTGTATTTGAGCAAGCTGCAGTGCCAATAGACTGGCATCATCTGCTGAAGGCCTGATGGTCGAAACCAGTCCTAGAGTGAAGGCCTCTGTGGCGTAGCGGTAGTGCATTCGACTGCTACGACCGGGGGCGCGGGTTCGATTCCTGCTCAGTGCAAGTATTTGTATGCATGAATATGTCTATTTGCATTGGTCTGGGTTAAAAAAAAGTATATAAGTATGCTTATCCGCATTCTGGAACCCGTAACACAAGCTAGTTAAACTATGCTTACTTCGGCTCTAGAAAGCGCTGTGTAGAATGTCGTGGAATATTTACTTATTTATTTGAAAAAAAAAAGCTTTTGACTTAATCTCGGGTGACACCTGGCATCAACAGCTAACGGCCAGTCTCAATAATCTACCTACAGTTAAAGGTAGAAGCTATCCAAGATAAACATATAAAACAAGATTAAAAAAAAAAAAATACATGTCAACATTAATCTATCTGTAACTGCGGTTTCAATATTATCAAAGTCATTTTCTGCTTATCTTTGTTTATTGAAACAGAAAAAATTCCCGATAGATACTAATGGTAGCTATTTTAACTGCTGGTAAAGGATAGATAGATTATTAGGTGCTACGTGGCAACACCAGCTACGTAAAGAAGTGAAATTTTGTGTATTTATTTGTAAAAAATATTTTGTGGACGTTTTATGCGAGGAATTGCTAATAAATACAAATAAGAAGTGCTAAAACCCGTGTATACTTGTTATCCCAGTGATATTGTCGCAATTAGTAACGACAAACTTTAAACCAAAAGCAGTGCCAATGTTTACGTTTTGATTTGAACATAAGTGAATATCTACGTATCTACGTTTCACAATTACACTACAAGTGATTTTGCCTTATGAATATCATAATAAGTAGTTTTAAACTTGATCTCAACAATAAAATAAAAATTGTAGTCAGTTAGAACTTTTCAATTCAAACTTGTTTATCATCGTATTATGACACTTGTGAAATTCACCAATCATCGTCCTGACGGCGGCGCTGATATTCTCAACCGACCATAGACTATTGTCACACTGAGACATACCACACCAAGAAGCTTATATTTACATTACACTGGAGATTGCGCGTGAGAATACAAATTGAAGACTAGATGTCATTTGCGAACGAAATATACAAAGACCAAGGTTGCCATAATTAAAAAACGATTTCTGAATAAGGTAAATAAAAACCCAGAACTTTCTAAATTATTTTGATAATACTACGTTATAACCTCAGCCATGGAAAATGTTACAATTCGTCGCCGCATGAGAACCTACTCTGATGACAAATCGAATCTAGACATACATGACCCAATGATGAACTCAACATTTATAGATGAAACCGGGCAAAGTGACCGATTTGTACCAGCCGTAGACAGTTCCATGCTGGATTGCCTGAATCGACAACTCTCAGAAACAAAATCGGAACTTGATTCTGCACATAATGAAATTGTTAACCTCAATACACAATTAACACAGTTAGAAAGCATTGTTGCACACAAGGACAAGATGATAAATCTGTTAAAGAAGGTTACATATGGGGATATAAAACGAAACTCGCCAAATAGATCGCGGCCTCCATCTACACCTCTAAATAAAAAAATCATCAAAATCCATATGAGAACACCCAGAGTATCACCCTTACATTCTACTAACACTGTCTGCAGGGGACTGCCTGACAATAAAGAACATATTAACAGGGACGGCAATTTACCATATAACTTAATGACGAACGATTTCGAAACTCAACACCAAAATAACACAACAAAAGGTGAGGATAACAGTATCAAGAGCATACCAAATATATTAATCATAGGTGATCAAGAAGTACGTGGTCTAGCTCAGGGAATAATTAAACAAAGGAATCGTAACAAATGGAACGACGTTTACTCTGTATCAGGAATAACCAAACCATATGCAGCTGGTGCAGAAATTCTGAAAAATATTGACGAAATCATAATAGATTTAAAAAAAGACGATATTATTATTCTAGGTATAGGTAGTAACGATAAAAACCCATATTTGTTTTTAACCATGTTATGTTCTTCACTTTATAAGGTAAAGAATAATAAAGTTTTCATAATAAACGTAATTAACAATAAACATTTGAATGTTGAGTTATTGAATCAAAATATTAGACTATTTGTAAAGAATTATTCAAACTGTACCTTTATTGACACAACTGATAACATGTATAAAATGAATAGGCATAACGTGGTATCTAAGCGGTTTTTGTGTTTTAAATTAAATATAGAGATTGACAATATTGCATACAAACGTTTAATAACAAAACAATTGAAGGCAAGATGTGCTCAGAAGTCAATAGTTAATACAAAAAAAAACAATGATTACACCGGTGCCAGTTTACAGGCAAAGAACTATCCCACATTACTTTGATACACGCCGTAAAGCAAGTGACCGACCTACGGAACTCCTAAACAACCCTAATACAAGTAAGTCAACATTTTTTCGAGACTAAATATCAATGTTCTCTCTTTCATCAGAACATAGCTGGGGTGTTAAGTAAGATAGAATTCTTAGAAGTCGCGTTATTAGAACTAAAGGGAAATAAATTGGATATTGATATTATATGCCTCACTGAAACCTTCATACGACAGGGATGTGAGAGCAATTTGCTACTTAAAAACTATAAGCTGGTATCAGCCTATTCTAGACCCCGGAAAAGCAGAGGCGGAACATGTATATTGGTAAAACGAGACCTCGATTGTAAATCGGTAAATAAAAATTTGCCAACACCCATACTTTCCCATTTTGAATATTGTGCTATAGAAATTGTTACTCTGAATTTGTATGTTGTCTGTCTTTATCGAACCCCAGATTCAAACGTTGATATATTTTTAAAGAACTTAGAACTGGTCTTAAAAAAAATTACCAAAAATAAAAATAAAGATGTTGTAGTGTGTGGGGACTGGAACATGGATGCAATAAAAGCAACAAAAAAGTTTATGGAATTGGAATCGATCCTATATAACTACAACATTAAAAATCACATTACGAGACCAACCAGAAAACAAGCATGTCTCGACCTAATTGCAAGCAACTTGCCCGATGTACAGTCTCAGACACACTATCTAAGGCTATCTGACCACGAGACAGGCCAGACAATAGCTTTCGAAACTGTTAAGCATGTCAATAATTATAAAAAGCCATTCTGGTTTGAAGAAAGGAGAGATCTGAGTTTGGATAATATAAATAAATTTGTATCATGCATCTCAGCATTGTCATTTTCAGAAATATCTGAGATGAACAGTGTTGATACTGCATTTGATTATTTTCATGACTTACTTACCCTATTCTATAACTTATGTTTTCCTATATTAAAGGTTAAGATTAATAATAAACCCTTAAAAAACAAATGGATCACAAAAGGGATCAAGAGATGTTGTATCAATAAGAGGCGCTTATACCTCAATTATCGACTCACATCCTCAAATAAAAAATATGCTTTGAATAAATATAATAATTATACTAGAATCTTAAAACGATGTATTTCACAAGCACAAAAAATTGACAACACTCGTTTTCTAGTACAATCAAAGAACAAATGTAAGGCGGCATGGAAAGTAATTAAGGATAACTGCAATGCCCAAAGAGATTTACATGACATTATAAGTATAAATTTTAATAATCAAACTTATAACGAACCTGACATGATAGCTGATAATTTTAACAATTTTTTTATTGACATGACAAATAAATCCACCGACTCCGATGCTACACCATGCACTGTATATACACCTATTCTACCCAATTTATCTAATAGTATCTATTTGACGCCTACTAATGACATAGATATTATAAAAATTATAAATTCTTTGAATCCCACTAACTCAGCTGGGTTTGATGATATTAACACTAAAATTATCAAACGATGTTCAAAATTTCTAGCTCCCCCTTTAAGTCATCTTATAAATCTGTCATTTGACCAGGGTATTTTTCCTTCAAGACTAAAATTTTCTATTGTTAAGCCACTTCATAAGAAAGGTGATAGAAACGATATGAATAATTACCGCCCGATCACTCTGATACCTGTCATATCCAAGATTTTTGAAAAAGCCATGCACGAAAGACTTTACTCATTCGCTACTCAATTTAAGATATTAAAGGAAGAACAATTTGGTTTTAGAAAAAACAGGTCGACCTCCTTAGCATGCTTCACCTTACTGAAATTTATTACGATGAGTCTAAACGATAGGATGCCTGTCACATCTTTATTTTTAGATATGTCTAGGGCGTTCGACTTTGTGAATCATAAGCTGCTCCTAATTAAATTGAATCGATATGGCATCAGGGGGAATGCTTTCAAATGGATAGAGAGTTACCTAACCAACAGGCAACAATGTGTAGAAATAACGAGGCTATCCGGATACCACAGATACACGTACAGATCTCCGTATCGTCTAAATAACTGTGGCGTACCCCAAGGTAGTATATTGGGACCCTTGTTATTTCTACTATATATAAATGATTTACCTAACATCACTTCACACAATTGTATATTGTATGCTGATGACACTACCATCAATATTCAAGCAACAAACAAAAATCATTCTGCCTACCAACGAGAAATCAATTTGTCACTAAATAATGTTGCATCATGGTTAAAAAGTAATAATTTACACATAAATGCACAAAAAACCAAACTAGTACAATTCCAGACTTATAATAGTAAACGTTCACAACTCCAAATAGAGCATGCGAATTATACTATAGAAGAAGTTGAAAATATTAAATTTCTTGGTATAACAATAGATAAAAACTGTAATTGGAAGGCACACATTGAAACATTATGCACTAAAATTAATAGGTTTGTATTTGTCCTATACAAAATGACACGTGTAGCTGGCTTAGAAGCTGCACTATGTGCATATCATGGGTATGTTTCATCAGTGTTACGTTACGGCCTAGTAATATGGGGTAATTCTGTTGACCTTATTTTGGCATTCCGGGCCCAAAAAAAATGTATTAGGGCTAGATAGCAGATGCAGAGCACAGCCCATAGAAAGTTGTGTCCCGCTTTTTAAGCGGATCAAAATACTACCGCTGCCGGCCCTATACATATTTGAAGTGTGTGTCTTTGTCCACGGTCATATTAATCTATTTGATCTCCATAACGATATTGTGACCAGACCCAGTAGTAGGAGAATTCACAAGCTACATATGCCTAAGGAAAATCTTATTATATTTTCTAACAATGTTTACTGTATGGCAATTCGTATTTATAATAAACTACCCGCCCAGCTCAAGACTCTAACGTTTAAGATATTTAAATGTAAACTCTACCAATTCCTGCTACAAAAATGTTATTACTCTACGAAAGACTTCCTAAATGAACGCTTTGATTTAAAAATTGACTTATTCTGTGAACCTTGACATGTATAACTTATTATTTGACAATTTTTAATTATATAACTTTATTTATTATGACCACTATCTTATGTGAATTTTGAATGATTTATTATTTGCATGTTGACTTAATTTAAATTCATTTTTTCCCTAAAGACATTTTAATATTTGTACGCTGGAGACAGCAGAGTATTATGGCCATGATTTATATTTTGTAAGAACTTTATACAATATTCTGACAAATAAATGAATTTATTATTATTATTCTCTTTATTACAATTAAAATACATATAAATTATATTTTTAAATACATTCTATATAAATAAAAAACAAATATATTTAAAAATATAAAAAATAGTGGCCCACCGGCATCGGGTACAGGGACCAAGCTACCGGTGGTTAGGGCTCCAGGGAGAGGAACCTCCTCACAATACGTGCCGTATCGAGGAGCACTGCCTTCTGCATCAAGCCCTTGACCCAACTGCCTAACGCGAGCCTCTGGAGATGTTTATCGAGGCTCTTGGCAATCAGTCCGTGAACCGATACGACTATCGGAACAATAATTGCTGAATCCACATCCCACATGTCGACAATCTCGTGAGCCAAGTCCAAATATTTTATTTGTTTGTCTTTTTCGGCTTTCACGAGATTGTCATCATGGGGGATGGTGATGTCAACAATTATTGCGAGACGCTCTGATCGATCAATCACCACTATATCAGGCTTATTGGCTACAATAGTCCTGTCAGTGATGATTGATCGATCCCAGTACAACGTGACACGACCATTTTCAAGAACTGGGTCGGGCACATACCTGTAATACGGTACCTCCGAATCTACAAGATCATACTTTAGAGCAAGTTGTTGATGAACGATTCTGGCCACTTGGTTGTGTCTATGCAAATATTCTCCGTTGGCAAGACGAGAACAACCAGAGATAATATGTCTTAGGGATTCTCCGGGACGGTGACACGCCCGACATATGTCAATCGTGCCGTCCTTAAGGATATACCTCCGATAATTATTCGTCATGACAACTTCATCTGTAATTGCACAGACAAAACCTTCGGTTTCTCCAAAGAGATCACCGAAGTGTAGCCAGAACACTGATGCTTTTATATCTACGTCGGGCCTATTTAAGGCCCGATAAAAACGTCCATGCAGCTCTTTGCTCTTCCATATTTCCTTGCGATCAGCGATGCTAAGTATTACCGGTTTGTGCCAGTTCTCTTTTGCCAGAGCGAGAGGGGTTAGTCCGTTGTCTATTGCCACTACATCTCGGTGCACACCCACGTCAACGTGTAGGAAATATTCCCTAAGGTTGCATATCTCACGGTTGTGGAGAGTCTTGGCGTTTAAAAAACCACGACCCCCACATTTCCGTGGGATATACAACCTCATTACTGACGAGCGTGGGTGGTGCATACGATTTGCAGTTAGCAACGTACGGACTTTCCTATCCAGGGCATCTAATTCGGTCTGAGTCCATCTTAGTATGCCAAAGGAGTATACTAAGACTGGCATGACCCAGCCGTTGTAGGCTCGCACTTTGTTACCGCCCGATAAAAGACTCTGAAGTACTTTTTTCAGGCGCCCAAAGAAACGATCCCGCAACGTCTGTTTCATGGCAGTCTCAGTAATACCTAGCGCTTGTGACATACCAAGATATTTATAGGTTTCAGTTGCCGAGAGAGATTTCAGTTGTGTAGAATCTGAAAGTTCAATTCTTTCAGATTCCACAACCCCACCCTTCTTAACATGCATGACTGCACATTTGTCTACACCAAACTCCATTCTGATAGAATTACTAAAGGCTTCAGTTACCTTAAGTAATTCTACCAGCTGGGAGTCGGTGGGGGCAAATAATTTCAAGTCATCCATGTAAAGAAGATGGGATATAACTTGACCTCCTCTCCGCAACTGATAGCCTAGTCCTGAATTCTCCAGTATTGTACTGAGAGGATTCAGTGCTAGGCAAAACCATAACGGACTCAGGCTATCACCCTGGAATATACCCCTCTCGATATTTATCGGTACACCATCCCCCAGGACCTGACCACACCCTGGAGAAAGAAGAACCGTCCTCCATTGCCTCATACATTCCTTTAAGAAGGTGCATAGAGTTGTATCAATTTTATACAACTCCAGCACCCTCAACAGCCATGTATGTGGCACGCAATCGTAGGCTTTCTTGTAGTCAATCCAGCATGTCGTCAGATTCTTTCGGTTACGGCGGACCTGTTGGCTAATGGCCATATCAAAAATAAGGAGCTCCTTCGTACCACGTGCCCCACTTCTACATCCATTCTGAGAGATAGACATTATAGAGTTACTCTCTATGTGAGCTGACAATTTAGCTGTCAGAATGGATGTAAGAAGTTTATATATTGTTGGTAAACAGGTAATTGGTCTATAATTTTTGGGGTCCGTGGTACTACCTGATTTGTAGAGTAGGTGGGTTATGCCTGTAGTCATAAAAGCTGGGAGCGATCCTGATTCGAGTGATGACTGGAACTGTGATGCCAAACAGGCATGTGAGCTGTGGAGCCATTTTAGCCAGAAATTGTGCAGTCCGTCCGGTCCCGCTGATTTCCAGTTTGATAACGAACGGACTGCACTGGCGACATCATTTTCACTAATAACTATTGGCTCCATTGCTTGTATTGACTCACATGACTGCCTGACATCCCGTATCCATTCACCCTCTGTATGACTAACAGGCACCGACCAAATGCTACGCCAGAATGAACTGGTGTCTTTAGCATTGGGTCGGCACATATTAGCCACATCTGAATTAGGTTGCTCCCATCTTCTATAAACCCACCTCTCATCTTTTTGGAACGAACGATTCAAGGTGTATCTATCCACTCTCTTCTTGTAACGTCGTATACGGTTTGCCCACGCATAAACTTTCTGCTTCAGGAAGTCAATGCGCTCTGTGACTCGTAGCAAATATTCACGAGGACTAACATTAGTCCCTGAAAATGCTCGAGTTACAAAGCGCATTACTCTCGGGCGTGTATTGCCAGACCTGAAGCAGCACAGCTTGCCAATGAGTGCCCTAGTCTCGGCGATACGACGCTCAATTCTGCATTGCCAGCCAGGCACGGTGGATTTAGGTCGAGTAGCTGTCTCAGTACCTGAGAATTTCACGCCAGCTACTCGACATACCGTGACCGCCGCACAATACAGAATTGAATGTGTATCAGTAAGATCGACACTGGACTCGAAATATTTTGGTAACATCGAGTCTAGGGCACACACTAGCGCTATGTTTTTTCTATGCGTAGGCCAACGCGGTAGCCGCGGTCTGTTACTGCTACAAGTGCATCGAAATTCATGAATCGCAAGCTCCAAAGCGCTCCTTAATTTATCATTGTACTGAGTACTTACGGTTATAGATCCGTCATCCGTTACTTCATCATCAGGGGTAGCCTGTGGTGTTTCACTAGTATTAGTATGACCCACAGGTCGTGACGAAGAAGGGGTGACGAGGCTACACTGCACGTCTGAGCGAAGTCTCTCAAGTATGGCGTCATCCAACAAGCGACAGCGTTGTATGGCCCGCACCTGATCCGACAGGCGTTGTGCCGAAACGTTGATAGATGGTTCAAGTTCCTGAAACAGAGGCAACATACGAACACGGTACGCAGTGAGGTTAATTCCTCCCTCTGTAGCCACAAAATATGCCCGCATGACATTTTCATTTATGGAGTTAGTCCATCGCATGCGGTGCATATCACCACCGGTAGCGGGGGCCCTATTCGAAGCCGGTGGGCGTCGGGGTCCTAAGCCATTCGGTGGCCGGCCTCTCCTCGGCCGACGTTCAGGTGTTGGCGACGTCGGCGGAGAGAAGAACTCGTCGCTTGAACTAGAGCTCGACGCCTCTGCAATACCCGTTGTCGGAGATGCCGCTGCACGGGGATGGGAGACGGAGCTGGGCGACGAGTCCGGAGGTGTAATTTGTGCTTCTCGTGCCCTGGATCTGGTCAACATAATTTTAGTTTGTTTGTCTTGTATCTTTCCATAGTCCGGGTTTGACACTAGCTGTCAGAAGCGTATATTCTTGATTTTTTCTTGATTTTTTTATTATTATTATTATTATTGAAACTGGCCGTAAGTCGAAATACGAACATCGCTTTATATGTAACTAACAAAAAGTAGGTACGTATATACAACCTTTAAAATTCAAACCACTTGATTTGTCCTTACCCTCTCACTTTGAAATCGGCCTGAGGTTTGAGTACACACGTAACTCAAGTGGAAATTACGCTCTTACACTTAAATACCTTCGCTAAAATCATGGGCTTTACGCATAAATCCTTCCATTGATTCACAATGTCCATTGATCTCGTAATCCTTAAGCGTCGAAGCCTAACCCTGCAATTCGTTATGGGATTCAAACGCCGTCCTTTAAACAGGTCACCCGAGTTAATTGTTCTCGTTTAAGTTTTTAGAGTGTGAAGGGTTATGAAAGGGTTGAAACGCAGATGAATTGATGGATTATTTGAAAGTGACGCTGGAGTGCGTTGTGGATGAAAAAATAAGGGGATAATGGCGGTAGAATATTGGATTTTTTGTGCTCCCTTTTTTCCTGTAATCCTGGGTTGTTTAAGCGGGGCGTGAAAAAATGTCTATTGAAGCTGAGAACTTAAGACCAGCATTTTCGAATTGATTACATTTTGGACTCTATGAAACTTGAAGCCCACTTGACGGATTCGTAAAAATCCGCTTTACTGTGGGTGCATAGGACTAAAGAAAGAAGAAAGAAAGAAAAGTGTTTTTATTACGGATTAGGTACAAATACAAAAGACAAAAAATAACAAAATAAAAATAAAAAACAGAGATACTCTGGCGGCGAATGCTCGTACAACTTTGACCAAGAGGCGCGTTAAATATATTATTTATCTGTGGTAGCCGCCACCTGAGCATACGTATGATATTTTACGTATGACAATATTGTCAAGTATGGCAGCATTGACAACTTGACAACGAGTCGTGTTACGTGGCAATTTATAACACGTGTTAAATGGATATCAATCAATATTAAAATCGAAACAATATTAACATTATGTAAGCCATGTCCGCAATAAGGGATGGACACTCAGCAAACACTTAGGTGGGTACCACCCAAGTACTGATTTTCAGCGTCACCCCATAATTTCGGAGACTCGAAATATATAAATTACTCTGTGAATCGAATCTATTACGTGTAGCAGTTCAAATTATTAAGGGCCGAGTGCATCACAATAGTGGCTTGAGTCTTTAAAAGGGATCGAGTCTTAAAAACCCAAGTTTTTTCTTTATATTCAGCCATTTGACTGTACCTCTCTGGATAGTAAGAAGCTTGTGTGAAATCAAGAAGGTGGTAAAATGTAGAGGTTAACCTATCTATGCCTCGCACCTTTGGGGATATAAAGGCTCTCACATCTTTTTCCCTCCGGGGTAGGCAGAGATAACAGCCCGCCATCAGCTTCTGTCCTTACATACTTCACGAGCTTCCTTCACTGTCATTAAACCTTTCATGCAAGCCCACCGGTTTCGAGTGCTTTTGACCTGCCCTTTTTCAAAATCTCATTAATTTGATCAGTGTATGTTCTGCAAGGTCGACCCCGGATTGCCTGCCCACTTACATCTGCCTTATATATCTACGTATAAGAAATACAAAGGAAAGGCCTATTCACACCTGAACGGTATTCGTACGGTCTGCGGAAGAGGAAACCGAGTGGGTATGCGGTATTTCTACTGTTCACTACCTATGTGCCAACTAATTCCGCTCTATCGGCGGAAATTTTGAGCGGTATGGACCTCTACCCGCCGTGGCAGCGAATACCGCAGGGGCCTAGACGAAGTGACTTTCTACTAGTGGAATCGCTTCGAAGCGAACCTCAAAAGCCCTAAATATATGGGAGTGACATTATTTGACAACATGTCACGTGAAACAAATAATGTCACTCCCATATATGTCGGACTTTTAAAGGTTCGCTTCGAAGCGATTTTACTAGAAGAATGTCATTTTTCTACAGGCCCCGGTCTGAATAGGGCACAGTCAGGAGGATTGCCCTCGAGGGTCCTATAACCCAAATCCTCACAGGGCACGGTGGGTTCTCCGAATGAATAGGACCTAACTCACTGTCTGCTTAATAACTTTTGGCGACAAAACTTCTAAACCAAAAATAAAACTTGATACAGAGGTCGACCTTGGCCGAGTCAATTAGATACGTCGTCATTATACAACAGTGCGGCATCGTGTTGCCAGTAGTATATGCCATGCCTTCCGAATTCATGCCACGTCAACGTCAAATATCGCGGAATTGTGTAATCTATATATATAAAAATGAAACCCGTTTTCCGTTGTCACGACATACCATGAAAACGGCTTGACCGATTTGGCTGATTTTTTTTTTGCAGTTTTCTAATACTCAGTACAAGGTTCTTACGGAAAAAAATATTAAGAAAATCTCTCAGAATTTTTTTTTCATGCGCACACCGTACGGTTTTTGTCGATACACGACAAAACCACCCCCGCTGGCCGGTGGGGGGTATCCGAAGGGATTGATCCTCCCCAAGTGTCCGTTGCTGGGCACCCCGGGTAAGCCTTTGAATTCAATACATGGCGGATCATTTTGACGTAGCGAAGCACGTACCGGGCCGCTAGTCTTGTATATATTCCGTGCCTAGATTGCTAGTGCCATCGCTGAAACATATGGCATTTAAAGGCACTCACACCAAAATGTGATGCAATACGAGGCAGTATCGATTTAGTTACTAAATCGTAGAATAATGTTAACGGGAATTAACGTGATCATGTATAGGTATAACCAGGTTACACTGGCCGTGGTCACAGGCTGACTGGCGCAGTAGTGCTTGGTGCACTTCCTCCGTCGTCGAGTCCGTGAGGTACAAAGTTCTTCATCCACGCACATTATTAAAGAAAAAAAACTGCTAAATCGTAGAGTCACTAAAGCGATCAAACGCAAAGAATCACCAAAAATGTGTCGGTGGCAGTGCTTCTAACCTAAAATAAACTGTAATCTCAATGATATAATAAATGTGAAAGTTTGGATGGATCGATGGATGAATGGATGGATGTTTGGAACTCAGTCACGCCAGAACGGCTGCACTGATCTGGCTGAAATTTGGTACACGGATCGATTATAGTCTGGAATAGGAAATAGGCTACTTTTTATCCCTGGAATAAGTTCCCATGGAAAGCGGGAACGGGATCGATATTCCATCAAACGTAAAGAATCACCAAAAATGTGATGCACTAGCGATACAGTTGCTATCGCGCGAGAAAATGAAGTGATTGAACGCGAAACTCACTAAAAAGCGATACAGTACCGATACAGCCTCAAATAGCATCATTTAGAGGCAGCGAATGAACACAAAAATCATCAAAACGCGATGAAGTAACAATACAGCCTTAAGTAGCATGATTTAGACAGCGACCGAACTACCCTTTTTTCCGTGCGTATATCCACTAAAACACCCCCCGCCGGTTATTGGGGATGGTTATGTCGGATTTAAACCGACTAAAACCGCACGCCCTCTTTGGTCTACAAGCGCTGGGAGCGACCGAACCACCTAACGCAAAAAGTCACCAAAACGCGTTGCAGTTTTAATACAACCGCTAGTCACCGATATTAACTGTAGTATATATACTTTGGTTTTTTTTATTTATATTATTTGCAATCTGCAATCTATACTGATCTATAAATAATAATAAATATATATTCTACGACATTGTATAGAGCGCTTTCTAGACCCAAATTAAGCATAGTTTAACTAACCGTTATGGTATGTTCTGGGTTCCAGAATGTGGATACAAATTATACATAGAAACACCCAGACCAATGCAAATAGATATTTGCATAAAAATATTTGCACTGAGCGAGAATCAAACTCGCGCTCCTGTCGTAGTAGTCGAATGCACTGCCGCTACGCCACTGAAGCCGTCTTCTATACTAATATTATAAAGAGACAGCTCTAATTCTGTGACTTTGTTTATATATCTGGGGTAATCTACGGAACCGCACTGCACTTATTGGAAAAAAAATCTTTCATCATTTCGTCATCAACGTCACATTATCGCCAATGGACATGTGTAAATTACGATGGGTTGATTCGAGTTAAAAAATCTCATATAAACCGAGCCACAGCGAAGGCAGATTGCTAGTTTCATACATCGACAACCTCTGTGGTGTAGCGGTAGTGCGTTCGACTGCTAAGTCAGAGGTCGCGGGTTCGATTCCCGCTCAGTGCAAATATGTAAATTTGCATTGGTCTGGCTTTTTCTATGTATAATATGTATTTATTTACAAAAAAAAGTATCTAAGTATGTTCATCCGCATTCTCGAACCCATATGACAAGCACTGCCTAGTTTGGGTCTAGATGGCGTTGTGTAATTTGTCCTAGAGCATTTATTTATTTATTTGACATCAATATCGTCCAACGCCCAGACGTCTGGGTGGTCTCTCTCACCCAGGATTCGTACATAAAACATAAGATAAATAAATTAAAGCCAAGAATTAGGCTTGGGTACTTAAGTAAATCACACCGCTATATATTACGCAAACGAGCATGCCTACATTAAAGAGCTTTCAGAACGAAGTCAGAACGACTTTAATAATTCTCAGGCCCATTTCATCCAACGTCACGTACACATGTTTCATTACAAAATGGTACACAATTACTAAGGCGAATTCTCATGAACGATGTATTTCTTCGAAATAGACAATTCTAATACAAGATTTTTTTTTGTAAACTACTAGAAGAAGGCGGTGGCCTGCCGTCTTTACAGAAGCAGGCCGTGGCGGAGGCGTGTCGTGTGTGTCCTGTACACGCCTGCCAACTCAACGACGCGGGGATAAAACCCGACCCTACCAGGCGAGGCCTCAGTGGCGGTCAAAGTCCGCCGGTAACCCTGGGGTTACCTTTCGGGGGCTTAGCCGGAGTGCCCGGCAATGGACACTTGGGGAGGACACCGTGTGGTTTTAGTCGGTCCGATTCCAACACGCTCACCCCGTCGTTGGCACCGATGGGTTGAAGCCCGTGGAGGTTTCCACACGTAAAAAAAAACTACTAGAAGAAATTTGGTTGGCGAAGAAATTGACGTCAAACTAGATCCATCGACCTAAGAATAGCGTCATAAATGACGATACGAGTGCAGAGATGCAGAAGACTGAGAGAGTGAAAAACAAGTTGAATTCCTGAGACGAGCTCAGCCGAATACAAGGGTTTTTTTTTTTTTTCTTATCTTGCAATGGTTCACCCCAGCACGAATCTATTACCGAAAACAGCAACTCGATAGCTCATCTCCTTCATACCCAAAACCGTGACAGAAAATTGACAACGACGACGTCGACGACGACAACTCGATAGCAATAGGGCTTTTCTAAAGAAAATCCCTAAAAAAGTGCTCCGTATCTGACTGAATGACCCTTGAGTAAAAGTACTTTATCTTGTCCCATTAAATTTATAATTTTAGATTCCATGGATTTCTTTGTTTCTTCAAGAGATTGTTTTTTCCTTCTTTGGCAAATATGTAATGAATGACGACGTTTCGGTTGCTTTTCAGCAGCGTCGTCACAGCAAACGTCGGTATCAATGTAAAATATAAAATAACATCAAATAAACCGCGATAGAATCCGTTAAAAATAGTTTTATTTCAATGTGTAACATTCGCGTAAACTTCCGACAATATCATGTAAAACTGTTAAATTAAATAATATATCATCATCAACCTATTCTAGTCCACTGCTGGACATAGATCTCCCCTAATGAGCGCCATAGCGCCCTGTCTTCAGCTTGCCGCATCCAGCATCTGCCCGCAGTCTTTCGCAGATCGTCATCCCACCTGGCCGGAGGGCGTCCTACACTACGTTTGCCGAGTCGCGGTCTCCACTCAAGAACACGTTTACCCCAGCGGTTGTCGGTTCTTCGCGAGATATGGCCGGCCCACTGCCACTTCAGCTTGCTTATTATTTGAGCTATGTCGATAACCTTGGTTCTCTGTCGGATGTATTCGTTACGAATCCTATCCTTCAGAGAAACTCCGAGCATAGCTCTTTCCATAGCTCGCTGAGCGACTTTGAACTGGTGGACCAGCCCTACCGTGAGTGTCCACGTCTCAGCTCCGTAGGTCATTACGGGTAGGACGCACTGATTGAAAACTTTCGTTTTCAAACACTGCGGTATGGATGACGAGAAAACCCGACGTAGTTTCCCAAACGCTGCCCAGCCTAGCTGGATCCTCCTCTTGGCCTCCTTCTCAAAATTGTTTTTACCCAACTGCACAATCTGCCCGAGGTAAGTGTACTCAGAAACAATTTCAAGAAGGTGGCCATCCACGACGACCGGTCCTGGATCAATGTGGCCATTGATCAAGACTTTGGTTTTATCCAAATTCATGCCAAGACCGATGCGTCGCGAGGCTGAAGCTAGGCCGCCCAGCATCTGGGTTAGCTCCTCTAGCGACTCCGCCATTAAGACTATGTCATCAGCGAATCGCAGGTGTGAGATGTAGTCGCCGTTTATATTTATGCCCTTACCTTTCCAGTCCAGCGTCTTAAACATATCTTCCAATGCGCTCGTGAACAGTTTCGGGGATATGACATCCCCCTGTCTCACTCCTCTGCGCAATTGGATGGGTTTAGACTGCTGACCCTGTACTTGGACACTCATAGTGGCGGCTTCGTAAAGGCATCTCAGCACCTCGACATAACGATAGTCTACTTGACATCGCTGTAAGGATTCCAGAACAGCCCAAGTTTCAACGGAGTCAAATGCCTTTTCATAGTCCACAAAAGCGAGACACAGGGGATGAAAAATAATATATAGAATAAGAAAAAGATTAAAAATGTTATAATGTATAAATAACCGTAAGAAAAAACTATATGTATTAGAGAGATAAGAAATAATTTAAGAACATCATGTAAAGTTTTGTAAATAAATAATAAAGAAAAAGAAAAATAGAATAGTGTAGCTCAGGTACACGAATTCCCAGATGCCCCCATATCCCTGCAGAGAATGAAAGGTTGAATGTAAGTGCGAGAAGAATATAAGCGAGAATTAGTATGCCTAAGAGACTCGGAAGTGTTTAATTACAAAATGTAGAAATAGGCCCCGCTCCATAGCGGGCGAAGGTACAAAAAAAAAATTAATGCCAGTGTCAAGTAATTGGATAAATCAAGTAATTTGAATATGAATTCAGTATAATGCACCATTTTAGTCATTTAGTCAAGGTCAAGTAAAGTCCTTCACAGACATAGTCAAGTCAGAGTCCTGCCCTAGTAAAGTAGTGGAGGCTTTACTAGAGGCTTATTTTTTATACCACTAAGGTGGCAGACAAGCACACGACCCACCTGATGGGAAGCTTCTGTGGAGTTTTGGAAACAACACGGAAAATCACAATTCACAGTAAATATCTCACTTTCCTACACTTGTGCATGTTTTCGAAGACGTTATGTCTAAAAACCCACCATTTTTACACATAAAAAGTCGAAATTACACAAATTTTAGAAAATGAAACACTGCCTCGATATGTATTAGACAAAACTCTTAAAGAGATTTGATCCTTATGATTGACCCAATCGATTGTTACCATAAAAGTACAGAATGTTATTTTTTCGAATTTTAGCTGATTTGATTACCGAGTATGGCATTCAAAATCTTTCAAAGCTTTTTTTTTTGAAAATAAAGCAATGTTTACTATGAGTTAAATTTGCTGTCTCTAGTATTTAGATTCCATTCAGGTGCAGTTCAAAAGTTCCAGCCTGTATACGGACAAATTAAAAATCTCTGCCTATATAAAGTCGGTTAAAACAATAAAGGGAGGGCGGTGTAACAGAGGCTTTACTCCAAAGATGAGCGGCAAAGTGTAACACTTACTAGTTATGTGATTGTCGTAATCCGGGCCTGTTGAAGTTTTGTAACGAGATCCCTTTCGTGAGGTCTTGC